>JAINUG010000189.1:1134661-1829207 GCA_029706075.1 Aldrovandia affinis
CACTGCGGAGAGCAAGGTCTTTTTGATTGGCTCACACAAGCGGCTGACTGACAGAGCATCACGCCCCACCCATTATGGGGTTCAGGAGGTATAAATCTCCCACCGGAGCTTTGTGCGGGGTCTAGAAGTCAGACCCGCTTAATAAATATGCGCAGTCAGCTCGTAAATACCAAAACACCACTTGATTAATCGACCTCTCTATAGCGGCCGTCTCTTGGAGGCAAAGTTTGCTGGCTTTGAATCAAAAGATCTGTGACCCGTATTGCCTCCCTCGCCCCGCTCTCAGTCAGAGTGTTAAACTTGCCCTGCCAGACGACCTGAGCCTCTGCCTCAGGCATCCTCTCCAAGGAGGTCAGGGGTCACCGTGCCACACTCACCTCTGGTGCCGTTGAAGAAGAGGGTCTGCCTGCGGGGATTCTGGATGACCACGATGGAGCCGTCATAGTTCTGCAGCCGGCAGGAGATCTGAGCCGTCCCCCCCTCCAGCACCGTCACGTTTTCCGCCTGCACCGCCTGGCATCGCACTGACAGAGAGGGAGGGAGGGAGAGAGGGAGGGAGATAGAATGCAAGAAAGAGAGAGGGAGAGAGGAGGATTGAGAGAGGGAGAAAGGGAGAGGGAGAGAGAATGCAAGAAAGAGAGAAAATGGCAGAGAGGGAGGGGAGAGAGAGAGAGAACTCAGTCAGTCATTCATCTGGTCATAACCTCTGTCCCCTTGAAATGCTTTGGCCATGGGTTTGCATCTCACCTGATCGGACCAAAATAACTCAAGAAGTGACGGGCCAGCATGTAAGTGTTAGCCTCGCTGTTTCTGACCCTAGAGCCCTGGATGAGCTCGGCCATAATGACCCAGCCGCACAGACCATCGACGTGTTTAAAACACAGTGGACTCCTGGGAGAGTGCAGTGCATCACTCAAACAGCAAGATGGAGTCACCGCTGAGGGACTGAACAATACTGCATGATGCTTAAATATTCAGCAGCGCGACAATGAAAAAAGGCCTGAAAACTTCTCAATGATACGGAACAAGTGTCTGTGTGTGTGTGCGTGTGTTCATGCGTGCGTGCGTGCACAAGAGAGAGAGAAAGAGAGAGAGAAACGTCTTAACAAAGTAAGGGCTGCCAGGGCTGAAGAAACATACATCCGCAGAATTGAGACAGGAGAGTAGGGTGGTTAAGGGCAACGGTTTCTTTATCAGACACTCAGCTGGTCTCCAATCTAAGTTCATCTAAATTTAATTTCTTCCAATTTGTATCTCTCCTGATTCAGGTATTGACTGTGACTGGGAGTCCAGCTAACAGAGGGAAGAGGGGAAATAAAACATTGACAGACTCGGTATGGAGCCAAAATTAGAAGGGGGTGGGGAGAGAGGGGAAAGGAAAGAAGGAGCCACACTCAAACTCCAGAGAATTATTATCATAATTGTTGCCATTATTATTCCTATTCTCTACATCAATATTGTGATTCATATCTTGGAAATCTTGCAATGCCATCGCCGTACTAATTATTATTCTAATGACTGTTATTAGTCACCACACTGACGCTCGCCGTTTTACTTTTTTTGTTTTGTTTTAACGACGCTGATTGTTAATAGCAGCACTATATCAAGAGTAGCCCGGCTACCACTGGCTAGCAATCTGAGATGTATCAAAACTAATTGTAATTATTCAAGACAGTTCCAGCCGGAGTGGCTGAATGGTTTCAACTGCGAGGTGAAAATAGGGCTAATTGAGCAGCCATTTAATCCGCTTCAGCGTTTGCCAGCTGCGGGCTCTTCATGTAAATTGGCCTGATGGGGCCAGAACAACACAAACAAAGCAAGGGGTGGGCGGGGTGACGTGGATTCGCCACCCAGGCCAGCCAATGGGACTGGAGTTTGGAAACAGGAAGGAAGTGAACAGTGCCGAAGTGTTCAAATAACACCGCAGCTGGAAAAATCTGGAGTGACGCAGGGCCAGCGCCACAATAGGAGTGTGAATGCCATCCGTGCTGCACCGCGTTCAATCATTCAGAACAGCAGCTTGGAGCCAACCCGCTGTATTCACAACACAGCTGCGGTTTTAATATTCTGCGATTGGTAGTGTGAGCGGTCAAAGAAACACCTAATGGCAAAATAAATAAAAAACAGCTGCATAAGTATTCATCTTGACCCCATTAAAATGAACCCACAATAATATACTCAACGAGCACCGAATTAGATTAAGAGAGAAGGCATTCCGATCGATACAGAACCACTGTACTGACGGTATGAAAAACAGATAAATAAAACTAGAAAAAAAACTCGCACCCAAGGGTGCCGTCTCCACGATGTCCATGTGGTGGCAGTGTGGCGCTGCACCGTGACGCTATCTGATAACCGATCGATGTTTCGAGGCTGAAAAAGGTTCTTTACTTACTTAGGGGCAAACCTCACATAGACCGGCAATAACTAAATACGCAAGAACAAATAAAGAAATAAACACATACAGAAATAAATGAACAAGGCCTCATCTTCGCATTCTAATGGTCACAAGGAAGCGGTGATTTATGGCAAAGAGAGGTGGCCATCCAACGCGATGAATTGAAGGGGCTGCCTCCACGAGCAGGATGAAGTATGCTGGGAAGTGGAGGCCCCTGCATGCATTCGTAAAACCAGTGCGTGGATCACCAAAACGCAGTGACATAATGAGTGAACAGAAATAGCTCGAGCGCGCACACACACACACACCACACACACACTCAGAAAAGCAAATGGTGCAATACCCAAACACCCCAACTCTCCCAAACCAAATTTTGTCATGTATTTACACATTTTTCATTTTGCCTTCTCATCCAATATATTTCGCACCCACCCCATCCAACTTGAAATTCATACCCTGTCTCTACCTGTGCTGTCTATCCATTTTACCTTTCTAAACATTTCTACCTTTTTCTTAGCAACTTTTTCTCTCAACAAGTCTCCTCCCTCCCCTCTGTACGTGTTAGTCTGTACATTAGCTTCAGGTTAAACAACAGATTTTTTTGAAAAGGAGCCGATTGTGTGAAAATGCTGACAGTTTGAGATTGTGTTTTTCCTCTCTTCCCCTTTCTCGGTTCTAAAATTAAAATTCTATCTCTCCAAGGAATCTTGTACACTGCCAATCAACTCCTGTAAAAAAAATTATAAATAAAATATAATCCTCTACAAATCTTGCTCCATTTGTCTTTCTCATTACCTCATTCTGTCGCTCTTCCCATCCCTCTATTCTTTCTCTATCTCATGCATCCTTTCTCTCAGTCCCTCTCTCCTGCTACCCCAACTCTCTCTCTCTTTCCTCTGTTATTGCTTGATCCTCGTTCCATTTCTCCATCAGTCTCAGAATTCTGTCCCCCTCCTTTAATCTCATTCTTTTCCTCCTTCACACCTACGCACTCTCTCCCCACCTGCTCTCTTCAGTAATCCTCTCTTTCTGCACTCCCTCGCTTTCTGCCTTTCTCCCCCTCAGTCTCCCTCCAGCTTCAATTTTCTCTCTTCTCTCTTTACTCCCACTTTCTTTCCTCAGTCTCCTGTGCGTCCTCCTCTTCTCCTCCTGACTCCTTTCTGGCTCCCTCTGCTGTTTCTGTCCCCCCCCCAATATTTCTCTCTATCTTCATCTCTGTCCTCGCCTCCTCTTTTCATTTCTCTCTGTATTCATCCTCCTCTCCCCTTTTTTCTGTTTGTTTCCCTCTCTCCCTGTAAATGTGATTTGTTCTGCAGCTCAAGTTGGTAGTGTAATCACCCTGTTTTTATCCTGGAGAGAGGGAGAGAGGGAGACCGAGAGGGAGAAGGAGAAACATGCAATGTGAGGAAAAAGGGTCTCATTACTTCTCTCACATGCATGTAATTTGCTTTATTTCCATCTACTTTCTCTCTGTTCCTCAGCTCTAATTCCAGCCCCAATCTCCCCTCATTACAGTCACATCCATCTCTTTCTCCCCCTTTTCTTCTTCTGCTTCTTCTTCTCCCTCAGACTGTTTCAACATCCCCCGCCTTTCCTTCTCCCTTCCTCTCTTTCCTGTTCTCCTCCTCCTCCTCGTCTCATGACTGCGGGACATTGACCTCTGAAGGGGGGGCTGCTTGTATTATTCCTTTGACCTTCCCACTCTTTCCCTTGTTCCTGACCCTTCGGCATATTTCAATCCCTCCTCCACTGCTCTCTTTCCTTCACTTTTTCAATCTCTCATACATACATATATAATAGATAATAAATAAATGTAACGTTAAAATATTGTAGCTACCGCACTGTGTCATGCTGACATACTGTGCCATACTACAGTATATGCAGTATACACATATATATATATATCCCTGCTCCAACCTCTGCATGCATCTCTCCCTCCATCCCTCCCTCCCCTCTCTCTTTCTTTCCATTTTCTACCACTAATCCAGCATTTAGGGCTCAAGCTATTTGTTCAATGAGCAATCCTGGGCACTCGCTGCCCAACACTGCAACCACAATTGTTGTCACACAGCACAATAGCGGCTTAAAGAATATTTACAGTGCAATTACATATTGATTCATCCTTTGAGGTAAAATACAACCAGAACAACATGCTAGATCTCTGCAGTCCATACCTGGCTCGCTCTCTATCCCTCTCAGATTTTAAATTCAAATTAAGAGCGCTTCATTGGCATGAAACGAGTGTCCATATATAATGGTGAAGGCATTACAAACTCTCTCTATCTTTCTTTCCTGTCAACCCCAAGAAAATGTCTTTCTTAAGTAAATTAAATGAAAACGCGATAAGTATGCACACAACTGTACTATTGACATTAACACATTACCTGTGCATTACCTATAAGGTCCTTAGCCACAGTGAATGCAACAGTATTAATTAAGCAAAAAGAGAACTCTCTCCATCCCTCTCTTTCTCCCTATATTCCTCCTTTCCACCCTCCTACCCACCGCTACCAACACTCTCTGTCTTTCACCTCCATCTTTCTTCCCCCTTTTGCATTCATTTCATCCCAACATCCTCCTTCCCCCCTCTGTCCATCCTCCCTTCCCCATCCCCCTCTTTCTCAATGTATTCCTCCCCTCCATCCTCCCACCAACCTACCTACCAACCTGCCCCTCCCTCCCATCACTACCAACACTCTGTCAATCACTCTATCTCGCTCCATCTCGCTTGCTCGTTCTCTCCATCCCCCCACTGGTATAGAGGTGGCAGATTGATGACGGTGGGGGGGTACTTACGGCCCAGGGAGAGCAGGATCACGGCGCTCAGAGCGAGGGAGGAGAGAGGGGGGGAGAGGAGGAGAGATCGCAGGCCTGGCCTCATTGTGTATTGAGCCGGTGGCTCTCAATGCTCCCTCTGTGCTGTGCTGGACCGTGGTTTCACCACGCTGGAGAGCACGCTGCCGTCTTTAACCGTGTTACGCCAACGGGACCGTCTTAATGTCGCCTTTGTGGCACGCTGGATGAGACGGATGTTAGTTGGAAGCGCTATGCATCATCCCCGAACCCGGGCTAGCGCGAACAGGAAGGCACTTTATGGTGGCGCGGTGCAGCTGTAGCACTATTCTGTGCTGCGTGGCGCGATGCGGCACAGAGCTTCGCTGTGCTGGACTACCCAAACATCACCTTAATTGCACCACATTAAAAACCGCGTCGGTCGTCCTCGATAGAATTGCTTTACTGGCAGCTCCTATGCACTTTGTGTCAGGTATTTTGTGTATTGTTTAGTGGTAGCCTGTAATATTCCACAGCAAAGGAAGCTGCTGAAGATTGAACTGAAAAATACTGCTAGGAGTCAAATACACCAGACAGCACAGTGCCAACACCGGACAATACTGTGCTATATTGGACAATAGCATACAACACTGTTCTCAATGGTAACAGGCCATGTTTCGATATGACGTGTTTATCTTAAGACGACGGAACCCGGCCGAACTTCGCTCAGTTCTGAAACAAATCTCTTCAGCGATCTTCAAATCTCCTTTCACCCAAATTCTCCCTCTCTCTTTCTCTATGTCTCTCTCTCTCTCTCTCTTCTTTGGTTCTCTCTCCTCTTTCTCTGTCCTGTCGTCCTGTCCTCCGTCAAGACATTGCGTGGAAAAAATCACTCTTAATCCCCGCTCGATGCTCTTCCTTTCCCGCTGTTGCGTTCCTGTAAAGATTCCAGCCCTCGGCCTCTCTCTCTGTCCCGATTTCCAACGGTCTGGCCCACTGTCACCCCTCTTTATATATTCGGTGCTCCCGTCTCCCCCTCGCCCTCGCCGCATTGTGTTTGTGTAGGGAGAGTGTGTGTGTGCGTGTGTAGATGCATACTTAACATATTTGTTATCTTTGTGTGGGTTGGGGTGAGGAAGCAACAATGCCCGCCATTCAAGTCCCTAAACAGACACACACTCTATGACTGTGCGTATCTATTCACTCAGGGTATATAGTTGTATCTGTCTGACCGCTGCTTTTGTGCAATGCCCCTGCTTCCCCTCACAATCACTCAGTTAACCTCCTGTCAGGGGCAGACAGAGAGCTTACTGAGCTCCAGGAGGTCTTTTTTAATGTAATGGGATGTTTTATGTTAAGCCCATTCAGGGATTTCTCCCTCCGTAGTGCAGTGTGTGTGAGTGCATATGTGTGTGTGTGTGTGTGTGCGTGTGTATGCATGTGCATGTATGTGTGTGCATGTGTGTGTGTGTGTGTGTTTGTGTGCGTACGCTTGTGTGTGTATATGTGTCTGTATGTGTGCACGCGTGCGTGTGTGTACGTGGGTATCCATATGTGCCCGTCTGCTTATGCATGTGTACATACATAAATGCATATGCGTGAGGGTGTGTGTGTGTGTATGTGTGCCCCCTTAACTGTTTACCTGCTCATATTTTGCCAAGATTGACACCTGCCCATCTGACACAGTTAAGACTGATTTTATGTGTGCTGGTTATGAGATGGCCCTGTGTGTGTGTTTGTTTGTGTATGTAAAACATAATTGTGTCTCCATCCTTCTTCCTTTCTCCCTCAATTCACATCCAAATCTCATTTTTAATGGGCTTCATTGGCCCCACAATGGAATAAGTGTTTCCAAAGCACTTAAGGGGCTTAAGTCAGGCCGTGATGTAAATATTAAGCACTATTACATCCTTATAAGGATCCTGGCTAGTTTTAGTATACCAGAGAGGTTGCAAGAGCATTTAAAACCATAGATATTGGGATTCTAAACACTTTTAAGACCACAGATACCTGGGATGTGGAATGCCTTGGGCACATTGTGGGTGGTGGGCCAGTCTAGATCTCTACATAAGCAAAAACATTGGGATTGGACAGCAGAGAGCCTATCCACTATTTATCCAAAGATTAAAAATGTCATCCCTAATGCAGTTTTCAGGATGATTTTCAGGCAGATGGAGAATGCTGTTTGAGGCGATAATTGAATTTTATATTTCTCCCATGTGGTTTTTAAAGGAAGTTTTTAAAGAGAGTGTGTGCGCACATACGTGTGTGCACATGGGTGGGTGAGTGTGCGTGTGCTCATCATGTGACTGAACTGATGATCACATGAGAGCCCGTTTGTGCTCGCTTCCTCCCAGCATCCACTTCCTTCCGCTTTCTGTGCCAATCCTTAAAAGCCTTAACTTCCCTCTTTCTGCTCTTTCCCTCTTCCCCCTCCCCCTCCAGGCTCTCTCTCTCCCTCTCCTTCAGAAATACTCACAATTTTGTATCAAATTTTGTACCTTCCTCCCTGTTAACTCTCAAAAACTCAAAAGATTTCAAATCCCACAATCCTTCTCCCCCCGTGTCCCGGAGCGACTCCTGAATTAGCACCTGGGTGATGTAGCACACGGCTTTGAAGGTTTCAGAGGGCAATAATTCAGCAGGTAACACTTCACACCTGCCCCCGCCCTGGTGATTTACACCTGCAGGGCGCTGGGATCAGGGGTGGGCGTGGTCCCCTGGAACTGTTCATCTGGGGGGCCCCTCCATGCACGGTCTGTTCAACTAACATCCATTTTATCAGGCCAGCACCCCACCGCTCCCCTCCCAGCAGTGAGAGAAAGAAGCCTCACTGCCAGCACTAGTTCTTAAAGACGGACTGCAGCTGGTTGTTTAGGGGCCTGTGGCGATGCCTTCTATAATGTATGAATGTGTGCCCACTTGTCCCAAATAAAAGGTCTTTGTGATGGTGACAATGGCGATGATGAAGATGAAGATGGTGATGATGTTGATGGTGATAATTATGATGATGAGTGTTCTACATCGTTATCGTTGCATTTACACAGACACACGGGCCCTTATTGTGAGGGTATTTTTCCCTCTATAACATAAAACAACAGCATACTGTGTTGGCAAAGCCCTGCCTTCTTTGCGCTTATTCACTGACATTTCACAACATGATTATTCTGCAGCGTAATAACATAATCTTCCCTCGCTCCGTCTCTCAGTGGTGCTCTTTTCATGGCTTCCTATCACCATCTCTCACTCTCTCTCTCTTCCTCTCTTTGTCTCTCTGACCCCATAGGAGGTCTCTGCACCTTGCTCTTTCTTTTTCTCTCTTTCATTTTCATTCTCTCTCTCCCTCTCTGGAGAAAAATCACACACTCATCAGTTTCCGAGCCCAGTTCTTGACGAGCGAACTCGCAAGGAGAATATTAATGAAGCTCTGCAGCCAATTAACACCTAGCGCACATAACGACCTTTTCCACGCAGACACGCACGCCAAGAAGACGCGAGGCGAAGGAGGATGGGAAAGGAGCAGAGTGGGGTTAATATAATATTACATTAATGTAGAGTGGAGGAGAGGAGGAGTGAGAGGAGAGAGAGGAGGAGAGTTTAATACAGCTTGTACGTATGCACTGGCTGGACTGGACATAGCTCTGCTTCAACTGTGACACAGACAGGAATGGAGTTAATACAGCAAATATGTACTGTACATACACATGCATGTGCACATACACTCAGTGGACACTTTATTAGGTACACCTTTCTAGTACTGGGTAGGATCCCCTTTGCCCCCAGAACAGCCTGAATTCTTTGTGGAAGGATTCAACAAGGTACTAGAAACATTCCTCAGAGATTCTGGTCCATGTTGACATGATAGCATCACACAGTTCCTGCAGATTTGTTGGCTGCACTTTCACGTTGCAAATCTCCCATTCCAAAACATGTGGTTCAAAGGTGCTCTATTGGAGTGATATCTGGGGACTGTGGAGGCCATTGGAGTACAGTGAACTCATTGTCATTTTTTGGAGACCGGCTTGAGTTGGCGTGTGCTTTGTGACATGGTGCATTATCCTGCTGGAAGTAGCCATTAGAAGATGGGTAGACTGTGGCCATAAAGGGATGCACATGGTCAGAAACAAGACTCGGGTAGGCTGTGGCATTTAAACAATGCTGAATTGGTATTAAAGGGCCTAATGTGTGCCAAGAAAACATTCCTCACACCATTACCCCACCACCACCACCAGCCTGAACTGTTGACACAAGGCAGGATGGATGCATGGATTGTTTACGCCTACCATCTGCATGTCACAGCAGAAATTGAGATTCGTCAACGTTTTTCCAATATTCAACTGTCCAGTTTTGGTGAGCCTGTGCCCACTGGAGCCTCACTTCCCTGTTCTTAGCTGACAGGAGTGGAACCCAGTGTGGTCTTCTGCTGCTGTAGCCCATCCACTTCAAGGTTCAACGTGTTCAGAGATGCTATTCTGCATATCACTGTTGTAACGCATGGTTATTTGAGTTACTGTCGCCTTCCTGTCAGCTTGAACCAGCCATTCTCCTCTGACCTCTCTCATTAACAAGGCGTTTTGGCCCACAGAAAACAAGGCATTGCCACTCACTGGATGGTTTTTGTATTTCGCACCATTCTCTGTAAACTCTAGAGACTGTTGTGCGTTGAAATCCCATGAGATGAGCAATTTCTGAGATACTGACATCACCCCGTCTGGCACCAACAATCATTCCACGGTCAAAGACCACATTACTTCCCCATTCAGATTTTTGGTCTGAACAACAACTGAACCTCTTTACCATGTCTGCATGCTTTTATGCATTGAGTTGCTGCCACATGATTGGCTTATTAGATAATTGCATTAACAAGCAGGTGTACAGGTGTACCCAATAACATTTTACATTTAAAGTTGCCACTGAGTGTATATGCACACACACACACACACACACACACATTCACTCACATTTACGCAAGCATGCACGCAAACACTCACACACACATGCATACACACGTCTCAAACACACACTTATGCTCCATCTCATACATACACATCCACACACGCATGCATTCACACGTGCTCTATCTCACACACACACAGCTACACGCACACACAGGCACACCTTTCTATAGAAAGGGACCCGAGGAAGAATGAGTAAAATATACACTTTACTGGGCCAAACTGCATTATCCTTTAACCGGTTAACATGACAAAAATGGAGAAGGGGAGAAATTGAGAGCGATAATAAGAAGGGGGGATTGAGCTGAAATAACTAGAAGGTCTACTTGCGGCATTCATTTTAAAATGCAAATCCATTAAATTTTTATTTGCTTCACTTTGGTGCTCCAATCTTGTGCTCTCTCTCAATTACCCTATTCTATCCTTCACTCTGTCTATATTAGAGCACAATTAATATACTGTAGGTCTGTGTTCATGGCCTGTGTGTACGCATGTGTTTATGTGTGTGTGTGTGTGTGTGTGTGTGTGTACGTGTGTGTCCATGAGTATTTGAGTGCATCTACCCAGCTCAGCCACAAATATGTGAATGTGTGTTTGTTTATGCATGCATCTATGTGCAGGTATAGTTTTTTTGCATTAGGTTGTGTGTAGTGTGTACACAACTGTGTGCTTGTGTTGTGTATGTGTGTGTGTATGTTTGTGTGCGTTTCTGTGAGTGGATTATGGGAATAACCACAGACAAAGACAGCTGTCCCTATCTAATACCAATCTGTCACTGCCTGGATTGTCCATCTCTCTTATTTTTCACTAATCCTTTTGGTGCATGTCTGCTTGCTGTGCCTCCTCCCATATCCCTCTCTCCCTTCCTTGATTCTTCAAAACTCAAGAGACTGGACTTCAATCTTGACAAGTTGATACCCAACTTAATAACGCATTTAGAGAACAACTGCATTGCCTTAAACTGCATATTCATTTCACAAAAGAACATTACATGTCATATTTACATAGCCTACATAAGTAAATCTATTAATTATGCCTCCAACCACCCTCCCCTCCTTTATAATCTCTTTATCTCTTTAACCCCTTTTTATCTCCTCCTTTTTCTTTCTGTACATTTGGCAGTGTGTGTATGCGTGCGTGCGTACGTGTCTGCTTGTGTGCATGTCTGTCTGTGTGTGTGTGTGTGCGTGTGTGTGTGCGCCCACTTGTGTGCATGTCTGCTTGTGTGCATGTCTGTGTGTGTGGGTGTGTGTGTGTGTTTGTACCTGTGGTCTTTCAGTCATTGATTCTCAGACAGTGAACTGTGCTTCCCACATATGGTTACAGCTCCTGATGCTAATATAGTTTACTTTTTCCTGACATGCCCTTTCATCTTCCTTTGATTCAGTCCAGATTGCCCAGTCCAGTCCAGACTGACGCACTGGCAGTCAAGACAAGCTCTTCCCAAACAGCTAGAGTTGCATGATCAGAGAACCTTCTGTGTTCATGCTGAGTCAACAATAACAATATTGTTGGTGTCCCACCCCCTATCTATTCGCTACATTTCACTCTCAGACACCCCTCCCTTCCAACACACACACACACCCCTACGCCAACATTTGATACTTAGCAACCGCCTATCAGCTCTCAACAGCCCCTACACCACAGACACACCCCCTAATTCTGACCCAATCAGGGAAGTTGCTCTCTTGGGAGATTCCACAGTGATCAAAAAGTAGGGGGGGCCAGGAGGGGGTTGGGGGTGGGGACATATCAGATGTCAGTCACTTTTTCTCTCTCTCCCTCTCTGCCCATTTCCCTGCTTCCGTCTCTCGGTCTTTCCCATCATCAACAGTTCCCCAAGGAGCATGCTGTGATCCATCACTCCATCACCCCACCCACTTCAGTTCTCCAGTTGGCCTCTCCTTTTCATTAGTATGACAGAGGTGTTCAGCACTGACTTCACACTGCTGAGCCAGAGTTCAGAGAGAGGACAGCGAAAGATGGATGGAGGATAGTGGAGTGTGTGTGTGTGTGTTTTCCGCGTATGCATGATTCCATTGACCAGACAGCACGATACATCTAATTTCCCAAAGAGGGGTTCATTATGTAATTCTCCTCAAGGCTATGGCAAAGGCCCTGTTGAGTGCTGGTGATAATCTATGGCACTGCCACACGGCGGGGCAACACAGAGGCATGGGATTTCCCCCATTGGGTTCAACCACCGGCGGATACCTGGGACACAGCGCAAAATGCAACTGCCAGTGGAGGCGGAGGGAGGGGGAGGAGAAGAGGTGGGGAAGGAGGGGAGGAGAGAGGTATCAGTTCAGGCCTACTGGGGATAGCGGTCCCGTTCAGAGCAAGCAGAACGGGGATGGACAGACTCCAGCTATTTGGGTTTGGGCCACATTGTATTTCCAGAGCCCTTTTTAGTCTTCGAAGTGGCTCTGCAATGGTGCCTCGTCATGCCCACACCTCCTGTTTCAAGCTGGGGCTCGGGGAGGTGGAGAGCAGAGGAGGGCGGGGACACGATGAGTGACAGGGAGGATGGTAAAGGGAGGAGAGCCAGGGATGGGGGGGCCACATTCATCAAGAGAGGAGACTTTCATTTAGTGGGAGAGTGATCCATTTTGAATGGAGGAAAATGGGGAGTGGATTACATGTCAACGTTGTATGCTGTACAGCAGAGTTATTGTTTATTCAGATGAAGGAGAGAGAGAGAGAACTTGCGAGTGAATGAGAGAGAGAGCATGAGAGTGAGTGAAAGAGAGCAAGAGAGTGAGAGAGAAAGCATGAGAGTGAGTGAGAGACAGAGACAGCATAAGATTCAGTGAGAGAAGAGAGAGTAAGTGAGAGAGAAAGCATGAGAGTGAGTGAGACAGAGCACGCGTACCTGTCCATTTGAGCGCTAGAGAGACGAGTATGCGAGACATTCATTAGATTAGAGTCTCCAGCAGCAGTGATCCTATCCAGAGATTCGTATTGTCCGACCGCACAATGCACACCATGAATACCACCCTTCGTTTCCCAGGACAAAAATTCTTTACATATCTAATTGTCCACCAACTCCATCCCTCCATCTCTCTCTCTCTCTCTCTCTCTCTCTCTCTCTCTCTCTCTCTCTCTCTCTCTCTCTCTCTCTCTCTCTCTCTCTCTCTCTCTCTCTCTCTCTCTCTCTCTCTCTCTCTCTCTCTCTCTCTCTCTCTCTCTCTCTCTCTCTCTCTCTCTCTCTCTCTCTCTCTGCGTGGTGAGAAGTTACTGTTGTCCATTTAGTCGGACAGCTTGTCTGTTCTGCATCACGCCCCCGTCACTCCCCACCCCTCCGTCGCTCTCCTGTAGCAGTGAACACTGAGGTCATTGTGCACAGAGGAATCGCACTGCACAAAGGAATTCTTCTTTTTATCTTTCCCTTCTGTTGTCTCTCTCCCCTACGCTCGCCCATTATTGTCTACACACTGTTTCAAAAAACCAATGCTGTCCAATATGAAGAGCGCCCCCTTGTGAAGCGGCAGGCAGAGTAATAGAACTGCAGCTAATTTTTCTTGCTATAATCTAACAGCAGCAGCACTCTGATTTGCTATATTTCTGATTCACGCACCTTTGCTCCAATTCACAATTTACAATTCAGTTATTTGGCAGACGCTTTTATTCAAAGCAACTTACAAGAGTGCATTAAGATGGCTATAGATCATCACTAGAGCTACTGAACAGTAAGCAAATCACTGTTGTTGCCGAAGTTTGTGCTTATGCTGCTGTTTTCTAACCAGGTAAGGTAGCTTGTAAGGTACAGGTAAATGCCAAAATAAAGGAAACACTTGAGTAAATGAAGGGTTCTCATGGCTCCTTTATAGTGTGGAGTGCATTTTCCTGGCATGCACTCGTCCACTTAGAGGGCAAAGTAAATGTCAGTAAATACAAAGCCATTCTGAGTGATCACCTTCATCCTAAGGTACAGCATTTCTATTCTGATGCTGGTGGTCCCTTCCAGGATGACAGTGCCCCCATCCACAGGGCATGAGTGATCACTGAATGGTTTGATGAGCAAGAAAACGATGTAAACTATATGCCATGGCCATGTCAGTCACCAGACATTGTTTTCCAAAAACATCAACAAAACACCAAATTATGTAATTTCTCATGGAAAAATGGTGTTGCATCCCGCCAATAGAGCTGCAGGCACTTGTAGAATCTATGCCAAGGCGTATTGAAGCTGTACTGGTGGCTCAGGCAGCCCAACGCCCTATTAAGACACTTTATGTTGGTGTTTCCTTTATTTTGACAGTTACTGTTATGACAGCACAGTCCACACTGCTGCTGTGCTCCTGAGACATGAGTAACTGCAAAAATTGCTGATAATGATCAAACTGATCAATAATGCTAATGATATTGTTGTCTCTCGCACCTCACTGGATTAGCTGAGAGATATTTGTGTTTCCGAAGGGCTTGCAGACTTGCAGCCTACCACTGAGGTAAGGACTCCAGATCTTCTTTTAATCATAGTAGCAAAAAAGGACGTTCCAGGTGAAGCTCCACCCCAGCCAGCCTCAAATCCCCCCTGCCTCCAGACTGGTGAATCTACATATAAATAAATACAAGAGAAATAAAGGAGAAAGGGACAATAAAAATAAGCTACAACAGGGCAGAAGGAGAAACGAAAGAGAAAATTATTCTACAAGCACCTCGCAAAAGCTGAGACTCGACACTTTGGAATGTTGTCAAGGGCACGGAGAGTTGTTCTCTGGGTAAATTGAATTGGGGAAAAGTGCTTGGGCTTGTGAGGACTGTGTTCTGGAGGCCTGGTACGAGCAATCAAATCCCTTTCCATGGGCTTTCCTCTCAAAATATTTCTGTCAGGAAGCTTAAAATCAATTCCAATTATGAGCGATACAGCATTGAAGCCCATGTCTTGAATGTAACATAAACAGTGGTTTAAAGTACTGGTGGTGATCCTGTGGGGACATCTTGGAATTGGTCCAATACGCTGGGAAAGAGGAAACTGAAGTCAAGCAACTTCCAGAATGGATCTGGGATGGTTTTACAGCCATTCATTTTCAATGGAATGCGAAATCTCCTTCAACGTACTGAAGAAAGTAACAATTTAAATGTTAAGAAAATGCCTGGGGGTTGTTGTTAGAATTATTTGGAGCTAAGAAAACAATTTTATAAACAATAAAATGTTTTAAGGAATAACATTAAGGAATATTTTTGAACAATATCTATTCCTTAATTTGTCGATCACCAGATTCCTTAATAAAATGGTTTGCTTATCTCCAAATAATTAAAAGAACAACGTTCAGGCATTTTTAGATGCTTTAAAAAATGGCAGTGAAAAAAGGCCATCCCGGAAGTTTCTCGACTTCACGGTTTACACTTTCCCAGCTTATTGTCCTATTGTCACTGAAATACCACCCCCCCCCCACACACACACACACACACACACACACAGAGGGCGCACTGGAGCTGAAGCATGTGCCCTTGTCCTCTGATGCTCTCAGCCAAAGCCAGTGGCTTATTTTACACACTACAAGCCATCAACGGACTATGGCAGTAGGAGGGGCGCATCTCTCATTGACGGCAAATGGTAACCTTTAGGGGCCTGATGTGTTAGTTCAGGGCTCCCCAACCCTGGTCCTCGAGGCACCCCCCCTGCTGACATTTCTAACTACCGACCTGTCGCTCTCCTGTTATTCTTATCCAAGACCTTAGAATGGGCTGTAAATAATCAACTGTCTCTCTATCTCCTACAGAATGACTTGCTTGATCCTAACTAATCTGGCTTCAAAGCAGGCCACTCCACGGAAACTGCTCTGCTCGTGGTCACTGAGGCTCTCCACTCGGCAAAGTCTCAATCACTCAGCTCCATCCTTCTCCTCCTCAACCTATCAGTTGCATTTGATACCATTGACCACCAGAATCTGCTCTCATCTCTCGCCGAAATGGGAATATCTGGATCTGCATTGGCATGGTTTAAATCACAGGTGTCAAACTCATTCCATCGAGGGCCGAGTGTATGCAGGTTTTTGTTGCAACCAATGCACTACACCAGGTGATTTCACTAATTAGCCCACTTCTTCAACCAAGGGAGGGACCTAATTGAAATCAACTGGAGTAATGCATTGGTTGCAACAAAAACCTGCATACACTCGGCCCTCGATGGAATGAGTTTGACACCCCTGGTTTAAATCATACATGGCTGACCGATCCAACCAGGCAGCCTGGAGAGGATCCCTCTCCTCTCCCCACACCTCCTGCAGGGCTCGGTGCTAGGCCCCCTCCTATATTTCCTGTATACTAACTCTCTTGGTTCGGTTATCTCTGCTCATGGTTTTTCATATCACTGTTACGCTGATGACTCTTTCTCTCCTTCTCCCCTTCTGAGACCCAGGTCCCGGCACGTATCTCTGCATGCCCGGCAGACATCTCCGCATGGATGTCCACCCACCACCTGAAGCTGAACCTGGGGAAAACAGAGCTGCTCTTCCTCCCAGCGAAGAGCTCCCCGATGATCAATGCTTCAATCACCGTGGAAGGCTCCATAGTGTCTCTGTCCCTGTCTGCCAGCTGTGCTTCTCGGGCCACATCGCAGCGATCAACAAAAACCAGAAGATCATGTGGCCCTCCAGAACCAAGGTTGGGGACTCCTCTGTTAGTGTGTGTGTGTGTGGGGGGGGGCTTACCCTGCATTTGTGGCGTGTGCCTTTAGAAATCGAGTGCACAGGGACTTTTCAAGTTTGACTTCCATTCATAAAAGTGAGAGGGGAAGGGAGGTGGCTCGACAGGCAGTCCCCACAAAGACAGCATGGCGGGCGGACATATGCACGTCTCTCTGTAGTGCTGCGTCTGGATTGAGTAGAGAACATCTCTTGCTGGGAGCAATCTGTAGTCTCTGCTCCCTCTCCCTCTCATCCCCCATTCCTCTCTCACTCACTCAATTTGTAAAACACGGACCTCGGCAACCTCTTCCCTCACGCTGCCCTACTCTCTGCCTCTCTCCCTCAGGTTCAACGGCCACTCGTCCCTCTCCCTCTCTCCGACTCCTTCTTTCCTCTTTATCTCTCTCGTTTTCCTTCAGAACCCTCATTCCTCCTTTTCTCTTCGCCTCCTTTCTCATCCCCTGTCCCTCTTTTTATTTCTCCTTTCACTTAGATTTTTTTCCACACTTCTCTTCCATCCTTCATCAAAGACTCAATTTTCCAAGCCATTTTTGTCTCTCTCTTTTTCTTTATTCACATCACTAGCTTGTCCTCATCTCTTCTTACCATCCTCCCACACCCTGTTCTCTTCCCCCTCCCCTTTTTCTTGTTTGTACCCCATTTTCCCAGAATCCGTCTTTCTAACCACACTCACTGCCCCCTGCTTGTCCTCATCTCCTTATTCTATCCATCTTCCATTCCCATTTAACTCTCACTCTTCTTCATTTCCCTCCTCTTCTCCCCCACGCTAACTCCTTCCGGCTCTAGTATAAACAGCTGCACTCTGATCTATCCCTGCCCCTCTCCCCTTTCCAAACTCCCTATTTTTTCCCTTCATTTTCCAATTCCCTTATCCCATGTTCATTCCCCTTGTCCTCCCTATTGCTTTTTCAATATCACTTTCCCCCTCCTCCCTCCCCCACCATCCACCCCGAATTGTGTTCCTGTGCTGCGCATCATTGGGAGTCTCCATGACAACATCACCCTGACAACCAGCCCTCCTCCCTGGGTTCTGCTCGTTTGCATCTCATTTGCATGTTGTCACGGTAACCGGCAGCATTTGACTTTGACAATAAAGGAGCAGGAATACCCCCCGTCCTCTTTCTTTTTTTTGTTGTTGCCCCATTGGCTGGATTTTTTACACCCCCCGACCGCGTTGGGCTTCTCTTCCTGCCGGTCTCTCTGTCCATTTCCTCCTCTCTGTCTGTAGCTGTCCGTCTCTTTCTCTCTCCTCCTGTCGCTGCTGTCTCCATGTCAGTCATTCAGTGCAGCCAGTGTTATTTTGCCATCCAGTACAAGTCTCCTTCTGTTCTGCTCTCGTCTTTCCATTTCTCTTCTCTTCTGCCCTGTACTTCTCTCTTTCCTTACACTTGTTCCTTCAATTTCCCATTTTTACTGCCCCAGCCACCTTTCACACCCAAACTCTTCCCTCTATTTGCCATGAAGTAGGAGGAATGCCTCTCTTTCTTTCACACATCCATCTCTCTGATACGGCCACAAACACAGCTGTTACAAAATGACTAACCATCCCCGAAGACAAACCCAATAAAGCCAGCATTTACATTCCCGCACCGTGGAAACTCACACACTGCCCAACGCCACATCAAGTAGCTGTGAAATAAAACACCCCTTACGTGACATTTTGAGGAATATTTCGTTCCTTTAACCAACTGGTGAAACACAAAAGCATTTTTACGGAGGTTTTCAATTAAGCACATAGCAGAATAAACAATATCAAAAACTTCACTTCCTATTTCCAGCGTCCACACAATTGAAGTGTGTAGTTACAAACAGCACATATTAGAATGCGATACTGTCTGTGATACTGTCTGTCACAGTAGCGTGCTACTACATGACTGCATCCCAAAGTAATAGTGCTGTAATATAGTGGGGTGTAATTTGCCAGGCAGAGTGGTACTGAACACTGGATCCGCACAGACCAGCGTAATGAGGCTTCCCCAGCACTGTGTGTGTGTTTGTGTGAGGGTCATTGTGTGCGTCACTAAAGCACCACCGTTCTCTCTCCATTTCTCCCTTTTGACATTTTAAAAGCCAAAGAGAGGGAGAGAGAGACAGGGCCAGCTTTATGAAAATGGACAAACCGTCTGTGAACAAGGGAGGGGGAAAGTGGGAGAGAAATGCAGAGGCAAAAGGAAGAAAGAAATGGAGAAAGAGAGAGAGAGGTAGAGTGAGAGGGAGCGGGAAGGGGAGGAGGTGTTCAGATCCATTGATTTAAAATAGAGAGAATGAAACAGGGGTCGAAAAAATGGAGAGAGGGAGATGGAAGCAGACACTAAGAGAGAGAGAGAGAGAGAGGGAGAGAGAGAGAGATAAGGTAAGGGTTTGGATTTAGAAGGCAAATAAAGACAGGAGACAGGAATGGAGATTCATAGATAGTTGATCGTCAGTAATAAAGCCCCCGCTCCCCCCAAGGAGGAAAAAGGCCTGTTTATCACCTATAATCTATTCTCTCTGCTATAGTTCTGTAGCAACCTTCTACCTTTTTCTATTTTCCACCTATTTTTCTCTCCCTTTTTCACCCCTCCCTCTCTCTGTCCTTCCCTCCCTGATTTCCAACACCTCCTCCCTCCCCACACATCTCTCCATATTAATATTCTTCTCAGTTGTAATTGGCAAACACGCATGCTTTATTTTCTCTGTAGTTTCACCTCTATCCATCTATGTTAAACTCATATGGTAACACTGTAATCAGGTCATACACCCACACACACTTACATAGACATACACACACATAGGGCACACAAACATACATGCACACACACATGCACATACACACTCACACATGCATGTACACACACACGTACACGCATATACACGCAGACACACAAACAAGCATACACTCATACACACACAAAGAGATACATGCACAAAAACATACATGCACACACACACATGCATGCACATACACACAAACACACACATGCATGTAGATACACGTACATAGGCACACAAACGTACATGCACACACACACACACACACACACGCACATACACGAAACATACCTACACACACAAACAGACATATGCACACAAACATACATGCACACCCACATGCACACATGCACACACACACACACACACACACACACACTAATAATGCTATGCAAGCTCCCTCTCTGGTCACTTTCAGTCACATGCAGTGTTGGTGTGTTCCTCTTCCTGGATTCTCAGGGTTTGAGTTTGAAAATGGTTTCTTTGATTTTCTTCTATTTCCTTCTTCTCTTACCCCACCCCCCATCCATTGCTCTCTCACTCCTCCAATCGGTCCCTCTCTTCCCTCGCTACCTCCCGCTCTCCCCCAGGACTCAATTACCGTTTCCCCCGGACACAAAGTAATTAGCTTAAAAACTCTGACGGATAAATAAAGAAGCAAAAGGGAACAAGCTAGATAAATAAATAAATGCAAATGAGCGACACAGTTTACAGATGTAGGGAAAGGCGGATAGAGTTGTGTCAGCACGGTGCACTCCACTGCAGCACATCCCTCCACCGTAGAGAAGCGCCTCAGGTGCCACAGCTCAGATGACAGCACCTGTATTCCGCACAATGGTTTAACTGCAGGGCCAATGGAGCGATTGCGTGCGGAGCTGCCAGTTTGAGGGGTGCAGAGAGCCAAGGGGAAAATACAGTACTGCTTAAGGGTGGCGCAGGGCTTCAAAAGACATGAGGGTTTAGATTAAAATAATACAGGGTGGAGGTATTTGTCATAGAATGGCAGCAGACAGGATGAGGTTCGACATGGGAGGGTACAGCCAATGAAGCGAATTACGTTGTGTAGTTGCCAGTTCAGATACACTAAAAACAGTGAGCCAAAGGAAACTACGGTCCAGTGTAATATGGCACAGGGATTCGAAAGACATGTGAGTGTAGTATAAAATAATCCAGGGAGTAGCTACTTATTTTACAGTAGCAGATTGATTCAGGTTTACTATGGAACTACCTGTTCCCATACTCTGTGGTTGTTTTTGGGGGTAACTGTGGGGTCAGGACACTCCCACACTGAAAGGGTATTCCTCCCTCTCATCCTACACCCCTTATTAGCAATAAAGGATCCCCTTCTTACCTGACTCAAACTGGGACATACCTTCTAATAATAATAATAATAATTATTATTATTATTATTATTAAGTAATGGAAAAATGTAATCCTCATATTAAAATGGTAATGGATATACAATTATTATCTGTATCATTGAGATATTTTCATGTATTCAATTACCATTAATGCTAATGATACTATCTGACCTTGAACTGACACTGCATTCAGCAGCAGCTTCCGCTTTATACAACCCCGAATCTCTTTACTCTACCCCTACCTCCCCACACCAATCTCCATGGAGACTAGTGCTTGGCAACAGCTGGAGAGGAGACCAGTTGCCATGACAATGCAACGCTTTTTCGGCTGAGAGAAGTGGTGATGTCATGGCCTCAGCACCTCACGCACGGGGGATTACTCCTCATTGCTTCCTGTGTTTCTTATTGTTGCCATCATGAAACATCACAACGGATTGCAGAATATCATTTTCATTATGATGCATTATGATAGATTCATGGTCTTTCAGGCCCTCTCTCCTTTTCTGGCTTGCAATCTCTCTTTTTACCTCCACTGCTCAACTCCAACCCCCCTCATGCCACTCCAATCAGTCCTGAGTGATACTGACTGCCACCAGCTGTGCTGAGATCACTGTGTATCAGCTCTATTCACCTCTATGGTCACACTACACTACATATCACCTCTACTCTCATATTACACTACATATCACCTCTACTCCCACAGTACACACCACATATCACATATACTCTCACACTACACACTACATATCACCTCTACTCCCACACTACACTACATATCACCTCTACTCTCATATTACACTACATATCACCTCTACTCCCACAGTACACACCACATATCACATATACTCTCACACTACACACTACATATCACCTCTACTCCCACACTACACACTACATATCACCTCTACTCTCATATTACTCTACATATCACCTCTATTCCCACACTACACACCACATATCACATATACTCTCATATTACACTACATATCACCTCTACTCCCACACTACACACCACATATCACATATACTCTCATATTACACTACATATCACCCTACTCCCACACTACACACCACATATCACATATCACATATACTCTCACACTACACACTACATATCACATATACTCTCACACTACACACTACATATCACCTCTACTCCCACACTACACATCGCCTCCACTCTCACACTACACAGTACATACCACATTGATTCACGCACTACACTATGCATGCAGCCCCTGTCCACACACAGAGATCCCTGTAGGTCCTTTTCCACACTGTAGGTCGCAAAAAATACACAATCCCTGCTGCACAGACTATGACACACAGACAGCAGAAAAGATGCCCAGGAACAGAGACCTCATGTCAGGCCCTGTGTACAGCAAGCGCTCAATGGCAGCAGACGCTGCATTAGATCAGCTCTAATCGCCATTTATGAAGGCAGAAAGGTCATGGCAACATGCGCTATGGCAGGCTGCTCTGCGCAGACCTTTAAAAAGCCACAATTAAAGTGACAGTGACTTTGCAGCACAAATATTCTATAAACCAACCGCTGATATGGAAGAGCTGAGCCTTAAATAGGGTGTAAATGAGGCAATTTGCTCCAGCGAGAATAATGCCCTTGTCTGTGCAATGTAATACAACCCGGTGCTTGCTTTAGGTAATTCATTCATTTAGCGCTTGACAGAAGTTTCTATTTTGCGCATTAACAGTGAGTTAATCACTTAAAGGTGTGGGTTTATTGGTGTTTGGAATTGTGTGTGTGTTTGTGTGTGGTGCTGTTCAGTGTGCATGCCTGTGTGTTGGGGGCACCAATGCAATGTGTGTGTGTGTGTGTGTGTGTGTGTGCATGTATGTATGCGTGTTTGTCTATCTGTATGTGCATATGTGTGTAAATGTATCTGTATATGTGTATGTGTGTATACAGTATGTGTGTGTGTGTGTGTGTGTGTGTGTGTGTGTGTGTGTGTGTGTGTGTGTGTGTGTGTGTGTGTGTGTGTGAGAGCATGCGTGCGTGTGTGCATGTATGTGTGTGCACATGTGTGAGTGTATGTGTGAGTGAGTGAGTGTGTGTGTGAGTTCTTAGAGCACAGCCAGCCCCAGTGACTTGTAGAAGGTGATTTGCACTCTGCCAAAACCTGCAAGGGATTACAGATCTGCAGCATTGCTCCTCTCCCCCTTCTCTCATTCACTTCATCCCCCTCCTCCTGTTCTCTTCCTCTCCTCTCCTCTCCCCTCAAATTGCTCCTCTGGTGTGTTCAGTGTCCCTTACTTCCCTGCCTCCCTTTCTCCCCTTTTACTCTCTCTTCCATTTCATTCCCTCCCTCTCTCGGCTCCCTCCCTCTCTTGGCACCCCCCCCCCAACCCCACTTGCTCTCGTTCCATCAGAGCTGTGTACAGAATGCAAATCATCACCCACCAAATAAAGGAGTGTTTTCTCTCTCTTACTTAAGAAAGCTCCTCCTCCTTTCTCTTACAATAATTGATTCTGTCCCATCCTGAAGTCACTGCCACACGCACTCAACTTAGATAGATTACGCATACACACACACACACACTGACACGCAGACACACACATAGAATCTTAACGGTGACCCTCAAACTAACACCAAAGGCTTTGTAATGTAGCAATAGGTTTAGAGTTTGTTTTTCACATACAAATAAGCTGGGTTAATGTTGAAGGCACGGTGAAGGGGACTTGGTGACTGAAGGACCTTACTGGAGTCATTCGAACTGTGATTTTAAGCTAAACGGAGCACACTCTGTTTTCTAGCAGGAACGTGATTGACAAACCAAGCATGAATACACCCATAGAGTGCTACACAGATAACAATATGTCACTGAGTTTGGACTCAGTGTGTGTGTGTGTGTGTGTGTGTGTGTGTGTGTGAGAGACAGAGAGAGAGGCCTATGAGTGTGTGTGATATGAGTGCTTGTGAGTATGTGAGTGAGTCTCTGTTTATGTGGAGTGTGTATGTATGAGTAGGGTTTGTGTGCGTGTGGTGTATATGTGCGATATGAGTGTGTGTGTGCGAGAGAAAGAGAAGCCTATGAGTCTGTGTGATATGAGTGCTTGCGAGTGTGTAAGAGAGTCTTTGTTTATGTGGAGTGTGTGTATAAGTGGTGTTTGTGTGTAGAGAGAGGCCTGTGTGGGCATTACATTACAGGCATTTAACAGACGCTCTTATCCAGAGCGACTTACACAGTTTAAATTGATACAATATCCATTTATACCACTGGATATTTACTGAAGCAATTCAGCTTAAGTACCCGGCTCAAGGGTACAAAGGCAGTGCCCCACCTGGGAATGTAATGTACCTGTACTGCACCTGTGACCTCTGAGTTACAAGCCCAGTTCCCTAACCATTATACTACAATGTCGCCTGTGTGTATGTGAGTGGGACGTGTGTGTGTGTGTGTGTGTGTGTGTATGTTTGTGTCAGTAATGAGCATGTGTGAATGTGTAACTATGCATGTATTAGCACATGTTTACGTCACTGCCTCTGGCCCCATATTTCTCTATTCTTATTTAAATCAGCCTGTGCCTGTCATTAGTATGGCATCTGCATCACGTGACGGGACACACTGACCACAGTGTGAGAGAGCCGACCCAGAATCCTCTCCTGCCCTCTCACTGCCTCGCCAGAGAGACCTCGTTTGCATTCAGACACACACACACATGCGCTCCGCCTTCATGTCGTTACCCTCCGGTCTGGGGTTGTAGCACTAACGGCAAAATTCCTCATTTCATTTTCAAAGATACTGTACACACACACACACACACACACACACCCTGAACGCTCCATTGGAGGCACTGACCACACCACACAGCACCCATTAATCTTTAAATCATACAGTCGCTCCCAGATCTCACTCGGACCCACTCAACTGAGAACAGCAGTCTCATTCACACCTGACACAACTCCGCAGAGACAGAGGGAGAGGGAGAGAGAGGGAGGAAGAAAGAAGGAGAGGGAGGGAAAGAGGGAGAGGGAAGACAGGGAGAGGGAGGGGGAGAGAGAGAATGAAAGATACAGAGACCTGGACAGAAAGAGAGGGGGGAGAAGAACAGGGCAATGGAGAGAGACAGCAAAGGAGACAGAGAGAAAGAAAGCAGGGCCTGGATAAATAGAGAAAAAGAGGGGGAAAGAGGGAATGACAGAGAGATGAGAAAAAGGGGGGCTACACTGCAGTTACTGTTTGAAAAGGCAATCAAGAAACAAAGAGCGAGTATGCATGGGGCCTGTGTGCAGCGGTTATCTCAACAAGGAACACTATGACAGGGGGAGAAAGAGGGAGTAAGAGAGAGAGAGACGAGTGTGGGGATAGGAACAGTGAAAGAGGTAGTTGATACAGAAAAATGAGCAGAAAAGGAAGGAGAGAGAAAACATGATGGAGAGAATAAGAAAGACAGAGATAGAGGGAGAGGGTGCAAGCGAGCGCTGATTAATTAAAGATCCGTATCCGCAGTCATACAGAAACAGAGGAAGGGACAGAGATGGAGAGATGGTCCCTCTGTCTATTTATACACTCTAGCAAGGTGGAGAGGATTGGCCAGGAGGAGGCGGGCAGGGCAGCGTCTGTACGGATGCGCTCTCGGCCGTAACTCACGCAGAGCGGAGGGCGTCTTCCAGACTACAGCCTCCACGCTACGCAGCTGCAGGCGGCACTCGCCACCGCCACGACGACAAGTTAATTATTCACGCTC
Organism: Aldrovandia affinis; assembly: GCA_029706075.1. Classification (NCBI taxonomy): domain Eukaryota; kingdom Metazoa; phylum Chordata; class Actinopteri; order Notacanthiformes; family Halosauridae; genus Aldrovandia; species Aldrovandia affinis. The sequence goes on from JAINUG010000189.1 coordinate 1,160,260, forward strand.
TCTGAAAATGTCAATGCGATACTTGGTACCGTCTCGGAGATGGCGTGAGGCAGTGGGGAGGACAGGCAGACGTGTGGGCCAGACCGGGGGGGTGGGGTGGGGGTGGTGGTTGTGAGAGAGCTACGTGCCATAAAAGCGCACAGCTGCGGCGAGCTCAAGACCCCGTGACCCGGAGGGCGACGCCATGGTAACGGTCTCCACCAACACGAGGCGGGATTTCAACCTCACACGCCCCCGAGACACCGCAGCGTGTTCATTGGCCGAGGGTCCGGGGTGGAGCAAGGGGCCTGTCCATTTACGTTCCCCAATCGTGAGAAAGCTCCAGTTTCTCGGTGGCCCCGAAATACCTGCACCTCTGGAATAGACTGGAGCAAAATAGGATTATAGATAGGAACACTCCTGGGCTGTGGCTGGGGCATATTAATATGGAACAGGCCTCTGGAATACTGAGGTGGTTTATGAGCCAGTTTTATTTCAACAGGATATAGTTCATTGGGAGTCCACTCCTACTATCTTCAAGAATGTCATTAATCATCACTCCTATTCCCCTCCACATTTAATGCAGAATTTATCGCTTTGTCTTCATCTCGGAATGTGATAGGCATGGTGCAGATTCAACGTGAAGTTGAACAGGAGTGATGGGGGGGCTAATGAGGTGAGACAGAGGGGATCTCCCAAATCAAAGTGGCCAGAAAGAGAAGTGCAGTAAACGGGCCCCCAAAGTCCCCTTCCCTCCTGCCTCTCAGTGCACGGGGTGACGGATGAGACTTGGGCCCGGCTGCTCCAGAGCTTCGCTGTTTCAGCAAAGATGGGTATTATTCAGCTTACTTGGCTGCCTTCCTAATCCAAAGATTTTCATCCAAACACAATGACTTATGTAGAGGTGCACACACACACACACACACACACAACGAGATGAATACCCACAAACACGTGCACGCACACAGGCAGGTGCACCAAGCACACACACAAATACACACAGACACACATTTACAAGCACAGCTCCTGTGGGAACTCTGAGGTTCTGAGGCAAATGTTATATCCTCAGGAAAAGTTTCTTTCACCCAAGAAAAGACTCAGAGATGCTACAGGGAATAGACAGCCCACACACTGTGCAGCAATGTATTCTATAGCACAGCACTAAATACTGTGTACTGTACAATACACTATATACTATTGTAGTGTCACTGGGGGTGGGTGACACATAAGGACCTTTTTAGAGGGCACAGGCAAGCGAAGAAATGCAGAGGAGGCAGGATTCCAAAACAATATACTTTAGTAAATGACCAATAATTTTACAACTTAAAGAATCTTCTCAAAAAAAAGAAACCAAACCTCAAAACCTCAAAACCTCAAAGGTCTGAGGCCTGAGGCACAGCTTGCTGCCCTGCAACCTCTCTTCCCCTCCTTCCCATGCGACACCAGTCCTTTTATTGTAGTCCACAATTGAAGTCAGCTGCCAACGGTCCCAATTGTCTCATTCGATTCAGCTGCTGGCCAGATGCGGGACTGCAGGCTGCTGGGAGCTGTAGTCGTGATGGCTCTGGTGGCTCACAAGAGTTGAAGAGGCAGCCAGCCCTTTCCCCGGGCTGTGCCTTGTGATGCCACACTATACTATACACTACAACACTCAACACAGTACTATACTATACACTACAACACTAAACACAGTGCTGTACTATAGACTACAACACCCAACACAGTACAATAAAACACTGAACTGTACAATACTATATGCTATAATACTTCACACACTGCTGTGGCATACTATACACTACAATGCTGAACACACCGTACTGTACTTTACTATACATAGTGAACACACTGTACTACACTAACAACTATATGTAACATAATATGCCCTGTTGAGTACTGTACTAAAACATATAACACTGAAGATACTGTAGTATGTAACTCTGTGTATGCATGTAGACTGTAAAGTGCCACTGCCATAGTTCTTCACTGTAGGCACCACTGCTAAAATGGCCCTCATGAGGCCAATAATGCCTCATAATTATTTATTCCTTTTTCCTGCTGATTGGCCTGTTGTTCAAATGCATGTTTTATAACGAACTGGAGTTTGGCTGTCTAAAATGAGGGTGTACAAGGTAAATGTTTAAACTCTTTATTTATGATCCATTTAGTGAGATGGGTCTATTTCCAAGTATGGTTCTGTTAATTAAACTCAGTTTGCGGTTTGATTAAATGTTTTTAAAGTTCAGACTTTTCTCCTGGTCAATGTGATAATGTCAATTGCAATGTTACACTGGCTGACTTGATTTATTCAAAAACCACACATACACACACACACACACACCAGTGGCGTAGCCAGGAATTGATTTAGTTGAGAAAGCAGGTTATAGTTCTTTAAGGTAGACCACAGTGCATACCTGCCAACATTGATACTTGAAAATACTTTTCTTTTATCTGTGCGCAAACGAATTGTTGACCGGAGGGGGGGAATTGTGTGAACAAATTATTCAGCAGTAGAATACATCATCTAATCTGATCTGAGCAATAACTTGCCTGATCAATAACGTTTGATAGTGACTGCACAGATAACCATTTTAGCCAGCAGGGGGTCCACAGCCAGAGGGTGAACATTTTAGGGGGCCTTGAAATTAAAACATTTGGGAATATTTTATTACCGCAGTATTGTACTAATATGCAAATTCATTTATAGGATAATACTGAATGAAAAGAGAAGGAGAGAGAGAGAGAGACAGAGATCTGGAATATGGCCGTACGAGACCGGAGAGAAATCAGTGTGTAACGGCTCTTTAACAGGGCCATCACTTATTGTAGCATTCACTGCCATCATTAATGTGAGTTATAGCGATGTCACCATGGTCTTTCTATTACCCTCAGTACTAGTGGTACTGCTGTTAAATAATAATGATAATAATAACATTATTTGTAATATGCTTTTCTGGCAAAACTGTGCATATCGCTACACAGAGAATTCGGGAAAATAAATGGAAATGCAAAACAAAAAGTACAGGTAACAAAGGTAGCAAAAGAAAACAGCAACAAGGCAGATAGAATCAATAAAAGAACCTTGTGTCAAAATAAAGAAATAAAAATGATAAATCACATCAATTTAAGGGCAACCTTATAAAAGTGAGTTTTTCAAAGGGATTTAAAAGAGGACAATGAATTGGCTGCTCTGATCTGATCAGGTAAACTGTTGCAGAGCTTTGGAGCTTTAGCTGACAAGGCCCAGCCTCCTTTTGATTTAGGTTTTAACTCTGGTTTTAACAGTCAGGAGGTTTTTAAAAGAGGACCTGAGGGTCTGCTCAGAAGAATATGTAGTTGAAAGATCAGAGATATAGTCTATAGGCTAGTCCATGTCTTGCCTTAAAAGTAATTAGTAAAATCTTTAAATCAATTCTAAAAGACACTGGAAGCCAGTGCAAAGAGGCAAGTGTTGGGGCAATGACACCTTGTTATATGTTGTTAAAAGCCTGGCAGCTGGATTTTGTACAATGTACAATGCAAGCTGGGGCATAGAATGACTGTTTAAATCAGAGTATAATGAATTACATAGTCTCCAGGATTTAAAAAAGTGTACAACCTTCTCAGTATCGGTTAAAGTCAGAAAATACCTGACTGTTGCAATATTTCTCAGACTGACTTTTTCATGTGAGGTTCAAAATTTAAACTGGGATTTTTTTTTAAACCCAGGAGATTCCTTGACACAGATTTAACACAAGGTATGAGAGTGTCCACCTTAGAAATTATTGGCTCTTTGGTCCAAACACGAAAACATCTGACTTAAACAATCATTCTTAAGCTGAAGAAAGTTTTGAACCATTCAGCACTTTATGTCATGAAGTCATGTAGAGTAACTAATTTACCCCATTCACCAGGCTTATCTGTCTGATAATAGAGCTGTGTGTCATCTGCACAAAAATGAAAAGAGTGTTATGTTTATGTATGAAATGGTAGCATTTAATAGAAAACAGAACTGGATGTGAAAATAGACTCCTGGGCCCGTATTCACAAAGCATTTTAAGGGTAAAAGTTGGTCCTAACTCAGCAATTTAGGAGCAAGTCCAAAAATAATGGGTGTGTCACTCATAAATTTAGGAGTCCTACATTTTTGGGATAAGAGTATTTCACAAAGGGTTTCAGAGCTAAAACAGCTCCTACGTCCAGGAGAAGTTAGAAGCAGTCAAGAGGACTTCTAAGTCGCTAAAGACCTACTCACGGCTTTATTCGAAAATTTCACAAAATACATTTTTAGATTCAGTACGCCTTAGGCGATTTAACTATGGTGGTCTTATGCCTGAATTAATTTAATAAAAATTAAAAGATCGCTAATGTTTAAATTTTATTTAATTCGGTCGTGTTTCTAAAAACCTGCCTCCCAGAAAGGCATTTAGTATGAAAAACAAAGCAAACCAAAACATACATGGTTGTCTATCTCTTCGTTGTAACTCTGCATCGAGATTTGGGGAATTGAAATACTACAGAAAAACTGTATTTCTCTAGGTTGAAATCACGGGCAGAGACCCATCCCCTATATTAGCCAATCGCTGTGGGCATTCTGAGTAAGCTCGTTCATGAGAAACAACGTCATCCTTAGCAACGACGTCAACCCCGCCTCACTCTTAGCTTGAAGATTCTGGGAATTCCTTAGTATGAGTTTGTCTTTGCAGCTTTGTGAATAGGTTTTAAGGTGGGACTCCTAACTAAAAGGTTTTAGTGCGATTTAGAAATACTCCTAGTGGTAAGATAAAATGCTTTGTGAATATGGGCCCTGAGCCCGTATTCACAAAGCATTTTAAGGGTAAAAGTTGGTCGTAACTCCGCAATTTAGGAGCAACTCCGAAAAATAATGGGCGTGTCACTCATAAATTTAGGAGTCCTACATTTTTGGGATAAGAGTATTTCACAAAGGGTTTGAGAGCTAAAAACAGCTCCTACGTCCAGGAGAAGTTAGAAGCAGTCAAGAGGACTTCTAAGTCGCTAAAGACCTACTCACGGCAATCTGAAAATCTGCTGCTGCCGGCAATCGTCTAGTCGCAATCGCGTCAACACTTTGGAGATATTGAATGATACAGAGCTCATAAAAAGGTACCGCCTCAATCCCGAGGGTATTATATATTTAATATTATATATAGGTAACTGCTGATTGTTTACGAGATGCAGACATGTAACCAATTGACTAGTCAGTATTCCTGGTTTCATGTTAAATCAGTGACACGTAGCCTACATTTTAAATGCCATTTTAGTATAACATTTGTATTTTAGAATCTTTATTAGAATATAATAGGGGTGCATCGGATCATTTTTCAGATCAGCAAAAAAAAAAATAACGGGGCCAAAGGTGCGTTTCCACCAAAAATTACCAGGAACTATTCTCAAGGAATTAAATGAATGATCATTTCAGTTTTTCAATTTAAGTTATTTCACTAAATCTTTATTCGAAAATTTCACAAAATACATTTTTAGATTCAGTACGCCTTAGGCGATTTAACTAGGGTGGTCTTATGCCTGAATTAATTTAATAAAAAATTAAAAGATCGCTAATGTTTAAATTTTATTTAATTCGGTCGCGTTTCTAAAAACATGCCTCCCAGAAAGGCATTTAGTATGAAAAACAAAGCAAACCAAAACATACATGGTTGTCTATCTCTTCACTGTAACTCTGCATCGAGATTTAGGGAATTGTTACTTTAAAAATAACAGCGGCAGAAAAACTGTATTTCTCTATGATGGTTCAATTTAGCTATTAATCCGGGGATCATATGCGTGCCAGACCGTGGGGGTTGATCCGTACGGATCACGGATCAACTGCGATCCGTTACACCACTAGAATATAACAGGAACAGGTAGTCCTACATACCCCTTTACAGTAGCATATAATTTATTTGTATCAGGCAATCGCTGTGGGCATTCTGAGCAAGCTCGTTCATGAGAAACAACGTCATCCATAGCAACGACGTCAACCCCGCCCTCACTCTTAGCTTGAAAATTCTAGGAATTCCTTAGTATGAGTTTGTCTTTGCAGCTTTGTGAATAGGTTTTAAGGTGGGACTCCTAACTAAAAGGTTTTAGTGCGATTTAGAAGTACTCCTACTGGTAAGATAAAATTCTTCATGAATACGGGCCCTGGGGTACACCACAAGTAATGGGGGCTGAGGAATATACACAATCCCCAATAGAGTCAGAAAACTGTCTACCACTATGGTAAGATGAGAACTAATTTAGAACAGTGTCAGTAGCACCTATCCAGTGTCTAACTCAATTAGAATTAGACGATCAATTGTATCAAAAGCTGCACTGAGATCTATTGAAATCAAAACTCACAATCATTGTCTGCTTTTAAAAGAAGGTCATTGGTCACTTTAAGCACTGTGCATTGAACAAAAACCAGACTGGAATTTTTCAAACAAATTATTTCTACTCATGACAGATAATGGCTGTTATGAGACCACCTGTTCCAGGAACTTTGAAAGAAATTGAAATTGGTCCATAATTATTTAAAATCCAGTGCAGATTAGGTTTCTTCAAAAGTGGCTGAATTATTGCATATTTAAAACAAGAAGGGACTGTGCTTGTAGTCAGAGATCTGTTATTAGAGAGAATATCAAGGCCAATAACATCCTTCAGTAACCTAGTAGGAATGCGGATACATGTGGATGATATTTTTATGTGTCACTATCTGCAAAAGTTCAGCAGAAATAGGTTCATAAATGCTCAAACTAACATTGCTCACATGGGAAACATTTACAGCTTGCACAGAAGGCAGAATCTGAGTTAACAATCTTGCTAACAAAGAATGACAAAAACCTTTAACATAGGTTTCAGTAAAGTGTATTTGTATATCGTTCTATCAACAGTGTATTACTATTAGTATGAATATCAGCATCACCATCACGATCACCATCATCATCATCATCATCATTATAATAACAATAATAGTTATTGTTATTATTATCATCATTACTATTATTATTATTATGATGATGATGATCGTGATAGTGATACTGACATCCATAATAATAATAATACTAGTAGTACGAGTATATAATTATAATTATTGTTCTAAATACTACTACTAGTAGTACATGTTTTTTCAATTATTTATATCTTTCATAATTTTAAATAATGATGATGATGATGATTTATTTATTGATTTAGAAAGAGAGATGGGGGGAGGGATTAGTATTTGATAGATAAAGGAGAAGATGAGAGCCCAGAAGAATGAAGACGGAAGGAGAGATTGATGAGAGCACGGACCTGGAGTTAAGGAGGGGGAGAGGGAGGGGACACAAGACAAATGAACGAGAGAGGGGAATGGCACTCCCAGTTTGTTGGCCGGTAAACAACTGCCACTTAATTTACAGGAAAGTAGATTTGACACCTTCTCATCTCCCAAACAACATGCAGTCTGACATCGCCTCAAATCAATCTCCCTCTCTCTCTCTCGCTCTTACCTCTCTCTCCATTTCTCTCTCCTTCTCTCTCTCACACTCACTCCTTTCATCCAAAATGTGACAAATTTGCCCTTCCGGCTACATGCAGAAAAAGAAAAGGAAAAAAATATGAAAAGAAGCTATTTCTCTCTCTTTCTCTCCCCCAGTGCTTCCCTGAGCTTGACAGGAAACATAAGGGAAAAGAAGAGAGTGAGGAAGACATGGAAAAAAGCTGGATACTGTATTGTAGATGATAGAAAGAATAAGGTTATCACAGAGAAAGACAGGATAGACATGTAGATCAATACAGCAAGGATGACCAGAGAGAGCCAAAAACACACAGAGTTAGGGAGAGACACTATTAACATATTCTTACATATACACCATTGGCTGTTTCATGTACCATTGTGTAACAGCTTCTAAATGATTTCCTAACAATGTAGTTCTGAGGCAATAGCGATTAAAGGAGGCACAAAAATAAATGGTGGACTTCAGCATTAAAAGAAAATAGAAGGTGCATGTTAATCCAATACAGGCTCTCTCTCATGCTTTTTCTCTCTCTCTCTCTCAGCTGTGATTTCAACCCTCTGGAGGAAAGAGGAGAGAGGGAAAACTAAACAGCCTGAAAATTAGGGCAAGCATAGAAACACACGCACACACATTTAACACAGAAACGCACACACGCTTAACACACACACACACACACAAACACATACAAATTTGACATAGCACTCACACATGTACACACACACACACAGACACCCACAGCAAAAATCTGAAAGAGAGAAATACACACGGATTCACAGACAAAAACAGAGACGTCACATCAGTACAATATCTCACATACAAACATACATGATTTTTAAAAACACAAACATGCCCAGGCTTGAACAAATAAATAAAACCAAAAACATCTAACAAATACAATTTTAATTTAATCAATAGACTCCGAATTAACATTGTCATTAAGTAAACAGGAACAAGGCAGACTTTGAAATATTAATGGGGCCCCTGAATTCATTAAGCATCTGTCCCCTGGGGGCCACCATTCAGAACTGGGACATATGATGAAGTGCTTGGGAGGCAGAAGGGGGGGCTCATTGAATTAGAGAGCAGGAGAGGGAGAGAAAGAAAGACAGAGGGGGACAGGATGAAGAAAGAGAGAGAAAGAATAAGAGTGGAGAAGAGAGGGAACAAATTACAAAAATTAAGAGGAAAAAAAAGAGTGAGAGAGACCAAGAAAGAGAGTGAGGGAATGAGCTGGAAAGCGAGGGTGGTTGAAAAAGGAGGTGAGGTATCTTCAGACAGGGGGAACGAACCACTGAGGAGGGAGAGAAAACAGGGAGGGAAGGGTACACAGTGCTATGACTTCAATGAAAGACTCAATCCCAAGAGGACTCTTCAGAGCTCACTCCTGGGGAGTTCAGACGTTGAGAGGAAAGGGGGGTGGGGGTGGGGGAAGCAACGCAATGGGTAAACACAGACAAACAGGAAGGAGAGGAAAAAAGATGGCCAATCATTTTTTTTCAATTCAGCTAATGAACCACAGTGATGATTACGTGAGCAGAATGTAGTGGTCAGATCTGGAATTTGGCCAGCACACTGGGTTCTCTAATGACCACAGGGAGAACAAAAGCCCTGGAATAAACATCCATTCACACAGCATGCCAAGCGCCTGAAGAAACTCATCTCAAGTGTTGAGAGTTTGGACATTAATTCAATGTTTTGGGGTTTCAAATTGATTGATTGCCCTTACGGAAACAGAATATACTGCAATATATTGTAAATGTATGTACTTTTTGGAAAATATAATGATAAATGCATGTCACAGCAATGTATTTTTTTCAAATATATTGCAATATCTGAAAACCACAGTTCTCTGTTCATATGCCCATATATCGTGTATATCTAAGTGTATATCTTAAATATCTGCTCTTATCATGATATACATTTTCTTTCAATATATTTAAATTAGGGGTGTAACGGTATACCGGTATGATGGTATACCACGATATTAAAATATGAAACAGTACTATCATAAACTTAACGCAATACCGTGATAGTAAATCATGTGGCAAAAGCTATTTTCACGTGGGAAAAAATATTTCAACCCTACTAAAATGTCTAAATAACCCATATTAAATAACATAATACTGGACCTGAGGTGTCTGCTAATGTCATTTAATCCCACCACCTCTTTGGCTGTTCTTGCATTTTGTTTTGTTTACAACAAGATTGTGCACGTGCAGACAGCTCCCTCGATGTCTGGCCAGAGGAGGGGACGTGTCAAACTTTGCATTCCACCTGCGTGAACATCATCCTTCATGTTATGCCACAATAGAAAAAGTGATATTGAGCAGTACGATTATCATACCTTGAAAATGTCATACTGTCACAGCCCTAATTTCAATAGATTTCATGGGAAATTGGGTACATCTCTTCATCAATAGAAATTATTTTACTCAGATTCAGTATTCTGGATTAAGCAACACCCCAAAATGCATAATTCTCCAGGATTAGAAAGGATGCACAATGTGTCGCCAGCTACCACAGCATGGGAGGTAGTAGGATACACCAAACAGCCGCATATTGATATTTTATTCATTTGTCTTTCATTACCATAATCAAAATGATAGCTGTTCATATTATTACTCTGACAAAGGTGGTAGTTATGGCACTCACAAAAACTACTAACATGCTATGCCGCATGTTAAGGTGATATCGTCATTATTGGTATTACTATAGTATCTAACGATATGACTAACAGATGTATTGTTTTGTAGATGTATGAATTGATGGTCGGTAGTACCTTAGTAATATGTACATATTAAAATGGAAACACCAATGTGCAATCATTTAATAGAGTGTTGGGCCACCACATCTGATTTGTGGTCAACTAATCTGCGGTTGCTCGCCTGTTCTGCCTTGTGTTTTGAATTAATGCACAGACATCACTATCGTGGAGTATGTGATTCCCTTTGTTGCCCTTGGCTGATGATCTATCCTTCCCTCAGTGTTACATGTGGACATCACCTTAGACACAATTGCTTGTGAAACATCAGCAAGTTGAGCCATCTTGGTCACTAAACACCGTAACAGTCGGCCCTCTATGCAGCTATCCTATGCTAGCCATGATTATAGGCAAACAGGCCTGTCCAACAGGTTCAAACATTTGCTTAATTAATGGATGAGCCTCCGTGGTAGCCTCTGCTTTGCATAAATGTGCTGTCCCTCATTTACCCAGGTGTTTCCATTTGTTTGTTCACTACCTACAGTGGGGAAAATAAGTATTTCACCCCCTGCTGATTTTGTGAGTTTGCCCCCTTACAAAGAAAGGAACGGAACGGTCGGTCTATACATTTCACGGTAGGTTCATCTTAACAGTGAGAGACAGAATATTTTTTTTAAATCCCAGAAAATCACATTATATGAATTTTAAACATTTATTTGTGTTTTATTGAGGAAAATAAGTATTTCACCCCCTAGCAAAGCAGCAAGAATTCTGGCTCCCACAGACCGGTTATGTGACCAGGAGGCACACAGATTAGTCCTCTTACTTAATTAGTAATCCTAATTAAGTACTCGTTACCTGTATAAAATACAACTGTCCACAGAATCAATCAATGAATTAGATTCCAACCTCTCCACAATGGGCAAGACCAAAGAATTGTCTAAGGACATCAGGGACAAAATTGTAGACCTGCACAAGACTGGAATGGGCTACAAGACCATTGGCAAGCAGCTTGGTGAGAAGGAGTCCACTGTTGGTGCGATAATTAGAAAATGGAAGAAACACCAATTGACCATCAATCTCCCTCGGTCTGGGGCTCCACGCTAGATCTCACCTCGTGGAGTGAAACTGATCATGAGAAAGGTGAGGGAACAACCCAGAACACGGCTGGAGCTTGTTGATGATCTCAAGGCAGCTGGGACCACAGTCACCAAGATGACCATTGGTAACACACTACGCCGTAATGGATTGAAATCCTGTAATGCCCGCAAGGTCCCCCTGCTCAAGAAGGCACATGTACAGGCCCGTCTGAAGTTTGCCAATGAGCACCTGGATGATTCAGAGGAGGCTTGGGAGAAAGTGCTGTGGTCAGATGAGACTAAAATCAAGCTCTTTGGCATCAACGACTCGCCGTGTTTGGAGGAAGAAAAAAGCTGCCTTGGACCCCAAGAACACCATCAAGCATGGCGGTGGAAACATTATGCTTTGGGGCTGTTTCTCTGCTAAGGGCACAGGACGACTTCACCGGATCGAGGGGAGGATGAATGGGGCCATGTACCGGGAAATCTTGGGTGAGAACCTCCTTCCCTCAGCCAGGACACTGAAAATGGATTTCTAAGGATTTGGAGAGGATCTGCAAAGAGGACTGGGCCAAAATCCCTCCTGGGATCTGCGCAAACTTGGTGACCAACTACAAGAAACATCTGACCGCTGTGCTTGCCAACAAGGGTTTCTCCACCAAGTACTGAGTCATGTTTTGCTAGGGGGTGAAATACTTATTTTCCTCAATAAAACACAAATAAATGTTTAAAATTCATATAATGTAATTTTCTGGGATTTTTTTAAATATTCTGTCTCTCACTGTTAAGATGAACCTACCATGAAAATTATAGACCGTTCCTTTCTTTGTAAGGGGGCAAACTCACAAAATCAGCAGGGGGTGAAATACTTATTTTCCCCACTGTATATATCATGCCAGGACAGGATCATTTTCAATTTAATTTACAAACAGACATACATCTATCTATGCATTCTTTCTTTCTTTCCTATACATATTGTGGTGTCCCCAGGGGTTGGGCGACACTCACGGACCTTGCAGAGGGCGAAGGCAAGTTAAAGAACACAGAGGAGGCAGTAATATAAACAAAATGAGAATTTAATAAACAAATACTGACACACAAAACAAAGGGTGGGGTCTTCAGGGGAATACAAAAACAAAGTCCACAATCCTAGCTCGTTGTCAATGTCCGTAATCCAATTCAAAATCCAAGTCAGTTCCGCAACCCAGTCCGTAGTCGATATCCAAAGGGGGTCCTCAAAACAATCCAAGTTCATACACAAAAAACACACTCCAACACTCTCTTTCTAAATCCTGGCTGGTCAAAAGATTTCACAGGTACTCACTCTCAAAACTCACACAGCAACTCCTTCCCAAACACGTTCCTACTCCTCTCCCAGTGTAATGGGATTCAGCCCTTTAAATAGGCCTTGAAATGGCCTTCAGCTGGTCGTTAGTCCCGTTGCCTTCACTTGGCTCAGGTGTGACTGTGGCCTGCTGGGAAATGTAGTGTTTCCTGGCTCCCATGTGTTGTAGGCCAGGCAGCCATTTTGTTGTGCAGCCCCTTGGGCTGCCACAATACATATATATATATATATATATATATATATATATAGAGAGAGAGAGAGAGAGAGAGAACATGGAGTGGGATACTAAATAAAATTGAGAAACAGTGCTTTGTGGCAATTTTATTGCCAGAGGTGTTACAACAAATCAAGTTTGATTTGATTTATAAAGAAAAGTGGATGGGGAAAGATAAGAGATATTGAAAGACAAGGATAGAAGAGAGAGAGAGATGAAAGACGAGAGGGAGGGGGTGGTACAGGGTGTGAAAGATTGAGCGATTGATTTTCACACAGTTCTAAAACAGCATCTCTGGAGAGAGGAAGAAAGAGAGGGAGACAAAGAAAGTGGAGAGAGGGAGAAAGAGAGATTTGAGACAGAGAGAGGGACACAGTCTCTTCTTTCCCTCCCCCTTTCACACACTCAAACAGACTCCCTTTATGCCGGGAGCAACCTGACCTCAGCAGTGTGAAGGGAAGGGAGGAAGAGAAGAATAGAGGAATGGAGACAAAGGGTGGAGGGGTAGAGGCAGGTGGGAGGTAAAATGTATTAGAAAGAGATGAAGAGAGAGAGACACAGGAGGATGAGGAGAAAGATGGACCGTACTCAGGGATTGAGTTGTAAAAAGAGTGATGAGGAAGAGTGGGAAGAGGGGGCACAGACAGAGAGAGGGAGGGATGGATGAAGCTGATGGGGGATGGAGAGAGAGAGGGGGAGAAATATGTCTAGTTATGGTAGAGGAAATGTAAAGACTGAGGCTCAAGGGGACAGACAGACACTGAGAGATGGGCTGTGTGGATAAATGAGCAAAGAGAAAGAGAAAGAGATAGAGAGGGAGGGAGATAGAGAGGGGTGACAGTGAAGGGCTTTGGTGGCACGGGCAATGATTGCCACGCAAATAACACCTGTCAGAAATTGGAAATTGGAGTTTGTGGAAGCCAGGGGAGAGTGTAAGAAGGAAGGCAAGAGAGATCAAGAGAGAGAGATCTTCATAATTCCAAAGACACAGCAGCTTTTGCCAAGCTCTCAGCGATGTGCCGAAACTCCTTTTCAGAGAGAGAGAGAAGACCTGCACTCCCATCCACTTAAAAGGGAACGAAAAGGAAACAGCGAAGTGTTTGATGTTGTTTGACTTCATTACAAGCGACGAGAGAGGGAGGAGGAGAACGAGGAGGACTGTCTGTTTATGTCTGTGAGTGTAATCGTTACTGATGACTAAAAATTGCACTACCACATACTTTTACTTGTCTGAGTATTAGTAAGAAGGAGAACAGTAATTACACAAGGCTATTCGAACACACGACTACATAAAAAATTGAGCAGGAACCAAGCGGAGGCTTAATGTCTTTGAGTGTCTTCCAGTGCTCGACTGCGGTGCTCCGTGACGAAGACTCCGACAGCGATCTCTCCATCAGTGTCTGCCTGGTGCGCCTGTGTCACCAAGCTGAGTTTACAGAGCCACATGCTGATACAGACACACAGGTACGCACATTCTGTACACTAACCCACAGACACGCACGCACACAGGTACACAAATACTGTACATTAACCCACAGAAACAAACACACACACGTACACAAATACTGTACACTCTCTGTAACACGCACACACTCTAAAATGTGCATACACACAGACATATAATATATACATACGCAGTCAGTTCAATAATCTCAACAACACTTCAGTTAGAATTGAACTGCTTAGTAGGCAATTAGACAAGATCGCACAGAGCACGAGTTACATCTGAGGATCAGATATGACCTCTTTTCCCCTTTCATATCCTGTACTGTACATATTGCCCACACTGTCACAATGTACAAATGCTACAGCTACATATGATTAATCACAAACAAATGAGCCAATTTATTAATCACGTTTTACCTGTCAACACCACATGGACAAACTTTATCACAGCTTGGTTACTGCTCCTTTATAGCGGGAGCGAGAGCGGGGGCGTGGAAGCACTGCCAGGCAGAGAGGGGCGGAGAGAGAGAGACACACACACAGAGGGAAAGAGAGTGCAAGAGAAGAGTAGAGTGTTTGTAGGAGATAAGGAATGCGAGGACAATATGAGAGAGAGAGAGAGAGAGAGAGAGAGAGAGAGAGAGAGAGAGAGAGATTGCTATTAAGTGGGACAAACATGATTATTCAAACATGCACACACCCTCACACACTAAACAAAAAGACGCCAGGGGAGAGATAGAGAAGAAGAAAGAGAGAGAGAAGGGGGAGAGAGGATAGCGAGGGCACAGGATGAAAGAATGAGAGGGAGAGGATGGGCAGAGTATGAGGATGGATAGGAAAGGAAGAACAGAAAAGATGAGAAAGGAGGGCAATAAAGAAATGCAGTACTTTCATTTCCCTAATTACATTTATCTTCGCTTTTCACAAATACACAGAAGGGACAACTGCATCACACACACACACACACACACACACACACACACACACACACAGGCCAACACATACACACACACACAGACCGACACACACACAAACACAACCATTTGCGTCCACTCATACAAACTGACACATACAGGCATAGGCACACATCCTAACACACAAATATGCACTCAAAATGCACACAGATATGTGTATATATACATATACATAATTATACACACGAAACATACAAAAACATGTTATGCACATTATACGCACATGCACTCTGACAAACACACTCCCACACATACACAAACTCTAGCACACAAACACACTCAAAGAAGCACACTGACACACACACACACACACACACACACACACACACTGCACTGACCAATGAACTAGAAAAGTGGTTGAAGAACTTAACAGAGGGATGAAGGGAAAGGCAGGAACAGTGACAGCAAGACTGAGGATGGAGAGAAAGAGAGAGGGAGGAATAGAGCTGTAGGCACTGGCCAGATTGACACTGAAAAATTTATGTGAGAATGCAAGAGAGAGATTGAGAGACAGAGTGTGAGAGACGGAGAGGGGGAGAGAGAGGAGGGGACAAAGATAGGAAATGCTGATATTTTCTAGCAGGGCAGGCCCTTGATTCCTTTTCTCACAGAAAACTTTGATATGTATCCGTTGTGTATCTGTGTCTCCCCCACACCCATTTGTCCCTCTGTGGGTTTGATTGTGTCCATCCATCTTGGTGTCACAGCATTCTACAATACACCATCTTTCTGACGAACCCAGTCTGTGGGCCATTATTGATTGGTTGGTGCAGCTGTCAATCTCATTATCTGTCAGGGAGCAGCACTGTGCATCTCCATATATGGCCATGTTTGTCTCAGTCGTCTCTTCCTCTTCCAGTCTCCCAAGTTTGTCTGAGGATCTCCATTGACATACATTTCTCAAACATGACACTTCCTGTGACCTGTGTCCTTATTAGTCTAACAAAAAAAAGGCCATCTCATACCCATTTGTAGAGGTAATGTAGTTTATCATATGAGTAACACTGTTGGGAGCTAAATGTTTGTAAATGATTTTAATCCGAAGGTCAGAATCACGCACTCAACACTAACTAAGCACGACTTCATCGTTGCGGAGGTAGAGTCACACTGCCAGGATAATCATTCCTTTCATGTACAGGAATTAGCCTTTGCCCCTGCGAGACAGGTTCATTAGCACATCGCTAGGTGACTAAAAACAAAAAGCGATAAACACCATTTGCGCAAGCTATCCCCCTTTCCCCATCCCCATCCCCACCCCCATCCCCATCCCCATCCCCATCCCACCCACTGTGTTTCCCGGAGAGCGTCACTCCCGCACTGCGTGTCAAGCGGTCCGTGTTTGCTCGCAGAACAGGGGGTCTGCCGTCTCGCTACTGAGCAAATCGGGCTACCTGCTGATCACTGCCGTCTCCGCTGAGCCTGGCTGCTCTCGTCTCTCCTCTCGCCAGGAGAGACCGCCATGCCCTCACGCTACCACCACCACTAAATCTGGCCCCGGTGTGGGATTTCAGCTCCTTACGAGGCCCTGCCTCACAGTGCTTATTAACTGGCTAAGTCACCCCAAACATACGCCATCACTGCCCCACAACACACACACAGATATACAGACCGAAAGACACACACACACAGCCCAAATATGTGATATCACTGCCCCACAACACACAGACAGATAAACAGACCAAAAGACACACACACACACCCCAAAAATGTGCTATCACTGCCCCACACACACACACACACACACACACACCACACACACACACACACACACACACACACAGACAAACAGACCGAAAGGCACACACACACCCCAAACATGCGCTATCACTGCCCCTCAGCTATCCCACCATCTGAGCCAAGTCGCCGCCGGTGCACTAGACAGTGAGACGGAAGGCAGAGGATGTTGAGGATGGAGGCAACGGAAGGAGAGATGAAAAAGAGAAAGAACATGAGCGACGGAGTGTTGTGTGTCATGTGGAAGAGTTGACTTTAAGTGGGCAGCCTTTTACAGCTAGAGAGGGCATTTACATTTATCTTCTCATTAACAGTGTAATTGACTACACACTTCGCCACTGATAAACTGAGAGGGTGGGGGGAGAGAGAGAGACGGGATGATGAGGAGAAAGATGGGAGTGAGGGATTGAGTCAATAGGGAGTGATGAGGCAGAGGGGGAAGAGGTGCGAGATAGAAAAGAGAGAGAGAGAGAGAGAGAGAAGAGAGAGAGAGAGAGAGAAAAAAGGGATGAATGAAGCTGATGGGGATGAGATGACAGTGGCAGAAACAGAGGGAGCATGGAGGGGGTGGAGGTGAAGGGATGAGACAGTGAATGACTGTGGGTTCAAGTGCACCTAGAGCTTCCTTTTGTCAGCACAACAGTTTTTTGTTTCTTTTTGTCTATTTATTTGCCTCTTTCACAATTGATGACACTGGTTATACAGGTTGCCGTGGTAGCCTTGGGTCTTATAGGCTTTGTCCTGGCCAATGCGTGTGTGTGTGTGTGTTCTCAAAGGCTGAACTGCTTGCCACTATTCTGGCAGCCTCTCCGGGCTGAGGGTGAACACGCCTCAACTACATGGCTGAACTGAAAGAGAGAGGGGGGCAAGCTGGCACATGTGAGGGTGTACAAGTTTACTGTCAACTGTTTTGTTGTGTACGTGTACCACATTTTTCAAGCCATTTCTTTCAATTGCATCACTTGGAAAAACATGACAGGGGGAGAAAGAGGGGAAACCATCTGTGCTTTCCTGGGTTTGTTGGGGGAATTTTCTGTGTCATTCTGAAAGTGAAAGTGGCCACCACACTTTCCTGTGATCGCACAACCACGCCAGAGATGGGTCATCACGCTGTAATCCTTCCTCCCCAGCACCACCTCCCCCACCCCCCCCACACACACACAATGGAACAGAGCATATGTCCCCCTGTCTGATGCACTAATAAAGGAAGCTCTTCTGTAGTCTTCCAGCAGGCTGCTGTTTAACTGTGGGGCACTTCTGAGGACATGTGGGGTGGGTAGAGGGTAAATGCATAATTATGATGGAGAACGGACTGCAGTTCTCAAGAAAAATGTTCAAATGTCAAGCATTGTGAGTGTGTAAGTGTGTGTGTGTGTGTGTGTGTTAGTGTGTGTGTGTGTGTGTGTGTGATTATGAACAGCAGCTAAGTGTCATGTGTGTGTGCGTGTGTGTGTGTGTGTGATTATAAACAGCAGTTCAATGGTGTGTGTGTGTGTGTGTGTGTGTGTGTGAGTGTGAGTGATTTTGAATAGCAGCACAGCGGGTGTGTGTGTGTGAGTGCACTGATGAGGCAGACAGGGGGCCGTGTGTTGACAGCATGAGGGAGGCAGCAGGTCGCAGTGTTATCGCACAGACACTCACATAAATATTCATCTGCTCCAGCCCGCTGTACCCTACTGCACTGATTCAGAACTGTCTTCCCTTTCTCTCCACCCGTTCCTCATCAGCCACTCCATTTGGAGTTCACTCTCTCCTCCCCGTGGGGAGACTCTGCCGACTACCTGGCGTAAGGACTTGAGCCATCATGTACTTCATTTGAAACAGAGGCCAACAGTACATTCAAAGAGACAATGGCTAGGCCACCTGGGAGAAGTGGGTTTTAGACATACAGCACACAGTATTTATTCTTTTTGTTTTTCATTCATCAATTGTATTTTTAGCATTTTCATTTTCCATACGAATACTGCAAACGTATCTTTGCGTTTGTCAAACGTGTTGTGTTTTTATTGTTTCCTCGTTAACCTGCGATTCTACCTTGCGTGTGTCACTTGTGTGTGTGTGTGTGTGTGTGTGTGTGGTTTTTTTAGATAACTTTTTATCATTTTGGTCCTTTATTAAATCAGTTTGGCACGGTGATGGCATTCTCACTCTGCATTCTCGTTCGCAGGCTGTAATTGTACAGGCTGTCCCATCTCTGCTACCTCCCCTGTCAATTCGGGTGGGTGCTCATTAGCCAGTGGGTCCCCTAAACGTGCGGAGGAAGCCGCTTACTTTCACTCTGCGAACCACCAGCTGAGTTGCCGCAGTTACTGCACATTAACGGACAGATTACAGGGGACTGATCAACCAGAGGAGGCACTGTTGAGCAATGTAACTGTGTATATCCTTCAGGTCTTTAAACCCGCCTTCCCGGGGCAATGTTACAGCCAATTATGTATCGCCCTGCAGGACTCCCAGCCACGGTCAGCGATGGCACAGACTGGATTCATTCCGAGGACTTGCACCTCAACTACAGGGAACTGCAAAGATAAAGGAAAAACCAACATAAACTGTCTTAATTGAGCGTTGGCTCCGAGACAGCCATGGCATATGGTTAACATCGTTTTCATGCTCATCAAACTATTCAGTGACCACTCATGCCCTGTGGATGAGGAGCATTGTCATCCTGGAAGAGAACACTCCCATAAGTATAGAAATACTTCACCATAGAATGAAGGTGATCACTCAGAATGGTTTTGTATTTATTGGTGCATAAGGGGTTGAGTGGACCTAGACCATGCCAGAAAATGCACCCCACACCATAACAGAGCGGCCAGAACTCTTCATTTGCTCAAGTGTTTCCTTTATTTTGCCATTTAACTGTTACCTGCCACTTCAGAAGCCCTCCCCTCTGTGATTTCTCCCTTGCCATCCTCCTCTCCATCTTCAATCTGTTCAGCATCATCATCCTCATCACTGCCTGCTCTGTCTTTTCTCTCCTCTCTCCATGTCCCTTATCCTCTTCCGCTAATCATGATTACCATTATGTCAAAAGGTCTACCATGTAGTACGTCTTTAAGAAAATGAGTTTCACCATAATAATTGGGTTTCCTGTATACCGGTCTAATTGCTTTCTGTTTGTTCGCCCTGCTGGGTGCTACCATTCAACCTCAACTGGTTCTGTAATAATCATTAAAATGATTTAGAAATGTAAACCTTCTCCTTTCCTTCCCTGCCCCAAAATAACTCACTGTAATATCGCCACCAGGATTACATCTGATTTAATTAATCCCCCCTCTCACGCTCTCTCTCTTCTCACTCTCTCCATCCTTTTCATTTCCTCTGCTCTCCCTTCCCAACCCAAAATGTTTTTTTCTTTGTCACACTCAGGGCCCTATTTTCGTGCAGGCGCTGAGCGGCGTTATGCCCTAGCGCAGGCGAATTGCCAGTTTCGTCTGTCGCAAACGGAATATTTCCTATCTCCGCCGAGGTTGGCAATTTTGTGGTGCACAATGAAGGCGTTTGCGCAACTATGGGCTGGGCAGCGCAATAGGGGGTCTGACAATGAAAACAGTCAGCGCTATGCAAGTTTGGTGTCAAATAATGCGTTTGCGTTAACGTCCAACTAGACCACCTCTTAGTGCAAACGCTGGCGCTCTGTGCAATTTGGTGACTTTATTGATGCGCACATATGAACATAAGGTTATCTGAAATCACATGAGAATGTTTTGTGAATATTGTGAATTTCCCCCTACGTTGAGGCAAATCGTCCAATCCATGGGTAACTTGCAAGCGTGATCAATTATGCTAAAAACTATTTCACCACAGCTTGTGGTTATTCAATGCACGGACATAAAAGACTGAACCCAGTAGGCCATCCATCGCTACCGTTCAGTAAGATACACCTGTTAAATAAATATATGTTTGTATGCACATTGTTTTTCTTATGTGAAAGGGTTTTATTCTTTCCATTTGCACTACAGAAAATGCGATAGGCGATATGCGAAGGCAATACTGTGAGCGATACCCTGGGTTTGGTAGCCGGTGTTTGCCAGACGGCTATCAGTTCGACTGTACATGCAGTTTCTTCCAGTCTTGTCCAACATGCAAATTAGTGTATTACTTTTCCTATACCCGACAGCCAGCAGAGAACTAAACAGGATTTTTATACGCAATGTGGATTCCCTGGGGTCTGCACACATGTGCAGTGGCGCGCACCATCTGATCACGGCATAATTTATGTGAATCGGAAGGGGGTCCACTCCATTAATATCCAGGTGGTTTGTGATGCACACTCCAGGGTGACACATGTAGGCCTACTGCATGACGAACATAAATGAAACAGACCCAGTTGCAGTTGTGAGTTTGTTATTTATTGCTTTCCATTTAACAATTACATTAAGTTAGAAGAAAATGAACATTGTTTTTTAAGTTGGAAAGCCTACAAATAAGGAAAAAAGAGATGGTAAAATAAAACAATTTCTTTTAACAATGTAGGTCTCAAAATATAAACTCAAATCATGAAAATAACAAATTAATGTGCGCCTTGTTTTCCCACTCTGATTCACACGCCAACTTTTCCGCACCTCCTCGCTCTCCTCTTTTGAGAAGCACTCCTGGCACAGCCGGGCAAAACTGTCATGTCAGGAAATTTGCTATAGCGTTAGCACACTAGTATTTAAAGGGATAGAAAATAGGTGTTCTGATTGGCCATTATGAAACCAAACCCCCACCACACCCACATGTATTTTTTAAAAGTTAATCCAACCTTTTTTACAACTGCGCCAGAGGTGCGCTATCGTCCAAAATCACGAAATTACTGAAATTGTGTTAGACACGCCCTAAAGCGCCACTGTCTTCGCTTTGCGTCTGTGTTACCGACACCATCCTAATTCACCAAAATAGGGCCACCAAACTGCTTTCATCACTCCTCCAAATACTCTCAATCCTTTATCTTCCTGTCCCCACCCTTTCCATCGCTAGTGCAGTGATCCATGAGTTTAAATATGACAGTTGCTACCCCCCACGACCCCTTGCCATTAATTACAGTGTGATTATCTTTACCGGTGGCTTCTTCTACCCTGAACCCTTGCTTTCCCCCCCACTTCCCACATAGTCCCTCTACCTCCCTTGCTCTGCTCACATTCCTATACCCTTTCCACAGCCCATCCCAAAATCATGTCCCATACCCGCTATACCCCTCTCCTGCCCCACCCTCACAGTCCCTCACTTATCTCTACACACACCCTCATACACACACACACAGACATACACTCTCACACACGTACACACACACATAGACGCACACTCACACGCATGCTCACACACATACACACTCATACACACATAGATACTAACATACTTTCACAGACACACACACACACACACACACACACAAACCCCAGCCCCCTTGGCAGCATACAGGCCAGTTATCAGTGTATGTTTAACAGCAGTGGAATGGGATTGAAGCACACTCGTCTAATGGTAATAAATTTGGAGGATAACTGATGCGGCTCACTTCAAATAAGTGGGTCGCGTCTGAGCCGCGCAAATGAATTTCACAGCGCTGCCTGTGCAGAATCCAAATGCATTACCCTTTCCCTTTTAGTTAACATGGGCTGGTGACTGTTGGGGAGGGGGGGGGGGTGGGAGAAGGGACGAGGGGGAGCAGTGGGTAGGGAGGGAGAGGGGGGACAGCGTCTCCAGCATTTCATTAAGTAATCAGCACCATAATCATCCACATCATCAAGACTGTTATTTTGAGCTCTGGGGACATGGTGAAGATCTTGGGGGGCTTTAGGGATAGAAAAATTCTGTGAGATCCCAGGGTCTGATAATCACTGTTCATTTGATGGAAGAGGAAAAAAACAAAAAAATAATAGAAAGTTTCAGAGTTGATTAATTCTTGTAATAAATTTTCATGTTCAGGTTATTTGAGGAGAATGTATTAAAACAGTTTAATGTGTACAAGGGGTGCAGTATAGCATTAACGGTGAGAGGATTGGCTCCACTGCAGTCTGAGCACTTATAGCAGCCTGGGTCCTGTGTGTCACGGCACTGGCGTGCACTGCACAGAGCTGAAATGTGCACCTTACCAGTGCTATATAGCAAACAGGGGGATGAGCACGTTACGCAGCATGACATAGCCATGCAATGGCACTCCCACAGGGGGAGGTCTGCTGAACGCTACGGAATAATGTTGGATCATCGCGTCGCTCTGATGCAATACAGCGATACGCAGCTCAGCATCAATGTTGTGCTTTGTGCTCATTTTCAGTCTGGCTGCAACGGTTGCACAGCTTGGGCGCTGCTGTCAACTGCTCCATGGGACGCAACGCGCCAGGCAGATTCTATCAATGGGGGGATTCTCAAGGGAAGGGGGAAAAAACTTTTCCCAGCATTCATATTTCATTAAACAGTTTGAAAAAAAAGGCATTGTTTGAAATCAGTCACCGTTAACTTGCTAATGGGTCATTATGAGCCTTTGTGCCTGTGCCTAGGCATCTGTAAAATAGTAGTAATTATACCAAGAGTAACTAATAATAAAGTCTGAAGCAGCTCCCAGTTCTGTTGTTCCTCCAGTTTTAATTTCCTTATAAGCCTCTGTATTGATTATATCCCTCCTTCCCTTCCCTCTTTCCTCTCCCTTTTATTAATAATACAAAGCAATAACAACTGTGTCACAACCCGAATTTCAGTAGCGCAATTAATGGGATTAATCTAAAGCTACTTGACGTGTGTTTCCTCGTTGTTTTACAGCTTTCCCTGCCCCCCGATGATACACCCGCGTTCGCTCACTTCCTCACACTCTCTCGGTCTCTCTCTCTCTCTTTTTGTGCTCTGCCAAGCCAAACTTTTGAAAGAGGAACAGAAAAAAGAAACAGAGGCTTTGGCAAAAAACAAAAGGATGGGATTTGTTAAAGAGACAGAGGAAAGAGGGAGAGAGAGGGAGGAGGAGGAGTAATGTAGAGCCAAATGGCAAACAGCTATGGTAATGTCTGAGAGAGTGGGGGGTAACTGGGATGGGGGTGGAGTAGCAGAGGAAGAGAAGGAGCGGGAGGAGAAGAAGGAGAGTGGAAGATGGACACAAAAAAAATACAGATGGAGATGTTTGGCAGAGGGGATGGGATACAGATACAGATGGAGATGCAGGACGTTCATCTCCTCTGAAGGTCTCTGTCCATATGTGATTCATTTATAATAACGGCTATCCTGCACCTCTTCATCTGTCGAACCATCAACTCTCCATCTCATCATTAAAACAGTCATGTGCTCTTTATCCAGAGATACTTCCAGAACATTTTGTGCACAGTGCACATCTCTGCCATTCATATAAGCCAGATATCTGCTGAAGCAGTTCAGGTTACATGTTTTTCTCATGATAAAAGGTATAGCAGTGATTGTTCCACTTGGATTTGAACCTACATCTGCTATGTTATGAACCCAGTTCCTCAGTCACTATGCTACACTCATCTGCTGCAGCATGGCATATTTGTGTGTGCTTGCAATCATGCATACATACGTTCCTATCCACGTCTGTGTATGACTGCATGTCAGTAGGCCAGTATAAGCAGATTTGAATATGAGTGCAGGGTGGCGGTCTATTCCTTCCAGTGTGACTTTGAGTTTGGCAACATTTAAGAGATGAGCTCAAATGCGATTGTGTAATTGGCTGTACTGGTTAATTGCAGTAGGTTTCTGCCTCCAGGCCATTCTTAATAGTTCATAAGATTTAGAGCACAACTCCCTGAAGCTTGCTTTGATTAACTACAATGCTCTGGTTTACATGGCTATGTTAATTATTCTACAATATGCATTCTCCATTGTCTGCACGGACTACATTTTCCACATTGTCAGGCACTGCTGTAATGTGTGTTTGTAAGCCTGCATGTATGTGTGTGTGTGTGTGTGTGTATGGGTGGAGTGAGTATGAATGCACACACGCATATGTGTGGGTGTGTGTATTCATCTTGTGTGCATGGCCGAGTGAGTATGCCGAGGCGGGAGTGTGTTTCGCATGATAACGACACTGGAACAATGACAAATGTGTCGGACTGCATTGGTGAGCGGAATCCTACGGAGACAGTGACCATTGCGCATGTGCTAACACACCCACAGACACACACCCAGACATCTTCAGACTGCAGCACTGGCTTGTTCACACACATAAATTCACATGGTCCTGGGTATTCTGAGAAAGGCAAAGTGAACCGGGCAGCTAATGATGCAGAGCCAATGTCCCAGAGTAGAGCCGGGGGGTGGGTTAAAAAAAATCTATGAATGTTTGTAAGCGGCTCTAAACTCCAAACTACCCTCTGCTGTACATAAGATCTCCCATCAGCTGTGAGAGGAGGAGCAGGGGATGAAGAGGGGTTATGGGAGAGGAAGGCAGAGGAAAGGAGGGAAAGGAGGGATAGGCAGAAAGGAGAAGGGAGGAAGGGGGAGGGAGAGGGTGCCAAGGAAGGGGAGTGGGAGAGAGAGGGAAAGAGATAGAGGGGTGGGGAGGTGATGGAGGGAGGTGAGAGGAAAAGCAGATGTGGTAGCAGGTTTATTCCCCAGTTTTGCCATTTCCTCTGAAAAACATACTTGGTTTAATGCTTTGTGACAATTTAATTACAAAGATATGCCATAGCAAATACAGTTAAATCGATTGATTGATTGATTGAAAAGGACAAAGCAGATTGAAGAAGATGGGATTTGGTAAGGAGATGAACAGACAAAGAGAGCTCTAAGGATAGATCAAGAGGACAGAGAGTATAAAACAAAGCTACCTCACCACGCACCGTCCCCATGCAATTGAATGAAACCAAGGCCTCCGGCATTAAATATGGACACAGCAGACAAATGCACTGCCGTGAACATCTACTACAACTGGCTGGCCTTCAACATAGGGGCAAGGCAGAAAATAAATGATGGGGCACAGAGGGAGAGGGAAAGAAAGAGAGAGGGATAGAGAGAGAGAGGAATAGAGGGAAAGAAAGATAGGGAGAGAATTTAGGGTTTGCATTGAACTGAATTGAATTGAGAGAGAGAGAGAATTAATAATATAGATTTTAAAATTATTATTATTGTTATCGTCAACCACAGCTCACCGCAGTTACTCTTCTCATGTAGCGTAGTTTACGGTGTTAATGTTTAAATGTATTGCTGCACACTTTGGCAATGTTGACTAAGGGATTTCTTGCCAAGAATGCATTTTGATTTTTAATTAGTTTTTTGGGGGGGTTTAAACACCTTTATTTTGGAAAGAAGGCAATGCATCAGAGCATGTGGCAACATTGGCGGTAACACGCAAAAAAAAGGTTCAGCAGTCTAACATCTCAATTACACTGAGACTCTACACAATTACAGGACTCATCTTAATGCATGGACAAATGGAATATCCATGTAAGAACAGTCAATAGGAGAGAGTGAGATAGATTGATGGGAAGAGATGCATCCAGACACAAGCAGAAAGTGCGCCTCCCGTCAAAAGATATTGCCAACAGATTCACCGAAGGTCGTGCTCTTGACAGCGCACGGTGAGCACTTTTCCAGCCGTTGCTGTGCGCTACATGTGCTGTCGGGCTGACGCACTCCCCCGTCATCCCGGTGAATGTCCGCAACCATGCTACTGTGGTTTAAGAGCAGGCCCCATTCTGACAAGGAGAGATGGCGAGGGAGGGGGGCAATAGTTCTTCACAGCTGACAGTCTGGTAACGTACACTGATTACAGAGGAAGGAGAGAGCGATGGAGGAAGAGACTGAGAGCACGAGGGAGAGGGAGATGGGGAGGGATGAAAGTGATAGACAACCAGGGTGAGCGAGTGAGAGACGCAAAGTTGAAGTGTGAGAAAACTTAAAAATGTAAAAATAACAAGGGAAAGAAGAAACATGAATGGTATGAGGTATGAGAAGAAGGGGAGAGCGAGATAAAAAAAAGGGGTTGATCACACCACACTGAGTTTTCTCCTCCATCTCACTGTAATATCCTCGGGGACTACAAAAGTAATAATATACGGGCTGACATTTGGAGTGTACCGAAATAATACAGCACAAATGCATTTAAATAAAGCTGTAGCATCAAAACACCAGAGAAAGAGGAAGATCGTATGTGTGTGTGTGGATGTGTGTGCGTGTGCCTGTACACGTCTGTGTGTGTGTATGTGTTTGTAAGTGTGCATGTGTGTGTGCATGTACACATCTGTGTGTGTTTGCTGTGTGTGTTTGCAAGTGTATGTGTGCCCGTGAGTTGGTGAATGGTACAATTTATATCCACACTGTCTTTTGTAAGATTTTAATTGCCTATGCTTTATGTTTGTTTTTAATTTCCTTGTATGCAAATAAATCACATGTCCTCCACACTATTATAATTCATCTTTTTGAGTGAATAAACAATCCTTATAATTGCATACAATTTACAAGAAAACAAGTCTGGGACTTTCATGTTTGCTGACAGCTTATTTATAAGATACAAGAAAAGGCTGCAGTTAACTGATCTCAACGTCAAATAAAGGTCGCTGTGTGGACAAATAAGTCCGGTCAACAAAAACACTCCTCATAAAGCAACTTCATAACACCGCAGCAATGTTTCCTGAGAGGTATATTCCATCAGTAGTGTTTACAAGCAGTATGAATACACAGTAGCAATAAATGCAGTGAACAGTGTTCACACTGTGACCATAGCTTGCTCATAAAGCTAATGACACATTGACTTGAAATTAATGCAACAAATTCAAATTAAATTAATGGCTAGCCACCATCAGAAGCAGATGATCTTCCAAGAGTGTTAAGTACTTATTTTGAAAAGATATCTCCGGTTCACTGACACAATTTTGTCAGCTCCAGCATAGTTAGACAAGCTGGTTTGTCAGCATGATCGTACTTTGGCCCACAGTTCAATAGCAGTTAGCCAGTGAAACATTCCGTTTTAATCTTGATGTAGACACTTTTTTTTTGTTGATTTGCTGCACTTATTTGCCCTGACACATTGTTTTAAAGGAGCCTTGGCCAAACATATTGGCACCCTCTCTTGTAAATCAATCAACAAGCGCAGTAAGTTTTTAGTCTTCGAAATCTTCTCAATACCACGACCATCTGGCCAGATTTCGCCATTTTGTCAGCAAGGAAATGGGGAATTGTCCTGGGTTCATATACAGTGGGTTGTATGTACAAAGAAGGATGAACATAGAGATTTTCACAATTTGTCTCAGAACAAATTAACGCACACTCTCCAATTCCACAAAACACAGGACTGAAAGAAAAGGTTACAATGGCTAAAATAGGCTGTACTTTACAATTGAATATATACACTCTCATTACCTGCCTTAAACATCCTTAGAGATGTTGTATTTGCTATGGTCTCTGTGCTGTCGAAACCCTGTGAAGGAATCCATTGTTAGAGAAATAATCTCTTTCCATTTGAGTGAAGACCCAGTTTGCTTGTTCATTCCACAGCTCAAAAGAAAAACCTGAAGATGCTGCGGTCTGTCTGCTGCAGAATGATTCGGTGACCTCATGACTCCAGGAATAGCAAAGAAAGGGAACTCGTAATCTTAATGCTGATAAAAACATGACTGGGAGAACATTTGTATTTTTCATCTCCAAGTGTCTTTTTTATTTTTTTAAACATATATTTTTTACTATCTTTCTGACATTCTCCCACACAATGCCAGGGTTCGGCCCGGACCAAATGAGAACTTTTTGGAAAATGGCCACTGGCCTCGTGTCAGCTGCGGATGCTGCGGGTTACCATGATGACCACAGGATGACCTCCCTCGCCCCTGCATGAAAAATGCTGTTGCTCCTTAATTCTGTCCATAATAAATCAATTATTACCAGATGCGTAGGTACCAAGAGAAGGCAGAGATTTTTTTTATTGATGCTGTGCAATTCTCTGACTCTCCTCCTGTCAATCTACTAGGAAGGATACGACAGGACATGATAGACTATTGTTTTCTCATTAGCTCATTAGCATCACCTGTGTTAGGCTGTCCTACAAACGGAGGTGTGTTTGCCTGATGATTTATGACACCGATGATGATCTAGTGATTTAAACATTTGTCTTTCACAGAGCAGTTTGCACTTCATGAGCACAATTAATAAAAATGTATATATTTTTCCAAGCTATTGTGTGTGCACAATTCTGGATTATGCTTCCCATTGGCCATTGTAGGAAATGCTACAAAATACAAACTTGCCATCCGTTTAAACTACAGCAACCTGTTAATTGCAATGAGCTCTTGGACATTAGCTGATTAATCAAACAAATTCAAGGGTTTACTTTAATACCTACCATGACTCATACGTTTGAATATATCCAAACCTTCAATATTACCCCATTAAATCAGCATGCAGTCATATCCATAGCATTGTGCTGAATTCGCTATTAAGTTATTTTTAAAAACGACCTTCATGCAAAAGTTTGCATATGGGTCCCACTTCACATTAAGTGGCCCTAATACCTGTATAATTACACTGTAACTACAGTGGTAGGAACAGTGTAATTACAGTGTATGCATACATTATTACACTGTACTTACAAGTGTAAAATCTGTTGCAACTTTAGTGTTCAAGTGTTTTTTACTACTGCATTCACAACAATAATTTAATATTGTAGAGTGTACATTTTATTTTAAGAATATTTTAGACATTTAGCAGAGCCTCTTATCCAGATTACACTTACAATAAGTGCATTTAAAATGACAATATCACAGCTAGAGCTAGGGATCAGTAAGCTACAATACAAATCGATGCTATTATAGAGATGCACACCCCAACACCTACAAAAAAGGGAGAGAAAGGTCAGTATATTTGTGTGTATATATATATATATATACTACCGGTCAAAAGTTTGAGTACACCTTCCATCTGGACTATGGCTAATCGGGCACT
Organism: Aldrovandia affinis; assembly: GCA_029706075.1. Taxonomy (NCBI): domain Eukaryota; kingdom Metazoa; phylum Chordata; class Actinopteri; order Notacanthiformes; family Halosauridae; genus Aldrovandia; species Aldrovandia affinis. The sequence continues at coordinate 1,190,059 of JAINUG010000189.1, forward strand.
CCTTCATTCTTCAGCAAGATAACGACCCGAAACACACCTTGAAGTTGTGCAAGAACTACCTGGTGAAGGAGGAACGTGAAGGACAACTCAAACTGATGACCTGGCCTGCCCAGTGTCCAGACCTCAATCCCATAGAAATTGTATGCGACAAACTGGACAGAAGAGTCAAAGCAAAGCAACCCACAAGTTTCTCTGGGAATTGCTGCAGGAGAGCTGGGAAGACATATCGGGTGATTTCCTGCTGAAACGTATTAACCGAATGGCCCGTGTTTGTGAGGCTGTTATCACGGCAAAGGGTGGCTATTTTGAGGAATCCAAGATTCAATTTTCAATATAATTTTCTTGAACATTTCTTTGATGTTCATTTTGTTCATTGTTACATGTGGTTTTTGTCATTTTAAAGTATTTACAGAAATGTATACGGTGTAAAGCATTGTCAATTATGAGATAAACCTAGTTTCCAGCAGGTGTACTCAAACTTTTGACCGGTAGTGTATATATATATTTATTCAGTGGAAGTGCAGTTACACTGTACTTACCTCTGTGGTCACAGTGTACTTACACAGGTATTATGGCCTCTTAATGTAAAGTTGGACCAACAATATTTGAGGTACTAAGCACATCCATCTAAAGCACTGGTCCTCGGTGTCATGATGCATCTGACAGTCCCGAATCCAAATCTGACCGTGCCAGTGCCATGATGCGTCCAATTGTCTCGAATCTAAATCTGACCGTGCTAGTGTCAAATGAGGCTGAGAGTGCCAGAGGACGACGAACAGTTAACCACATCGACAAGGAGGGAGGTTTCCGGTCACCAGGATACCCCCCCACCTCATCAAGCAATAGCAACTCCTCTGGTCCATTGGGTGCTTGCTTCCCATAGTCAGGGTCAATTCCATTTCAATTCAATCAGTTTGGGAAATTAATTTACATTCAATTCATTCATTGAAAACTCCCCACAGAACACATGTATAGTGTAGTATAATGATTAGGGGCAGTGTAGTATAATGGTTAGGGAACTTGCAACACAAAGGCTTGTAACACAAAGATGCACTGCTGTTGTACCCTTGAGCAAGGTACTTAACCTGAATTGCTTCAGTAAATATCCAGCTGTACATCTACTGACGATGGATTGTATGTAAAGAAATGTGAACTGTGTAAGTTGATCTGGATAAGAGCGTCTGCTAAATGCCATGGGGATTTTTCAATTCATTAATTTAATTTCTATTTGTTTTCTGAAATGAAAAGGAATTGACTCTGTTTCTTACTGCCTGTGCTAGAAGTACAGCCCTCTGGTCCAATGACTGCGCAGCTCAGCTGGTGGACTGCAGAGTAAGTGTACTGAAAATAAGCAGCAGCTGTCGGAACACATTTCAAAGAACATGGACTCTAGAGTGCACACTCCCAAACTATATGACCAGCCATTCCGAATTGGGAGAAAAGTAATACAAGTTTTTAAAATAAATAATAAAATAAGTACATTAGAATAATTTTGAATTGAAAATATTTCAAAATTCTAAACAGAAACAATGATAATATTTCAATAGCTGTTTAAAGCTTCAGCTGATTAAATGACTTGATTGTTCTATAAATTGGTATGGCTGTCATTTGAACCTTACACTTCAAAAGGCACAAAAATGTGTGTACATTATTGTAGCAGGTCAATATTATTGACAAAGAGTCATCAGAGTTCATCGATGCATGCTTGTGAAAAATGCTTAATGAGGTCCAAACATCCACCACAGCTTCTGTGAGAAGGTTTAAACATCAGAAATTGCCCTCCATCCAGCTGAATTACTTCCTAAAGATCTAAGTATACACATTTCTTTCTGCCAACTTAATTATCCCAGTAGTGTGCACACCTTGACATGTGTTGCGTTTTTTTGAAATAATAACTCACTAGAAGGATGTATTTGTGCCTGGAGAAACACTTTACTAGACTGTATTTGGGGAGATCCATAGGCGTTGTTCTATAAGGCTGATTAATTAATTAGGCCAAGCAACCCTGGCATGAAAAGCAGCACACGTGTAGCCCTGCACTGCGTCAGACCGAGATGTACCGCACTGGCTAAACTTGCCGTGTGGTGTGGCCACCCTCTCACCTCCCTGTCACTGGTCCATCTATGTCCATTTTCTGCTGTTCTTCTCTTTCTTTCATGTTTGATGTTTGTCTCCTAATCTGCCTCCTCCACACTTTCTTTCTCTCCTTCCTTCTTTTTTTAACCACTTTTTTTGTCCCCTCCCCGATTTTGTGAAATGTATAGTTGTGCCTCCATCGAGTCACTGCTGTGAGACCCATACAGCAAAGAGCTGTGCAGCTGAAGTGTGTAAATTCTTCTGATGCACTTGCCTGCGAGCCAATAACTGGAACCCTGTGAGTGCCTGCTGTGTCATTGGGAGGGACTAATGTAGCAGTAAGCCCAGGACCCCTTTCCAGTTTACCCCCACCCTACCCCTGGCAGGACACAATTGTTTCCCGCCACTGGAGACTCCCAGTCATCGTCGGCGAATGATGTAGCCAAGGTACGAACAAGCAACCAGCGCCCAGCCTGCACCAGCACGTGTTTTAAACTCCTTCAACCGGTCAGGCTCAGGAGGTGCTTGATCCGGTCAGGCTCTCGACAGTGCTTGATCCAATATAATTACCGCCGGTACCCTGGGTCTTCGCTGTGTTGCCTTGGTTCCAAAGCCCTTCCAGTGTTCAGGCAGACCAAGCAGGTAGGTTACTAGGGAGGACAGGATAATGAGCAATATTCGCTCAGAGCGTTGGCGGCAACAGATAATGAGTGGACCACTGAACTTGATGTGAGCGCCTTAACTGAGGTGCCTCAGTTGGGAGCCTCCCCCCTCGACTGCTAACCATGACCACCCATTCTGTGTTCCTAATCCCTTCCACCCTCGCTCTCTTTCACTCTTGTTCCCTCCATTCCTCGCTCTCTTTCACACTTGCAACATGGGCTGGGATGTTCTTTTTCCTTGCTCTACCTCTTTGCCCTCCTTGTCCTCTTTTTTGTTTTTTTGCAATTGTTTTACTCAAATGTACTTGTTGCAGGGCTTCACTTTTTTTTTTTTTTTTTTATACTTGAAGCCATGCAATCGGTAAAGCGTTTCTTCCCCCTTCTTCCCCATCTCACTCACTCATGGTCCAGTGGTCTGTGACATGGCTGCATGGTCCTTTCATTCCCCTTCCTTCTTTTTCTTTATCCATCACTCGTTCCCTTGCTCCTCTGTTTTTCAGCCCAGTGGGCTGTGTCGTGGATGTAGATGTCCCAGCCCTCCCCAGTCATTCTCCCTCTCCCTCTCGGTTTCCCATCCTCCAAATCAGACACCTCTCGATGTCTCCCCGCACCTTCATCACCTGGCCTCATCACGGCCCCTTCATCAAAACTCTATCTCCTGAAGACCTTCATTAAAGCTAATTCAGGCCCTTAACATAACTCAGCAGAGGGGAATCACATTAGCTCAGCGCCAAAGCCCCGCAAATCACCACTCCAATTTAAGCAGGCCTTTTTCAATGACTCCTTCAACCAATCAGGCTCAGGAGGACTAAATGGTGCTTGATCCAAAATAATTACCGCCAGTACCCAAGGTTCAGGGAGACTGAATGGATAGGTAACTATGGAGGGCAAGAGAATAAGCAATTGGCTCAGAGCATTGGCGGCAACAGAATGATGGAAAGCTGAACTCTATGCTCTGTATACAGCACATCCACTGAACTCTGTGGTATATCCTCCACTCCATCCTGCACATCCACTGAACTCTGTGGTATATCCACCACTCCATCCTGCACATCCACTGAACTCTGTGGTATATCCACCACTCCATCCTGCACATCCACTGAGCTCCTTCTTGTGCTCGTCTTCCTCCCACACCGTCACTTTAGACACACTTTGTCAGCTCCCCCATCACATTTAGATTTTATGCGCGATGTGGTTTTAAAGATATCAGGCATGCCCCTGACAAGCTCAGGTCAATAAACGCAAATGCTGGTAGCATCAGGTTTTACCTCATCACGTGTGTGCAACATTTTTCGTCATTTGGCACCAAACTGATCTTGGCCGTCTATTTTCTTTTTTTATCTATTTTGCTCTTTTGTTCTTGATCATGCTGGCGTGATGTGACACACAATACGGTTTATTTGTTCCTTTAAATGCATGTTTGGTATCTGAATCATACCAGAAGTGAAACTGAAAATATTATGATCATCAAGGATTGCTTTATGTAGATTACAGATAAGAATTTTAGTCCATATTGGCCAAGCCCTTCATAACAATGTTTTACATTTCTGAATTATAATCAAACAAATACAAACTTGCATAAATACATGTTCATTCTGTGTGTAAGAGGGAGAGAGAATGAAAGAGAGAAAGAGATTCAAATATGTTATGCTAGTAAAGCATTTTTTGCATTTGAGAGAGATGGTAGTCTTGTAGCCTGAGTAAAAAGCTGTTCTTTTCTCCCTCCCAGTTGTTTTCAACTGCAACACAGTTCAGTGCTTTGGCAGCCAATTGGACATTGAATGCGAGAGGCCTTGCAAGTCAACACAAATACCGCTAAATGATGAAAACAAATGATTACACACACAAACCCAGACAAATAGAGATGATCAAATATGTATATGTAATGAGAATTAAGTAAGACCGCTCAAAACAGCAGCACCAGTGTATCGACCAACCCCCTCGCAACACTACCCCCATACATAGAGCTTACTGTGTGACCTGAAGGATAAGACACCCCACACTCTTTCTCCTTCTCACTCTCTTCATGCACCCCCCCCCCCCCCTCCCCCACTTCTCTCTATCTGATCTGTCTTGGGAACCTCATGGATTTCTCTCTTTCTAATATACTGCCTCTCTCTGTCAGTCCCCCTTTCACTCACTCTCAGTGTGAGATATTGAAGACACTGTGAAGCAAGACACATAAGCAGTTCCTATTTTTGACCGTGTGGATTGTTTCTCTTTTTTTGTTGGGGGGTGAAATATGGAGGTGAGATGGCATTTGTCTCTCGACTTGCTTGATAAAGGGACACTGACAGTCAAACATCCTTCTCTGTCATTCTCTCTTAGGACCAATCTCTCCTCTAATTCCACCCCCTCTCCATCTTTCCTTCCCTCTTTCTCCCATCTCTCCTCCCTTTGCCCACCACTTCCCCCATTTATTCTCTTACCTCCCTCCACTCCCTCCCTCCCTCCCTTCCCTCTCCTGTCACATGCGAGATTAATGACAGTGATCAGCACACAACCGCTAGCTGCAACAGCGCACAGCTTAAACACAACCCAAAGCTGTACACTCTGCAGACACACACACACACACACACAGAAACACACAAACTGGTACAGGCAACCCTTCGAGGTGACTCTGGATGTAACCCGCTTCTAAACAAAATAGAGGTACAATACAGAAGATCGTGCGTGCGGCAGAGTGCAGTAAACACACAATCGAGCACAGCCCACAGTCACACTGATACATATGCTGTAACCCTTCACGTACCACAGAATCAGGCATCCTCTTACACTCCCATATGTCCTATTAAGCCATAACAGGGCTTATATAAATCTGATTTCCTATTGCTTTGCTGCCTGAACAATTACATAGCATGTCAGCGTGCAGTTCTGCTCTGAGCAACAGCAAAAATTCATGACCAGAATCCGTAATGCCATCCTGATAAACTCACTTAAAAGTGCACGCTCGTAGGCATCTGATTGATTGCAGGGGTTTTTTCCATTTGCACATAGGGGCCACCAATAATATTACATTTGGTTCAATTTTATTCTGTTTAAAAAAATGCTTCCTGTTACATAAAAGGCATTGGTCAAGCACTGAAGTGAAAGGGACGATTTAGTCTTGTGCCATCAATCCAACCTGCTCGTCTGCAGGAGTACTTAAAATGGGATGGTGGGCATGAAATACACTGCGACTAATAGGAGATTACATGGGATTGCCTGGAGAAGAGAAACCCTCGGAATAAAATTGCTTGGAACTGGGTTCGTGGATGTCACTCATACGTACAACATATTAGGGACTTGATTACGGGGAAATTTACATTATACAGATTTCTGCAGCTGTGCACCCTGCTATGCAATCCCGTATGGCCCTGTCAATGAACAGACTGTCGTTTACAATGTTGTGCAACACACAGACAAAACGCGCAGTAATAGAGGCCCACATGCTACCTATCAAATCCGCTGGCAAATGTATGCACGTTTTCACAAACCTCGGGAAACAGAGCGACTGTCACAGGGAGCGATCCCGCAACGAACTGTAGCTAATGGCCAGTGCTCACGCCAAGGATCGTGCCTATATACAATCCTAAATGGAGTGGGAAGGCACATTGAGAAAACACATGGTGGTTTACACACTACTAAAAAATAAATCCGACTCAGTCACAACAGGCACACAAGCACACACCCCAGGTAACCATAGACTGCACGCATTGTTTAATCTACAGCTGATTAGGTAGGAAAGGTGGAGCGAACAGGGGGTCGACACTTCCACTAGTGAGAAATAAAAAATTAAAAGAAAAAAACGAATTAGCAGCATATGGCAAAAAGGAGTAGCTAAATGTGAACCTATCGGAGCTTCACTTTTGTTTTCATTTTGCGAAGGTCATTCTACCCCGTACACACCAATACACACGAATGCTGCGAAGATATATTTTTATGCTTTCAACAAAAAAGAACACCCACAGTACGTTTGTATGCGTTAATGAACGGCCTTTGTACACAGTACTTATAAAGTTAAACGTGCTAAGTTGATAGCACATTACATTACAGTCCATAGTAAACAAGGGCTTTGACAGAGAACGATTGTTTCGCTTTCAGTGTGTCCGCAAACACCTGCGCGTAAAGGCATATACCGTGCGCATACAGGCAAGACGTCCTGTTAGTTAGAATTGTTGATAAACCGTATTTTTAGACAAGCCAATCGCTACATTAACAGAAAAAATATACGTGATGTCAAGTTGTAAAGAAAGGAAAGGTGTTGTATCACAGACCACAAACATTACGTATGTATCTTGCATTCTCAAAAGAAAATCCCTTACCTGTACGCGCAAATGATAGAAGGAGAACGATGTACAGGGGGAGGCAGTAGTTCCAAATGGTTAAAAATGCCATTATTGTTAATATTCCTCTAAAAAAGATTTCTTCTTCTTTTTTCTTTTTTTTGGTTGCTTGTCCTTAAAAAAATGAAACAGTAGGCTACACACACGCAGGTTATCACCCACTACTTAAGTCTGTGACTGTCGTGTTTTTTTATTGAAACACTCTGATTTCTTTGCCAATTACATACTAATAATTATCACGCACACACCCCCACTCCTAGACTTGACTGAACTGAATGAGAATAGTGGTCTGGCCGGTTTTCCTCGGTTACTTTAAAATGCGAATTCGTTAAGCCCTAGTTGGAAAGGAAGGGTTTAGAGCTGCAGCTTTGACCAATAGTATATCGCAAACGTTAATTAGAGGCGTGGATAGAGTGAGTTAAGGGCGGGATTTAGATGACGGTTTAACCCATTTAGACCTAAAATGCCTGCTAAAAACGCCTATTAAAACCTAAGCAATTATTCTACACAACCTCTTAAAACCTGAGGGTTTTCTGGAAAAAAATTCCAAAAAAAAAGCCGACACCAACGTGCACTTCATTTCCCCCACGTCTATTTCAGCGAATCACAGCGCATTTCATTAATCGCAAAATCGAAGCGACCTAAACGTCACTCCAGGTCTTAATGGGTTAAAGGGAAATTCCTTCGGTGCAAAAATATGTACTTGAAAGAATTGCTATCAATTACTATTAATGTTATTGATTTAATTGATCGATGCCTGCTCTTCACATAACGCATTGTGGATTTGATTACAATGCGCTGGCCATAGAACAACTTTAAGTACATAATTTTTCAGACAACCTAAATTACAAGCCAATGGCATTGTAACGATACAGATACAAATCAGATATGATTTTAAAGTACTGTCAATAAACTAATTCCTACTGAGAGGCTATTGTCCTAAGTGCCCTACACTAAGTGCCAATTGCACATTTCCAGGGTGTATTCAAGCCACAATATTACAATTATGTTAAACACGTTAACCATTTCAACAACATACAGTGCGCACGTTGTCAGTCAACAGTTCATAAAACTCTTTACTACTTGGTGTTAATAAAATGTTTTACAATTTAGTAACACTAATTAAAATATCGCAGTGCAATCGTGCTGCAATAGATGAGGGGTAAGCCTATCAATAAGGGCAGAATTTCCGCTCCTCATTCATTTAATGATGTGCCTTCCCTTCACCTGGGTAAACAAATCCAATTGCGACTTGTCCCGCCGCCCTGTGACGCCACATGCGGAAGCAGCACTCGCAGCAACACGTTATGTTCCCCCACTGACCGACTGTAGGTGCTCACTCGCCTGGAGGGAGAATGGGGGTGCTAAGATCATGTAGCGATCATGTACTATGCCAAGATCATGTACTACGTCCACTGCCGGTTACAGACTGCCCGCGGGAATTTGACCACCGCTTGCTCTTAAAAGGCAATAACACGCAACGCTTCATTACTATGAATATTGCCTCTTCTCCTCCCATTTTCGCCCTGTCGTCTGCACGTTTATAAACGTGATTTTTATTGATTTCGTCCATTTTATCCTGCTTGCACTGTCTCCACTGTCCCATCCCCTGTGTCAAAACATTTGTATATATTCTATATGTCCTACGGCTTTATATGAAATGATGAACATTACAATTACATTTTTAGAGAGACGACATTCACTGTTTCTACTTAGACTGTTTTTGTTCCCCCCCATCCTCCACAGTCACCCACCCACCCAATCCCTCCCTGCACATTTATCAATATTGTATTGTCTTGGAAGGCAAGTGCCTTTGCGAGTAGGCTACTGTATCATCTGTTTCGCGTCCCCGTAACCGACATTAAAGAACAGTATTCGAGGTGAGAATACATAAAGAAAAAAAGGCTTTAAATTTAGTAAAAAATAAATCAATAAATAATAAACATTTGTAATATGGCTTTCTCCATACACCAAACCTAAATGGCCTTGCTGTTGTTTTGCTGCTCTGTTGTTTTTAATGTGAGCTGCAAGTTGTTGCGCGTGTTTGGCGCCATCTACTGTTTACAACGGAAAATGACAGAACACGGCAAAAAAACGATTTTTTGTTGTTGTTGTGAAATACAAGACTAAATACTAAATACTAGGGTTTATGCCTCTTCAACTCAGGCGACTGTCCTATGATGTTCATATAGATTTAAATCAAAACAGAGGGATGATTTTTGATTTGTTTAGTTTTTGTCTGGGATGCAATTCAATCACCAACACTGAAATATTTACATTTTCTCCTCGGCTTATCCTCCACCCTCACACACACACACACACACACACACACACACACACACACACACACACACACACACACACACACACACACACACACACACACACACACAATCCAAAAGCATAACTCACACCCACACCCATTTTATCAACTATTTAGGTTATTCATATTGATTTGTTTTTCCTTTTCCGAAAACACAACCTAATATACCATATATATACATAATCATAAAAAAATGATTTTGGAGCAAAATAACCCAAAAAGCAGTTACATAACATGGGCAATAATAATGTTTTCAATCACATGCGCATTTGTATTTGCCCTGGATAAGAGAATCTGCTAAATGAATGTAATGTAATGCAATTTATCATACAGGTAACTGCCAAAATAAAGGAAACACCAGCATAGTGCCTTAATAGGGACTTGGGCCACCACGAGCCACCAGAACAGCTTCAATGCGCCTTGGCATAGATTCTACAAGTGTCTAGAACTCTATTGGAGGGATGCAACACCATTCTTCCACGAGAAATTCCATCATCCAAGTGTGCAATTAGGTTGAGATCTGGTGACTGAGACAGCCATGGCATATGGTTTACATTGTTTTCAAGCTCATGAAACCATTGAGTAATCTCTCATGCCCTGTGGATGGAGTATTGTCATCCTGGAAGAGACCACTCCCATCAGGATAGAAATGTTTCCCCATAGGATGAAGGATATCACTCAGAATGTCTTTATATTTATTGCCATTTACCTTGCCCTCTAAGGGGTTGAGTGGCCCAAAACCAAGTCAGGAGAATGCACCACATACCGTAACAGAGCCGCCAACTCATTTACTCAAGTGTTTCCTTTATTTTGGCAATTACCTGTATCCTATAAGGCAGAATGGTTTCCAGATGTGAAAACGTGGGTGTGGGTGTGACTGTGACTGTGGTAATTGTCATTTTATGACCATGAATGCACAAATCAGGGGGAAAACGAAATATAGCAACATTTTTTTAAATGCCACATCCGCAGGGAGGTTGAAGTGAAGAGGTCATTTGGATGCTGAGGACAGGAATGTTAATGGCCAGGGTGGCCGAATACTTTGGTGTGCATTGGACAACAAGGCCTCATTCACCGCTGCAACACGTTCAGACGGGTTCAAATGTCACCTCTGCTGCACACGACCGGTGTACCAAACTGAGGCACTTCTGACATTTTAGCCATTTAGCAGACGCTCTTATGCAGAGCAACTTACAATAAGTGCATGTAAAATGGAAAGACTAATCACAGCTAGAGCAAGAGATCAGTACAGCAGCAATACATCAGACATCATCTTAAACATAGAGCTTTGAGTCTCCTGTTACACTGTCCCTGTGATGTACCCAGAGCAGCTCCTGTAGTTGTACAGTGGCTCCAGGATGAAGGCGTCAGAGCACAGCTGCACGCACTGGTTTGGCCCCCGATAACCGTGTGTAGGGCCACACATCATGGGCACGTGGACTTTCCGATAGGAAACTGGCCAAACGTAAATTGGCGCAACCTTAAATTTTGGAACAAAGTCACAATTCAGTCCGTTCCAGCACGGCAGCGGGCGGAGGGACCAAGTCCAATATCGTAGCATGAGTGGACCTATTTAAGAGGTTAATCACTCTGCATTTTGCCCTTGTTTAAGGAACCAATGCCTCTCTGCATTTTCCCCCTCTATTTTTTCCTCTCTTCCTTTCATCCTGTCACTTCTCCCCTGTTTATTTGTTTCTCCTCTGGCGGTAAATCAGCAGTGTTCCCCCCACACACACACCAGATGGGGCAGCATTGGAGATTAATGAGGGGAAAGCACCTGCCACTCTCTTTCTTTTTCTTGCGCTCTCTCTCACTCGCTGCCTATGTCTCTCTTTCCCTCTCACTCAGTCTCTCTTTCTTTCATTCAAATGAGCTTCATTGGCATGGCAGTGATTTGAGTGTCCGCCAACAGTGCTTTCACATCAACACTAAAGGCAACACATCCTGCAACAACAAAACAGCACACGTATATTACGCTCAAGGGAGAAGTTGCCCCTGAGCACTGGCACAGGACCAGCTAACGCTACCCAAATCCTAACCTTTAGGGAGAAAAATGCAAAACCAGCGCTCATGGACCACTACAGCGTATATTATTACATAGACCCCTTCTTAGCGTGAATTGTCTGAAACTATGCTTTAAAAAGAGAGGAAAACAGACTCTCCTGTTCTCAAATAGCCAACAGCTAATAACCCACGCCTTCGGATGGCTTTCTCACCTCCACGCATTAGTTAACAGCTCGTTTTCTGGCGTTCTGAAGCATAATGTAAGATCTGATACCTTCAACTAGCCCGTGCTGCGCCGGCTCTTGTAAAATATTTGGAGGAACCATTTTAAGACCTTGGTTGGTGCAGCAAGGTCTTAAATAAAGACGCTTGCTGAGCGTCCTTTAGCGTGCTAACACATGATGATGCCTGCGTACACTACACCCCACCAACGCTCAGAGGTTCAACCATTAAAAGGCCAGATAAGGAATGGAAATGGAAAGCAAAGAGGAGACGTGAATAATCAGTTTAATAACATTAGCCTCGCTGTGGTCTGTGGCGCGTGCAGCCGTTAATAGACTGTCATTGTTAAACCGCTGCGTCTCCCATTATTAACGGCGGCCTCCGGTCAACCGAAACCTGGTAATAAAATCGCATAAAACCCAACATAAATGCCCGAGACAGTCATAATGAAAAGAATAGTTATGATAGCAGGCAGTAGCAATGAGCTGCGATGCCATGGTGGAGTTACAATGCGGTAGAGGGGAAAATGAAGAAGTAAAGCTGTTTGTGGATACATTTCCTCTGTTTTAATAGTAACTAACAGCCGCGCTTTAAGGCACTTGAGACTGTAAAAGAAAGTTCTCAATTTTGTTTCTGCAAACTCACTTCCTTCCCTACAGCAAATGCACGAGCGGACAGAGCAAAGTCCGCAGGTGGCGGTTTTGTGCCAGAAAAGCTGAAGCTTGAAGGTGATTTAGAGGTTGCCGGAGGTCACAAGTGAAGGGAAAAAGTTGGCACAAAAGAGGAAGACAACCGAGGAGGTGAGGAAATGAAGCGAGGGAGGTGGAGTTCATGTCCAAAGCTAATGCATGCAGATAAATTAATGTACATCCCCATAACCACAACCAATAACCTCATTCGTCCTCCACAAATCCACAGTGCATTATTGTGCACACAACAGAGGGAAGACACGTGACATCAAGACAACTTCAAGTCCATTTTAATAGTATATATGCCATTTAGCAGGCGCTTTTATAGTAAAGATATATCTAAAGTACAGAAAATAGATTGTCAGTGCAGAGTTTCAAATTGCTTCAATCAATAGCTACATCTTTAATGACACCAATTTTTACAGCACACAATTGCACCATTCCCGCAATGTGCTCAATTACAGTGCAAGGAATACAAACCATGCCCAGAATGATTCAACTGATACAGTAGTGCAATTATATTTTGTGACAGAAAAGTAACATTATTTTTCCAAAACTATACGCTTTAAGAATAGTGAGTAATGAGCAGATATTTCAAGGTTACCCTATTGAAAGGTTGTACAGTGAATTGCAGTGAATTCCTGCCTCACGTCATTTCATCTGAATGTGAATCTCATCTCTGAGTTGTGAAATCAATACAGGGAAAATTGCACACCTTTTGAGGACATTGTTGTAAGCATCCAGGAATGGATTGCTCTCATAAAAAAAAGCATTTATCTTTCGCATACATGTAATCTTTTATTCCTTCTTCTTGTCTCTCTACAATTTATCCAGCATACAGTGAATTGACCCTATCTCTCAAACTCCCCCTCCCTTTTTCCCCCGCTTCTTCCTGTTTTATACCATCCCTCTTCATCTCTTTCTCTCGCCACCCCTCCCCTTCCCATCTCTCTGCCTTCTACCTTGCTCCCTCTCTCCTCCTTTCCTCTCACTCTCTGTCTCTCTTTCTCTCCACCTCTCCTTCTTCTCTCCTGGCTCACACCAAAGGCTGTTTGTCTCCGGTGGTGGAACTCAGGGACTCCACACTGGACGTGTAGATGGGCTTCTTCTGGGAGTGGTCGTCACTGCGGGAGAGAGACAGAGAATGAAAAGGAGGGATGGAAAAGGGTGTAATTACAAGAGCACTGACAGGCCTGCAGGCTACAGGACCGTAGAAAGTGCCACAGCGTGAAGCACCAAGGCCAGCCCATGTTTGCACACCTTGCACAAAATCTCTTTAACGTCAGCAGAGACGGAGAACGAGCGAGGCAAAGAGGGAGACAAAGATGGAGTGACGGAGAGGAGAGCCAGGTTTAGACACACACACAGATCTCTGGGACCATGAAATTGGGCCTAGCATTTAACTGACACTTCGCAATTGAGGTTGCCAGTTTCTGACACGCGAGACACAACTTGGGAATGGCTATCCTGACGGACAGGCAAACAGAACGATGCCAGGATTATGCTGGATGCCAGGGAGCAATGATGAGTCCAAGTTTCTGTGATTGCCTTGAGGTGGCAGCCTTTTCCCCAGAATGGACCAGGGTTGATTTGTGGTCAGTTGGTCTTTAGCAGTATACTACATAAGATAATTAGGTATTTCCACTAGAACTGTTCAAAAGGCGGATTTATGCAGTACAAGTGCAGGATGGTGCTTGAGTAAAGGTGGGATACAAAGTATATCGAAAGAAGGTGACTTCTACATCCCTACATCTACATTCTGCAATTAACATCCCATCATACTTAGGGTCATGTATAAAAATGTTGGGCAGGCCCAGTAGGCCATTATTTTGGCTACCATGGCTAGAAGAAGAGATCTCAGTGACCTTACAAGAAGGGTGATTGTTGGGGCACATTTGGCAGGAGCTTCAGTGATGAAGCCTGCTCAACCTGCTGATGTGTCACGAGTCAACAGTGGCTAAGGTGATGTTGGCCTGGAAGTCTGAGGGAAAGACATCCAACTAGGGACAACTGCGATCGAAAGCGCATATGCCTCGACCCTGAAGTCACACACCCATTGGTTTGAGATACAAGGCAAAACAGATGAGCTACTCTGAATCAGTTGACTGCAAATATCAATTGAGGGCATGAGCAGGGTTTCATTAAGAACAGTCCATAGATAACTACACAGAGAGATACTATGGTCAGGTTGCAGCCCTATTACGACACTTTATGTTGGTGTTTCCTTTATTTTGGCAGTTTTTATGGTATATGTATATATACAAATATATATATATATATATATATATATATATATATATGCAAAGTTATTGTGGTGTGTTAAAGGCTCTCATATTACTGCTCACACAGCAGCGCTTATATCCATTGCCGTACAGAGGTGTTGATAATGACTCTGAGGGCTGGGGGCCCTGTGTATAAGGGCCTCAAGAAGCAGGGTGACTCACATGGGCCCCTTGCTCTTTGTCCCAGAGGCTCTCCGGCACAGACAGATGGACACAGACATGAGCAGCATCAGTAGCCCTGCCCCTGCCGCTGAGGTCATCAGTACGATACGGCCCTGTGTGGTATCATACCACGGAGCGTCCTCTGGGAAAGTCACACAAGTATCATTAATGTGGCACAATCAACAGTGCAATCATTTTCTGTCAGTAATGTAATATACCTACTTCATTACCATTATGAATAATATAACCACTAAATTGTGATTGAAAATGTACATTATTGTTGGCAACATGATTCAAATAAACAATCAGTCATGATATCATTTGAATTAGTCCTAAGATAACCATTTTCCATAATGTATGTATGGAAAGTAATATCATTATCCCTCATGACTCTGATGAAAAAAAGACAATCAAAATAATCATGAATTTTTATTAGTGATGATTTCTCTTCCTCTACTTCTTAGCTTGGGTTTCTGTTGTCTATCTTTCTGCCATCCATCGCCAGTAACTGTTCCCTCCCTCTCCTGTTATCGCCCAACCTCCACCCTCCAAGTAGCACCCCAGGAGTAATTACTGCCCCACGACTGATCCAAGAACAGCTTCACCCAACCCGAACCTGCACTTCAGTGACACAGGCTGCGTTCAAGACGAGAAGAACATTGCAAACTGTTTTAGAAACCGAAACAGTGCTGTATTGAACGTCCAGAAAGGAAGCGCTGCTAATATGGCTGCTGGTAGGGTGGTTGTGTATGGCGAGACACTGATTCTTAAATATGTTGCTTGCTGCTTTTGGTTACACCATAGGTGTTTCCCTGGCACACCTGGGAAACAGATTCAAAATGTTGCTGATTCGAGTGAACGTAGGGAACCATAGCAAAACGCAGTATAATGTTTGTGAGGTGGTGGTCAAGATCTCCCAGATCTCCCGGGACTCAAAGATGAGGTGGCAGTCACAGGTTCAAACAACAGATGTTTATTATCCAATGTGCACAAAGGGCCAAAACCAAGAATGCCCGAAAGAGATATATACTTTACATCCATTACTTTAGGACAAGTGGGGGACCCTTCACCCCCCCCCCCTATTCCTTCAGTGCCTATGCCCTCCCATTCCTTCAGTTGGCATGATGAATTCACCCATTACATTCCTAACATCAGCTCACAGTCACCTCTTGAAAGTAACCCTGCGGTAGAATCATGTATTTACCTGCCCTAACCACCCCCGGCCCCACTGTGGACCCCTCCACCCGTCGACTGCAGACTCACCTGCCAACACTGTGACAGTGATGGTGCGGGTCTTGCTTAGTGAGGACACAGAGGGGTGCTGGGCAGTGCAGGTGTAGCTCCCACTGTCCTCCATCCTCACCTTCTTCAGCTTCAGCTTGCTGGACAGCTCCACCCAGTCCTCCCCCTGGTGGAGAGCAGGGAGAGGAGGAGGAACAGGAGGAGGGGGAAAACAATGATGGGGGGAGGAGGAAGAGGAGAAAGGGGAGAGGAGGAGAAAGAGGGAGGGGGAGAATGAAATAGGGTGAGGGCAAGGATGTGGGGAAGAAAGCCAGTGCGGAGGGAGAGGGAAGAGAGGAGAAATAATTATCATAATGGCATATATTATATGATAATAGAGACAGCCCTCTGGAGTAACAGTGGGCAGCTTGCATGGGGCAGGTACGGTGTCTGTGCCCTTGAGCAAGGAATTATCATATTATATATTTGGACTTTCAGAAAGTATATGACAAGGTACCACATGAGGGGCTCATTGTTTAAATGAATTCAGTAGGAATTTAAGTAGCTGTTTCAGAGTGGGTCCATGGGTGAATACAAAGAGTAACAGTAGGTCTGCTCTTCCTTATTTACATAAATGAGCTTGATAGGGACATTAGTAGCAAAATGTAGTAGTTACATTTTCACATGATACTAAAGTTGGGGCTGTGGCAAACAATTTGGAATCAACTAAAGTAATCCAAGATGATTTAAACAAAATCCAAGAATGGGCAGAAACGTGGCAGATTACAACAATATTGCTAAATGTAAAGTTCTGCATGTGGGAAAGGAAAACACAAGACAGGAGTATTTTATGGGAGGAGAAAAATGAATAGGTGTTCAATTTGAAAAAGACTTTCAATTGTATTTGAATTGTAGTTGAATTGGAATTGTAGTTGATCAAAGTCTATCTGCATCAAAGCACGTTTTGAGTATAAATCAAATGTTAACATTTACAGACCTCACTTAGAGTACTGGTGCAGTTCTGGGCACCACACTACAAGATATAGAAGCTCTTGAGAAAGTTCAAAGAAGGGCAATTAAATTGGTACCTGGTATGAAAGGTAAAAGTTATGAGGATAGACTTAAAGCACTCAATCTATTTAAGCTTAGCAAACAGAGACTTAAGGGGGATTTGATTTAGGTTTTTAAATTCCGAAAAGGGATTAACAAAGTGAACTACCAAAGATTTTTTAAGATAAGTTAGATTAGCAGAACAAGAGGCTGCCGGTGGACGTTAGTTAAAGGCAAATTCTGCACGGATAATAGGACGTTTTTCTTTACACAGAGAGTTGTCAATGCCTGAAACAGCTTGACAGGTCGGGTAGTAGAGGCAGAAACACTTGGGCTATTCATGTCCAGGCTAGATGCAGTACTAGACACTCTTTAGATTAGGACATGACAAGGCTAGATGATCTGAATGGGCCACCCCGTTCGTCATTATGTATTCTTATGTTCTTAATGTATATGTTTTCTTTTTAAGTGAACAGTGACCATTGACCTTAAGAAGCGCACCAGCTAAGCAAATACGTAAAGTAATATTCAGTTAAAATTCTGAAAACATATGTAATGGGGGGGGGTGTGAGGAAACATGACAAATGGGGATATGGAAAAGGCTGGGAATGGACAGACATGCAATGATAATGAAAAACAAGAAATTTCTTTTAAAAAGGCTGAAAACGATGGGGGGCATTGTTTTGGGTTTTGGCATAAGGGTTTTGGCATGAGGGCATCTTTCTCCTGCCAATGAAGTCCATCTCAATGATTTCATTTCATTTGAATAATAACTGAATAATAACTGAATTAAGAGGATTTCAGTAAGGCCCCATCTTGTCGGAAAACATTGAAGTCCATGCAGATACTCTGACGCAAACAAGTGTGCATTGTCAAGCTTGTGTATTTTGCTGCCATCTTGTGATCATAAATAGGAAATGCACTCCCAGCCTGAGACTTAAAATCTTTGTCTTCTGTGGTTTGCCCAATTACGGGCTCTGAATGAACCCCTAACTGTTTAGCCCGTTCAGCAATGTTCTCAGGTGTACACATTATACAACTAAGTCCAATGTATGACATATGTCATGTTGAATTGCTCACCTCTGTTAGCACTTAACTATATCCTGAGCCGAGGGGCGAGCAGTAGTGTTTGTCAAGTCAGAGACAGATACAGATTCAAAAACAATGTACTGAGAATGATAACAACCGCTGGGGAGCAGACACAAAAAAATTGTTTTAAAGACCAATTCTGGCATTGAAGAAAAGCAATTTTTCAATTTTCACAGGGCTTGAACAGGCAAGAGCTCAAAGAAGCCCCATGAGAACGGGAGCTCTAAAGGTAACTGGTTCAACTGCAGCACCTACTGATTAGGGAGTCTGGATCTGGGAGGGTTAAAAAAGCACACTCAGGGGGCCTCGGGTACCGTAACGGTCAAAGCATTCCCTGGAATGCCAATTGCCTACTGCAGCCCTGGCCAGGAGCCCTGATCGGTGCTGGCAATTGGCTTTCCACCCCAGGGAGAGGGGGGAAGGTGAGCCGGCACGAGCTGGCCGAGAAGCACAAAGGGTGTCTCTGGAAAGTAGGTGGGCGAATTCCCTCTCGAGTTCGTAGGGGATTGTGAATCGAAAGAAATAGAGGGTATAATTGGCTACCAAATTAGGAGAAAAATAGGGGAAAAAATATATATATATTTTTTTTTTAAAGACACCCTGAGATAAAGCTCTGTGTTGAGTAGTGGTGTCACACTCCAGGCCTAGAGGGCCGCAGTGTCTGCAGGTTTTTTCAGTTTCCTGTCAATCGTGCAATCAGCAGCTAATTTATGCCTTGTACACAAGGTGTGTAGCCAATCAATTACTTACATTTAAGCACTTAAGTGCTGATATGCACCAAAATCCAGCAGACACTGCAGCCCTCTGGGGCTGGCATCTGACACCCCTGGTCTAGAGGAAGGTGGCTGTTTTGTGGAGAGTGAAAGCATGATGATCATGGGGTCTGGAGGCTAATCAGTGAAGGGGGCTCACTAGATATATATATACATACACAGTAGGCTCTGTTTTTATTCATACCCTTGATCAAGATGAGGTATATAAGTAATGAGGTATACTCCATTTGACTGTGGTTCGTGCCAATGCATTATTATTAAAGAATATAATTTTTCATAATTTTTCACCATAAAATATACCTCATTACTTATATAGTTTATTTTATACTATCTCTTTTGTTCATCTTTATCAAGGGTGTGAATAAAAATGGAGCCTACTGCATATATATACCTATAAAGAAGGATGGAAAACCATAGATCCTGTTAGGGGAAGGACCAACAGCCAATGACACATCACATTTCAGGCTGCAGGAGCCCAAGAGCCACAGAGCAACCACACTAATGCATACACCAATTATTTTATTATTCACACATTTTATGTACTCATTTTATCATAATTATTATTACTTTCATTTACAATACACAGTTACCATAGGTAGTGTCTACTGCTTATGTCCCTGTATTAGGTATATTTTATATTATTTAATGTGCATTCTTGCAGTATGTTATAATATGTATATATATATATATATACACACACATATACACACACACACGTATACACGAATAAAGAGTATGAGAGAATCTGACTGGTGAGAGCTGAATCCTGCTATTGGTCATATCAGTGGAGGGGGCACTCAGGGCTCGAGGCTCACCTCTTTACTCCAGGTGATCATGGGGTCCTTGGAGGCTGAGACAGAGCAGGCCACCTCCACGTCATCCCCTAGTGGCACACGCAGGTCTTGCAGCGGGCTCAAGTAGCGGCTATAAGAGCCCACCCCCTCTTTGTAGACAGACATATCACGCATATCTGTGTGTGTGTGTGTGGAGAGGGGGGAGGGAGAGTAGGGGAGGGGGGAAGGAGAGTAGGGGAGGGGGGAGGAAAAAAGTATATTTAAATGTATAATTCCATTACAGTATGTTACTGGCTCCATTGTTCTGCTCTTCAGGTGTTCTGGTCAGGCAGACAGGCCGGCCCATATTAATGAGATTATACAGATTTGATTTGATGTAATTTGCGTTGATGAGGTGTAATCAGACTTGATGCACAAACATCACATTTACACATAGACATTTTTTTTAAAGACAAGATAATAAATAAGGAGAGGCAACCTACTTCCTTAGATAATATGAAGTAAAACTATCAAAGAGATTAATCTAATAAATCCCCCAAATAGTTTGTGCTCAGTCTATGCGTATCATTTTGTGAAAAGCTGTTGTATATTTTGCCAGTTCGTTTTCTTAACTTTTTACCAGTGTTTGTGGTCAAATAGCCGCCACAGTCTGTTTGCTACGGGTCAAATAGCACTGGAGTTTCCTTTGTGTGGTAGTGTTTCCAACAGACTATGAAGTTTCTCATTTATAGTTTCTGTTCTAGTTCTCTGATTTGGATAATCGGATTTGATTTCCCCGCCCCCCGGGGCCGCACACTGCACTCACAGTGCACAGGTATGGAAAGAGGCAGGGTGGAGTTGTAGGGAGAGGCAGCACTGTCGGACACACAGCGATAGGGCCCATCCATGAAGCTCTCGATGCTGGGAATGGTCAGCGTCAGGCGGCCCGGTTCTCGGCTCAAGTCCACGTCGTAGTAAAAGCAGCGCCGGAACATCCCATACAGGGAAGGTTCCAGGCGGAACCACTTCTGCATGTACTGGAGGAGAGAGGGGGATGGAAAAGCACGGGGGACAAGTTGGTGTTTACAAAACATAAATATACTGGTGAACAGGGCAGTGTATTGACACAACTGACAGAGTGCAAGATGACAAGAGTTGATTGCTCAAGTATAAGCTTTTGTAAATATTGTGTGTTATTGATAGAGATGCACCGATCGATCGGCCTCTGACCGGAAATGGCCGATTTTCAGCTGATCGGCCTCAATCGGTGACTTGATCCCGATCACTCCACATAGCCGATTCTGTGCGCCGGTTGGCTCCTCGCCCCCCTCTTTTTCACGTGACGTGCGCGCACCCGTGAGCCAATGCAAACAGATCAGATGAGCGCAGCGCTGAAAACGCCTCAACATGTCCTTAGTATGGGCGTTTTTCACAGTCAGTGAAGACGACTTAAAGCTTGCAGTTTGTCATACATGTCAATCGAAAATAAGCCGGAGGAACAACCTCGAAAACATTCGGAACGACCAACCTAATCAGACACTTGAAAAGTCATCACCCAGGTACCAAGTCGATGCCCAAATTCTGACGGTAGTCGTTTTTTCTACAGTACCGTAGGTACCGGGTTAATTAACAATTAACTTCGTTGCGCTAGTTCGGTTCCTCTGAACCATTTTCCATTAATAGAACATAGTGGTAGTGCATAAACCTGACGTAGGCTAATAATGCCCTGCTGAAGCACTGAATTGCACTGAAATCATTATGTTCGCTAATGAGTGACGTTATGAAACAGTGCTATTCACTCATACAAATCGAACTTATTAGACCTAATGATAAATTCATCTAACGATTTCTAGCTAAACCACAAATTGTGTATTAACTGTGTTGTGCATGAAGGTGCCAGCTGTGCGTTTCCACTATCAAACAAACTCAGAAACAGCAGCATCGCCTCTTTTCCAATTACTCCTAGTTTGAAACATTTTTATCTAAGCTTTGAAGCTAGTTAAAGTCGTAGTCGTTAGGCTACCTGACTCACGCAAATAACGAAATTCTGCTGAAGAGCGGCTTGTTTCAATGCCTTTGACAAGCTCCGCAACTGAAACATCCGCCTTATATCGCTACAAGTGTTTTCCATTGCACTATATAGAATTGGGATCTACTCTAATCCACCTCTAGCAAACAAATTAGTCTAGCGCATCATAGGTTCGAACTAACCTGTTTTCCATTAGCATTGTCGCAATAACTTTCTGATGCACGTCAAGTTGAAGCCATATAATTATTTAATGGAAAAAGGGCTTGTGTCATCTGTCATCAGAATATAACGTTAGTGTTTTAAAAAATATTTCCGGACTAATGGTCTGTCACCATGTCAGTAAATTTAAACTACTCTTGTTTCTTTTTATTTATTACTTAAAGGCTACATGCCACTGTTGTTGGATTCTCTTTTTATTCATCATTGAATTTAATTTGCACAAAAAAAAGAAAAGCTCTGTCCAGTAACCTGGAACACTTTTTTTATTTTGAAATGTGTTTTAGTGAGACCTACCTCATGCTTCTGACCTACCTCAGAATTGTCAATCTTAATTTTCTATTAAAGCAAAGTTACAAAAATGTTTGTGTAAGTTGTCAATTATTGTTTTTAGGAAAAAAATCGGAATCGGCCAAAATCGGTATCGGCAGGTCAGACTAATCAAAAATTGGAAATCGGAATCGGCCAAGAAAATCGCAATCGGTGCATCTCTAGTTATTGAGTAAAGCAATTCAGCATAGTGTGCCTATGGCCTGTTGATTGCAAGGTGTTTTGTGGTATATTACACAAAGAAACCCCATGAGTTGATCTAACTTGGTGAATCATTCAATGTAGCACAGTGCACTGTATAGTGGGTCATTGTGGTTTTGAATTTAATGTATCATAGCTGTTATGATTTTCTGAATGTGTCTTTATGCACAACATTAAAAATAAAGGTATTTGTGTCTACGTATTTGTAAATAATTAGTAATTCAGTAATGCAGATTACTTCCAAGGCAGAATGTTGTTGAATGTATTCATTGTAATAGGGTCTAGAAATGTTTTACAACTAAGCTCAGGAAAACCCTTCACTTTTATATTTTTATTAACACCTCAAACTGCATATTACTTTCACAGATACAGGTAACTGCTCAAATAAGGGAAACACCAACATAATATGCCTTAATAGGGCCTTCAATGTGCCTTGGCATAGATTTTACAAGTGTCTGGAACTCTATTGGAGGGATGAAACCATTTTTCCACAAGAAATTCCATAATTTGGTGTTTTGTTGATAGTGGTAGAAAACGCTGTTTCTGGCACCACTTCAGAATCTCCTATAAGTATTCAATTGGGTTGAGATCTGGTAACTGAGACAGCCATGACATATGGTTTACATCATTTTCATGCTCATCAAACCATTCAGTGACCAATTATGCCCTGTAGATGGGGGCATTATCATCCTGGAAGAGACCACTCCTATCAGGATAGAAATGCTTCACCATAGGATAAAGATGATCACTCAGAATGGCTTTGTATTTATTCGTGTTTACCTTGACCTCTAAGGGGTTGAGTGGACCTAAACCATGCCAGGAAAATACATCCCACATCATAACAGAGCTGCCAGAACCCTTACTTACTATTAAGTGTTTCCTGTATTTTGGCAGTTACCTGTATCTGTACCTGATAACTGTGAAGAATTTCAAATCCAGATCAACATTCAACCACCAGGCACAGGGGTCCACAGAATGGGATTTAGGGAAACACTGCCATAGTGGTACTGACCTTGGAAAACTTCTCCAGGTGGACTTCAGTCATGTTTGACTCCATGTCAGACAGACACGTCAGGGTCACATAGTCTCCTTCCAGAACTGGGTTTTCTGGCCCCTGCAAAATGAGAGATCCTGAGAGAGAGAGGGAGAGTGAGAGAGTGAGAGAAAGAAAGAAAGAAGAATGGTGTTCCATGAGGTTGCTATTATGTTTTTTTGCCCCCTGACTTTGGGAAACAGCTTCACTGGTGTTGATTATAACTGAAATGCACCTTTAATTTGTAGATGTGGGAGGGTGCGACACTGTGACCTACTTACAAAAGGCTCTCCTGTGTTCTCAGCAAAAAATGCCAGTACTTCCTGTTTACATTTCTTGCATGCTCCACCATGCAGGCACAGCTCTTACAGAATTTATCAGTCCAAAACAAAAACCGTTCAGTCACAAGAGTGAAGGTTTGGCGAACTCCGCAATATGAACAATGGTGACAATACCATTAAATGCTCTGGATGTAATACACATACAGAACAGCATATATCGATTCTGCTCAATACTGCAACATTAACCTGGTGACAGACCTCATTCTCATGTTTACTGATGAGATTCACGCCTTTGGTAGGACCCCACCCCCACCGCATACAGAAACATTTCGAGAATTATTTAATGGATTGCCAGTGGCATTGACAGTACTTCCCCTTCATGGAATAGCACCCAGTACTGCAGCTTACTTCCCTTGGTGCATTTCGAAAGGGCAAATGCAAATCACAACACATATTAAAAGCTTTTTTTTAACAACTTTTCCATAACAGGAAGTCATACAGGGTTATTCGACAACATGTTATAGGCTATGTAAGGCAAAAGATCAAAAGGTGACGATGAAAAATAGAGTATATTTCATTTCGGATCATACAAGTATACAAAGAATAGTTTCACAGTGAATGTGCAACGATGTGACTGTTTAATCAGGCTTTCCATATGTATTGCGCGAGTCCCCCACGTGAAATCGCATCGGCCTATTTCACAACATGAGTGTGGTTTGGTTCTATAGTATGGGCAAATCAGAATCTGAAATACTCTCGAACTCAGGCCTTTGTTTAAACAGAAACTAGAACAAAAGATGAGATATGTTCTCAAGTTGCAGAGTACAGAAATAAAGACAAACAAGAAAGAACGCTACTCAAAACTTGTAAAACCAAAATAAAGTTCAGAGGTAGGCCTACTTTGTGTTTCGTAACCTTATCCTACCGAAGTTCCGGTATATTTCACCTGGAAAGTACCACAGTTGGAGAGCAGGGGAATTCTAATCTACCTCAGAACAGCAGTGGCACAGCAGTTATAAGAAATGGTCAATGAGGAGGACATAGAGAAGAGAGCAAATAACTGACGAAAGAAAATAATAAAAAGAATGCAAACAATTATAAAATTCGTTGCAGAAGATTCGATCCTAGGACAAACGCACAAATTAAACAAAAAACGCCAAATATTTCCGAGTCATTTCTCAAACGGATAAAATATATATTTACCATAATTCCAGCGAGGGTACACAAGTGTCAGTGTCGCCAAAATTAAAAATAGCTTCATTTTAGAAAAATGAATGCAAAAGTCAGCTTCACTTGTCGTTTGCTGTCCAGTAACGTTACGGGAAATAACCGTGTTAAACGTTCGGCAAGCTATTTATCAATACCAGAGGAGGCGTGGCTATCCTTGTGTTTCGTTTCTGGTTATGGGGGGCATTGATTTAAAGGAAATTGTATAATTTATTAATGTACTTACATTTAATTTCAATGTGAATGCTAGACATTTGCGTATGGATGCAATGTAGCTATGGGCACGATATTGACATAGGCGCATATAAGGCGCATATTATAACGTACATATAAGCTACATAACTTTGATAACAAAACGAAAAAAACGTTTTCTATTACATCAGATTATTTTTATATAGTAATGAAGGCATCAATTGGAATTTAAATCAACTGTCCAAACTAGAGTGTTTTGTTTGTTCTGAATCTAAAGTCTAATAACCAAGATCCAACTCCTGAAACACTCCAATCACCAAGTTTATTTTCTCCGTCACTTGTTTCTATGCAAACAAAGTATTGTAAGGTCCATCGTGGTGGTAAAATAACAACAGCTCTCCAAAATCGAGGACAGTTCTCTAGATGTTGTTTACAACTACAGTACATAAACCAAGCTGGATTTTTAAACAAATGTATTTAAACGTCTAGTGTAATCGACCGAATCAAAATGATTTACGATTGAGATTTTTTACAATGGGCTTGACCAATAATCTCTTAGCCGTCGCATATATATTATGATGCATTTCAAACTAATCGCACGTATCGTAAATTAAATTGATCCAAATAAGTGTTTAGATATGGACGGTGGTCTCTCTGATAAGTCATCAGCCACGTTTTTCCCCCCAGAACATGATTCGACAAATCAGTGGATTGTTTGGGACGCTGTCAAAGAAAATCTATTGCCCACGGAAGCTGTTCGGCGTCAGCAGGTTTCGCACAGCAACTGTGTGCGTCGCAGTGAAACGGAAACGACGCCTGTGAGCGGGTGATGGATGGAATACGCGCTTGCAGGCCGGCAGAATTAAAAGTGAAATATAAACCGTCCAATTTTACTTTGTATAATACCAGTATATCAAACATAGTCAAGAACATACAAATTGCGCGGGTTGGGAAAAACTTCCAAAACCTTCGTGAAATTCAGTGAAATTCAGGAGCCGAGTGTTTTAAAGTTATTAAAATAGTATTAAAGGTCTATGCCAGCGGTATTCATTCTTGCCGCAGGCTGGCTAGTTTTGGTTTTCATCATTAAAATCAGCCGCCAAAACAGCAAAGAAACCAGATAAGATTAGTTAACTGTGTAGTCAACTGCTTTAATTGACCAATTAAGTGCTGGATAACAACGAAAACATGTTGAGTGAATACAACTCGATGTCTGTCTGTGTGCATGTGTAGGATCAAGGTGCCGTGGAGTATCCTACATATGGTGTTTTGTGGAGACATAGCTGAAACAAGTTGGCCTACCTGTAGCTATTCTAAAGTAAGATGGTCAAAAAATAAAACGTAGCTAACGTTAAACATTTGCGCCTGTTACGGGAAATTTTGGCGGAGGAGTCAGGAGGTGGAAATTCAAGGAAATACTATATCTTTCTCGCTTCCCAGTACGCAAAATGTAAGTGTTCTCTTGCCATGCGTCAAATGCAACCGTAACGCATATTGCATATCAGAGATGTAATTGTATTTAGCATTTAGTTGCGATCAGTCTGACAGTGGGTATTATCACGAGAAGAGTCCCGTCTGGCTGGTTTCCTATATCCTGTTTTCTGTTTCGTTCATCTCTAGTTACGCATTTCCAAAACAATTGCGCATTGTTAGTAAAGGGAATTGGCCGGGAATCTGCGGGGATTTTTATTATTCTTGATTGATCTCTCAGTTCCCAGTTGACATGGGGGACTACAAACTACGTATTATAGTATTGTACAAACGAAGTGTTTAACTCTTGTGGGGAAAAGGGTTGCAGTTGAAACACTTTACAGACGCTAAAGCAAATGGCCATTGAACCCGTAGGCTATGTAGACCACCAAACAGCAATGAATTCATATGTAAACACTCGTGAATGCACGTACCTACCTCCGGGCTTTCTCCGTGCGGCGTGGCGTAGGGCTTGACCACAGTAAATCAACATTTAGCAAGCTCAAACTGAACCGTAAGGCACGAGCCACAACAGAACCCATCCGGGCAATCATCAATGTGGGCATTGGAGTGCTGGCACCATGGGGACAAAGCCCCTGTAAACCCATTATGTTTTACTGTGTGCTGGACCTAGCCCACACTTGAAACAAGTGTCAGCTTTAGAGAAATGTAAAGTTAAAAACCAACCGAAATGCAAGTGATATAAAGATGCGCAGTATATACACGGGGAAAATACAATAATGTAAATGCCAAACAATATATGAAGATGTATTAACTAATACATACTGGGCTGACCTTTGCCATCAGAACACTTTCTTGTAATGCTGTTACACAAGTTTTGAACTATTTCTAGTGGGATATTGGACCATTCTTCAAGAAGGAAACGTTATTTGAGAGATGAAGGCGGTGGAAAACTACTCAAATTCCAGAATGTCCCATAAAGGTGCAATGATTCGATCTGGTGATTGGGGAGGCCATTGAAGGTGTTTGACCTAATCCTGGTGTCCATGAAACCACTCTTGAATCTGTTTAGCAGTGTGTATGGGACGTTATGATCTTTGAATACGAGAACATCTTGGTGTAACAATATTTGCACCTGATCACCTAAAATTGCTTTGTATCCCTTGATCACTTACTTTTATGTTCTCTTCCCTGGGGCTTCTGCCCCTTATATCACCCAGAGATTATAGACAGCTCCAACGCCGCCCCTCTCCTGGTTCCTGCCCAGATCCTGATGCAGACTGGAGGTCTGGGTGAATTGTCCTGCTCTTCTGACCCCATCTCACCCTCACCATATTTTTTTATTCGCACCTTAGATCTTTCTCTCACCTTCTAAAAGACTAAAATAACATTTAAAATAACATGATGGGCTTCCTCTCTAAGACGGGTTCCTCCTGAGTTTTATCTTGCCACTGTTGGATTGTTTTTCTCTTCCAACTGGGGAGTTTTTTTGCCTCACTTACTGGCTTTTTGTGGGTTCAGGCCTTATATTTTTGTGTTTTCATATTTGCTGTTTTCTGTAAAGCACCGTTGTGACAGTGCTCTGTAAAAAGCACTATACAAATAAAATGTAATAAACCTGCCCAGATGTAGGAAAAAGAGTAAAAGGCAACTCTTCAGACCATATAACTTCTTTCCACTGCTCATTACACCACATTTTGTGTTCATTTTCTTGTTTGGCATATGCCATTATGGTTTTTAAATAATAAATAACATTAAATAATTTTGCAGGACCAAATACTTGACTTGCTTTAGAGACACATATGAAAGTGTTGATTTTAAAATTTATTTTATAGCAGAAACATTGGTAATTAGTATGAATCACGTGTAGACTCCTGTGATTTAGTCACTTCTGTCACGGTTTTACCTTGCTCAGCCGCTGGAGGGCGCTTGACCATGTGATGGCCTGTTTTCTTTGGTTTTGTGTGAGGAATCATTGTTGTAGCCACATTCCTTATATGGTCTTTCGTCGGTGTGTTTTCCGATCACGTCCAGCTGTGGATTATCAGTGTTCATTCCGCCTCCTATTTAAGTTCTGCATTTTCCTTATACAAACACTTCTGTGTAAACCATTATTACGCTCTAGTTGGTACTTACATTTACATTTTACATTTTAAGCATTTAGCAGATGCTCTTATCCAGAGCGACTTACAAGATGTGCATAAATACATGGTAGGAACAATCATAGTTGGTGCAAGAGATCTAACTAAGGGTTAGTTTTCCACTCTGTGGTCTCTCAGTTAAAGAGAGAAGGTACTTCATATTATTCCAAACAAAGGGTCAGCTTACCACTCTGTGGTTCTCTCAGTTAAAGAGAGAAGGGTCTTATTTAGTTATCTCTACTCTTTGTTTGTCGGGGCTATTGTTCCCCAGAGCTAAAGTCTATAGCTATTTGTTTTCCACGCACCTCGTTGAGGAGCGTTCGCCCTACTAGGGTTGTTTCTGTTGGGTTTATTCCCGTGGAGTTTGTCCCGGGGTTTTCTTTTGTTTCCCCGCTCCCTAGTCTGTTTTCAGATTTAGTGGCTGGTCGCTTGCGTCCAGCTTTTAGATACCCGTGAAATCTGCGTGTGGCTCTTCCACCTTCGACCCACACTACAATTTCAAAATATGATTCCTTTTTATTTGGTGTTTCAATTATTTTCTGTACCCACTGTAATTACATATGAACAGCCTGCAATGGGCCACTAGAATTTTGTGTCCCACTTTGTCCCAAAACGGGCTGTCCACACTAATGTACTGGGACAGGTATGTTCCTGGTGTGGTCTTAACTGTGGGGCCTATACACTCTGTTGTGAAGGAGGGCATTTTCAGCCTGTATTGGCCCCATACCATGGCTATGTAGATAGGTTTCTGGGTGTAAAGAGTATACATGCAATGTTTTTGCGTGTGCATTTTTTGGCCAGTGCCCTCCAGAATTATTGGCACCCTTGGTGAAGATGAACAAAAAAGGCTATGAAAAAATGTCTTTGTTGTTCTATGTTAAATCCGTATAAAAAAATAATAAAACATTTTCTCAAAAGCTTGTGTCACAATTATTGGCACCCCTGCATTTAGTACATTGTCCACCCTCCCCTTGCCAAGGTAACAGCACTGAGTCTTCTCCTATAATACTTGATGAGGTGGGAGAATACATAGCAATGGATCTAAGACCATTCCTCCATACATTATCTCTCCAAATCCTTTAGAGTCCTTCTCTTCAGCTCACCCCACAGAGTTTCAATTGGGTTTAGGTCAGGGGACTGGGATGGCCATTGCATAAGCTTGATTCTGTAGTCTGTGAACCATTTTTGTGTGGATTTGGAGGTATGCTTTGGATCA
The DNA here is from genome assembly GCA_029706075.1 of Aldrovandia affinis. Taxonomy (NCBI): domain Eukaryota; kingdom Metazoa; phylum Chordata; class Actinopteri; order Notacanthiformes; family Halosauridae; genus Aldrovandia; species Aldrovandia affinis. Next base: position 1,220,007 of record JAINUG010000189.1, read on the forward strand.
TTGTCCTGCTGGAAGATCCAACCATGAGTTTGAGCTTCCTGACAGAGGCAGCCAGATTTTGATCTAAAATCTCCTGGTACTTGATGGAGTCCATGATGCCATGTATCCTAACAAGGTTCACAGGGCCTTTGAAAGTAAAACAGCTCCACAACAACCTTTTTTCTCAATTCATATGTGTATTCTCTGATCTTCCCCATGTTGATGGATGACTAAGGGAGTTTGGCCTGTGTGTCACCTCATATTTATACCCCACTGGATGACCACTTACAAGTTCCTAAAGACTCAGATGAACTTAAAAAATATATATATAAATGGGAATATACTTCATTTAGATTTTTTTAAGGGTGCTAATAATTTGAGTTTTTTACGTCAATTAAAGGTTAGATTTCTCACATATTTGAGTGTAAGATCAAGTTGATGAATGACAGACATTTTTTCATAGCCTTTTTTGCTCATCTTTACCAAGGGTGCCAATAATACTGGAGGGCACTGTATATGTTAGCTCTTAGATTAAAGGTGGAGAAGAAGGGCCATAACCATTTCTGGATTTCTCACCAACTTCTGCACTCAATTATTTAATTAGCCCAATTGTTTGTGATCTGACATTTTCACTAAATTTCTTGATAAGCTCATGAATGACAGCTGAAGTCTGTTCTTTTGTTCCTTAATGAAACATTTTACTGTGGTCTAATTTTACGAGTGAACAGGCGTTAGTGTATCTAGCGAACTACCTGAGCCATTGGCGGAAACAAAAACCTGCATACACACCGGCCCTCCAGGAACAGAGTTGTCCACTCTGTCTTAGATACTGTAACATTCTAATGAAATCTAAAAAAGAACACTGTAGTGACTACATCTTCATTTCAGTCAAGATCTAGTTGCGTACAAAGGAAACACACCATAACCATTGCACATTGCCAAAACTCTTGTATTACCATATGACAGTCAGATTCAGTGGAACAGAGACTGAACAGTGATCTATGTGAATACGCTATACAGGAAAAAGAGGATAGCATGACTGTGAGAAAAGGCGGAAAGACACGAGTAGATGGAGTCTTGGTGCCAATGGTGGAGGAGGGATGGAAATGATCATTTATCCCTGAAAATTAACAAACAGGATGAAGCAACAAAGTCTTACTATAACTGTAAGGATATCACTCATACAATAGAAATTACAAGGTGCTTGTTGTATCTACGCTTTAGTCACTGTCCACTAGAGGGCAGCCATACAGCAGGCAAACAGTGGCAATTCAAAGTGAATATTTTATCCGGAATCAGTGTACCAGTCTTACCAACCCTTCCCCCTGCTCATTTTAACGAGCCAGTACACTTCTTGTACAACAAGAAGCAGGAAAGGAAACGTTTAGAGTAAATGTATTACTCTGCAGTATAAGACAATGAATCTCACATTTTTTGTTTCATCACTCATTATGCAGATTTGGCGTATTCGTACAATATCAACCCCTTGTATGTAGAGGGATTAAGAAATGGAAAATTAATTGCACAAATTAATGGATAAAATATCACCATATATAAATTATATACATAACTTTTGTTCTAAGTCTCTTTTTGCAAAATGGAAAAAGCTGAACTAAAAAAATGCAGAAAATAAGTTGATATTTGGTTTTCACATGTATACACAATGCAAATTGACAGACATCTGGTTATTTTTGGTTGGAAAAAATAGATCCCTGGTCATATCATAAATTCCCATACCTCTTAACCATGTACTAGAACTTGTACATCACTAGCATAAGCTGAAACGAATGCTTATTTTTGTTGTCTTTTTTGTGTTAAAGCTTGATCACAGTTACAGTAGGTAACTGTTTTGTGGCTGCCATATTGTCGTATCAACTTTGAATAAGCTTGTTCATCAGCTGGATTGCACCATCAACCCCAATACAATAAACAGGTCCCAGAATTAAATAATCTTTCAAAATATTTTTTTTCAACCTAAAACTGAAACCACCCATTTGTAAAAACACCACCCCTGATTCACCTTTATACACCTTCATGGTCAGTCACACAACTGAACGGTTATCAGTCAGTCACACTGTGTTAGGTCAATACTGTGAAATTGTGTCTTAATACAAATGATTAAAGAAATTATCTTCCTTAGCGTACGTTTTCTTACAAAAATCCACAAAATGTACCATTGCAATTACTGTCCAAATAAGTAAAAATAGATTTGCTGGGGAGTTGGGGTCAACTCAATTTCAATTCAGTAAACAAAATGACATTGGATTCATTCCTTGAAAAATCGTTACAGAACATTATAAGCATATTTCAATTCATTCCTTGAATTTCAATTAATTTGCTGAATTGACTTAACTGAAATGGAATTTACCCCGACCCTGATTTGCATCCAAGACATTTTGTTGATCACCCATGACAGCCAATTTCATTTCATAAATACTGGCAAAGCCACAATGGTATAATTATTCTTGTGGCCACACATTCCCAAATGTAGTAACTCTCTCAAGTCGAATTAGCTGAGAGTAAAGACATTATCAGCATTCAAAGCCAAATTGGACCGTATTTCTGAATGTTAAATGTTAAGTCCACATTTGTGGCCAGCTGTTTCATTGTCAAATGTATATGGACTTTCCAATGCCAATGGTACAGTAAGTTATAATACCACATCCATTAGGAGGTATTTAGATTCAATACTGGGTAATAGTGCAGAAAAATGTTAGCGATTCATTCCGATTAAGGGACATTTTCTATATCAAGAGCTCGCAAATATGTCTGCACTCACAAATGTCTTTGCGAGAGACACCTTTTTTAAAGTGCTTCTTAAAAACATGAATATTTAGCTCAAATATAATTAAAAATGGCACTGTTGTGGAACTGTTTAGTAGTTCTTAGGCACGCCACAGCTTCATCTCCTCATACCTCCGCTTCCTTTCGCCCTATGCCTGCCCCGTCCCCCTCCCCAACACCAGCCTTCACTGCATCATTCTTTCCACTGTCTCTCCCATCCCCCTTTCTTTTCCAGGGTCCAGCCCCGGCCCCTCTTCCTCCTCCTGCTCAGGGTAGTGCTCCTGCTCCTGGTGCTTGTTCCTGGAAGGGGCGTCCCGAAAACGCAGTCCGCAGTCCTCGCAGGCGTACAGCAGCCCTTTCCTCTCCTTCCCTGCAGGCGTCCGTCTTTTTGGAGCCTCCTTCCTGGGGGCGGAGGGCCCGTCTGGGCCAAAGACGGCCCCGGGGGACAAGATTGAGCTGGAGGCCGTCCCGGAGGCGAGGCTGGACCTTGGACGGCCCGGGTTGCTGACAGGGCCAGCGTTGGCATTCGGGGTGAGGCTGGAGGCGGGGCCGCTGGCAGTGATGGCCTCGGAGAAGAGGCTGAGGCTGGGGTGGGCGGCAGTGGCAGCCAGGCTCAGGCTGGCCTCGGAGACGATCCCGTGCACGGTCCTGTGGTGGAAGCGGATCCCCGAGCGGTTGGAGAAGCCCTTGCCGCAGAGGCCGCAGACAAAGGGCCGCTCCCCGGTGTGGATGCGCAGGTGGATCTTGAGCGCCCCCGATTGGGTGAAGCACTTGCCGCACTGGGGACAGCGGTAGGGCTTCTCCCCCGTGTGGGTGCGCTGGTGTGCCCGTACGCCGGCCAGGTGGGGGAAGCCTCGCCCACAGAAGTTGCAGGTGTAGGGTCGCTCGCCGGTGTGGATGCGGCGGTGGATCTTGAGCGCCCCCGACTGGCTGAAGCTCTTCCCACAGTCGCCACAGGAGTAGGGACGTGCGCCCGTGTGCACGTTCAGGTGTATGCGCAGGTTGCTGTGGGAGTTGAAAGCCCGCCCGCACTCGGTGCACAGGAAGCCACCCGTCTTGGAGGCGTGCTGGGAGCGCTGGTGCTGAATGAGCTGGGAGGGGCGGGGGAAGGAGGCAGAGCAGTGCATGCAGGGGTGCTGGGACACACCCTCCTGCTGGCTGTGACCCTGCTGGTGCCTCAGCAGCTGGGCACAGGTCTGGAAAGTGCGCTGACAGGACAGGCAGGGGAACGGGGGTGGCGACTGGGGAGGGTGGGGCAGCTGGGGGCAGGGCAAGCAGGAGGCCAAGGGGCAGTGATGGTGATGGTAGTGGTGATGTGGGTGGGGGAAGTGGGGTTCACCGCCCTGCTGGTGACGCAGGAGCTGGGCACAGGTTTGGAAGCCACGATGGCAACAGAGGCAAGGGAAGGCAGGCACCTGTGGCGGGGAGGCATGGGAGGAGGGGTTAGGGTTCTGGGAGCTGGCCGCTCTGTCTGGGTTTGGCCGCTGCTGCTGGGAATGAGGATCCAGCTCGGCGTTACAGGGGCCGCTCTGATCCGTGGGTTCCTCCTCCAGCGACAGGCCCAGCCCAAGACAGAGGCCCAGGCTGACCGAGCCTGCACTTGAATCCTTGGACTGGCGGGCTTGGTCGGCCTGGGATGGATGAATCTGTGAAGAGGGGTTCTCCCTGGGCCTCAGAGTCTGGAAAGTGGGGGAGGAGGAGGAGGAGGAAAAGGGACAGGCAGGGCAGGTGCATGTGCGGTGTTGGACTATAGGGGGAGTGATATGTGGTGGAAGGGTTGGAGTGAAGTTGGGGACGGGGTTGGAAAGTGAAGCGAAACAAGGTAAAAACAAGAGCAAGAAAGCCAGGAAGGACATGTTAATGAGACAGACAATCGATTATTTGTTCAAAATTAATTGAATCAACTCTAATACACTGTAGCATGAAAACATAATAGCAAGTACACATGGGAAAGCCATCTTCAGTAACTTTTTGAAAATTGCCCGTTTTAAATAACCAGTTGTAAATGGTTATTCAATTAATTTCCCCTTGATTGTCCCTCTCTCATCCCTCCGCCCTCATCCCTGCTTACTCTGCTGTCCACTGCTCGCCACCTCTCCGCTCCTTTCCACAGATTCTGGGAAGGGATGGAGGCTGTAGCCAGAGGGTACTTTAGTATGGGGTTGTCTGTTTGGGGCTGGGGGTGCGGATGGCGCGATTTTGAGACCCAGGGCCTCGTGACCAGCGGTCTCCCAGGCAGTGCGCAGCGCCTCCTGCTGGGCCGAGTCCTTCGCTGGCTGACCGGAGCTGGAGGTCATAAGATCTCCGATGAACTGGTGCATTTCCAGCCAGGAACATGGTGCGCGCTGGAGAAGGATGGGAGGGAGAGAGATGTAATATTGGAAATACTTAATAAATCGTTGAGAGGGACGCATTAACGGTCATTTCAATAACTTTAGGAGAAATACAGTTGGCGATGTATTATTATGTGTAATTAGAGACGTTCATGTGAGGTGAGGTGTGCTTTCGTCACACAAGCAACGTTAGCAACTTATGGCACTCCAGTTCTGTAGCTATTCACAGAGCTAATGTTGAAAAACTGACGAGATGTAATGTAACAAATCGATCGCTGCAACAACATTCTAAAATGTATCACATCTGGATATCTCTAATTTTCGAAATCGTTCCAACAACAACCCTTAATTCGCTACAACAATAACAGTGCAACTGTGTACACATTTCGAGAACAAACGAATTACTTCCAGCTAAAAGTACTGTTCGTTAACACGCGTCAGATAGAGTAGCTAACATTTGGCATGTGTGCATTTTTGCCAGCAGTCTAGACAACCCCAAAACACTAACGTTACTCAGATTCAAGATGGCTTTTTTAAGTTGCCCATATGCGTTTGTTTTACTTGAACTAGTCGTTGTAGGTGTTATCGTTAAATTATCTCTAACGCCTGAGTTTAATAACGTTTCATAGCCAGTAAAATGAAAAAGAGTATTTCCGGATGTAGCGAATGCATGCATGTTGTTTATGTACTTACGCTAACGGCGAATCTGTCTTTGTCCATTTGAAATGAGTACATATGTGCAAATTCTGCCTCCGACTTCAGTATCTCACCAAAATGGTTTTTTCCAAAAAGAATATAAAATACAAAACTGCTAACAGAAAGAGAGTCAGGGTGAGACGGGGCCGGAAAAAAAATCTGTTTTTATTTTTAGAAAAACCTCTTACATTCCTTTTGAAACTTACTGCTCTGCCCTTCCCTCCCTCCCCCCATATTTTACCACCACCACTACTATTATTATGGTCAGATTATTTTGCTTACCGACAGTCTATTTCCGGGCCCCGTTTTGTCATGTGACAACAGTTGTAGTCCTCCTTATTGCTCGTGCCTCCAGCCGCCCGCCCCTCGCAGAGACTGTGTGCGCAAACGGTTCAGTCATTTACACTGCCACAGGGAAGTACAGTGGTAGTCCGTCAGTAGTCAATGGCGAGGTTGATAACATCGTGTTTCCCATGTGTAGATTACATTCCTGTGCCGCTACTTGTGCACGTTCTTACTTTCATTCCGTTAGATATATTTCGATTCATTAGCTATAAAGCAACTCTGCCAATGTGGACTGTGTTTGATAAACTATTGTTTTAATTTGCAATCATGTCAAAGTTATTCGCCTACATTTTGTCCATTCAATTTAGCCACCTAAATATATTGCATAGCATGTGGCAAGGCGGGTGGGTGTATTTTTAATACTCCGTAAAAAGCAAGGAAGTCTCCCCATAGGGAAAGGAAACGTTAATACATTTGGTGCATATAAACTTGCTCCACTGGACTGACGGACATGATAGCTAAGATCTCAAACCCCTTCCAAAAGTGTTTTTGTGCCATGTATTTTTTCTGTAGTTTGATTTGAACCAGAATACCGTGAATTAGTGAATAATTTACAAACTTGAATTTTGAGCAACTATATGTAGTAGGCCTACATGGGTTTATAATCACTATGAGTTATATTTACCTGTTACTAATGTGTCTTGTAGCGCATGTCTGTCGTGTTATTTTCCCCTCCTTTGTGCGTGTGTGCTCTCTGTCAACACTCTTTCATATTCTTCCACAGCACAGTGGTTTATGGGTATTTAAAATTGGGCCTGATGGGTATGGGGGAGTTACGTCCTATTTGTGTACTATGGAATGAATATGGAACTCATTACTACTTATCTGAATTGTTTAATAATTAAATGGTCCTCTGAAGAGGGGGTGATAATGGGATTATATATATATATATATACTAATACAATTGTTCAGAAAAAACATTTTGTTTGATTAATATGTTTTCCAGAAAACATCTGGATCACAATTATTCACACCCCTAACTATTCTTTTAAATTTAATCCAACAAAAACAAATCTTCATAAATATACAACCTATTTGAAGTTCATTGGAAGGTTATGGAACTATACAGTGGCCTACAATGGTTTCCTGTTTCCCTAGGGTATAAAAAGGAGGGAACACACGTTTGAAATACTGTGGTCAGCCATCGTCATGGTTGAAGACAAATAACTCCCTGAAAGCATCAGAAAAAAGGTTATTGACCTCTACAAATCAGAAGATGGCTCCACTGTTGTGTCAATCATTAGGAAGTATAAGGCCAACTGGAACAGTAGATCACGGCCAGGTAGAGGATGCAAGTGTATCTTTCCCCCACGTGTAGTGAGACGGATGGCAAAAAGAAGTCCAAGGGACACAGTTCAAGATCTCCAAAACAACCTGGCATCTTGGGGTTACAAGGTGTCTTAAGCTACCATTCGACGATGCCTTCATGACAATGGCCTTTATGGCAATTGAAAGAAGGAAGCCTCTTTTGAAGGCAATTAGCCAAAAAAGGAATCTTTAATTTGAACTACAGATGAAACAAAAATTAAGCTTTTTAGACAAGCACATCAGTGTTATTTTTGGGATCCAAAGAATTCAAGTAATGTTGAAAAGCACATGGTGGTGGATCTTTAATGCTTTGGGGTTGTTTTGCATTCACAGGCCCTGGGGCCCTAAAATAGATGGAACCATGAACTCCAGCATGTACCAAGACATTTTGTCCAAAAACCTTGTTCCCTCTGCCAGGATGCTAAACTTGGCTGCAGATGGACCTTCCAACAAGACAACAATCCCAAACATAGGAACCAGAAAGTACTGATAACAGGGGGTGAATATTTGTAATTCTTGATTTTTCTGGGAACGGTTTGTGAACCGTTCGATTGTGGTTCGTGCCAATACATTATTATTAAAGAAAATGATTTTCTGCATTTTGTGAGCATAAAATAAAGCTCATTACTTATATAGTTTATTTTATATGATCTCTTGTGTTCATCTTTATCAAGGGTGTGAATAGAAACAGTCTATGGTATACCATCATCCTGACAACAATTAAGGTCAAATTATACTTAAATCCAAACCTAATGAAGCATACTCCAAATCTGTACACTTGATATCGATTAGCAATGTGGATTTTAAATGACTATTTTAAGAATCTAAACAGATGAAATATGAACTCTGAGACAATCAGATCTCCAGGTGAAGCCATGTTTATTTGTATAATACAAAAAGAGACAAAGTCTCTCATCCCCCTCACAGAACACAAAACCCTTGTACAGTCTTACAATTCATTAAACACCAGCAAATTAAAGGGTATGACAAACTTTCTACATTATCTGTAAGACAAAACAATGATGGCAACCCATAACCAGCCCGTTTAATAGCAGGAACAAGCAAGCACATTAACTCTAAGAGGAACAATTAAGGTAGATTATGTAGATTCCTATTGCACAGTAAAAAACCCTCAGTTCTTCCCCACACATGTATTCAGACAACAGCTTTCAAACAGCAGTATTTAAACACCAATGGAAGAGTCTCGTCATGAAGCATTGTACCAAGTTAGTTTTGATTAAGCCGAAGGTCAAACTGCAGTCAATTCATTTTTATCAACAGCAATTAAACATTTATTTATTTTATTTAATGAAATACAGTATTACAATTACTGATCTTATGCAGGATGGCAGTGAACATACAGGCAACTGCCAAAATAACAGCAACTTTGGTAACCTGGGGCACATGGGGGGTTTGTATCTACATTTTACAAATGTTCCACTCCCACTTATCAGCACCTAGGAAACTGTGGGTATATGTCCTCCTGAACAGTATCTAAATGGAGAGCATACATTCCACACAGCATTAGAACAGTGACAAAAAGTGGTGAACATTAAATGCTGAAAAGTCAGACACCTTTCAGAAAACATGCGCGCACACACACGCACAGAAAGACAGCATCAAACACGAAAATTTCAGGCTATTCTAAATCGTAGCAGAAGTCTGAATCCTGTGATGTTTAAATTGGACAAGATAATACAGTACCTTTAAACGGTATACAGCCTACAATTTAATGTGACAATCTCTACTTTAATGGTCGTTTAATTACTGTGCTGTGCATCCCTGAATCACAGTACATTTAGCTGCACCGAACGCCTTCAAATCATAATCCAAACTGAAAGACACATCTTAATACAAGTTTGAACACAATGGTTTCCTTTATGCAGCATAACTAGATATTGCAGGACAGGTGAAATGGAGGCTTTTTGTAATGCTAAACCTCAGCCGGTTGTAACAAAGGGGAAGTTTGGATTTTAAAAGCTTCAGCCAAGCCTGTTTTTCTTCTGACTGTACCCCACCTTCTCTTGTGGAACATATTAGAACCAGGCATGCCAACAAACATCCCAGCGAACCTGGAAGCCTAAGTGTGGTTTTAACCAGGGCTCTGGAGGTCAAAGGCTAGTTGAGGCTTCCTACGGGGTCTTAATCTCCTTTTTGGGGGGAGGCTCGCAGGAGGGGAGCAGGAGGAGGAGGAGGAGGGGGGAGGGGGTGGAGGACAGGGTCTTATGTGAGGGGTCATGGAGGGCGGAGTCGGACTCTAAGGCATGCTGCATGTAGTGCTGGATCAGGTCCCCTTCCAGAAGGATCTTCCCACAGCTCACACACTCGTGGGGCTCCCCATCCACCTCCTGCTCTCCCTCCGCCTCCTCATCCCGGATCTCCACCTCCACACTTTCGAAACCCTCGCCCCCATCCTCCCTCATCACTCCCGAAGCCAGACCCCCCCGACACGCTCCCTCGCGCTCCGCATCTGTTCCTTTGTCCGCTCCTGTTTCGTGCTTCACTGTCGCGGGGGGCAAGTTCTTGGGCCCCCAAGGGCCCATTCCAGAACCCGCCGGTCCCGACCAGCCAGGGACATAGGAATCTGCCTCACTGCTCCCCTTCAAGGACCCTGATGCCATTTCAGAGCGTACCTGTGCAGGAAGCTCAATTTTCAGATACATTGGCGTTTCTCCCTCTCGAGGCACCAGCTTCTTGTACTCCACGTGCCCCATCACTCCCCTTTCTGCCACAAGCAAACTCTCAACTTTCAGGTTCGACAGGACGCCTCCCTGCTGCACGTTCCCTTCCTTGGCCACTATCCCACCCTCTTTCCACACCTCCTCCTCCTCCTCCTCTTCGACCCTCTTCTCTTTCTGGGCCGTCGCCCAGTTCCTGCCTTTGCTGGAGACCTGGTCCCTGGTTGTCGCCGTGCCGGCAGCCAAGACAGGCCCTCCTGCCACAACCAAACCAGCTGGAGCCCCGGGGCCTCCAAGAATGTGCACGGTCATCTGGGGGTGCGTGGGTCCCGCAGCCGTCCCATGAGACAGCGGGACACCCGGAGGCTGCGCACCATCTCCTGTTGCCATTGGCTGAAAGAACTTGGAATGTTCCCAAGCTTCCGGAAGCTGCTGCAGCCCCGGAACAAACGTGGCCTCGGAAATCTGCAGCTTCAGTGTCGTCCCTGGCACCGGTAGGGACCCGCCATGGCACACGGTCCCCGAGGGGCGCTCCTGGGGGGAAGTAGTGGCCCCCACTAGTGCCGCTGTCACAGGCGTTGGATGGGTGCCTCTTATGAGCCGTTCAGGAGTGATAGTAGAGGGGCCCATAACTACCGCCGTCAGGGGTGCTTGATGCATGGCTGCCGAGGGCCGTTCCTGGGAATCTTGGGCCGAGGCAGCCCTGCTCGCTATTGGCCTCACGGTTGCTTGCATCTGCAGGTCTTGTGCCAGCGAAGAACCCACGGGAAGAGTGGAGGCCAACTCTGGTAAGCCGGGAGATGGAGAGCCAGCGGGCACCGGGAGGAACACCACCAGCGATGAGCCAGGAGGGGGGCATTTATCCAGCGTGAGCTTCCACACCCCCTGAGGAGGAATATCCACCTTCTCTGGGGTCGTAGGCTTCGTCTTTTGCTTCTTTGCCGCCACCTGCACCACAACAGACACAACGTGTCAACACACAGGGTGAATGCCAATATATTGCCCAGGGAGCAATTAAATAGACACTTTTACAGTGAGGTCGACATGGATAGTAGCACAAAAAAATGGAAAGCTGAAAATATCATTCCCTTGTTCTGTTAAAATTATATTACAGATTCGTTTTTTAATCAGCTTCTTTGCGTACCCACAGACACAATGTGTCAACACAGCTACATTTCAACAAATTGCCAATTTTTACAGTGAGGTCAACATGCATTCTACATTCAGGCATTCAGCAGACGCTCTTATCCAGAATTACTTACATAGTTTACATGTCTTTTCATACAATTCATTTACACAGCTGAATATTTACTGAGGCAATTCAGGTTACGTACCTTGCTCAAGGGTAAAACAGCAGTGCCCCACCAGGGAATTGAACCTGCAACCTCTGAGTTACAAGCCCAGTTCCCTAACCATTATACTACACTACCAACCAAAAAAACACTGAAAAGTTGATTCCCTTTTTATGGTTAAAATGGCATTATTACTGCTAGGTTTGTGTAACTAACCGGGGTGGGAGTTGCTCGGCCGCAGTCCTTGTGGTGGCTGTCATAGGCCTGCTGGTGCGGGAAGCCCAGGCCACAGTGCTGGCACAGGCAGGGCCTCTGGCCTGCATGGCCCCCCATGTGGGACATGAGGAGCAGGGCCGAGCGGAAGCCCTTCCCGCACTCGGAGCAGGTCAGCACCCTCTGGTGCGCCCCGCCATGCTTCCTCAGCTCCTCGCTGCTCTGGAAGGACTCGCCACACTCCATGCAGCGGATGCCATCCCTCCGCGCCCCCTGGTGGCCCCAGCATCCCGTCTCCTCCTTGTGCCTCTGGAAATCCTCCTGGCTGCGGAAGAAGCCCAGGCAGGCCACACACTGGATCCTCTCGGGCTCGCACACATGCTTGCGGTAGAGGGAGGCCAGGCGGAAGTGGCGGCGGCAGCGGACACAGGTGTACGGCAGAAGGCCCAGGTGTGAGAAGCTGTGACGGAAGAGCACATTCTTTCTGTCGAAGGCCTGGCCGCAGTCTGTGCAGAGGTAGGAGCGTCGGCGGGCATGCGCTTCCATGTGGCGGGCCAGGGACTTGCGCCGGCGGAAGTGGCGCTCGCACTTGGGGCACTGGTGGTGGAGGCGGGGCACCCGCCGGTGCAGGTCCACGTGCTGGTGGCACTCCTTCAGGCAGGTGAAGACACGCTTGCAGTAGTCGCACTGGTAGAACTCCTTCTCGAAGTGGGAGTTCTCCAGGTGGTGCGCCAGGCTCTCCTCCGACTCAAAGCTGGCCTCGCAGATTCGGCAGCGGACCGTCGGGGCCTGGGCGTGGCTGCGCAGGTGGGCACGGTAGTTGGTCAGGTGGCAGAACTGCTTGCCGCACTCTGCGCAGCGGTGGGGCCGCGCCCCACTGTGCAGGTGCATGTGCTCCCGCAGCTGGAGGGCGGAGGGCAGGGTGAGGCCGCACACCCTGCAGCACTGTTCTGCTAGGCTGTCCGCCGAGGTGTCTGGATGGAGACAGAGGGAGACTTTTAGCTGCCTGCAAGCTCCACGTGCTTGGGAACTGGGAGTGACTACACACTTCACTGGGTACACAGAGCAGACAAAAGCACAGGAGAACAGCACATTGCAGAACTGGCCTGTGTAGTGAAGCATTATTTATTAATTTTTAAATGTATTTATTTGTTAGTTTGTTAGGGACATAGCAAAAAGCATTGTTAAAATTGCTTTAAAAAAACAAGCATCAGATGTGTTTATAGTCAAAGGACCATTTCCAACAAACCACAGAAAAGAAAAGTATGGACAGAGGGAAAGTCAAATTATAAATAGCTCTCACCTGAGGCTACTTCCTCTTCCTCGTCATCATCTTCTTCCTCCTCTTCACTGACATCACTGTCGTCAGTCTCCTCAGAGTCCCGCTCTGCTTCAACTACATTGCCTCCCTTGTTCACTTTTCCCCCTTGTTCCTTGCCACTGCTGCTGCTGCTGTTTCCCCAACCACCTTCATCCCTTTCCCCTCTTGTCTTGCTCCAAGAATTGTCCTAATATGTTTAAAGCCAGTCGCCGATTCTGGCTTTTGTCTGACAGTGCTGCTAACATCATGTTCAATGTCTTCGCATTGAGCTTTTGGCTGTGTGCCAGTATGGTGTCTATTAGCTACATTGCTGCTGGGGTTTGATTGGTCTTCATTTTGATTGCTTTGTGGGATGAGCTTCTGTGTGGGTGCATTGACACATGTCTTTGTTGAGCTGCTGGTAATAGGAATAACATGCCCTCCTGCTATGCTGTTGGCATGAATGTTTTGGGGAGGAGGAGAGGCAGTTTGAGAGGTTGGAGGGGGACAGGAAGTATCAGTGGAACGAGGATGGGACGACACCTCCTTAGCCCCTGCCTCATCTTGGAAGAGATCAGGAAAGCCCAGCTCCGTCAGCTGAATATCAATTGTAAACCCTGAGGACATCAGATCTATCAAAATAAAAGATTTAAGGGTCATAACAAATAAATGATTTATATGAGACGATACGATTATTTGACTCGGAAACATTAACACATCTTGTCAGCCAAACAGGATGCACAAAAACACCCACCCACATACAGACTCACAATATTAAACTATACCTAAAATACAACACAAATTAGGGTATTCTGATTGTGAGGCTAAACATGGTTACACTATGCGCTAAATAAAAATACTTGGGAGAAAGGTCAATTTCGCTGCACCCCTGTAAAACTGTGAACCTAAAGGAGAGCACAGAATATCCTAAACAGCTCGTTTTAGACACAATACAATAACGATTCAAGTGCTGTAATGGCTAGAAGCACGTAAATATCTCCGCGGAAAACGTACCCCAATAAAAACCGATTCGTGGAATGCTTGCTAGCTAGAAAACGTTCCGTTGATATACTTGAAATAACCTATTGCTAGAATGTTAAGCTGTTCCGTAGCTACCTACTTAGATAGCCAAATGCTACCTGGCTAGAAAATAAAACAGCTAACTGGCTAGCCACGTGTTTGCATGCCGCGTAGCATAGGCTCAGCACACTTGTTTGGGACACAATACCTATGCTATAGGTATTTCCCCATTTCAATCTTGTAGAAAAAAAGCATATACGATATATACAAAACAACAACATGGGTTTTATAACTATAAAATACTGAACCGAAGTTTTGCAGCTAACATGCTGTAGCTTATCAGTCAACTTCGTAGCTAAATTGTGCTTACAAATAATACCATTGGATCACTACAATGACAATACCTTTGTTGACGTAACGTTAGCAAAGTTGTTATTCAGCCAAGGATTTTCAATTCAAAAAGCTTAGCTAAGTGTTTCTTGATGATAAAAGAGGACAAGAATCCTGCAGGTTCCCAAGTGATGAGCTAGTGACGTACATGTAGCTAGTTGGCTCGCTACCATCAGCCAGAATAGGTTACATCAGTTGACTATTGTATTGTGTTTAGTTAGCTAGCGATTTAACGTTAGCCACCTCACAACTGTCACTTTCTTGTCGAATGTTTATTTTAGACTTGCCCGCGTAACTCAAGCACGTATTGCCTTCTGTTCCTGTTCACCCCGGGTGAACAGAGCCCGCCACCAACCGCTGACTCTGGCTCAGTTTCAACTTTTTTCCACATGATGGTAAGTGCTCCATCAGGTGAGAGTAGACTGAACCTGGATCATTTGTTGGTAGTCCATGATTTATCCGGAGCGCCTCTTTTGCAATTCTCTTTCCGCCTTTCCACGAGTTTAACCTATAAAAACTATTGCTGCCTATTTATTTATTACTGCCACCCACAGTACTGGAGTATGTAGTACAAAGAAAAAGTTCGAGAGCGGTATCAATTCACGTCTGTCTCAAAGCATAGTTTGTACAGTCGTAGAAGGCATTGCAATCAGACTATATTTTCATTTGCATGTTAGTTGGCTATATTCTTCCTGTATAACATCAGGAGGATCCGTCCCTTCCTTACCACGTACTCTACCCAGCTCCTGGTCCAAGCAATGGTACTGTCCTGTTTGGACTACTGCAACTCGCTCCTGGCTGGCCTTCCCGCATCTGCCATCAGACCCCTGCAACTCATCCAGAACGCTGCAGCCCGTCTGGTCTACAACCTTCTTAGACACTCCCATGTCACCCCCCTCCTCACTACCCTCCACTGGCTGCCTGTTATAGCTCACATCAAATTCAAGACATTGGTCCTAGCATACCAGGCAGTCAAGGGATCAGCCCCAACATACCTCCTCAAGATCTTCAAACCCTACACACCTGCCAGACCTCTCCGTTCTGCTACCTCAGGACGCCTAGCACCTCCCCCCCTCCGCACCTGCGCTTCCGGTCACGTCTCCTGTCGGTTCTGGCTCCATGATGGTGGAATGACCTTCCTGTGGAAGTCAGAACAGCTGAGACCCTGGCCACCTTCAAGCGACGACTGAAGACTCACCTCTTCAGGGTGCACCTCTCCCCGTAGTCCGGTTTTGTTAACTTAGGGACATAGTTGCTTAGTTTACACGTCTACTTGTTTATGTATTGTATTAGGCTTAGGCATTATTTCCTGCATTGAGTGCTTTACTGCTACCTCTGAATTGTGGCTACAGATTTACCTACAGGGTCCTAGTTTAACTATGTGGTTGCTCCTAGCACCCAGGAATTGTACTTCCCACTAGGGTGGCTTTCAGCTAAACTGTTCTTGACTACGGTTAACACTTTGTTGTACGTCGCTCTGGATAAGAGTGTCTGCCAAATGCCTATAATGTAATAATGTAATATATAACAATATAAATACAAAGTTATGTTAAGTATGGAGTCTTCATTGCTTTTATAAAAAACGGATAGTTGGTCTTGCCTGTCTCATCCAGGTTCTGAATAATTGAAATACAGGTCATAAATGTAATGCCTTTTTTCTTTCTTTGAAAGAAATGAGGTATAAATATGGTCAACAGTTTAATGATGCACGCATTACTTTTGGGAGCCAGCACTCAAAGACCACACCTGATCACTGCCATGTTTTTAGGTACATGCATACCACTCATGAGCTGAAGGTGGGAGTTGCATTGCATCCCGGGTGTGCATACAATTTAAGTCCTAATCCCTGAGAACTTCACTGCATTCAAATCATTTAACTGATATTTCACACATTTCTCAAACATTTTCTTATGGTGTACTTTTGACCGAAGCTTAAAGTCACCCGCCACCTTTTGATTACCTACAACATCTAGCTTTGCATAATTATGTATAATAATCTAGAGGTCATCCATGTCTGTTGTTGGCTTGCAGGACATGACATTAATTCACTTAAGAATACAAATGTAGAAAAATCCAAAACAGTGATTACCCTAATGGTAAAATATATCCTCCACAATTTATTCACTTTTAATTGTAAGTAAACAATCATCATATAAACTCAAAGATAAAGAAAGATAGTTTGATGCAATTCTTACAACCATGTTCTAAAATAAAAATGCACTGAGATTCAGATTTTTGACAACTCTTTGAAACTAGACAGAAATGTGCACCAACAGACAAGAATAGAATGAACAGACAAGAATAAATATGTAAAATAATCCATATATTATTTTCACTTTGCAAGCTGACATAAGATGAAACTGAAGCTGTATGTTGTCATTTAAAACAATAAAAGCAGTAGCTACTGAGTGTTGAGGGAACAGCCCCTATATCAGCCAAAAAAGCCCCTATATCAGCCGTTTTTCCATCAGCACTGTCTTTTGTGTGGCTGAGAGATTACAAATGGGAGCAACAACAGAAATTCTCAGAAGCTACATTGCAGGAGAGTGAGGGAGAGCAGGCTGTGGTCAGACGCTGATGCATTGCAATGCAGGACCGAAGAGAAGGGGCTCTACGGTGATAAAAAGCCACTGAGTTAACTGTAGATCACACCACGCAGGGAGCAGAAGAGCATGGGCGTCGACTCGGCCCAGAGCCGGCCCGTGGCATAGGCGATATAGGCGAATGCTAGGGACGCCGTCCATCCATAGGGGGGGCGCCAAATGAGAGAGAGAGAAAAACATAAAAGGGAAAAAGAGAAGAAAAAACACGGTGTCGCTCTTCTTTAAACAAAATGTTTTTAATTAAAAGACTATTTCCAAATATTACAAAAAAAGCCCACAACAACATATTGTAGCGATCCAGGTGGGTCGCTGTATGAAAATATGCGTGCGGGGATTGTGGGGGAACACTGTTGTTTGTTTGTTTGTTCCCCCCTGTGTTAATTAGAGTTATGTGTGATAAATCATGTTGTGCGTGTTATTTGTTATCATTTTGTGTACAAAACCGATGGTCGCGGTGAGCCAAAAGGTAGAGCCACCATGACCGACTTTCGTTTATTGTTTAGTGCCGTTGTCTGTGATTTTCTATGTACAGTTAGGTCCGGAAATATTTGGACAGTGACACAATTTTCATAATTTTGGCCCTGTACGCTACCACAATAGAATTGAAATGAAATAATTGAAGTGCAGACTTTCAGCTTTAATTTGAGGGTATTTACATCAAAATTGGAGGAAGGGTTTAGGAATTGCAACAATTTTAATACATAGACCCCTCATTTCAAGGGACCTAAAGTAATTGGATAAATGAATATAATCATAAATAAAATGTTCATTCTTAATACTTTGTTGAGAATCCTTTGCAGGCGATGACTGCCTGAAGTCTGGAACCCATGGACATCACCAAACGCTGGGTTTCCTCCTTTGTTATGCTTTGCCAGGCCTTGACTGCAGCTGTCTTCAGTTGTTGTTTGTTTGCAAGTCTTTCTGCCTTAAGTCTTGTCTTAAGCAAGTGGAATGCATGCTCGATCGGATTGAGATCAGGTGATTGACTCGGCCATTGTAGAATATTCCACTTCTTTGCCTTGTAAAACTCCTGGGTTGCTTTCGCAGTATATTTTGGGTCATTGTCCATCTGTACTGTGAAGCGCCGTCCAATCAACTTTGCTGAATTTGGCTGAATGTGAGCAGACAGAATGTTCCTATAGACTTCAGAATTCATGCGGCTGCTTCCGTCTTCTGTCATATCATCAATAAACACTAGTGACCCAGTGCCATTGGAAGCCATGCATGCCCATGCCATCACACTACCTCCACCATGTTTTACAGATGATGTGGTGTGCTTTGGATCATGAGCCGTTCCAAGCCTTCTCCATACTTTTCTCTTCCCATCATTCTGGTACAGGTTGATCTTAGTTTCATCTGTCCAAAGAATGCTGTTCCAGAACTGGGCTGGCTTTTCTAGATGTGTTTTGGCGAACTCTAATCTGGCCTTTCTATTCTTGAGGCTTATGAATGGTTTGTACCTTGACTTTGCCCCTCCTGAGTTAGGTAGTCAGTGGGGGGGGGGCTAAACCACGTGAAGGGGGTCCAGATCCAGGAACTGGGGTTGGCGTGGGGGTGAGGGTTGATGGGGGCTGCTCACACTTCTCGCAGGATCTAGGGCTCGGGGGCAGGTGCGTGAGAGAACATGAAGAGAACATGCAGTCAGAAAAAAAAGTGCTATAGCCAGTAGCATTATGTAAGAGCAGGGGAGCACAAGCATATGAAATATATAGATAGCCCCGACAGGTGTAAGCTATGGCAGCATACCTATTAGGAGAGGGACAGAGAATACACGCAGCCGAGAGAGTTCCAAACCATCCACACCCAATCAAGGATAAAGTATGGAAAGTTTCTCACTCCATAAGACACTATGGCACGGCCTTCTCCATCTCTCCACCTAGACTATATTTGGCAGTAGGCTAGGCTGAAAAGATATGTTTTTAGTCTAGACTTAAAAATTGAAACTGTGTCCGAATCCCTAACATGCCTTGGCAAACCGTTCCACAACAGAGGAGCTCTAAAAGAGAAGGCTCTACCACCAGCTGTGCTTTTCGAAATTCTAGGGAGTAATAGATGGCCGGCTTCTTCTGAATGAAGCAGTCGTGGGCTTATAAGGGGCAATCATTTCGGTCAGATATATAGGTGCAAGTCCATTCACTGCTTTAAAAGTTAGCAACAGTACTTTATAATCAGCCCGATATTTAACAGGAAGCCAATGTAGTGATGCTAACACAGGAGTAATGTGCTCATACTTCTTGGATCTAGTCAAAATACGTGCCGCTGTATTCTGTACTAGTTGGAGACTCTTAAGAGAGCTACTAGAGGAGCCAGATAATAAGGCATTACAATAGTCTAGCCTTGATGCGACAAAAGCATGCATCAAGGTTTTTGCATCCTCTAATGACAGAATGTGCCTAATTTTTGCTATGTTTCTTAGGTGAAAGAAAGCTACTCTGGAAGTTTTTAATATGGGTGTCAAATGTAAGATCCTGATCAATAATAAAATCAAGGTTCTTGACCATTAGACTTGATGCAACTATGCAATCACCTGCATTTAACTGCAGATCCAACTTGTTCCTTAATTTTTGGGGGCCCAAAACCATCATCTCTGTTTTATCTGAATTTAAAAGCAGGAAATGTACTGTCATCCAATTCTTTATATCAGAGATACAAGCCTCTAATTGAGTGAGTTGAAGTATTTCACCTGGTTTCATTGATATGTACAGCTGTGTATCATCTGCATAGCAATGGAAATTCACACCATGTTTACGAATAACATTACCAAGTGGTAGCAAGTATAATGAGAACAGTAATGGTCCCAGCACTGAGCCTTGTGGAATACCATATTGAACCTGAGAGTAGTCAGAGAACTCTTGATCTAATTGCACAAATTGAAATCTGTCTGAAAAGTATGATTTAAACCATGAGAGTGCCCGTCCACGCAAACCAACCAGGTTTTCTAGCCTGTGAAGGAGAACCTGGTGGTCAATAGTGTCAAAAACAGCACTTATGTCAAGGAGCACTAGAATAGAAACACAACCAGTATCCGATGCTAACAGTAAGTCATTTACAACTTTAATAAGTGCCGTCTCAGTGCTATGGTTTGGTCTAAAACCTGATTGTAGTGTTTCATACAGATTATTCGTTTTTAGGAAAGCAGTTAATTGTTGAGCTACAGATTTCTCAAAAATTTTTGACAAAAAGGGAAGATTTGAAATGGGCCCATAGTTCTTCAGATTAACAGGATCAAGATTTGGTTTCTTTAGAAGAGGCTTGATTACTGCCACTTTTAAAGACTTAGGTACGCAAACCAATAATAGGGATGTATTTATGATATCTAACATGGGCTGGCCTAGCACAGGCAAACGCTCTTTAATAAGCTTTGTTGGTATGGAGTCTAACAGACATGTAGATTATTTGGAGGACATAACCAGTTTACTAAATTTGTCCAGATCCAAGGGAGTGAAAAACTCAAGGGTCTCTACGCAACCCTGCTCCTGATAGCCCTGTGCCATCTCGGGAGTTGGAGTGCTAGATATTGGAGTCATTTTCATAATTTGTTCTCTGATTGTCTCAATCTTATCAGTAAACGAGTTCATGAAGTCATTAGAATTATAGTTAGAAGGATAACTGATGCAGTCTGAAGACTGATTTTTTGTCACTTTAGCTACCGTGTTAAATATAAATCTTGGGTTGTTTTTATTCTGGTCAATTAATTTTGAGAAGTACAATGACCTAGCTGTAGTAAGAGCGTGCTTGTATTCTATGAGGCTGTCCTTCCAAGCAGAGCAAAAAACCTAAATTGGTAGAGCGCTATCTGCATTCTAATTTCCTGGAAACTTGTTTAAGGGCACGGGTATGGTTAGTAAACCAGGGTGCAAGTTTCTTCTGACTGCATTTTTTCCTCTTGAGGGGTGCGACAGCATCAAGTGTATTCCGTAAAATATGATTTACCGCATCTGTTTGATAATCAATTGACAAAAAGCTATTTGGGTCCTGACTTTTTTTTTATGCCGTCAATGAATTTATAGAGCGGAATAGTATCTAGGTTTCGATTTAATAGGAATATTTACCTGAATTTCAAAAGTAATCAAAAAGTGATCGGATAGTACAGGATTATGGGGAGACACAATGATATTCTAGACATCGATACCATAGGATAACACTAAATCTAAGGTATGGTTGTGGCAGTGGGTTGGTTCAGACATATTTTGAATAAAACCAACAGAGTCAATAATAGCTGCAAAAGCCAGTCCTAAAGGGTCACTGTCATTATCAACATGTATGTTGAAATCTCCAACAATCACAACTTTATCTGCCATAGTTGCCAAGCTTGATAAAAACTCTGCAAACTCAGAAAGAAAGACAGTATACGGTCCAGGTAGTCTATAAATAGTTACTGGGAGGAAGGATTGCACTGAGGTAACTTTATATTTTGACCGTCCAGAAAGCATAACAAGCGATTCAAAAGAGAATAACTTATTCCCAGTTAGGTGTGAAACAAAATTTTGTTGCAAAAATCACAGCAACACCGCCCCCTCTACCGGACAGACGCAGCGCTTCACAGCTAGCATAACCATCAGGAGATGCCTCATTAAGTGCACTGTATTTGTCAGGCTTAAGCCAGGTTTCAGTGAAACTAATCAGGTCAAAACTATGGTCCGTGATTAGTTCGTTCACAAGAACCGCCTTGGGGGAAAGTGATCTAACATTTAACAATCCACATTTAAGTGTTACAGGTATGATACGCAGACGCCTGCAATGATGTCTATTGCTGTATTACTCCACTGATTTTGTGCGCTAACTATGATTGTTCTTACCTTGTATTAATGCACATCTTGTAAGTCGCTCTGGATAAGAGCGTCTGCTAAATGCTTAAAATGTAAAATGTAAACATGAGACACAGGCACTGAGATTGGTGTAATGCCTGTCATGGGAGGGCATTTCAGGATTTACAGATAACTTGAGTAAATGAGGGATCGGATGCAGTACCGCAACGAAACGAGCAACGAGCCAAAAGTTTGGTTTGATTGTTTTAATATTCAGATATGAATTTATTGCTGAATTAAAATGAACATACTACCTATTTTGAGGCTTTTGCGATTGCAGTTATTTGTTAAAGTGAACATGACATATTATTATTTAACCCCATCATGATATGAAGGCTATATAATGCAACTTACTTGCTGATGACCATGCTCTTGTTTTGTGCCACTATCTACCATTTCCTATGTACAATTTTCTGTTAAGGTTTGCCATAGGGTTTACATACTCATATTTACATTAACAGAATTTATTTATTCATTTGATACTCCATCGCTGACAAGTATTTATTAGATTGTTCTGTAATATCAGTTGATAACTAATATGAAATACCTATACCTATATAACATATCATTTATTCAACCAGTTTTCAGACTAGGTGAGGAACAGATTGAGTGTTTCTCAGGAGAGGTTGTGCCCTGTGGCACTGGGCACTGTCTACAGCAGGGTGCCTGGTGTCTCCCTCTCCAGCCACAGAGCTGGCACCACTGCAAGCCTGAGTCCTTCAGCTCCAATATTACAGACTGCTCTGGGAGAACAGAGGAGATAGGTGCAGGGTGATAGTCAGCAGGAGATTCAGCTGAAAAGGAGGGAGATACAGGAGCCATTTGGTGCTGCCGTTCCAACACACACACACACACACACACACACACACACACACACACACACACACACACACACACACACACACACACACACACACACACACACACACACACACACACACACACACACACACACACACACACACACACACACACACACAGAGCATAAATGCCCATGATGCTCAATAATGCTTGTTTCACTAACATTGCAGGAGATTATTTATATTATATTTGAAATAAGCATACTTTATTAAGCCTTTCATTAATTAAATACCTGTAGGCTCATCTCCATGGAACCCAGGAAGTCCAGTCTGTTCCACCCCGGTTCTTGATGCCAACCATGGAATATCCAGGTTTATGACACTGGTATGCATATCAGTGGGGAAATGCTGTAGTGTCCATTGAACAGGAGAGGCAGCCTCAGGGGGTGGTCTAAGGCCTGGGTCTGTGGTGGGAGGATGTTTCTGGTTACACAAATACATTCAACTCCAAAATTATTCACACCCTTGATAAAGATGAGCATAAAAGGCTGCATGAAATAAACAATACAGGCAATTAGCCATATTGTATGCTCAAAACATTATATTCTGTGACACAATTGCTCAGACAAAAACATTTTGTTTAACAAGTAATAAACTCCAGATGCAATAATTTAGATGCATCTTCTAGAGACATAATCTATACATCCAGCTGTATAATGCCACACGTCTACTGATAAGCAAGCTACAATTTTTCGTTACTGTCCTGCAGCTATCCACATTAATATGATATGCACACTAGGGTCAACAGAAAATATTTTTCTTTGACAACCCAGGTCCCTGGTTAGTATTTATTTAGATTGTTCCCTAACATTTCCTCATACTATCTTGTGATTAATCGAGCTAAATGGACAATTAATTTTCCATTTAGAAATCTGGAGACCCAGACACCCATTCATTTTCACAAGTGATGCTATTATACAGCTGAAGGTATCCCATAATCAAAGTGGTGAAAAGTCATAAAAGGCAATGTACCTCAGATACTACGTTTAAGGAACTGTTTTAACTTAGACAAGACGATTGTTTGTTATTGCTGAGTGTGAAATTTCCATGTTCCCTCCTGCCTATGAATTGTGGAGTGCTTTATGTCACAATTTTGGTTGAGAAAATACTGTGATAAAGGCATTCAGGAGGGGAACGGTTTGGGGGACAATATAAAGTTGTCTGTGGGGGAAGAGAGGAGAAGACTGAGTGGAGAGGGATGGAGTAGGGAACTGGGTAGGCTGGGGAGAGAGACTCAGAGGGGAACAAGAAGTTCAAAGATCAGCCATGAGTGTAAAAGGACAAGAGAGTTCAAAGGGAGGTTGGGAAGACTAGAGCCCATGGTATTCATTAGGGGTGTAATGGTACACGTATTCGTACCAAACCGTTCGGTACAGGACTTTCGGTTCGGTACGCGCTGTGAACCGAACAAATGCGATCTTGCTTTAATCACTAACGCACACATTAGTGTGCGGAACTTAATTCAAAACTCAGAGTTCCCCCCCCGAAGATATAAATATGTTGACCGCAATGAGAAGACAGAGCTTGAAGACCCTCCCATATTATTCAAGTCTCCTGTTTGGGAACATTACGGTTTGTGTAACTACAGTTCCAGTGAACTACAGTTAGCAATGGGCAGGTGGATCGGACAAAATCAGCGTGCTTTCGTCCGACATGAATCTGAAAGCTGCTGATCTGAATACAAGTACAGTACAGTTCAAGTACAGGTTAATTTTCTAATTGCTGCACTTTTATTTTATTATATTTTTTATTTATTTATTTTGATTTAACTTTTATGTGTTGTTAGAAGGTTGCAAGAAATAAAGATATGTGCCAGTTTGTTCAGTAAATTATAGCCAATTAGCCACTGTTTACAAAGTTCATAATAAATGAATGCAATTTTATGTTTTGCATTAATTTTTTCCCCCGCTGGACTGAAAACGTACCGAACCGTGACTTCAAAACCGAGGTATGTACCGAACCATGATTTTTGTGTACTGTTACACCCCTAGTATTCATAAAGCATCTCAGACTAGAAGAGCTTGCTTCCCACGTGGTCTAGTGGTTTCAACATCTGACGCTGGCCACGGCAACCGGGGTTTGATTCTCCGTCGCGCCAGAGTCGGCTCTGGCTGGGAGTGCCACCGGGGCGGCAATTGGCTGTCTGCCCCAGGGAGAGGGGAGGGAACCCAACACAGTTTGCTGTGCACAGGAGTGGTTCTGGGGTGCCGGAATTACAGTCGACAGAATGATGGCGAGTGCTGTCTCAGAGGAGACAGCACTTCGCCATTGTCACTGCCGGTCACAGGGCTATGGCAGCGAACTATGACTAAGCACAGCGGGAGTAATTGGCTACCAAATTGGGAGAAAATCTGAATTTTTTATTTTTTTATTTAAAAAAGACTAGAAGAGCTTATCTAGGATCAGGCCCTATCCACATCCTAACCTTATCCTTTATGAGCTAAAAGGCTAAACTGATCCTAGATCAGCACTCCTACTCTGAGATGTTTTATGAATACAGGCCCAGAACTGGCACACATGGGGCTGCTGTGTGATGGATGAAGACTGGAGAACGGGACTTGGAGATCAGAGTAGTTTTTGGAAGGGGTCGTACCATGCCCCACTGGGCACTGTCCACAGCAGGGTGTCTGGAGTGTCCCTCTCCAGCCACAGAGCTGGCACCACTGCAAGCCAGGTTCCTTCAGCTCCAATCTTACAGACTGCTCTTGGAGAGCAGAGGTAGATGCAGGGTGATAGTGAGCAGGAGATTCATCTAAAAAGGAGGGAGATAACAGGGATGAAACAAAATGAATGTACAGTATATGATTTTGCATTCCATTCTGGCACACAATAGCAGAGCAGAAGCTTATGGGCTGATTTGTGATAATGCTCTGGAAAATGGTTTTATAATCAGCACTGCTATTACATTAGAGGAGGTAGGCGAACAAGGTAATGATCCAAAATTATAACTTTGACTTATATTAGATTTGAAACAAGATTTATTTAATTAATTAAATGCATGTAGACTCATATCCATGAAACCCAGGAACTCCAGGCAATTCCATTCTTGTTTTTGGCAGAAAGGAAGGCATGTCTTAGTTTAGGGAAACAGCAGATATATTAGTAGGGAAATGTAGTAGGGCAAGCAAAAGTCTGTGGAGCAAAAGTTAGACTAGTTTTGGGGAGGAGCTGTACCCTGTGGCACTGGGCACTGTCTACAGCAGGGTGCCTGGTGTCTCCCTCTCCAGCCACAGAGCTGGCACCACTGCAAGCCTGAGTCCTTCAGCTCCAATCTTACAGACTGCTCTGGGAGAACAGGGACAGATGCAGGATGATAGTGAGGAGAGAGTCATCTGAAAAGGAGGCTGATAGAGAGCAGGAGAACAGGTAGCAAAGGATAACAATGTTGATGTTTTTGCGCCACCACCACGACACACAGTGACAGTGGAAAGCTTCTTTCAGGATGATTGTATGGCAATGAGGTGAAATCCAGTGAAGCAATTTATGACCCTCACTCCAGAAACACTCTGAATGAATTTGGATATTTACTCTGTTGTGTTCATAAATTCAGAGCACTAACCAAACTGCTGTTTGTTTATTCAGTGGCCCACCTCTGAGTGCTCACTCTGAACGCTCTGGCTGTGTAGTAAGAGTGTGACGTCATTAGCTAGCTCAGTGGATTCAAACGTGTCTGTTTGAATTGTAACTGCCAGATGTGACAGTTTCAAGTTGGTACACAGTTGGAGCGCTCATAAAATTGAAGATCATTATGTGCTCTGTGACACTGATCAGAGTATCCAGATTTCAGAACAGTGTCAGAGTGAATATTCAAATGCACCCTATGGGAGGCAGACTGGCATGGCTTAATAAGCCTGCTCAATATTTCTATACTTGTATTAGATATAACATAACCTTACTCATTCATAGTTTCAGTTGATAAATACCTGTAGACTCATATCCACAAAACCCAGGAATTCCAGTCAATTTCCCTGTGATTCTTGGTGGGAAGACTGGCATTTCTTGGTTTGGGATACCAGCTGTCATCTCAGTGGGGTAAGGCAGTATGGCTCGTGGATGAAGAGAGACAATAGCTGAGACTGGTCTAAGGCCTATTGTGGGAGGATAATTCAGGACACATGTATGGAGTGAGTAATAACAGTTATTGGCCTCTGGATAATGGCCCAGTATACATTTAATTGCTGTAAATCACTTGAAAAAAACATGTATTTTTATCTATGGAACATAGTGAACGCACGCCATGCTTTGTACAGCCTACATACGGGTAATGGCCAAAATAAAGGCAACACTTTGGTAACCCAGGGGGGACACTCAAACGACTTTGGCCCAGGCAATGTTTTATAGTACAGTTTTGGAATTGAGAAAGGTAGGGAGAGGGGCAAAGGGAGAGCAGGGTTTGGAGAAGATTAGGTACTGTCGTTTGAAACTTGCTAAAAGAAAAGGTGAGGGAGGAGAGTGAGAGCAAGAGCAACTGGAGATCTTACCCTGTCCCACTGGGCACTGTCCACAGCAGGGTGCCTGGTGTCTCCCTCTCCAGCCACAGAGCTGGCACCACTGCAAGCCTGAGTCCTTCAGCTCCAATCTTACAGACTGCTCTGGGAGAGCAGAGGAGGTAGATGGAAAGTAATAGCGAGCAGGAGATTCATCTGAAAATGCAGCAGATAGAGGAAGCAGGAGAACAGGAACCAAAGGAAAATAATTGCATTCCAACACACAACAACAAAGTCCAAACTTCTGTGATGATTGTGTATTCGAGGAAAACATTCAATGTAGCAAGATTCATCGCTACCATAACATTCCAGCTGATAAAATGCCAAGGTTAACAATCCATTATACCTCTTACTAGACATGAAATAAGCTCATTTCATTCATCAATTTTAATAAATAAATACCTATAGATGTATATATATGAAATCCTGGAATTCCAGTCAGTTCTTTTCTCATTCTTGGCTGGAAGACTGGCATCGCTTGGCTTTGGGCAGCAAGATTCTTGGAACAAGAGACACAGACACTGGGACTGTTGTCAGTACTGCTGTGGAATGATCACAGGACACTGATATGGTGTAGGTCACTGACAGGCAACTTGAATTTGAGTTATGCACATTATTGCCTAAGGGTCAGACAACAAGTGTAGACCTACATGTACCTGCTCACATTGCTCCTTCACCATTCATGAATATGTACATTTAATCAAACCAACAATATGAGTATTATTTTTAAAGGTTGGAATCATACACATTTTCACAATGAATACCACCTTTATTATTTTTTCATCTGCTAGACAAACACAAATGTTCATCCACGGGTCACACACCAAATCCGCTGCTTTTCACCGAGCCCAAGGTTCTTGCACACAGTTCTGAATTTCAAATTCAACCTCAACTGGACTTGAAATAAATAACTTCTACTTATTTAATGAGCCAGGGTTGTTTTTAAAACACTCTGTCAAAGCACATATGCTCACCACTTTTTAAAGTAACACCAACCTTTTATTTTAATATGCAGATAAGAGACACAATATTACGCATCATTTCAGCTCTCTTATGGAATAAAAACAGAGTACAGACAAAGACAGACAAAGTAGACAGACACAGTTATTTTGATTACAGGAAGTACAGTATGTCTTGAATTTGAAGAGCCAATTCATAATTTTTTCATCTAGTTCCTTTTTTTAAATGCTGTTCTTCAAGCTCACTGTACAGCTTGTGAATGGAGGGTGATAGGCACAATGAACGTCATGGCTGAAACCTGAAACAGCATTCATGTCAACATAATTGATAGAAAAGTGTTGCTTATTTTCTGTAAAATAACATTACTTGGTAAATATAGTGCTAGGTAAAATAGCCTGTAAATTGACATCTGAATAAAAACAGATATATAAACAGTTAACACACAGTTAATTACAAACACAAAACGGTACATTGCCAACAAAAAACCTTTTGGGGTCCTAAAGCTGACCACCAGAGGGCGATATGCCCACACTCTCCACCACATGTGGCTATATACAAAAAAGAGCATGTTTAAAGACTGTAAAAAAGAAGAGGAAGAAGAAGGTACATTGGCCACTGGAATAGAGGTAATGCCAGCATGACCACTCTTTATGCTTCTCTCTTATTTCAAGAAATCATGATTGGCAAATCTTTGGTTAAAAACACCTAATAAGCACCTAATATGTTCTAATATGCAAAGCGAGTCTAAGACTGGAGCAGTAGACAGGTGGCAGCACAAGATCCATCCACCATTTAAACACAAACCTCAAGAGACTCCTGAGTGGCACATACAAAAATTTCCTTTCGCCAGGGGTCCCATGCAAAATGAGGCAGCATGGCAGGAGTAGGTAACCAGTAATCCTGGTCCTGGAGTGCCAGAAATGTTTCTGCTGTTTCGTTCAACCTGAGGCTGATTGCACAGTGCGATCGACTACTAAGAGTCAGAGTCTGAATATTCAGTATGCATGGACAAACCTAGTAAACACAGCTTGATTCACCTGTTCGTTCTGCACTTTACCCAGTGCTCTGAATGGCACACAGTTGGAATGTTTAAACCTAAATGCAAGTTAATATTGGCTTCTTGTTGACTTTTTATGTCTGCTGCTGTGCTTTGCCCCCTATAGCTAGCAAAACCATTGAGATTTAGGATACCTTATGCCACGTCACTTTCCTGGGAGTGTATTATTCCCTCAATGGAATATGCAACTTGTTCTCTTCCTACCATACTTTTAAACTAAGGCTTGGCTTTATTCCTAAACAAGCTCATTGCACCCCTTTGAATGATCTATTGCAACATCAATCCAAACTTGCAGAAACTGAAAGTCATCGTGCACAACATCATTCAATTTACACAGACCTGTGAAATGAAAAAGCTGATCAAATTCAATGAACAAAAATCTGGGAAACCCCCCAAAAAAACCCATAAAACCTTGATGTTAGCTACAGGTAACTGCCAAAATGAAGGAAACACGAGTAAATGAAGGGTTCTGGTAGCTATGTTATGGTGTGGGCATTTGGCATTTGCATTTTCCTGGCATGGCTTAGGTTCACTCAACAACTTAGAGGGCAAGGTAAACACCAATAAATACAAAGCCATTCTGAGTGATCGCCTTCATCCTATGGTGAAGCAATTCTATCGTGATGGTAGTGGTCTCTTCCAGGATGACACTGCCCCATCCACAGGTCCTAAGGGTCACTGAAAATGGTTTGATAAGAATGAAAATGATGTAAACCATATGCCATGGCCGTCTGTCTCAACTTAATTGAACACTTATGGAAGGTTCTGTACCAGCGCCTGTGACAGCGTTTTCCACCACCATCAACAAAATGATGTAATTTATTTTGAAGAATGGTGTTGCATCCCTCCAGTATCATTCGAGACACTTGTAGAATCTATGCCAAGGCACACTGAAGCTGTCCTGGTCGCTCATGGTGGCCGGACTCCCTATCAAGACTTTATGTTGGGGTTTCCTTTATTTTGGCAGTTACTTGTACATACTATCAACCATCCACACAAAGCATTTCTGAATGTTCTCAGGTTGCATCCTTGTGACTCTTGCCACTTGTGTCTTATTATTGATGCCAGACGTGACAGCCAGTCAGCTTGAGACTTGAGTTTAAGGGGAGGTGAGCTAGGTAAATAGGGTATTTTTTTCCCTTGAAAGATATCACCATAAAACTTTGCCAGTTGAATATACTCACTTAATGCAATATTTTTGTATTACACAAAAATCTAAAATAAAAAGCAAATTAGCATATCATATGCAAATCAGGCTCGGTCTAATTAAATATGCATAAAACTTAAATCCAAAATTCTAGATAATAAAAAGGGCTATATTCAAAATCTTATTTTTTATTTCGACAACATACTAAAGGCCAAACCTTTTACAGAGCATTTTTTGGATATATGCATGAAACATTTTGTTACAGTAAAAAGACCTCAGCATGCACATTTTTTATCCGATTTGAGCTAATTCTATACATAAAATGACATCTAGATCAGGCAAAACACATAATAACAACAATTGCTTCTGTAAATGTCTGCAGAATACACACAGGAATCATTGTCTAAAGTTTGGTGACTACATCTGTATTTTTTGTTGAGATTTTGCTTTCTTTTTTTTACACAAAAAATACAATAAAAACACTATACAATTGTAATTAGTATAGAAGGATGTTAATATTGCAGGTATACATCTTTATTTGAATATTTTCAGGTGCAAGACACTTTATAGCAGATAAAAAACAACCTAATTATTATTTTTGGACAATAGTACTTTACATTCTAAAACAACACTCCAATAACATTACAATCTGTGGTCAATTATAGCTAGATACTAGACAAACAACAATTTGTATAACAAACAAAATAACAAAGCTGACATTGTTATAATAACCTTTAGTATGCTATTCCAGCACCATAGGTAGGGCCTTCTCTAAGCTGTTGCTTATGCACTTCCATTTTTTTGGCCTGGTCGCATGACTTCCTTTTTACCTTGGCACTATCTGTGGCAGCCGCATCAGCTTTGGCAATTTGTCTCTCATCCTCAGCTTTTATGGCATTGAGTGTCACTAAAGTGCTGTCTAGCCACAATCTGTCCATTACAGCTGATATGGCTGATGCCCCTTCATTGAATGTAGCTACAGCCATACCAACAGCAGCTTGGGCAGCGCAGCCACATCTGGATCGATGTCTGCATACACTTTTGTAATATGCTCTGCTGCATTGTCCAAAGCCTGGAGTCCACGTTGAATTTCAACAAAAAAAATGGATAGAAAATCACACTTCTCAATAACATATTTCTATTACATATGATAAAATGATATATATATATATATATATGTTATATTATATTACTTTAGTATTACTGACATGCTTAAAATACATTGATAATACCTATGCAAATAAAATGATATTGCAAATGATTACTGTAATGCTGAAAATATATTTGTGCATACCATGCACATTTTATGCTTTACACCATGAGAACATTTCTGTGTCATACATAATAGTAATACATAATACATAGTAGTACATGCAGCTAGCTATAACATTAGCAGGAAGAAGTTCAGAAGTGCAAATAGCTTGCTAGCTAACAAATATATGCACTCTAGGATCCTGTACTCACCCCTTACTCTCTTGTCGTGTCTTTGGTACGTCTTCATGCGGATTGCCGGGATTCCGAGAATTTCACTAATTTTTTTCAGTGCAGCATATCCCATGCCACGTTCGTGCGCTAACAGAATCATCCGCACATTTATATCGAATGCTATGTCTTCTCTGGTGGAATCTTGAATGCGCGGCGAAGTAAACACATTTTTTTGTATTTATCTTTGGCTGCTTGGAAATTTTGCAGACAAGTAAACCCGAACTACAAAAACCGCGGTTAATCTTATCAACAGTAATAGCTAGTCCTGTCTCGAAACAACTTGGACACATAAATCCATCAATGAATTGGTTTACTTGCTTGATGTGCATCAGAAGCCAGTCTTGTGTCGCCGGTTCATTACAATCACAATTCACGGATTCTTGACGCGCTCGGTTGCTCAATGGCTAACATTAGCGAACAAGGATTTGTGGACATCTTGATCACTGACGATTTTCCTAAACCTTCCTGCAATTTTCCAAGTAAGTGGATCGGAGCAATGAGATTAGCAATGCGGAAACCACCAGAGACGTCACGTGGTACATTTTAGACAATCGTGTCATCAGGAAATGCTTTTTGTCAGCAGTAGCCTGTGATATGCGTAGGTTTCAGTGGAAATAGTTAATGCAGCTTTCCATTGATTTATGAACCAAAATGGTGGGCCGAGCGGCCGATGCGGAGTGCCGTGTTGAAAACAGCTAATTGAAATGAGACAACTCATTTTCTGTTGATGTAAGTGAAACAAACGTTGAAAATATCAATATTTATTAAGATTTGGGTCTTTTCATGTGTACAGTGTTGAAGTACAGATGTTTTAGTAGCAAAATAACAAAAATCCCCAAACTGACCAAGTGGAGCAAAATTAGCATTTTAGTCTGGCCTTAAACTGTATTAGTAACTTTAATGATCTTATATTTAGATAAAGCAGTAAATACTTACATATTTGAAATGTACAGAATACTTAAATTGGCAGCTTACGAACACCTGTGCACTTCTGTAGCTTTAGCTAGAGGCTGTAATGCTGAAGCAGTGGCGGCAACACGCTGTAGCACTGTGGGCCTAGGCCCCCCCACTTTTTTCATTGGCCCACAATATTTTTTTGAACTGAAGCAGTTGAAAATGTCTATCCATAAAACCAATTAAACACTACGCACCCCGTTGTCATGCCTATGAGATATACACAACACACTTGTTAACCTATCAAAAACTGTAGCATCCACGGACTGAGCCAATCAGAGCTGAACAGCAGAAGGCGTTGACGATAAATTGATGATAGCACCCGCTGCGCGGGGTCGCGCGCTACTGAGTACAGTATAGTCTGGTACAGTACAATCCAATGCGGTCGCAGTGTATCTAACGTTAGCAAATCTGTGTGACATAAACTATAACGTTATATAGCTTTGCATAATGTAACGCCTATCCGAAAATGCCCAAACAGTCCTCCCTTTTCCAATTTGTAAAGATAATTAGGAGAGAGCCGCCGTCACCAGCGGTACCTCAGCAGCCAGCAGAACTAACAGCAGAGCCAAGGGTAAAGTTAGCTAACGTTAGCGAGCAGACCGAACCAGACAGAGACAGCAGCCCACGGAGAGGGAACAGTCCACCACCACCAGAGAGAGAGAGAGAGCCACAAAGATCAAGAGCAGGTCACAGAGCCAGATTCACCCTCCACTAGCCTTCGGATTTAGCCTCAATAAACGAGCCGCCAACGCAACCCACTTTGCAACGCTATCCTGGGACAGTGAAATCGGGTAAATCAGGTTCGATTATGATGAGGTGATAAACATTTGCAAAACCAAACCCCGGCGCCTCCTACGATAAAGGACACATCTCATAGTCGATGAAATTCACAAATAGACCAACTGTAATCTGATAGTAAGCTATGATAGTAAGTCGTGAAAATGAAACAGTGGTAGCCTCATTGTTAATGGAAAAGCAATTATAAAGCTGCAGGCATGTCAACTCGATATAGTTTAAAAAAATATATTTTTATATTTTTTAATTTTTTAATTTTTATTTTTATCTGTAAAGCGCTTCGAGATTTGTCTCGGCAGATGAGAAGCGCTCTATAAATCCAATTTATTATTATTATTATTATTAAATGCTGCGACCCAAAGAATGTTGTCAAAAGCACATAGTCAAAGAAAGCACTTATAGCAATAATGGTTAGCGTAGGCTACGTGAATATTTCTGACCTGATGTGACTAAATGAACTAGTTTTGAGTAAAAGATTGGGACTGTCACGTCTGCATGAAATTTTGTGATGCAATATTAAAAACAAATGATTACACTAAGATGGTTACTGTAAATGAATCCATAGCTTTCACGTGACGTCACAGGCCAGGAGCGAGCTGCGCTGCCGGGCAAAAGGCACTGCCCGTCACGTTATCACAGCACCTGTAACGCTGGTGAAGGAGCATTGAAAACCATGCCAGAGAGTTGCTGTGCAATCGGGTGTGCAAACCGGCGAGGAGATAAGCCTGGGTTGTGTTTTTATAGGATACCCAGTGAAAAAGAAAATACATTTGTGGATTAATGCCATCAAACGAACGAGTGTTCTCCTGAGGGAGCAGTGAGCAGCGCTCGGGCTGTAAATATCTGTGATCAACGTAGCTAGCTAATGTTACCAGAATTAGAGCTATCTACCACAAGATAGTAATTTAGCTGTGTAACGTTAGATAGACTAGACAACGTAACATAACGAAAGGCACCTTCGCTTTGACAGCTAACGTTACCGGTTAGCAAGAGGTAGCTACCTTACCACTGACTGTAGCGTAACGTTAGCTAGCATACCGATAGGCTAGGCTAATTTAACGTCACTCACTTTCGCTTTGACAATGAAGAATTTCTTCACTTTCCACACACCAGCATTGTTTACCCAGCCTGAGTGGAAATACTTGTAGCTTTCGGTAGTTTTATAAGCCTTCATCCTGGCAGCGGTGTAGGGTGATGGATTCTCCACCAGATAGCCGTTTTACTGCACTGATCTTGTACGCTAACTTTGATTGTTCTTACCTTGTATTAATGCACATCTTGTAAGTCGCTCTGGATAAGAGCGTCTGCTAAATGCTTAAAATGTAAAATGTAAATGTAAATGTAGATCCAGATGTCACCAAACTCCAGATCAGGGAGGGACTTAGCTGCATTTAGTGGCTCAAACACAGCCGCGGGTGCTAAATATGGATCACAAGTGCCCAAGATTTTTAGTTTGTCCATGTATCTACCTTTTTCTTCCTGGCTGAGATGATCAAAATAGACTTTACTGTTTAAAACAGCCGGCAAATTGATGGGATTGCGTCCACTCGCCATGTTGCCCTATTGTTTAACATGCGATGACGTCACGTTATCACACTTTTTGCCCGGCAGGTCGGCGGTTACTAGGGAAGAAACCACGTGACTGAAAGCTATGGATAGGCCTACGGAAAGCAGTAAATGTCATAAAAGTCCACTGAACAGCTGTTACGTGAATATGTGTAGGGAAAAACTGACTAATGATGTCAGTTTTGATTAAAAGATTAGGCCAGAATGTTTGTGAATTTATATTTGGGCTATTGGCATTTTGTGTTGCAATAAAAACAATGATATTGATTACTTTTGGGTTTTTGATTTGTTTTGTGGTCTGCGCGGTTATCCTCGAAATAGTTCGTGTTTTTTGACAGGACATTCTAGCCTTTACTTGACAAATTGAGGAAAGCATGTCTCTGAGCACTGTTTACGAAAAAAACGTTATTACTTTACCAGCGCATGGTCCTATTTAAACTAAAAGAATGCGACATTATCTCAATTTTAAATATATTGCTGAAATAAATGAAGGGAACACTTAAATCACACATCGATGAACGAAATATTCAAGTTGAACATCTTTATTGATTACATTGTGTATTTCATCGAGAACAACAAAATGACGTAAGAACGGTCAATGGAAACCAAAATCATTAACCCATTGAGGGCTGGATTCAAAATCACACCAAAAATCAAAGTGAAAAATTGAGATCACAGGCTTATCCAACTTGTGTGAATTTCATCACGACAACTCATAATGTGGCTCAGTAGTGTGTATGGCCCCCACGTGCCTGTATGCACTCCCGACAATGTCTGGGCATGCTCCTGATGAGACGGTGGATGGTGTCCTGGGGGATCTCCTCCCAGACCTGGATCAGGGCATCAGTGAGCTCCTGGACAGTCTGTGGCGCTACTTGGCGGCGGCGGATGCACCAATACATAACGTCCCAGGCGTGCTCAATTGGATTCAGGTCTGGGTAACGTGAGGGCCAGTCAATGGCATCAATGCCTTCGTCATCCAGGAACTGCCTACACACTCTGGCCACATGAGGCCGGGGATGGTCCTGCACCAGGAGGAACCCAGGGCCCACTGCACCAGCGTAGGGTCTGACAATGGGTCTGAGGATTTCATCCCGGTACCTAATAGCAGTCAGGGTACCGTTGACTAGCACGTGGAGGTTTGTGCGGCCCTCCAAGGATATGCCTCCCCAGACCATCACTGACCCACCGCCAAACCGGTCATGCTGGATGATGTTGCAGGCAGCATAACTTTCGCCACAGCATCTCCAGACTCTTTCACGTCTGTCACATGGTCAGTGTGAACCTGCTCTCATCTGTGAAGAGAACGGGGCGCCAATGGCGAACCTGCCAATTCTGGTGTTCTCTGGCAAATGCCAATCGAGCTGCACAGTGCTGGGCTGTGAGCACAGGTCCCACTACAGGACATCGGGCCCTCATGCCACCCTCATGGAGTCTGTTTCTGACAGTTTTGTAGGGCTCTGGCAGTGCTCCTCCTGTTCCTCCTCGCACAAAGGAGCAGATCCCTGTCCTGCCGCTGGGTTGTTGCCCTTCTACGGCCCTGTCCAGCTCTCCTCGTGTAATGGCCCATCTCCCGGTATCTCCTCCACGCTCTTGAGACTGTGCTGGGAGACACAGCAAACATTCTTGCGACGGCACGTATGGATGTGCCATCCTGGAGGAGCTGGGCTACCTGTGCAACCTGAATGGGCTGCAGGTACCGCCTCATGCTACCAGTAGTGACAAGGGCACTAGCAAAATGCAAAACAAGAGAAAAATCAGTCAGGAAGGATAAGGAGAGAAATGGTCTGTGGCCACCACCTGCAAAACCATTTACTTTTTGGGGGTTGTCTTGCTGTTGCCTCTCCTGTCCACCTGTTTTCACTTTCATTTGCACTAAAGCAGGTGAAATTGATTCACAATCGTTTACGCTTCCTAACTGGACAGATCGATATCCCAGAAGTTTAATTGACTTGGTGTTATACTATATGAAGTGTTCCCTTCATTTCTTTGAGCAGTGTAATTTGGCCCACTCACAATTACCTTAACTGAACAAGTTTTTGTTTTGATACACTCCCCAATCAGCTAATTATTTTCATGTAATTATCTGAGATGGACTCAGTAGTATTTTATAAATGCAAGACTGGAGTTTAAAGTTTGTCTTATAGCCAGGCATCTGGGGAATGGTTCAATCCACATTCTGCTTGTCAAAAATCTGTGAAGCCAAACATATATGGACAATTTGTTTTGTGTATTACCATATGTCCACTCCTCATTTACACCATGGTCCCGCACGGGTTATTATTGAAATACCTTACCCCCTTAAGTTAAAGCAGGCAGTAGTCACGTTGAAATACATAAAAAGGTAGTTTTCTGCCGAAATTGGAAGAGGGT
Source organism: Aldrovandia affinis (assembly GCA_029706075.1). Classification (NCBI taxonomy): domain Eukaryota; kingdom Metazoa; phylum Chordata; class Actinopteri; order Notacanthiformes; family Halosauridae; genus Aldrovandia; species Aldrovandia affinis. The sequence continues at coordinate 1,257,443 of JAINUG010000189.1, forward strand.
AATCTTATCACACATTTAACTTTCCAGTGAATTACGCGCTTGTTCACTTCTGACTAAACGTTCAAATTTACAGTAATGTTATCACGCAGTCACACTCCAGTGTTCCAAAAACAATTTCGTACTCTCACGTGAAATTATTCAGATAAGGTGAACTGTATACTCGAATAAACAATAACTGTACAACAGCTAGTCATCTTAACTGGATTATAATTTAAAATATATTGAATTTAGGCAGGAATAACACTTATATCTCAAGCATCTTTGCCTTTAAAAATAATGACGTTACCTGTATCAGGCAAACCATTGTCGGTCAAACGTAAACCGGGACAGACATTGTAATCTCGGGCTATTCATTCGTACGGTCTCCATTTTCTTTGACCGCCTGTCTACTGGTACCAATAGTTCAGAAATGCTGCATTTTAAAAACATTTAAAAATGTGTACTTTGTGTACCAACCGTTGCCAAGCGATATTTGCGTTGATGTAAATAAGAGAACATGCATCGGATCATCAAGTTTCGTTTGAGGATAACCTCATTAATTACTTTCGCTTCATCTTTTTGGCATAACAGTGATGGGCATGGCCTTTTACAGCAACTATATTGAACAACTTGAATTCCACGAGGCAACACTATCTTCAGTGAGATGAAGACTGAGTCCATTTTGTTTTCGTTCTGTGGCAAAGAAAACAAATGTTTAATAGTAGTAGCCCACGGGCCCAGTTTCTTTAATTACAACATATTGACAGTGGCAAGAGACCAAATTTGCATACAGTCAGGTGTGTTAAAATCAAAGAAAAAAAAAAAAAAAAAAAAAGCTGTTTGTTTTACAGCTGTCCTCTCTTTTGTGTAAAGAAATACTTCAGTTTTTGCCAAGATTCGAAAAGTAATGCATGGCAATCAGGTATTCCCATTGAAATGTGTTTTTTTAGAACATTCAAAACATTAAAAAAGTTACAGTGTACAGGAATGGTGGGAGAGTGTTCTGGGAGGAAAGGGATGTGGATGGGAGAAGTTAATTACCGGTTTTGGCTCAGTAATTAACAATAGAAAACCAGTCTGATCGAGATGGTCCAGTTGTCACCAGAGGTACACAGAATAGCAAGAAAAATGCACTTTCAAGTCCATGTGAAAAAAAGTGAACAGGAGATATTTTTTTCATCACAACCAAATGATCATTAAAATGTTTAAAAAAACAACAAAAAAAACAACAGTCCATCTCCAATAAAATGAATGAACATTTCTTTAATTTTTTTAATTGGATTAATTTAAATAATTTTCAAATATTAAAATCATTTTATTAGTCATAGCTGAACCAGTTCTGCTTCAATCTAAACCGACAGAATCAACCAATAGGACATGTCTCCCAGATACGCACGTTCTCAAACACAGAGCATAATCCTTTCTCAAAACCGATACAATCTTAATTTTACATAGCAGTCCTTTCTACATCTCACTTAAAAAATGTAATTTTCTTCAGACTGTAACCATTTAGGGGCCCTGTGATGTTCTACTACAAACATGGTGATGTATATTTTTTAACTTAAAAGCAAGAAAAAATTAACGCTCCAAGCATTAGACAACCTGGTATTTGCCCCCTACCCACACACACCTCTAAAAATATAAAAACAATAACACACGCACACACACAATAATCATGATTAAAATTAAAATATAAATCAATTAAAATATGAAACAAAGTTAAACTCCCTCCTTCCATAGCCAATAGCAGGCTTGGACATAGTGGGCTTCTTGGTGTTTATTTACATCTCCAATTACACAGTTAGAAATTTGTTCCATTAATCCCTCGCTAAATTTGTTTTTCATCTCAAAAAGCACACGCCACTCCCACGCTTAAAAAATGGCACAATTTTGGGCCAACGGTAAAGCCAAACCAACCAATCTTTTCCATTAGCCTACCAACCATTTCAAATAACCAACCAACTCAAAGTCTAAGAACCCTTTCCTTAATTTTCAAAAGTTGCATCCTTTGAAAACTCCAACATCAGTCTCCCCAACCTTCTTGAAAATTTTTGTTTGAAGCCCAACAAAATCCTTGTTCACGTCGTAACTGTTACAACAGCCCCAACCCAACCTCTTCTGAAGCTCTACCTAAAGTAAGTTTCTTCAAAAACCCCTAAACAAACCACTCTTTTTCCCTGTCCGTCACAGAAATTAAAAACCTTCCACCAAATTATCTCTTGCCCCCCTCGGTGGCCTCGCCCTCCTCAGCATGTGTCTGGCGGTGGGCCTTCAGGTTGCTCTCACGGCCGAAGCTCTTGCCGCAGGTGGGGCAGGCATGCCGCCCGGCACAGTGGGCCCGGGTGGTGTGGGCCTCCAGCTGCTCCGGCCGGGCAAAGCTCTCCTCACACTCCCCGCATGGGTGGGCCTTGCGCGGGGGTGGCGGTCGGCTATGCTTCTCCTTTTTGTGGGCCCGGAGCTGGGCCACCGCTAGGAACGAGAGCTCGCAGTCAGGGCAGGGGTGCTGGCGGGCGGGGGCTGGGGCGGGATTGGCCTTCTTCTCCTCCTCCGCTTGGTCCAGACTCAGGTCGGCTTGGGGCTCCTGCACCGATTTCGAGGGCCGCCCCCGTTTGACCTTGGCCTTCCCTTCGGCCGTCGCACCCACCTCTGCATGGTTACTCATCTCCCCAGACTCCTCTGCCCCCTCTGCCCCCTCGCCCTCTCCCTTCTTCCTCCGCTTCCCTTTCTTCTCTCCATCCCCCGCATCCACCTCCGCTTTGGGGGGTCGGCCTCGCCTCTTGGCAGGGGTGCTGCCGTTGCAGTGGCGGTCCCCCGCGTGGTTCTCCTGGTGCTGCAGAAGCTCTGCCTCAGCTTCAAAGCCCTTGCCGCACTTGCCACAGCGGTGGGTCTTGTCCCCGTCATCTCCCCCCTCTTGGTCGGGCTCGGGGCGCGGGGGATGCTGGGTGAAGCGGTGACTGCGGAGCAGGGCTTGGCCCCGGAAGGTGTTACCACAGTCCCTGCACAGATACTGCCTTTCGGGACACACCTGCCTCCGGTGGGATGTCAGCTAGGAGACAGCAAGATAGAGCCAGGCGTCAAGGCAAAAGACAAGAGGGACTGATAGTCACTGTACAAAGTAACTGTCAAAATAAGGGAAACACTTCACTAAATGAGGGATACGGGCAGCTCAGTTATGGTGTGGAGTGCATTTTCCTGCCATGGTTTAGGTCCACTCAACCCTTAAGAGAGCAAGGTAAAAGCCAATAAATACAAAGCATTAGAAGCATTTCTATGCTGATGACATGATGACAACACACAGGGTACGGGTGGTCACTGTATTGTTTGATGAGCATGAAAACAGTGTAACCCAAATTCCATGGCTGTCAGTCACCAGATCTCAACCCAATTGAAGACTTATGGGAGATTATGGAGTGGCACCTGAGACAGCAGTTTCCACCACCATCAACAAAACATCAAATTATGGAATTTTGGGGGGAAGAATGATGTTGCATCCCTCCAATACAGTTCCAGACACTTTTAGAATCTATGCCAAGGCACATCAAAGCTGTTCTGGTGGCTCGTGGTGACCCCACTCCCTATTAAAACAAATTGGTATTTCCATTATTTTCGCAGTTACCTGTACATTTCATGGGGAACGATTGTGTTCTGCCAAGTAGTAGTACATATGCAAGAGCCAGATAAATAAACTGCACATGTTAAGTGTAAGCATGGAAACTGTCTGCATCTTAAGACAGTAAAATTAGCATTTGGTTATCATAGTAGGCTCAACATTTGAAATTATGTCACTTTGGATCTATTATTGTCAAAATATTATTGATTGTGCCATCTTCAAGTAATGCTGCTGTAGATATGGTCCATCAAAAAATAAAGATTTCATTTTTGTGTCACTTAAGATCTTCACCTACATGTGTCCCAATCCCGTATATATAAATACAGCTCTGGAAAAAATTAAGAGACTCCAAAATGTTCTTAAATCAGCATCTCTACATGTATGGCACCCGTTCCAGTGTCTGTTGAATTCCAACACAAGCTACAGCAAAGGCAGAGGGCGAAAACGACTCTCTACTGACCGGGAAGACCCCCCAACTCATTCAAATGTCACTCAACAACCATAGGATGACATCAAGTGACCTACAAAAAGAATGGCAAAGGGCTGAAGTCGTGCAAAGCTAGAAAAAAGCCCTTCATCAATGAGAAGCAAAGAAGAGCCAGGCTGAGGTTTGCAAAAGACCACAAGGACTGGACCGCAGAGGACTGGAGTAAGGTCATCTTCTCTGATGAGTCCAATTTTCATCTTTGCCCAACACCTGGTCTAATGGTTAGACGGAGAATGGCCTACAGCCAGTGTCTCACACCCACTGTGAAATTTGGTGGAGGATCGGTGATGATCTGGGGTGCTTCACCAAGGCTGGAATCGGGCAGATTTGTCTTTGTGAAGGACGCATGAATCAAGTCACGTATAAGGTTATCCTGGAAGAAAACTTACTTCCTTCTGCTCTGACAATGTTCCCCAACTCTGAGGATTGGTTTTTCCAGCAGGACAATACTCCATGCCACACATCCAGGTCAATCAAGGTGTGGATGGAGGACCACCAGATCAAGACCCTGTCATGGCCAGCCCAATCTCCAGACCTGAACCCCATTGAAAACCTCTGGAATGTGACCAAGAGGAAGATGGATGGTCACAAGCCATCAAACAAAGCTGAGCTGCTTGAATTTTTGTGCCAGGAGTGGCATAAAGTCACCCAACAGCAATGTGAAAGACTGGTGGAGAGCATGCCAAGACGCATGAAAGCTGTGATTACAAATCAGTTATTCCACCAAATATTGATTTCTGAACTCTTCCTAAGTTAAAACGTGAGTTGTTTAAAAATGAATATAAACTTGTTTTCTTTGCATTATTAAAGGTCTGAAAACACTGCATCTTTTTTATTATTTTGACCAGTTGTCATTTTCTGCAAATAAATGCTCCAGTAGTTTATAGAATAAAACAAAAATGTAATTTTTTTACTCAAACACATACCTATAAATAGTAAAACCAGATAAACGGATCATTTTGCAGTGGTCTCTTAATTTTTTCCAGAGCTGTATATGTGCGTAGAATTTTAAAGACAGTGAACCTTGATCCAAATGTTTAATATACAGTGATATATATTAGATTCCACCAGGTCACACCAGTTCGGCTCTGGCTGGGAGTGCCACTAGGAGGTGGCAATTGGCCGTCCGCCCCAGGGAATGGGGAGGGAAGCCAATATGAGCTCGCTGCATATATGAGTGATCCTGTGTTACGGTGACGACTTCAGCTTGGCGGGTGCTGGCTCGAAGGAGGCGGTGCAGCGCCCACTACTGGTGTCGGGACTACGGTAGTGAGCTCACATATGAGGGGGGGATAATTGACATGAAAAAGAGGGTATAATTGGCTACTAAAAAATTGGGAGAAAAAAATGGGGAATAAAAAGCAGAAAAAGAAACAAAAAATAAATATACAGTGATATATATTATAGCCACTAACACAAAGGCCTACAGGTTGATGCAACATTCGGTACATATCATCAAACTCCTACTAAGAGAAGACGAGACTTACGTGAGCGTTGGAGCTATGAATGGCTATATGTGGAAATTATACATAACATGTGATGGACATATGAACATAAAAGCAAATTGACAGCTCTCTGATTTTTCCAATAGCTCCCACATCTCTCCATCCCCCTAACCAATATACTCTTATATTCTAATTTCTCATTCCCTCCTCCTTTCTCTCTCCCTCCACTCCAATTGCTGCAGGTAATCCTGGCAATGTAGGGGGCCCTACATCCCTATTTCAAACATAGAAACCCAATTTTTTTTTACACTCCCCATACATTTAATTTGATTATCCATTTGTTTGATAGATATGTTTTTGACATTGAGGGTTCTGAGATTACAGATTTTTTTTTTTTTTTTTTTTACTGGTTGCAGAGGGTGGCAGTGTAGTATAATGGTTAGGGAACTTGTAATTAAAACTCAGCAGAAAGGGGGTATTCAGTCCCCCCACCCCACATCCCCACCCGTGCTCACCTCAGAGAAGGTGCGGAAGCTCTCCTGGCAGTGGGGGCACTTAAAGGGCTTGTCCTCCTTGTTATGGGAGGCCTGGTGCTGTGTGAGCTCCTCGGAGGACGGGAAGGTGCGATCACACACATAGCAGGTAAAGAGTGTGTCACACTGCCCGGCAACAAAACACCACAGAACAAGAGTCAGAACACACATGTAGTCAGTCACCTGGTGGGTACAGCATGTGAAATTAGTGTGCCAGACAGGACTGTTCCAAAGAACAAACCCAAGAACCAAATATAGCTAAGAACAAGGCAACGTTCTAGACTAGAAAGTTTGCCCAATTGCTTAGGTGACCCTGCCCAATTGTTTTAGTGACCAGCAAAGGCTGGCAGTGCAGTGTAATGGTTAGGGCAGGGGTGTCCAATCTTATCCGAGAAGGGCTGGTGTGGGTGCAGGCTTTTGTTCTAGCCCAGAACTAAAAAGCCCGATTCAACTAATCCACCAATCGTGGTCTTCAATCGAGACTTTCATTAGTCTAGAATCAGGTGTGTTAGTGCTGGGCTACAACAAAAGCCTGCACCCACACTGGCCCTTCTTGGATAAGATTGGACATCCCTGTGTTAGGGAGCTGGGCTTGTAACTCAGAGGTTGCAGGTTCAATTCCCAGGTGGGGCACTGCTGTTGTACCCTTGAGCAAGGTACTTAACCTGAATTGCTTCAGTAAAATATCCAGCTGTATAAATGGATTGTATGTAAAGAAATGTAAACTGTGTAAGGCGCTCTGGATAAGAGTGTCTGCTAAATGCAAATGTAAATACAAAACACATCATAGTCTATCATACGATAGTGGTGTGAATTCATACCCTTAGCAACCACTTAACAGCTACAAGACCGGTTCCACTACCCCTCATTTGACTCATTTACCCCCCCAATATAGATCTGTTACTACCATTATTTTTTGGTAAGACAACTGATGCATGATTAGTTACATCATGTAAGAAAAATGATTCTGAGTGGTGTATTTAACCATGAGGATCTGAAGCTCAATATCTAGCAAATATAAATGCTGTCATTCCTATTTTTGTATTATTATATTTATCACCAAACATACCATTAAAACCATCAATCGTATATTATTTTTAAATACTTATTCCCTCATCACAAGACTATTGTTTATCCATGATTAGAACAGTAGCGCATCAGTACTGGGGAAAATACGTTTTAAAAAATTATAAGTAAAATATGTATTTTTGGGATAAATGGGAATGGTTGGCAGGCCTAGTTGGGCTGAATTGACATTATGTCAATATCCAGTATTGGGGAAATGAATGGAGAAAGTCAATGGCAGTGGAACCACTCTAAGTCTCCAAGATGTGACAAAGTCATTTGCCAAGTGCATATTCTACTGGAGCTTCACCTACACTACCCGTGCACGTGCTTCATTTGTGTGAAATGCTCATGCCGTACCTGCTGGAGCTGCTGCTTGTACTCCTCGCGATGGCTCTTCTTCATGTGCCTCTCCTTGGCTTTGGAGTTACAGAAAGTAATAAAACACTGGAAACACTGCAGGTTCTCATGCTGATCTGAAAACAAAGGCAGGCGGGGACTACCATGAAACCCAACTGTGGGAGCTGAATGCCAGGGGAATATGCTGACAACTCAGGTTAAGGCAAGTGGGTCTCAACACAAGTGATGGGAGACACACTTGAGCACCAAAAACAAATGTAATGCAAAAATGATATGCAATGCAGTGATGACTGAATTACAGATTCACATTGTGATACAAATATATAGAATCAAGACTCAAGGGACTGTCTCCTGCAAGTTTTCAAGATGTTTCTAATTAATTATATTTTGGATTGTGTAGCCAATCAGGCTACAGTTGTTATCTGAAGTGGGGCAGTGACAAGGTACTGACGAAAAACCTGGACTCACAGGGTTGAACAATGGAGGTCGCTGGTGGCTCCTGGATTATGATAGTGGTATAAGGCTCTGCTGGTCCATCGGGGTCCAGCTCAGTCGGGGGTGCCGTCTCCTCCCCCATCGCCACCTCCTCTATTTTCAGAATGTCTGGGTCCATTGTGAGCCAGGTGGATCACAGCATACACTCACTCACTCACTAGAACATCCAATAGAATAAAAAAATAAATTATATATATATGTGTGTGTGTGTGTGTGTTAAAGTTCTACCATAGCTAGAGTGGAAGAGAAAATTATAGCAGTTAGTATTACATAGGAAGTGTAGTCTGTTTTCTACCAATTACGTTGATCTGCATGCGCTACCGTTACCGTTACCTCACTTGGCTAGTTTAGGGTTCCACTAGTCAGCAGTGTAACGTTAGCTATCCGACGTAGCTAATAATACTGAAGCTTTTCCCCTCTCATACCGAACACTGTTCAAAACAGCGGTATTTGGCTATGCATCCATTGCAAAGTGGATTCTATTATTAGACCAATTACAATTCCATTAAAACAAAGTAACTGCAATATTTAGCAGACAGTTTCGAGACGGATTGATGCGTAGCTGTCCAAGTCGGGTGGAGATGCCGTGGCCCATGCAGTGAATAAAAAAAAAAATCGCCGCTCTTTTCTGGAGGAAATTCAACATCTGTAGCAAATTAACAAATTGGCTGATGGAATAAGAATGCATAATGTTTTGTAATCTATTCCATTCAATATAATTATTACTGGTAGGTAGCATTATTTCCATAGCTATTTCAAGTCGAACTTCAAAATGAGCCAGCTAGCTAGTTAGCCATAGCTGTGCTAGTTACCGATACCAGGCCCTAAACTCCAAGTAGGCCTCTTCATTCGCGACCACGGAATGGATTGCTAACTTGGCCGACATTACATTAATTTAATGAAAAACACGTGTACAACTGAATATGTGTACAACTGTTAAACCATTACGTATGTATACGTTAAAGCCTGAAACAATTTTGCGCAGTAAACCCTGGTCGCTAGCTACCAGCTAATACATTCCTTATATTACTAGTGGCTAGCAAGCTACAATCAAGTTCGAAGTGAAACTTAGCCAGCAAACCAACCAGCTTCACAAAAGGGGAAGTATGTCAGGGGACATTTTCAAATAAAAAACCCAATAAATGGCCGTTTTGAATCATTTTCAAAACATTGGTATTGTCCCACGACATGTTACATTTATTTTATTGCGTTTGGAAAGGAATATAGCTAAACACAAACAGCAAAAAGGCTACAGAAAATAGCTAATTGATGACCGCCGTTTAGCTTACCCAGTGCATCCAGCGCAGTGAAGTCGAGCTTGTGAGTTGACCCCTGTCACATGGCAAGGGTGAATTCTGTATTTTAGCAAATCCATCAGATAAACGGTGTTTGCTTCAACGCATGCTACTGGGTAGAAAAAAACAATAGGTTACTGCATTAGCCCGAACATCAGCAACAGCTTTTGAAAACAATAATTAGATATCATTTGTTTCGAATCATTTATCAATAATACAGCTGTCAACTACATGCATAACATGAATTTATAGTTATAAACAGTGTACGAAATGACCAATGGCTCTTGGGGGGTCCGCCAGATTTTCATTAATGTGCATGCACGCGCGCACACGTTTGTTTCTCTCGCGACTATATGCTACATTGAAACAAATTCTATTTTTTTCTTTATTCTTTATTTTTCTAAATTTAGCAGGTTCATTAGTCAGGCAGATAGATCGAAACAGTTGAGACAGGATTGTATGCCATTTAGATAAAAACATTGTAACTAAAAATTCAAGCAACTAAAGTCTAGCAAGAATTGCACAGTTAAAATTAATTAACAAAAATATACATTAAATACATTAGATTGAATAATAATACATTCGACTAATAATAAAAAAAATCCATGATATCTAAGCTAATCATTGTTTGTTTGCCTACAAGTTCATCACCATTAGCCATAACTGGAAAAATTACCCTTCCAAAAAGTATTCTCTCCATCCCGCTTTCTCTTAATCCCTGCCTTCTCTGTCTCTTCCTCTCTCAATGTCTGACCTGGCATGTGTAACGGAGTTGGTTCTGCCTGCAGCGAGTTTCTAACCGAGCATCCCAACGCCATAGACACAATTAGCTGAGGAAGGCTGGGCTGGGCCAGGGGCTATGTAGGTTATGTTTAATAACGTTTGCAACCGGTAACGTTAGTGACTTGAATCGTGAGTGTTAACTGACCTAGCTATCTTGTAAACATATGCAAAAACGTCGCAAAATAAAATTCCGCAAATCGCACAAACCAATTTAACCCTGATTATTTATATCACCGACTGGCCATCTACCACAGCTCTATGACTGTGACCTATCTTTGTATAAGAATATTTGTTTATAGTGACTGGAGATAGATAAAAGTAAATATAAAATAGGCTTTTATACGGGGGGAAGCCTAGTATATCCCACACAGGCAGCTTGTGGTTCAGGCCAGGGTTTACATCGTAACTAGCTCACATGACTGTCGATGGCGTAACAGCCTGCCAGGTCACTCGGTTTGAAAAATTGTCATTCACACTTTTAAAATAGAGAATTAAAGAATGTTTGAGACAAAAAATATTTAGAAATGTCTTTAATATTGTATATATTTTTTAAAGCATATCCTCTCGCGCAGAAATATGGTGAAAACCTTCAAACTATATGGTCCACTAAATATTTGGGTACTTCCTGGAAATACATTTTAGTATTATACCCCTCGACTTTTCATTACAAAATTACAAATCGTATTATATTTGACATCTCTTACATACAAACATTCCAACACAAACCTAAGTTCTAAATAAATGTAATCGATGTGTCTGTAAATTGACAAAATCAGCATAGTCGACCGTAATTTAGCAACGGACGCTAGCTGCCATTAATGCTATCCTGACACAAACCAGTCACACTTTGGCCGGACAGAACCCACAGATTCTTAAAGACCGTTTCTATTGGTTGGTTGTATATAGTTATAATGTCCTGTTTGACTAGTAGGCTATTTGTAAAAAAAATAGTTCAAATAAATATGGGACCCCCAAACCTTACAAATGTATTTCTTATGGGTGGTCCCGGATCCCCCCAGACTCCCCTCACCTCGACCACTGGTTATAATAGATTTTACGCATGAGAAAAATACAATTCCATGCTGCACTATTTGGCGACAGCAGTAGCTGAATATAATGTAAAGACTCAGTGTTGACCAGTTTTCTCGCACTTCGTATGGTGTAACATAGGGCTTCCCAAAGATTTACAATAGGCTACCAGCAAAAATGATATACACTGCCAAAGTGTTATTGGATGGTCACTTAAATGCAATCACCGTGACTAAAACGTTAGGTGCGAAACTAAGCTTGTTACAGGCGACACCACCAGGGTAGAGAATGATTAATTTAGAATAGAAAGTGAACCTGGCCGAATACACTCCGAGCATTGTTTCTACAACAAAAATCCAAAAGGTTTCACACCCTATGGATGTGAAACAATGGATCCTGCTCAGACTGTCTCGACCCCGTCACCGTGAGTAGGCTACACGATACCATCCATTAGAATGCAAATGCCCTCAATCACTTCTATTCAGTTATCAATTATAATACGTTGGGGAGGAGTTCAGGGAGAATCACGTTGTTAATTTTTACAGTTTGTACGCATAGCATGTGTATTTTCTAAATAAATTAGAAAATGAACATTGGTGGGTTAGAGTGGGTTAGGTGCTTTAGACTATAGACTATCACTACATTTCCGTTGCAATTTGCATTTTGCACTACCTGCTCTCAACTCTGTAACTTATTTATCTTATTTAGCCTGCTTTTAGGGTACACTATCTGTTTGTTCATAATATTGTGTACTTAAACCTAGCTCCATACTGCACTATCTGTATTAGGTTAGGTCTTATACCTGTAATTTTGCACTATTTGCACTGTCTTCTTCTTTGCACAGTAGGACTCGTGCCCAGAACCCTGACCGAGTCAGAGGGATGTTCCAATAACTGAAGTAACACTGTTGTATATAAATGTATATAGGCGCCGTTGTGTTAACATATGTTGCCTTATTGGTGATTATGTCTGTATTGTCTATGTGTATACTGGAGCTTTGTGTGTGACACAGAATTTCCCCAATGGGGATAAATAAAGTTGATCTTATCTTATCTTATCTTAAATTATGGTTGTACCAGCATTTCGTTTTATTCAAATCAAATCAAATCAAATCAAATTTTATTTTATAGCACATTTAACATATCTTATCTTTACAATACAGGTAGACTAAGGGTAAAAATAAACAGAAAATAAACAACCAACAGACATACAAAGGAACAGAACAAAAGTCATTAAGGAATACAAGTGAGTTTATTGACTACAAGTTGTTTTCCAACTTTTTCCAATAGGTTTTTTGTCATAGGCTTCAGTTTTACCTTAATTATTTTCTTTTTTTTTTTATCTACACAGCTCTCTCAGCATATTAACTATACTAAAATAACTGCATATATTTGTCTAATAATATGAAATGTACACACATTTGATCTGAGCTCATGCTGATAAATACAGTAAGAGAGGAGTGGAAAGAAAGGGCAAAGCCCTCCTTCCTTTTCCCCTCCTCCTTGTAACTGTAGTTTAAAACATTAGCATATTCATAAAGGAGGATTGGTGCATCCAGAATCTGAGGGGCATCTATTTGTCTCTGATTTATATTGTTGCATCTTTTTCACATGTACATTATCAAACATGCCAAATCTTACAATAACCAAAAAGAGATCTGAACATGAAAACAGTGTTACTTTAATTTATCTTCATATGGTCTTTAACAGTGTAACTAGAAACTGTCTCAACTGCTCGCCTGTCCTTCTGCATTTTACATTTTACATTTTAAGCATTTAGCAGACGCTCTTAACCAGAGCAACTTACAAGATGTGCATTAATACAAGGTGAGAACAATCAAAGTTAGCGTACAAGATCAGTGCAGTAAAACGGCAAAAGACATCATTGCAGGCATCTGCGTATCATACCTGTAACATTGGGAAAGAAAAGGTTAGTGGGTTTTTATTTTTATTTATTTATTGTTTTTTTATTATTATTATTATTATTTTTATTTTTATTTTTATTTATTTTTTGAACAAGTAAACAGTGGTGATGACAGATTGACTAGATGGACAGTGTTCAGTGGTAGTGGAGTCTGAAGAGGTGGGTTTTGAGTCTCTTGCGGAAGATTGGAAGTGATTCCGCAGTCCTGACCGGTGCGGAGGTCGTTCCACCATCGAGGGACCAGGACAGAGAAGAGGCGAGACCGCGAGGAGCGGCTGCCAGGCGCCCGGAGGGATGGGGCAGTCAGTCTGCCAGCGGAGGCGGAGCGGAGGGGTCTGGACGGGGTGTAGGGCATGATGAGTGACTGGAGGTATGGGGAGCAGTACCTCTGGCGCTTGAAAAGCAAGCACCAGTGACTTGAATCTGATGCGTGCTGCGATGGGGAGCCAATGCAGAGAGGAGAGTAGAGGGGTGACGTGGGTGAACCCGGCTGGTTGAACACCAGGCGAGCAGCAGCGTTCTGGACTAGTTGCAGTGGCTTGATGGCACAGGCCGGAAGGCCTGCCAGCAAGGAATTGCAGTAGTCCAGACGTGAGATCACCAGGGCCTGGACCAGGAGTTGAGTGGCCTCTTGGGTGAGGAACGGTCTGATCCTCCGGATGTTGTGGGAGGGAGAAACGGCAGGTCCGGGAGATCGCTGCAATATGGCTCGAGAAGCACAGCTGGTTGTCCAAGGTTACCCGAGACTCCTGGCAGACTGGGACGGAGACACTATGGAGCCTTCCACGGTAATTGACGCATCAATCATCGGGGAGCCCTTCGCTGGGAGGAAGAGCAGCTCTGTCTTCCCAGGTTCAGCTTCAGGTGGTGGGTGGACATCCATGCGGAGATGTCAGCCAGGCATGCAGAGATCCGTGCGGGACCTGGGTATCAGATGGAGGGAAGGAGAGAAACAGTTGAGTGTCATCAGCATAACAGTGATAGGAAAAACCATGAGCAGAAATAACAGAGCCAAGTGACTTGGTGTACAGAGAGAATAGGACAGGGCCTAGCACCGAGCCCTGCGGGACACCGGTAGAGAGGGTGCGGGGGGGAGGAGAGGATCCTCTCCAGGCCACCTGGTAGGACCGGTCAGCCAGGTAGGACTCAAACCATGTCAGCACAGATCCAGAGATTCCCATCTCGACGAGAGATGAGAGCAGGATCCGGTGGTCCACGGTGTCGAATGCCGCCGACAGGTCAAGGAGGAGGAGGACGGAGCTAAGGGATCGGGACTTAGCGGCGTGAAGAGCCTCAGAGACCGCAAGGAGAGCAGTCTCTGTGGAGTGGCCGGCTCTGAACCCAGATTGGTTGGGATCAAGCAGGTCGTTCTGTAAGAGATGGGCAGACAGTTGATTATAGACAGCCCGCTCTAACGTTTTGGAGAGGAAAGGGAGGAGAGAGACAGGTCGGTAGTTAGAGATGACAGCAGGATTCAGAGAGGGTTTTTGAGGAGGGGGACAACCTGGGCGCATTTGAGGGAGGAGGGGACAGAGCCAGAGGAAAGAGAGGAGTTAATGACATTAGAGACAAAGGGGAGGATGTCCATAGCAATGGACTGGAAGAGGGGGGAAGGAATGGGATCAAGAGGGCAGGTGGTGGGACGGTGGGAGAGAACAAGTTGAAGGATGTCCGAGTCAGGGAGGGGTGAGAAGGAGGACAGAGAGGTGGGAGGTTTAGGTAGCGGGATGGGAGAGGGAGGGGTAGGGGGAAGGAGTTGCGAATGACCTCAACCTTCTCGTGAAAGAAGGATGAGAAGTCATCTGCGGTTATAGAGGAGGGGGTGGGGGAGGAGGAGGGGTGAGGAGAGAGGAAAATGTAGCATAGAGTTTACGTGGGTTGGAAACAGAGGATTGAATCTTAGAAAGGAAGAATGCAGACTTAGCAGAGGAGAGGTTAGCGGAGATTCTGGGATTATATGTATATATATATGATTAATAGCTTTGCTGTTATCATTGATGTGTGAGATGCCAGGCCACATTTTGCCATAGGCCATACACATATTGACATTATCCAAGCATTACAAGACCCAGGTCATCAAATGACCTCTCAGGTTCAAAGAGCAGGAGCCGTATGTACAAAGATTCTACATTTGACATTTTAAGCATTTAGCAGACGTTCTTATCCAGAAGCGACTTATAAGATGTGCATTAATACATGGTATGATCATTCATTGTTTGGGCAAGAGATCAGTGCAGTAATACAGCGATAGACATCGTTGTTGGCAGCTGCATACCATACCTGTCACAACAGGAAGGAAAAGGTTAGACTTATTTTTACTTATTATTATTTTTTATGAGTTAGTTTTAAACAAGTATACATATACAAAAAGCAGTAATAAACATGTAGACAGTGGTAATGACAATTGGCTAGATGTACAGAATTCACTGGTAGTGGGGTCTGAAAAGGTGGGTCTTGAGTCTCCTGCGGAAGATTGCAAGTGATTCCGCGGTCCTGACCGAGTGCGGAAGATCATTCCACCACTGAGGGGTCAGGACAGAGAAGAGGCGAGACCGCTAGGAGCGGCTGCCGGGCGCCCGGAGGGATGGGACAGTCAGTTTGCCAGAGGAGGCGGAGGGGTTTGGCTGGGGTGTAGGGTGTGATGAGTGTCTGGAGATAAGGGGGAGCAGTTCCTCTGAGAGGTTTAGGTAGCGAGATGGGTGAGGGAGGGGATGGGGGGGAAGGAGTTGCGAATGTCATCGACCTTCTTGCAAAAGAAGGATTCAAAGTCATCCGCAGTTAGAGAGGAGGGGGGGGGGGGGGAGGAGAGAGGAAAATGTAGAGTAGAGTTTGTGAGAATTATAAATTAAATTAAATTAAATTAAAAATGCAGATTTAGCAGAATAGGTTAGAGATAAAGGTAGCCAGGAGTGTGTCGCTCGTAGTTTGAGTCGGCCTGAATGGAGTCAGTTAGCCAGGGTGTGCCAGACTGCAGCCAATTTGGCCTTTTAGCTCATAAGGGATATGGTCAGGATATGGACAGGGGAAACCTGATCCTAGATCAGCACTCCTACTCTTAAAATCTTTGTACATATGGCCCCAGATCTCTGTGAAGTTTCTCTCAGTTGTGTCAGATCTGGGCAGCCTGCTGTCTCATGCGAAGTTCTGTCCTGCTCTGCAGTTATCCCTGCACAGTTGTACCTCCAAACTTACATTTGTTTTGGAGCTTGGAGCTAGTGAAATCAAAATTGCAACTTGAAAATAAAATACAACTATCTAAGGATAACAAACTCAGGTTTTCAAAGGATAAGAGAGTACGTCTTTGTACTCAGCACATATTGTCTCTGTATGCAGTGGCTTTTACTGCAAAGCGGTTTCATTCTGGAATTCTTATCTCATATCTGCCTCTGTCTCAATAACCACAAACCGCTTTCATTCACTGAAATTAAAATAAATTATAGCTCTTAATAAAAATGGCTGAGTACAAATCATACCTTAAGGGGAAAACAAGAATAGCTGCAATTGCATGTATTGTTGTTGTTCTATAACTTTGCATTTGCAAATCTCCATAAAAAAATAAATGGGTTGATAAATAAAACGTAGAATGTACGTCACAAACAGAATTACTCAGAGATGAGGAGGACGACTTCACAGTGCATCGCTGGACAGCACAGCCAAATTGCAGCAGATCTTCAATGTCTTCAGCCTGTTTGCATTTGCTTGTAAGATAATATTTCTACTTTAAATGTGCATTATAAATTTCATTTCTAACGGGCATTCAATACAATATTCTGAAGGTCTGGCCCCCTCTGTGAAATCTGTAGTGTACAATGTACACATCCTGTAGCAAATGTAGTTGTATGCTGCTGTGCTGTAAACCAGATTATCAACTGACAAAAGCAGAAAAGACAAGGGGATATGGCTAAAGTTATTTTATTCAGGTTTTTGTCTGGATGCGAAAGACTAATTGTTACCCCCACCAACAACAATGTACATTCAATGACAAAGACTTACATGTTTAAAATATGTCCGTTTAAAAGTTAATTGATTGTGAATGTATTCATGCCTTTTCCATACACTTATTTTATAGGTGTCAGCGCCACAACCTACAGATACTGAAAATTACATCCAATAAAATGACTGTTTTCCCGGGTTTTTTTTACACAATTACAGACGTTTCATTGCAATATGCCAAGAATAACAGAAACAAAATAACTGAACAAAACAATTGGGAAAAATACTGGAAAAAGACAATGGGATACTAAGTTGAAATGAGAAACCTGAAGAAATTGGAATGTGCAAGAGGCAAATGGGTAAGAAGTCTTAAGCTGGAGGTATACTGGCTAGGCGAACATGTCAAATTTTTCGCACAGCCTCGTTCACCTCATGTAATTTGGGCCGCGTGTTTCCGGTTTACATCTTGTTATCGTTGTGTCCAGCTGTTCCTTTACACGTGGCCCTAGCTAACATTTGTTGATTTATGCCAGACATAGCTAACGTGGCTAGCTAGTTGCTAGCTAACATGTGTGGCTCAATTTTAAGCAAAGTATAAAAGCCATTGTTGGCCACTACTACTAGCAAGACCAGGACGTTTTTTTAATTCTCTACCAGTTTTGCAAGCCATCTGAATTGCTGAACATGTTCATTTAAAATCTTGCAAACTGGCTACCGCTATGACCAAAAGTTTGCCAGTTGTTCGATTCTAGCTAGAAAGCTACGTGTTAGCTAATTCAACTAGCAAAGGTAACTGCCTGGGGATTCCTGCGCATTCCCGTTGAAGAAATGTAAGCGTTTTTGGCATTTCAGTGTGGACGGCCAACTTTTTGAAAACGTTGTGAAAACGCTAGTATGGTTGGAAAACATTGACATGAAAACTGTGTTTTTAAATGCATCCGCATTAGTGTGGACATGGCCTCAATATCCTCCTATCCTTTTTAGATCTTCTAATGGGAATGATTTGTGTTCTAATCGGCACAAAGCAGTGGTCTATGGTTTACACTGAATGTGTGAAGCATTAGTATCGTCAATGAGGTGTATGGGTAAAAAAATAAAAGGTGCAATGTGTTCACACTTTGTAATCTCCTAAAACAATTAAAAATCTTACAGTATTTGCTTGTTGAAAGGTGTCACACTGCCTTGTGTGCAAGCAGGATTAGGGGGCGGGGGCACAGAAAATGAACATTATCAGGATAAAGTGAATAGTGGAATTTTTCATTCTTTTTTTAAAAGGAGAAGATGAATCGGCGGTGGTAAGGGGAGTCAGATGACTCAGATGCTCCCCTGGCTATGGAACTTCAGGAAGCAGTTGTGGTTCCGTGAGATGCAGAGGAAGACACAGCACTTCAGGCATCGTACCCGTGATGTGCGTTCGCAGCCCCCAAACCGGCACCTGGCCCCCTCCCCCTCCGCCAGCTGCTCCGGCCAGTGCCCCAGCCCATCGTACCGAACGGCGGCATCTGGGAGAGGGGCCGCAAGGAGAGGGGTGGGGGACGGGGCTCTGTCCTGACCGGGAAGTTTTGAAGCAGGAGGATGTGGGGGTGCGGAATGGGGCATGTTGGAGCCGTTCGTGTGGATCAATGCTTTCGCCACCTCCAAGCGAAACGCCATGAGATTGAGGGACTCAAGCGAATGGCTGCGATCCTGCCTGAACTGCAGCCAGGAGTTCACAAGGGCCAGGTCTGTCAGGTGCCAGAGTACAGACTGCGGCCACCGTGTTGGAGAAGAGGCCGAGAGAGGCGTGCTGTAAAGGTTTAGCAGATCTCTGTTTAGCTGGGCATCCTTCTGAGCCCCCTCGAAGTCCTTGGCGAGTGAGACCTGGTGAGCTTGCATCTTTGTCAAAGTGGAGAGTATGAAGCCTTGCTTGCATCGGAGTAGAGTCAATCTCCCATCAGAACTCACAAATTCATCTCCCACCCCTCCTCTCACTCCCCCCACCCTCCCTGCACTCCTCACTCCGCTCACCAGGAGACGCTCCAGCATCACCGGCGTACAAAGTTCTTCCTTGCAGAGGAATACCAACCCCTCACCATTTTCTTTGTTCCTGGGGATCATTTTCTGTAGTGTGTCCTCTCTGTCAGAGTCATTCAAACTCAAATTCAAATCCAGAACCAAACCACCAGCCCCTAACAGGACAGCACATTGCAAAGCAGGGCAGGAGTTTTTGAGAGACTTCCTCCAGCAGCAATGTCCCAAATAGAGAGGGTGCTGGTCCACTCCATAATTCCCTTCATGACTCAGCAACAGACAGCCTGACCGAACTCTGTCAAGTACACCCCGAACCTGCCAGAGGGGGTCAGTATTGACCATGCAGGTGCTCCCACTGCCATGTCCACCCTCAGATCTCTGTGCCTTGCTGTGTGCATTAGAGACGTCCTGCATTCCACTTTCGTCCCCCAAAGTCTGGACATTGCTGCCTTCCCGTGCCCGCTTCCGCGTGTAGTGAGTATGGCTGCGTGTGTTGTGGGTGTGCTCTGCTCTCGCTGAGCCGGTCGGAGGGCGAGCAGGTATTTGCGCAAGGCTCGCCAGGTCACAGTGCTGAGAGGTGTGCCATGGGTCTCCAGGCCTCTGCTCCACGACTCCATCCCCAAGTTTGTGCATGGCTGCGTCGCGGTGACTAACGGTGTCTGTTTTTCTTGTTTTGCACAAGATAGCCGGCCCATCTGCGCAGGCCATGGACACAGGTCCCTCGGTGTCCATACGATGTTCTGTGCTTTGCTGGTTTCCGGGCCCCTCGGCGAGAGCGACCCCCCCATCTCCACATGCACTGCCTCCATCCATGTCTGTGCCCATGGGGAGCTCTGAGTCCTTAGGTTGACGTGCCAGTCGCAACTTGCGCGCTAGCTGGGCGAACCGGGAGGCAGACATCGTGTCGGCAATCAGAGGCACTCTGGTGAAGTCCTGCCAGTACAACTTTTTATCTGGAAACTTAGGGGAGAGAGGGGGAAAGATGTGGAAAGGAAATTTGTTCGCAAAGAAACAAACATAGTGTATTCCTGATGAGGTATTGCAGTTGTACCTTTGAGTAAGGTACTTAACCTGAATCACTTCAGTAAATATCTAGCTGTATAAATAGATTGTATGCAAAGAAATGTAAATTGTTTAAGTCCCTCTGGATAAGAGCATCTGCTAAATGCCTTTAAAGAAAAATAAAGTGTAGATACAGATGTGCATATGTGTGAAATGTGTTGGCTCACGTTCATAGAGTTACACATAAGGGTAGACTGAGCTGGAAGCTGGCATTATTATAGTATTATAGTAACTCTTATTACAGTAGCTGAACATATGGATAAGCATTACCTGATAATAACATTACATGGAAAGTACCTGTAAATGACTAACCTTCAGCGTTCCCATGGCAATGTGGATTCCAACAAACTGGGCCACCTCTTTGGCTATAACTGAGTTGGGGGTACCAGACAAAGTAGAGGTACAATGTGCAATTTCCTCCCATGTTTCCCAGTCCAGATACTGGGAGAAATATTCGATGGGGGTCTGCCCCCTTTCCTTCTCCTTCTCCTTCTCCTTCTCCTTCTCCACGCCCCATGGTTGCAGAGTCACCTGACCTGCCCTGGACTCGAATGCTGAGTGAGAACAGAAAGTGGGACATGAATGATAACAGAAAGGAAGCAGTTAAAAATGTAATTTAATGTAGGGGTTCTCAAACCTTTTCATCTCAAGGCCCCCTATATTGACCACTGTGTAGCTGAAGTGAAAACTCTCCACCTCAATAAACTTCTTTTGACACCTTTATCCAACACCCTCTCTAGGCTGCAATGTAATGGCTATTTAGCACACAAGTAGATGGAAGCATTTCATGTATTTCAATAAATTGTGATGTTATTATATCATGGATCTATATAAGAGGTAGCTATTATGTACAATGTACATTTTTCATAATTGCAGTGAATACAATTTTACAAAGATGGGTAGTCTAAAATACAGAGGTATAAACAAAATATTCTTTCAGCAAAAATATTTTTTCCATTTTGCTGAAGACCCATTGATATTCCTTTGAGGGCCCTGGCATGGGTACCCTTGCTGTAATGATCATTATTGATATTATATAACTTTCCAAGGTGACTTACAAGAGTATGTGTTTATCAAGATTAAGGCTATAGCTTTATTACACATCTCATGAGATTGAAATTCTCAGGGAAATATTAAAATATTCCCCATGCAAGCATTAAATGTGAGCAGGAAAAAAATGAAACAGAAATAACGTAATTTAATTTAAAATTTGCAGTAAAATAAGGAAAAGACTTGCTCAATTCTCTCGCTGTAATTGGTACAGTTGGCTCCTGCTTTACTGTTAAAACCAATGTGATTTTTTGTGACTGCAGGAATCTACAGAGACTGTGAGCTGAGTTGTTGGAATAAAAAAAATGCTACTGCCATGTACAGAAAAGCAGAGGTTCTTTGAGACGCTACCATAAACATTCAAAGGGAACATTAGATGAAAGTGGTGGCCTGAAATGCTCTTATGGATTGCAAGCAAACAGGAAACTGTGAGTAATTAACAAACATCAGGAAATTGCTTTGGCCAAATGAACTTGCAAATTAGCTTGCAACTTAGGCCAGAAATCCCTTTGTGAACAGCAGAGACAACATCAAAGCCTTAATGACACATTTTGAAAGGTCTTTCCCTAGGTTTTAAGAGGATCTGGCTGTAATAGGTGAGTTGAAGAATTGTACTGAGCTTTTTTTATTTGTCCTAAAGTCTATTTATGACAGATGGCAGGCATATTGCCAGGCTGTCAGATTTTATTGAACAGGCTGTTTCAGAAGAAAAAAAAAAACCCAGAGAAGCTTTAACTGTAAGTAAAGACAATTTTACACTACAGCAAATATTGTTGGCAGTTGTAAAATGTAAATCATAAGGCTTGGAGCCAAATTAAAAACCTTCATACTGATGTGATAACCAGAGGTGCACGTAAGTGGTACGCCAGTACGCATTCGCGACCGCAAACGTTAATTGCGTCCTTAAATGTTAATTTCGTACCAAGCAAGATGACAAACTTTTGAAACATACGTGACTTTAAGGTTGATCAGTCCATCACTGGTAAGTTCATTTTAATATGATATAACATAACATAATATAATACAGTATATTACTGGTGAATGCCAAAAAAAAGGGAAACACTTGAGAAAATTAATAGAATTAATTGGTTGGAGACCTCCTGGAACACGCGGACATGCTCCTGGCAAGAGCAGGGGTGGATCCAGTGGTCATGGTCCATGTTGGAACCAATTACATAGGTAAGGGTAGGTTTGAGGTTCTGCAGGACAAATTTATAGAATTAGGATCAAAGTTAAGAGGCAGAACCTCCACGGTGGTCTTCTCTGGAATTCTGCCAGTACCACGTGCTAGCAAAGGCAAGCAGAATTTTATATGGAGATTTGACACGTGGCTAGAAACCTGGTGTAGGAAAGAGGGGTACAGATGCATTGGGCCAGCGTATGCTCAGGGTAGCGGAGGAATATTTAAACTAGGGACTGGGGGGGCAGGGAGGGAAATTAGTAGTAGTAGTATTATGGATAGGGAGGTACAGACTGCCCAGATGGAAGATACCAGGGCAGAGTATAATAAATCTGAGGATATAATTAATAAAGATTTTTTGGATCATAATGTGAATAGAGGTGGTTCGGCACAGTTATGTGTGGAGGGAAGGACAACGTAAGTGTGAGTAAGGCTCTGAAGTTCATGTGTTTAAATGCAAGAAGCATAAAAATATTTTTTGGGGAACTGGAGGCTGTCATGTTGAATGGGGGTTATAACATTGTTGGGATTACTGAGACATGGCTTGGCGCAGCGGATGGGGATGAATATAATGTAGAGGGGTACAAATTGTTTAGGAAGGATAGAACTAATAAAAGAGGAGGGGGAGTGACCCTTTATGTGAAAGACAATCTTAATGTGCAGGAAATTCCAGGTATAAACCCATTCGTTTCTTGTGAGGACATCTGGATTAGATTACTGGGAGATCATGAGAAGGGCCTAAATATAGGAGTATGCTATAGACCTCCAGTTTCAGACAGTAACATAAATAGTATGCTCTTTGGTAACATAAAACAAATCTGTGCTGAAGGACAGACGATAATAATGGGCGACTTCAATTACCCCTCTATAAATTGGGAGATAGTGACAGGTCAGGGCAAATGTGAAGAGGAATTTTTAGATATGGTCAATGACTGCTTTTTGGTACAGTCTGTTACTCAGCCTACGTGAGGGAAATCAATACTGGATCTAGTTTTGTGTAACAATCCTGATAGAATTTGCAGCACAGAGGTAGGAGAACCACTAGGGGCAAGTGACCACAGTTATTTTTGATACTTTTTGGCAAGTTAAGACAGCCTCCTCTAACTCTAGAATTTTTAATTTTAGACGAGCTGACTTTAATAAAATGAGAGAGAATTTAAGTAATATAGATTGGGTAAAACTTCTGGATTGCAGAACTGTGAATGAAAAATGGACTATATTTAAAAGGGTTATTGTAGATGTACAGTGTAAATTCATCCCAAAAGTAAGGAAAAATAGGATGAAAAAAACTGTCTCCGCAGTGGATGACTAAATCTTTACGGGAGATTCTGAGACAAAAGAAGCGACTGTACAGAGTATATAAAAAGGATAACTCAGAGAGAAACAAGTTAGATTATTGAAATATGCGGGCTAAGGCTAAAAAGGAAATAAGATCAGCTAAAAGGCGGTTTGAAATTAAAATTTCCCAAGATGCAAAAAGTAAGCCTAAGAAGTTTTTTAATATTGTAGTAGAAAAAGGAAAGTTAAAGATGAGGTCAATTGCATTAAGAATAAGGAAGGAACTTTGGTTTATAATAATAAGGATATTGATAACACACTAAACAGTTACTTTGTTGAGAGCTTTAGTAGAGAAGAGGTTATAAATATGCCTAAATGTATAGACAAGGTACAGAATGTTTTGGAGGACTTTGAGATAAGGGACGTAGAAGTACTACATAAACTACAAAAACCTAAGACAAATAAGGCAGCAGGCCCGGATGGCATATATCCCAGAGTACTCAAAGAACTTGGGGAAATTATATATAAACCATTGACAGATATTTTTATTCAATCCATAATCACTGGAGAAATACCAGATGACTGGAAGCAGGGTAGTATAATTCCAATATATAAGGGGGAACTATAGGCCTGTCAGTTGAACCTGCATCGCATGTAAAATGCTGGAATGTATTATTAGGGATAAGTTGGAATCATTCTTAAAAAATAATAGTATTTTAAGGGAGAGCCAACATGGTTTTCTCAAAGGGAGGTCATGCCTAACAAACTTCCTGGACTTTTTTGAAGAGGCTACAAAGTGTGTTGACCTGAACCAGGCTTATGATATTATATATTTGGACTTTCAGAAAGCATTTGACAAGATACCACATGAGAGGCTCATTGCTAAAATGAATTCAGTAGGAATTGCAGGAGTAGTTTCAGAGTGGGTTCATAATTGGCTGCAAGGGCGAATACAAAGAGTAACGGTAGGTGGGGCCGTATCTGACCTTGGTGCTGTGGGCAGTGGTGTCCTGCAGGGATCGGTGCTGGGACCTCTGCTCTTCCTTATTTACATAAATGATCTTGATATGGACGTTAGTAGCAAAATAGTTACATTTGCAGATGATACTAAACTTGAGGGTTTGGCAAACAGTTTGGAATCTACTAAAGTAATCCAAGATGATTTAGACAAAATCCCCAAATGGGCAGATACATGGCAGATGACATCCAATATTGCTAAATGTAAAGTTATGCATGTGGGAAATAAAAACATTAGACAGGAGTATTTTATGGGAGGAGAAAAGTTAGTAATAAAAACATTAGACAGAAGTATTTTATGGGAGGAGAAAAGTTAGTAGGTGTTCAATTTGAAAAAGACTTAGGAATTGTAGTTGATCAAAGCCTATCTGCATCAAAGCAGTGTGCTACAGCAGTGAAAAAAGCCAACAGGATGCTGGGATACATAGCAAAAAGTATTGAGTATAAATCAAAGGAGGTTATATTAATGTTATATAATGCCTTTGTCAGACCTCACTTAGAATTCTGTGTGCAGTTCTGGGCACCGCACTACAAGAAAGATATAGAAGCTCTTGAAAAAGTCCAAAGAAGGGCAACTAACCTGATACCTGGTATGAAAGGTAAAAGTTATGATGATAGACTTAAGGCACTCAATCTATTTAAGATTAGTAAACGGAGACTTAGGGGGGATTTGATTGAGGTTTTTAAATTCCTAAAAGGGATTAACAAAGTGAAATACCAAAGATTTTTTAAGATAAGTGGGGTCAGCAGAACAAGAGGCCACAGGTGGAAATTAGTTAAAGGCTAATTCCACACAGATATTAGGAAGTTTTTCTTTACACAAAGAGTTGTCAATGCCTGGAACAGCTTGCCAGGTCGGGTAGTAGAGGCAGAAACACTTGGGCTATTCAAGTCCAGGCTAGATGTAGTACTAGATACTCTTTAGATTAGGACCTGACGAGTCTAGATGGGCCGAACGGCCCGTTCCCGTCATTATGTATTCTTATGTTCTTATGTTCTTATAAAAAAACACCAAATGATGGAATTTCTCATGGATTTTCATCGTTTCAATAGAGTTCCAAACACTTGAAAGGATGAAGGCGCCAAGGCGCATTGAAGCAGAATCAAAAATATAATAAAAATGACATTGTGCAGTAAACGCAAGGGCAAACTTTAAGGTGGACTTACTTCAATCTTGAACAATCATGTTTTTTGCTTGAGATTTTGTTTGTGCTCATGGAGCCACCTGTCATGCTGTCATGGTAACAGGCCATGGCATAGGCCTCCCCCTCGGGCTCAGAATCAGAACTGTCTGAGTGTTCCGCATCAGACTTCTGCTGGAGGAATTCTATAAGCTCCTCAGAGCTCTGCTGCTCTGTGTTTACTTCACCTGTAGGAAGATCAATAAGCGTCAAGTTATGTTCATTGACCCAAATGACCCAGGCAAACCCTGACTAAAAATGTAAGTTTGGAAAAAGTGTAATGTTGTTACACATTACTGTAGCAAGGTATTTATTTATGCTCATTACCAAATGATCTATCCCTCTTTGTAACTTAATATGTAAACTGTTAGCTAATTGTACCTAACAAAAGCTTCTCTTGCCAGGCAACAATGGGAGGGTTTAAATAAGTTATTGATGAATAGGTCCACGAAAAGTAAAGTCAATATTTACCTTCCCCAGTACAGACATATACATTATGTTGTGTCCCCATCTGTATGGATCTCTCTGTGTCCTGATCACATTCCTCAATTTCTGCAACACCCTGCTCTGGGGGCACAGACACCCCTACACAGGAAGAAAACACATTACATAACACTTCATCACCAGCGGAAGTCATAGGTTGTAATGGATCAATCCTAGGCTTAGACACAGTGAATGAATTCCTTACAGATTCCACTGCTGTCCGTGAATTGGCCAGAATGGAGGTCTGACACAAGAGGCCCTTCAGCATCAGTGTGACTTGGATTGGCTCGCTGACCTAGTCCCGCTGCCCTGGACACCAGCAAAACTGAGAGTCCATGTTCTCTCTGTGGGGGTTCCAACACCACCTCGTTCTCCTCCTCCTTCATGCGGAAGAATATACACTGCTCGTTCCCACGAACCCCAACACCAAGCACCAATGGGGGAATGCTGGCTGCCTCCTCCATCTCACCATCTCCTCCACCCTCTCTGTCTTCAAGTGACACAGCCTCAGAACCTGTGATGGATAAGGAGAAAGAATCCCTTTACAATGTAAAAGGGCTTTGAAATAAATGACTGACAGCCCTTGCCTGCAACATATTTCTTAAAATAAGTAGACATCAGGCTGATGAATACAATTTGCGATGGTAATGGCTTAAATCAATTTCCAGTGGACCTACCTGCACAAGTGTTGCCCTCGACTCTCAATTCCTCCTCTGGGAACTGTGACTGCCTATGTGCCAGGAAAGCTTGGGGTTCGTCCAAAATGAGAGGATCCTCTTCCTTCACTAAAAACATCCGAACTCCCTGCTGCTGCTCACAGGGGTCTACCTGACTGATTACTACTGCTCCCTCCCTGCCAGGTGTGGCAGATGGGTCATTGGGGCAGGGTATCAAATCAGAGGAGTAATCCTCTACCTTAATCACCTGACCCATCACAGACCCCATTAGTGTCATTCTACCGCCATCATTTCGGGGACCCGCTTCCATGCTGAATCCTGAGGATGTATGATCCACCTGCTGAAGTAAAAGGGTCGTTCATACTTTGGGACAATAGACTAACCAAATGTAACTACTCATCCACTTAGTGTAAGTTTAAAGTTCTAGAGATCAAGACTGACTGGATAATAGGTTATAACATGTTTTAACTCCAGGTGTATGAAATTAGTAAATCATTGATACTTACTGAGACGCTCATCATAATTATTCATCATGCTGTTTTTATTACAAAACAATGTACATTTGAAGTAAATATCACCATATCGTATATCAATACCACACCACTATTTCACCAAATAACCATACTCCTTTTTAGTGCCTTGTTTATAAAAAAAATAATATATATTGTTAAAATGATTGTGCAATCAACACACTCACCTGTCTGTTGTTGTTTCTCAGTTCATCCTGGCATTGCTCCACATCTCCCTCACACCTCTCTCTTCCAGTGAGGAATCTCTCAAGCAGGATGGATGGAGAGTGGCAATCACCTGCCCCCCTAATTTGCTCGCCCGCTCCCCTGTTTCCATCCCGTCCTCAGTTTTCAGCGCCCCCACGCTTGTGGTGACAGACTCCAGTTCAAAAATAATCTGCTCATCAGAGGACTCTTCTAAGGATGCTGGGAGACAGGATTCTGGGATGCATGCACCAATCAGGAGCTCTTCCTGCTTGCACCGTGATCTCACGGTCTCCTGTTGGTGGAGGGGAGGAGATTTGGACTGGTGGAAAAGCTCCACCCCTTCCTCTTCCTTGATTGGAGAATCACTGGTGAGTGACTGAAGTTGTAAGATCACCTGGCATCCTTCTGCCTCGGATTCAGTTTCTTTCATGATGTCTGCTTCCACTCCCCTCCTGCCTCCACTTTGGTCCCCACCCTGCCCTCTTCTTCTGCAGCTCCTTCCTGTGCTGTCCCTCTCCATCCTCCTCCTCCCTCCTTCCCTCCTCTCCACCTCTTCCTCCTCCTCTTCCTGCTTGATCTCGGAGCAATCCATGGAACAGAAGCTCACATGTGCATTTGAGTGTATTACTGCCGTACTGACATTTGCATTTGAGTCCTGATTCTTGACTTGTGTTGGGAGTGTAGAGGTGCCTACAGTTATATGCTGGCATGACTGGCTTGTTTCTATTTGTAATTGGCAAGCAGCTGTATGGTAAGCATGTGGAATGTTATCCAACACATGACTACTGTCCTGGCATAAGGTGTTGTCCTCCATATTTTGGTCTCCAACAGTGACTATGTCCACTTCAAGAAGCAGCTCTTCCTTTATTTCCTCCTCTGTTGCAATTTGGGGTTCCTGGCAGGAGGTAATAAGCTGGAGGCCACTGGAGGTCTCTTCCTTGCCCTCATTTTTCTCTTCAAATTCCCTTCCCTCCATCTGTCCCTCGGTTTTAGCAGTCTCCAGCTGTGTGAAGTCTTGCAGTTGCGTTGCAGGTGATAAATGGAGTGACTGGTTGTGGTTAAGGGTGTCAAGGGGTATAGCCTGGCTGGAGTTACAGAGGCTCGGGGAAAGGACACATATAGAAGAGGGACATGATGGGGCAGCATCCAGCGGTGCATCTTCTATATGCGGTACTCCACTCGGCGCTCCATTCTGTCTAGTATCTTCTAGGCAATCCTTTGAGCACCTCACGATGTCATCAAACTCCTCCCTTTGCTGTGTTTTTAACACCTGTGAATGTCCACTCGAGCTCACACTGAAGTTGGAGGTAACCCTTGGTACAGTCCCCATGACGCTATCCAAATTAGCTGCTCCTCCTTCTTTACCTTCACTTTCCAAGCAAGCAGTGGCAAGGGACAAGGATGGGGAGGGGTTCAGGGCCGGGAAAGAGACTCGCTCAACCCTATCTCCTAAACCAATTTCCCCCATCTCCACCTCCATATCCCAATCCGTTGCAACCTGCATCCCAAAATTATCAGGGTGGATCGTATTTCCTAGCGCGCCCTCACTTGCCTTTGGTGTCTGAATCAGATCGAGCGTTAGGCTCAGTTCTCCACCCAAAGCAGCCACCCCCACCCTGTCCCCTTCACGGTTCTGTAAGGAACCTGCTCCTGGATTCAGCAGAGTAGGAGGTTTCCCCACTCCAAGTTCATGCAAGCTTGTAAAGTCCTGTCCTTGATCCAGAATTTCTTGGGTCAATCTTTTTGTGCTCAACCCAAGAGAGGTTTCCTCATCCGTCCTTGAAATATTCGTAAAAACAATGCAGTCCAAATTAAATTTGTCAGGCCTAATTACCAAGGCATGCACAGCTGCCATGTGCTCTTCTAAGGCTAAAACCTCAGAGAATCTCTCTCCACAATCCTGGCACGCGAGTGCCCGTCGAGCTTGCGGGGACCCCAGGATTGTTTCAGCTACCCCAACCTTGGACACTTTGCGCTTACGGTTAGTCACAGGCTTTACCTGAAGGGGGGATGATGAGGGGGCGGAAGAAGAAGAGGTAGAAGCAATACAGCCTGTTGTTGCTTTCCTTTCGGTTTGGTTTTTGGCTGTCTTTGCGGTTTCTGGTTTGGCTTTTTCTTTTGTTGTTGCGTTTTTTTGAGCTTCTGCTGTTTTTGCACTGGCAGCATCTGTGGGTCTTGCTGGGAGTTTGAGACTGTGAGTTTGAGACTGTGAGTTTGAGACTGACAGGGCAGGAGTTGCTGTGATTGTTGTTGGGTCTTACTGGGATCCAATTTGTGAACCTTCAACTGGGGCTGTTTGTGTCCTTTCAGTAATAGCAGGGATTGCTGCTTTATTTGTTCTTGATCTTCTGGAATGTGACTTTGTTTCTTATTTTTTTCTTGCTTTTTCTTCTGCTTCTTTTCAGGTGGCATTCGTTCTTCATTTTTTAGTTTTCCCTTTTGGGATATTTGCTTTTTCTTTTTTGCCATTTGCAGTGACATCTGCTTTTTAATTTTCTCAGGCTGTTTTTGAGCCATCGCATTTTTCTGCGTTTGCCCTTTCTTTTTTTTAACCTGCACTGGTTGCGTTTGCTCAGTCACTTGTGTTGTTTTTTGAACTGGCTGATGTACCATCTTATCCTGAAGTAAAGTCTGAGCCGTGACAGTTTTTTCTAATTTTTCTTTCTTTTTTCTCTTTTTTTCTTTCACAACTTTTGGCTGCAACTGTGCTTTCTTTGCCGACTGTAGCATGACCTGCATTTTTTGTTGTTTGTGGCTGTCTTTTAGATGAGTCTGGGGTGTCTGCAGTGGCTTCTGTTTTGCGGATTGTTTCACTTTCTCTGGAGCAACGAACCGCACAACAAGGCGCTCCTTCTTTGACCGTGACCGTTTTGTGCGTTTGATATTCGGTTGAGTCTCTGAGTGTTGTGTCAGTTCTTTCTCCTGTTGTGCACGCCCAAGGTACTCTCTTTCAAGCACTAACAATTGGGAATGCTTGGCTGGCTTCCCATCTGGTGTCATTTTCTTTGATCGTGCTTGTGGACATCCTTTCACAAATTCTCGTGTTAGAGAGCTACTCTCTTGTAGCTGTTGTATCTGTGTGTTCTCCGAATGTTTAGGTATATACTGTACGTTCAGAGTGTGCAACTGGATTCCTTGGTGCTGAGATGTGTCCTGCTCTGGTCCATTTGCTTGCAGTAAAGAGAGACAGGTTGTTAGTGTATGCTGCTGCATTTGTGTTGAGGTTTGCTCTTTTTGTCCAGTAATGTTACCTGATAATTGTTGTGTAGGTTCTGTTTTTTTACAGGTTTCTGTGTTTTCTTCTGCTCCTGTTTGTTCCAGGGCCACTTCTTCCTCATTGCTCTCTTTTGGTGGCTGTGTCTCCATTTGTTCCCATGTCTCTGCCTGTTTCTGTGTCTGCCTTAATTCTGCCATCTCCACCTGTACCTGTGTCAGATCCAATTCCACGGTGTCCACCTGAACCTCTGTCAATTCCAATTCCACTGTTTCCACCTGCACCTGTGTCAGTTCTAATTCCACTGTTTCCATCTGTACCTGTGTCAACTCTGATACCACCGTTCCCATTGTGGAATGTGTCTGTTCAACTCCCAAAGCATCCAGTTGTACATTTGTTTGCCCTATTTCCACTGTCTTTAACTGTCCAGAATGTTCTAGTTGCATCATCTCTACATGTCCCTGTGTCTGCTCAAGTACCACTGTCTCCATCTGCCCTTGGGTCAGGTCTAGTTCCAATGTTTCTGTCTGTAACTGTGTTTGTTCTACTTCAATTATCTTATCCTGCCCCTGTGTCTGTTCTGGTTCCAATATTTCAATTTGCCTCTGTATCTGTAGTAGTCCCACTGTTTCCATCTGTCCCTGGATCTGTTCTAGACCCAATGTTTCAGTCTGTCTCAGTGTCTGTTCTTGTCCCAATGTTTCAGTCTGTCCTTGGGTACATTCCATTTTGTTTGACTGTCTCTCTGCTTGTTCCTGTTCTCTTGTATCCGTTTGTACCTGTAGCTGTTCATGCCCCATTACCTCCACCTTGTCTTTTACCTGTTCTTGGCCAAATGTGGAAATTAGTTCCTGCATTTGCTCCTGTCCAAGTGTTTCTATTTGCTGCATTGCCTGTCCTTGTACAAACGCCTGCAGGTGTTGTAATGTCTGCTCTGGCAGACGAATCTCTGTGTGGGCTTCCATTGACTGACCTTCCTTTCGATGTTCCCCCTTCTCTGTGATAATGTTTCGTGCCGTCTCTCTGCCCTGTGAATGTTTGAGCTTCATGTGCTGTAGTCGTGTCTTCGCAGTCTTGAAGATCCCGTCGCACAGGGAGCATGAGAAGGTTATGACAGGTTTACCTGGAAGTACAATTCAAGCTGACAATCAATACTCAACAAAACATTTTATACTGAGCATAATGGCAGCAATCATAAACATCATGAGGTGAGTAACAAATGGCTGAAGCAGTCCAATTCCTGATAACATGGCTTCATTATAAGCTGTGAATTAGCTGCCAGAATCCTGGAATCAAATGTGACTTCCCTGGTTGGATGGCAGGTAGTTTCTATAATTGGAAAAAACCTTTATCAAATTGTATCTATCTTTTTTAAATATATATATATATATCTTTTTTAACTTTTTCTCCAAATTTGGAAGGCCTGGTCATATTTATAGCAGAGGTTCCAAAAGGGATAATTGGTGCTGGTCAACACTCGATCAAATGGTAAGTCACTTCTGGTTGTTACCACTACTGGTGGTAATATAAATGGATGAGTACACATTATTATATAATGCATACACAAAAATAATCCAACCACAATGTTACAGAATAAGACCAATAGAATGGCTAAAAGCAAATATCTAACAATTTTACAGCATCCTGATAGATGGCAAGCAGTAAGCAAATTAACTGTCTCTAAAAGCTATTTAAGAACACAAATCGAATGCAGAATTAAAACGTAAAAGCTATTTGCGCAAACAGTTTATATTAAAAAAAATTAAAAAAAGGTTCCAGTCTTACATGCTGAGTCTCTCAATTTTCTTCTCAGTTTAGAAAAGAGCTGCTGCCTGTTGACGTTGTCTAAGTGATGGGAGCAGCTCTTTATCCTCATCTACCTTTGAACCTATCCTCTGTGAGACAGCTTCTGATCACTGTTTTTTGTCCTATCATATAGATATTTAAAAATAACTCATGAGATGTCTGTCGAGACATCACACATTTGGTACTTGTACTTGTACTGCATCTAACTATATGTGGTATGAAATACTATAAGAAGAACCCTTCTCATTTATTTTTATTACATAAGTGTAATCAGATAACTGAGTGGGTTAACTTAATTCATATGTAAGGGATAATGTACTGTGGACAAAATAACAGCAGGATAGGGAGATGCAACCCCCAACGCTTTAGCACACTGAAGTGCTGTTAGTTTCAATATCTGACTTGTCCGCAGTACATTATACTGCTTATACCACAGTTATTTAATAAGGAATTTATACACATCTGTGAATTGTTTCAGAAATACATTTATTCACAAAATTAGACAACATTTCATTAGGCATGTCCACTGCAAAAAAAGAGTGGCACCATGGTGTCCCTGATTGTGAACCGGACTATTTCCATTGAATTAAGTGTACGTGAAACATGTTATATCCATGTGAAACCTGTTACATCCTGAGACCTGGATGACACATCTAATATACAAAAAACGGTGTACCCCCCATGACATCCTCTTCACCAATCATAAATAAGTATTTAACCAAGCTGTGGTATAATCCATATGAATGAACATTGCAACAAACCACTGTCATAGGTCCTACTGAAATATTGAGCAGTACGGTCTAACACCATGGTTCTCAATCCTGGTCCTGGGGGACCCCTGT
Source organism: Aldrovandia affinis (assembly GCA_029706075.1). Lineage (NCBI taxonomy): Eukaryota > Metazoa > Chordata > Actinopteri > Notacanthiformes > Halosauridae > Aldrovandia > Aldrovandia affinis. The sequence goes on from JAINUG010000189.1 coordinate 1,290,896, forward strand.
TTTGCTGGTTTTTGTTACAGCCAATCTTGTTATCAATTAAGGTTATTGAAAGCACGCGTTTCATCATTTTTCCTTAAACTTAGATTTTAGATGAGAAAACTTTAATATCTTCAATGGGACCATATGGGTTGCATCATAGTACATGAAACATACCATAACCATATCAACAAGCATACCATTACAGTGTAAAATATACAGCACTGCACATACAGCACCACATAGAAAACAGTACCTGCAACTTTGCCATGGACATCAGACATTTAAAAATACAAAGTGGTTACCTATAAAGTGCAAAATGTGCATTACAATAGGCCAAGCCAGGCAAATTATTAGAATGCAGTCCATATAGAATAGTAAAGTGCAGGGCAGGGATTCAATGCAGGTTGATTCATCAAGCCTGCATAGTGCAAAGCAGCTAAAAATACAAAATAATACATCAGTGTTACTACAGCTTATTTAATTGAACTATTACCATGGGGATGAATGAGTTCTTAGTAGGGGTGCACCGATATATCGGTGGACTATCGGTATCGGGTGAAATTTACCGATGACTGTGGTCGATAATTATCCATCAGTTTGTGTTGCGTCAATCTTGTCTAAATGTTCAAACTTGAATGGAACGGCAGTATCTTTTATTTACAGACTAAACTGATTGAAACCACGCCTAATTTACTCCTCTAATGATGCTGCGATTGACTAGCTATCACGACTAAACTCGGTTAATCTTCAAGGCTGGCTGTGATTGGCTGTTTTGTGTGTTGGTTGGAAAAAGGCCAAAACAAACTATTCTCCTCCACGCAACAATGTTATAGTCTGACCGCAATCATCAAGATTTGTAAATTTGCCATGGTTGATCATTGAAATTACGACAACGGTGTAAAATTTGGTTACCGCCATGCCGTGCTGTCTTTGTTAACACTGTCAAGCAAAAAAAATGTTGGCTATGTGGGCGCATTAAAAGGTGTCAGGGAAAAACAATGGATTTGCTATTTGTAACCAATGCTTCAGTGAGATTTCAAGAGAAAGCAACTCAAGCAAGGATTTTAATACATCAAATCTGACCAGCCATTTTAAGACATCATGACATTACAATTAGTATGTGAAAGAATGTTATAATAAAAGCTGTTCCATACATTTGTATGATTGAATCTGTGCTCATTTAAAAGTATAATGAAGAGCAGAATTATTATTATTTTTTGCCAGGGCACAAATAGGACAATAAATAACAAATTATCGGTATCTGTATTGGTATCGGCCGATTGTGTTATTTGAATTATCGGTCCAGAATTTTCATATCGGTGCATCCCTAGTTCTTAGTATGGTTCATTTTATTTCTGAGCCCCAATGAGAGGGGCAAGAATTCCACAGACAGTGGGTCACAGTCACGGGAGACCTTGTCTGCTTTCAGTTAGGTGGGTATGGTACAGGTGGTACAGATCAGGAAGTTGCACCCCTATTTTCCAGCATGTTTTCACAACCCTACCCAGTTTGTTCCTCTGTTCCACTTGAAACAATACATGTTTGGCTGATTGCCATTTGCTTTGTCTTTGAATTCTTCATTGTCAACAAGTCAAAGTTTAGTTTCAGTAACCAGGTGTCCACACTCCAAGCAATTAGGACCACACTTATTTAATCTGACATAATTCAATCAATTGTAACCTCAATTGTGACCTAAAACAAGAAACATACAGGAAAAAGCCAAAGGACTCACCCTGTGAGCTGACGCCCAACTTCTTAATGTGCGTGGTATCTCCGGTGGGGGTCTGCAATATGGTCCCCCCGCCCCCCGCTTCTGTGTCTTCCTCCTGCACGTGTGTAAGCAGGTGCTTCTGGAGAGCCTTGGACATGCTGAACCTCTTGCCACAGTCCTTGCACACATAGGGCCTCTCGCCAGTGTGTGTGCGCTGGTGGTACTTCAACAAGGTCAGGGTCTTGCAGGGCTTTCCGCATTCCAAGCAGGTGTACCCGTGCAGGCCAAAGTGGACCTTCTTGTGGATGGTCAGCTCAGAGGACCTGCGGAAGGCCTCGCCACAGATGGGGCACTTGAAGGGCTGCTTCTCTGTGTGGGCCCGCTGGTGGGCCATGAGCTCCGTGGAGCAGGCAAAGTGGCGGTCGCAGACATAGCAGGCAAAAAGGGCGTCCCCCAGCATGCACTGCTCGTACTCGGCTGGGTGGCTCTGCTTCAGGTGGCGCTTCTTGCTCTTGTGGTCGCTGAAAATTATGTGGCACTCCAGGCACTGCAGGGAGAGCTGGGCTGCTGAAGGGAGAGGGACACAAGAGAGGGCCCGAGTGGAGCTTTTAATTAGTGGAGACAAAGTGCGCCTGCACTGGATTAAAGAAATTAAAAGCAAAACACAACCTGGAAGGCGCCATCTCACCGGCAGACATAAATACTGACCAACTGCAGAGATGAACCAGATCGCTTTAATTCAAGTGCCAATGAACAAAACAAGACTGCTTCTATCAGTCCAACTACAATATATAGCTTATTGTGTAAATGTATATACATTTAGTAAGGTTATCTTCATTCCCTTCAAACACAACATGTGTTTTATATTAATAATAGGCTTTCAAAAAATTATGGGGATAAGAGATGTAAACATTCTCATAATTTATTAATTTATTAATACAATTTAGGTAGCCAATTGTACCCTCTACTGATTCAATTACCCTTCACACGAGTCCGCTGCCTGCAACTACGGGAGACGAGACGGACCCCGCTGAGCCGTTGACCGTGAATCGGATACACGCAGGGAAGTTTTCTGTACCTGTGGCGAGCTTGTGCCGGACAGCCAATCGCCGCCCCCAAGTGGGACTCCCCGGTCAGAGCCGGGCTGGCACAACCAGTGAATTTAACCCTGGCTGCAGTGGGAAACCTGCACTCCAGGCAAGTGCCTTTTCCGGTTGAGCCACCCAGAGGCCCGCGTTTCTCATAATTTATTAGATGTAATATTTATTACTCAAAATTAAGGACAAAGCATGCTTGGGTTCAATAGAATGCAGGCCTGATAGAGGATACGTACAAGTGGCTGGCATTAGGAAATGCTTGGACATGTCTATCTTCAGTGGCTCCAGTCTGTCTTTCTTTGCTGGAATGTCCTTTCTGACATTACGGACTCCTCCCACCTTCGTCTGTGCTTTCAAACCCTCAGACGTTGGGCCGGGTGCAAGGTTTTGGGGAGCACTGGGTTCTGCTTGTCTCGCCGTCATGACCACGCCTCCCTCTCGAGGAGTCTGCTCGTCAGTTGGCCTGGGTGCCGCCTCCATGGCTCTTGGCTCCATCCACCACTCCCTTAGATGGAAAGGCCTGCAGCAGGACCCCAATGAAGCTGGTACTCAAGCCTTTGTGAATGAACACACAAACAGAGGAGTGTGAGCATGTACTGTCTCAAATGTCACCACAAGTGCACCTCCTTGCTGTAATGATGGTTCAGAAACCAATCTGGATTATCGCCATATCTAGATTATGTAGCTACAATGTTATGGATAAAGGTAGTATGCAGTATGCACACTTAAAGTCTATGAAACTCTTGATTTTTCTGTCCAGTATTTAATTATTTTTTATAGATATACGAAACTCCTTGGTTTTGTAAACATGGATCATCGCTGAAACTGGCACAATATCCTCAGGGCATGAAAGGCCAGTGTAGCCCCACCCCAATGTTGAACTGCCTGCTACACTTTTAAGAATCTATGACATTAGGCTGAAACAAGAGTTGCACGTGATTGTTGCGGTAAACGTAGAATTTACAGGTTCCTTTACAGTAATAGGCTATAGCTATATGGAGCTAAAATGGAATCCAAAGGATCACACAAGAGCTTGCGGGAATAGACAACATGTTATTTATGTCTTCTAACCTACTTTACAATTATTTATTTTAGACAAAAATGTTAATTTTATGTGAATCCAATGTTCCGTCATTAAATTGAGATATAGGCTACTTCAGCAAATGTACATCGGCCGGTGCACCGTAGGAAGCATCTCTCGTTAACGCTAATCATAGTTAGGCAGGGGAGCAAACTATACGTAGCCACGTCGCAGTTGAAGAAGAGGAATTGTTTTGGGCTATACAATCTCAAAATATATAGTCAGTTAGCTGGCAAAATAATACAAGCTGGCGCAGACACAGTTTACGCACCGTAGCCTAATTCAAAGACACAACAAAAGGAAACAAAAAGCATCCATTCGCTTACTGTCTCACTCATACAATAATCCTACATACAAACATAACGGCGCAGTACAAGCTTGTAAGAAAGTAAGTGTTCAAATGAAACAGGCGGCCCTGCTCTGAAGTACCAAGCTAGTTAGCCTCTTGTGATTGTCATGCAGGCTACAGTATTCGAGCTGCCAGGATTTTGTACGTCTTGATTTTATTAGCCTACTATTTCTGTTTATTTTCTGTATGCTAACGTTCATTCAATGAAGCTATCCGACATTGAGGTTCGTAATTTCATTGAATAATTTTAACATCTTCAACATAACATTACAGTGTATTATGCATGTAAACTTGTGTAGTACATACCTTGCTTCCTTCCGTCCAGACCGTGTTTGCTTGCGTCGCATTACACACAAAGCCACTCCGAAAGCAGGAGACAGGAATGATGACGTCTAAAGATGTCTAATCGCCCGACGAATGATTGTATTGCTCGCTATGTATTCTGGGAACTGTAGTTCTTTAATCCAAACGCGTTATGTATTATTATTATAAACAGATTATTAGGCAAGATTTGACAACAGAACAACCCTTTTAAATCATCTGTAAAGGGTGACTCCTAAAATGAAACCTCAAATTTAATTTCATATTCAAATATTGTGACAGTTTAGTTCCCACCATTTTAAAGGTTTCAAAACACATTTGTGTAGCAGTGTATTTCAACAGAAAACAAATGCTTTGTCAAAAGTAAAGAAAATAATTTTTCCATGAACTACAACAAACAAAATAAATTAACTGAATCCAAATGTATTACGTTCACTTTTTATTCTCGGAAATAAGTAAGTATTGTAGACTTATTGTATCAGTTCATCAAGTAGATCAATACATTCATTGTGATTACTGTTGATGTCAGATTTTTTTTTCTTTAATGACATTTTTTGTTTTCTGACTTTATTCAGTTTTTCTCCCAATTTGGTGGCCAATTACACTCGATAATTTCAGGTCAATCCCTCCCTCGTAATTCGCTGCCGTAGCCTGGTGACCGGTAGTGCAAAGGCGAAGTATCGTCTCCTCCGAGGCGGCACTCGTCATGCTGTCGACCGTAACTCCGGCACCCCAGAGCCACTCCTGTGCACAGCGAACGCCGTCGGTGGAATTTAACCCGGTCGTCGTGGCCAGCGTCGGACATTGAAACTGATGTCAGCCTTTTCCCTGAACATCAGGGGACCATCATTTTCTGTAGGAGACGTCCCTATGATAGTCATATACCTCGAATTAGGAATCAGTGTGGTAGAAGGGTTCTGTTATTTGATAGTTATTTCATCATGCATCCCACACAACAAAAGGTGAAGAAACACAATGTTGCAGAAAGAAGAAGTGAAGAAAACATTTCATAAATTAAATGGTTGACTCATCGGACTTACTGGATACATGTCTCTTTGTGTGCAATTGGTGTTTTCTTCTACGAAGTGGTAAAGTGGCCCTCATCAGCTCTTCCTCATCACAGCTCCTGTCCTCTCTGTGTTAGTCTGTTCTCTCCTCCAGTCAGATACTCTTCTTTGGAGCTGAGTGTTTGCAGCGATCAAAGAGTGAAAGAGAGGGTGTGAGTCTTTACTGAAGGAGCTTAGAGGAACAACAGTGGAGCAGCAGAGATGGGGGTCGGAGACACACTGCACTTCTGGACACTGCACTATTTTCAAAACAGTTTTCAATTATAGATCCACATCCCTTTGGTTAATTTGTTGTGCATGCATTATTTCCTTTTCTAATCATAGCATTTTTACTATTTTGGGGAAATGAGAGATCATGTTACATGCTGAATGACCCTTGGACTTATGCTCTTACTTGTGTTTGACAATACAGTATTAGCATGTTTGTTAGCCTATGCCAGTGATTCCATCTGAGTTTTACTAGCCTCTCTATGGAATAAATGTTTTCCAGGTGTCCTGGGTGATAATTGGGGTGTGTGGTATCCAGAGAAATCTGTCTGTGCAGTGAAAGGATCCACACTGATCATCCCCTGTTCATTTGAGTATCCCAGTAGACACAAAGAAGCAGCTGTGGAGGTGAAGAAGGTGATGTGGTGCCATGAGCACCCTGACTGTATTCACACCAATTTTGTGTGTCATAATAAAAATATGAATATTAGTGTGGAGTTTAAAGACAGAGCAAAGTACTTGGGGAATACTCAAGGCAACTGTGCCTTAGAGATTAAGAACATTTGGAGCCACGACTCAGAAATATAAATTCAGATTTGAAGTTGATGGTGGCAATACATGGACTGGATACCCTGGAGTGGACCTTCAAGTCAGTGGTAAGACTGTCATTTATTTATTTGGTATATACAGTGGCGAGAAAAAGTTTGTGAACCCATCAGAATTGTCTGCATTTCTGCATAAAGTTGAGCTAAAATGTGATCAGATCTTCATCTAAGTCCTTCTAAAAGATGAGGAGAACCCGATTAAACACAAAATGTATTTACTGAGCAAAATGACACATCTAAATTCTTTGTTGGAAAAGGTATGTGAATCTCTAGAATTATCAGTTCAATTAAGGGGGTAAATAAAGTCAGGTGTTTCAATCAATGGGATGACCATCAGGAGTGAGTTTGGGTGGCCCTGCCCTATGTAAAAAACATAAACCTGGGTCTTCACTATCAAAGTCTGGTCTTCACCACAGAGGTTTGTGGAAGCGTGCTATGCCTCAATCAAAGGACAATTCCGAGGACCTCAGAAAAAGAGTTGTTGATGCTTACTCATTAGGCTGGAAAAGCTTACAAGGAGTTTGGGCTCCACCAAACCCGTCAGGGAAATAGTGTACAAATGGGTTCACAAACTTTTTATATCCATTGTGGACAACAAAACCATTGAAGTTGCTTTGTAATTGTCTTTGAAAATGTGAGTTAAATTGTTTTTAATTTCAAACTGTAGTTTTTCTATTAACACAGAAATAACATACTCTGAAGGTTCTTACTGTAGCAGGGTTATTGGTTAAATATTGCTTTATATCTCAAATATATATCAATTTTCAGATATCCCCTTACATTTACATGTATTACAAAAGTTGTTTAAGATCAAGTGACACATTGTCCGATATGGATTTAGTTATTCTTCCAAAATGAGCACTGAGTTTAAAGACAGAGCAAAGTACTTGGGGAATACTCAAGACAACTGTACCTTAGAGATTAAGGACATTGGGAGCCACAACTGGGAAATATAAATTCAGATTTGAAGTTGATGGTGATGGCAACTGGACTGGTAAAAAAGGTGTAAAACTTAATGTGACAGGTACATTTACATTACATTTGACATTTTAAGCATTTAGCAGACGCTCTTATCCAGAGCGACTTACAAGATGTGCATTAATACATGGTAGGAACAATCATAGTTAGCGCACGAGATCAGAGCAGTAATACAGCAATAGACATCATTGCAGGCATCTGCGTACCATACCTGTAACACCGGGAAGGAAAAGGTTAATGTAATTATATTTTTTTTTTGGAGTATAGTTTTGAACAAGTAAACATTATATTACATTACATTACAGGCATTTGGCAGACGCTCTTGTCCTAGAGCGACGTACAACAAAGTGTTAACCGTAGTCAAGAACAGTTTAGCTGAAAACCACCCTAGTGGGAAGTACAGTTCCAGGTGCTAGGAGCAACCACATAGTTAAACTAGGACCTTGTAGGTAAATCTGTAGTCACAATTCAAAGGTAGCAATAAAACATCAGTGCAGGAAATAATGCCTAAGCCTAATACAATACATAAACAACAGGGTCTCAGCTGTTCTGACTTCCACAGGAAGGTCATTCCACCATCGTGGAGCCAGAACCGACAGGAGACGTGACCGGGAAGCGCAGGTGCGGAGGGGGGGAGGTGCTAGGCGTCCTGAGGTAGCAGAACGGAGAGGTCTGGCAGGTGTGTAGGGTTTGAAGATCTTGAGGAGGTATGTTGGGGCTGATCCCTTGACTGCCTGGTATGCTAAAAATAATGCCTAAGCCTAATACAATACATAAACAAGTAGATGTGTAATACTAAGCAGCTACATTCCTAAGTTAGAAGGTACAATTTTAATTTATTTCTCAAGACTTAATGTTTTTTTAAATGCTTGTAGATTTTTTTGGCATAATAGATTCCATTATGTTTTCATTGCATTGCCAAATCTTGTTACTGTAACTTGAATATAATAATTGCAAACTTTAAAAAACTAAACATTTGGACCTTATATTTCTTTGTTTCTCAAATGTATTTGCAACATTGTACCTTGTCTTTGCAGAAATTGAGTAAATGGTCAGGAAGAGTCCAAATATTTTGAGTTATAAGTTCAAATGTCCAAAATTATATATTTTTGTAGAATTAGAAGTGAAGATGACCTTACCAAGACGAACTGAATCCATAAAAGAAGGAGACTCTGTCAATCTGATCTGCATGGCAAAGAAATGCTCTCTCAACAAATCAGAGCTCACCTGGCTAAAAAACGGACAGCCCCTCAGAGGAACACCGTCCAGACTTCATTTCAGTTCAGTTAACTCTGAAAACTCAGGAAACTACTCCTGTGCTCTGAAAGATGTAAAAATCGCATCTCACCAAATTGTGCAGGATGTCCAATGTGAGTGAATCTCAGAGTGGATATTATGCCTATCCAGAACTGGTTACCATTGAGACAGATTATTATCATAATGTCTGTTAAGTTCATACTTAACAAGGGGGGATATTGGAGATATGTTTAATTTAAAAGAACTTGAGGTGTATATGGTGGACAGAGTTTTTCTGTATTTCTCTGCAGTTATTTGTAGCATTGCTCTGATAAACATAAATTATTGACTGGGTGATGAATTGGTTGAATTTTAATTGATTGAAACCATTGAATGAATGGTCTTCCTTTTGCAGATGCCCCCCGAAATCTTACAGTGTCAGTCAGTCCTTCTGGTGAAATAGTGGAGGGCAGTTCAGTGACTCTGACCTGCAGCAGCAATGCCAACCCACCAGCAAAGACCTACACCTGGTTTCAGAAGACTGAAGCTGTAACCTCAGAGAGAGGATCAGGGCAAAGTTACAACTTCACTAACATCAGCTATGAGGACAGCGGAGAGTACTACTGTGTGGCACAAAACAAGCATGGAACTCAGAACTCTACTGTTGTGGCTCTGACTGTAGTAGGCAAGTGCATATTCTATCTTTATTCTGATTAACAAATTATTAAAATCAAAAACAAATGTCATTTCAAATGTTTTATGTCATTTATTTATTTCCAGCCAAATTTAGTACTACATTGATAATCTCTCTAGTGTTGGGAATTTCATCGGCTGTCCTGGCTGTTGCTTTGGTGGTGATCATTTATTTCAAAAGGTGAGAAAATTAGAAAATATTTTCCTCCATCGTTATTTTCCATTGTAATTGTCCAGGTAATTTAGTTCAGGCAGATTTAAAGCAAGACAAAATAATCTTTATTGTCATACCACAAACAGTCAAAATAAAGGTACAAAACATAGCATGGCAGTGATCTTTACTCGCTTACTTCTTCTTAAGAAGGGGACTGGAAGCACAAAAAGAAGACCCTGGCAGCAGTGGGGGAACTCAGGTGAGGTCCAGGGTTGTAGACTGATTGAGATACAGTCCAGTTGTAATAATTGTACAGCATTATTACTTCACTCTACTTATTCTCTTCCTGGTGTATTATACTATTATGAATGGTTGAAGCAATGCCAATAGGGTTTGTGTACTTGGTCATCGATAATTGCTCATTTGTGAATTTTAATTGTTTAATTGTAATGATTGTATATACATATTTCTGTTTTATATTCTTTATGGCACATTAAGCATGGGCATGGAGCACCTGGGCCCAGAACCCTTATAGATAAGGGCTAAAACAAACAAGTTTGTCTCTCAAAAAATGTTTGTTTGTCAAAATGTGTTAATTCCATTGAAATAAGCCAAAAATAAAAAGGAGTGGGGCACCTTTTATATTCACAAAGTTATCTTTTATGTTTATTCATCATAGGCACCTCAAAGCTTTCAAGCACACACAAATCATGTGTGTGAGTAAATGTATTTTAGAGCATAAGGGTATGGCTTTAATCCACATTGCTGTCTGACAAAATCATTTCATCAGTCTTTCAATGTGTTGCTGTGCATACTGTATGTAGGCAAAAGCCATGCCCATATTTGTGCTATAAGGTACATTGTCTCACATGATATTTGCATGCTTGTATAGGTTTGATGCAGTGTGATGGACAAACGTACTATACATGATAACTTTGTTGTAACTAACAAATATAAATGGTGCTTCATCCCTTGTTTTTACGTTTGCCTGTCTTGAGCACCTCGTTTTTCTCCCTTGTCCCTTCTTCGGTGTTGAATTGTGTCTTTTTGCCTATTTTACCATGCGAACGCTGCTAAGGAAAATGTGTACGCCAGCGCCAGAGAACCCCACCTGCCTCGGACACGGCAGCAGGACCACACCCTCTCATCTCAGGAGGAAGTCAGCTACGCCACTGTTAACTTGAACTAGAAACAATCAAAGAGGTTTGTACCTTATATGTATTGTTTTTTGCTTATTTGTGGTATAGCCTAGTAGTAGTCGTGTTTGCTATTGTTGCTGCTGTCATGACTATGATTGTTGTTATTGTTGTATAATGGTTATATATGATGGCTAAAACTGTTGGCTACCTAGTTTTTATTTATTTATTTATCAGGGTCATAGCAAGGGCATTGTTACAATGTAAAAAAAAACAAGAATAAGATCAGAAGTGTTTATAGCCAAAGGCTTATTTCCAACACCTGTCCCCAATAAAAAAGAGACGATTAAAAAAAAATGAAAAACCGTATTGTGTAAAAATGTATTAGAAACAATCCAAACAAAATATATGCACGAACACATTTAGAAAAAGTACATCCACTCAGTACAGCAATATAGCAAATAATAAAACAAAACACAAGCAACTGTAAATTACATAATGAGAACAATATACTGTATGAGAACCATAAAAAGGTTTAATACACAAGTTCTTAACCATTCCAAAAACATTCAAGCTCTTTTGAATGTATTAATAAACCATATCCTTTTATAATTCAAACCTGGGATGTAACTTATCAAATATTATTTCAATAATTGCATATTTATATTTAACCATTACAATTTTAGCACTGATTTTATTATTATTATTATTATTATGCAGATAACAGCTAGCTAATTACCATACCCAAGTATCAAGACGGCAGTTAGAGTATGCCCTAATTACATTTACCTTACATTCTTTCAGCCAGGGGTAATTCTAGGATTTTACCTTTAGGGGGGCTCAGCCCCCAATGAAAATGTGAGATGTACACATGCAAAGCACAAGCCTACAATTTTAATTAATTTACTGTTACATTCCCCTAAACAAAAATACCACAATGGTAGTCACTTTCAAAATTGAAATACCACTCTATATCTGTGGTATTTTTTAAAATAGATATTAAGTAAAAATGTTTTTTAGAAAAGAATGACGAAACATTTTCAGGGAGGCTTAGATGAAAGCCCCCCTAAATAGGGTCTAAAGTCACCACTGCTGTCAGCCTATTGATGTTCAAATCAGATGACGTTGCATTCTTAATCATTGAAATAAGCTGGAAAACTCTAAACCATCACCCAAGAGGCCACACAATTCCTGGTCCAGGCCCTGGTGATCTCACGTCTGGACTACTGCAATTCCTTGCTGGCAGGCCTACCGGCCTATGCCATCAAGCCACGGCAACTAGTCCAGAATGCTGCCACTTGTCTGGTGTTCAACCAACCAAGGTTCACCCACGTCACCCCTCTACTCTCCTCTCTGCACTGGCTCCCCATCGCAGCACGCATCAGATTCAAATCACTGGTGCTTGCTTTTCAAGCGGCTAGAGGTTCTGCTCCCCCATACCTCCAGTCACTCATCACTCCCTACACCCCAGCCAGACCCCTCCGCTCCGCCTCCTCTGGCAAACTGACTGTCCCATCCCTCCGGGCGCCTGGCAGCCGCTCCTCGCGGTCTTGTCTCTTCTCTGACGCGGTCAGGACCGCGGAATCACTTGCGATCTTCCGCAACAGACTCAAAACCCACCTTTTCAGACTCCACTACCACTGAATTCTGTACATCTAGCTAATGGTCATCACCACTGCCTACTTGCTCAACACTTTGTATCCCTGCTTACTCCATAAAATATTTTAAAAATTAAAAAATGATTAACCTTTTCCTTCCCAGTGTTACAGGTATGGTATATTTATGCACATCTTGTAAGTCACTCTGGATAAGAGTGTCTGCTAAATGCTTAAAATGTAGCTAGCTAGCCAACATTAACTTAGTTAACTACTTAGCTAGCTAGCTATCAATACTGATTTATTTTTAGTGCCCCTTCTAAATAATTGGCTGCATGATGCCCCTGGTAATAGCAGAGGATGTAATGGAAGTCTAGCAGGAAAATAAGAAAGTTAGACATGTTTTTTCATAAGGGAGGATCTAATTTCTTTATTAATCATGTAGGCCTATTGAGTAATTTTAATGGAACTATCATAAAGGGGAGTTTCTGGCTGTGTGTTTGCAACGTTATTAATCAGGCAAGGCTGATTGATGGTACAAAGAGTCTTTACTAATCAAATGACAAAAATGTACCCAACCAACTGCATTACCAATTCTACATATCTTTTCTGGCCCTTGTCACATATACCTGCCTGTTCACATTACTGCCACGCATTCACATAACGGCCCCCAAAAACACAAAATGTACCCAACCAATGCATACCAACCACTGTAGCCTACCTTTTTTTTGCCAAATTTGCCCAAAAATCCTACTTACCTGACAAAACAATCTTTTTACTTGTGTACCTGGGCAGGTCAGCTTTCCGGAATGAACGGCCAGAGGATATCTCCATCATCTACAGCACACTGAGGATTTAGGCTCCAGAAGACCCTGCGGCAGGTCTGCAGAGGTGGCGTGGGCTAATGACCAGCACACTGATGCAGTGGTGACCAGAGAGTCTGGAATACAGGGTGTGTGTTTTTAACTTTTAGGTCAAGAGCAATGTAAGAATGAGAGGCCACAAATGATATTTCTGGTCATTCTTCACTGAAACAAAAGTGAAATAACTCTGATATAATGTAATACGCAGAGCCAACATGCTGCTAATCCCTCCCCCCCACATTCAGCAGATTGTTAGGGACAGCATTTACAATTTACATTTTAGGCATTTAGCAGACGCTCTTATCCAGAGCGACTTACACAGTTTACATTTCTTAACATGCAATCCATTTATACAGCTGGATATGTCTACTGAAGCAATTCAGGTTAAGTACCTTGCTCAAGGGTACAACGGCAGATGTGTCCCACCTGGGAATTGAACCAATTGAATCTGTGAAGCACCCTTTGACATTTGTAATATTTGTAATTGGGTAAAAAATCTGTGATCAATCAGTTATTTTTGAAGTCCTTTCGAGGGTTCATTATGCCATGGTGGGATGAAGGAAACAAAGCAGCATTACCTGAAATGTTTGATGGTGTTTCATTTTAATGCTGTGATGACACTTTCTTTATTGATTGAAAGTAATATGTACTTACATAGAGCTGCTGAGGTGTATAATATGTCAGCAGGTCTTTAGTGAGCTGATTATAGATCTGTCAGTATTAGCCAGTTAAATCCATTCTCTGGTGACCTGGGGGTGGGGTCTTCTCTTTGTGCTTTCACTTCCACTTCCCTTCTCATTTTTTGATTAATCATTTTTATTGAATAAACAAAATAATTCTTACCAAAATCTTTTTCACATTGCTTCCATGATTCTTCCTCACATTCAACTGCGACACCAACAATAACCACCCCGACAACAACAACAATTACCCACCCCCATCACACACATCACACACCAACCCTCAACTAGGCCACCCTACTCAATCCAGGCATTCAAAGTTGAGGTTGGGAAGTCAGATATACACTCTTCCATGCACACTCACCCACCCTCCACCCCCCTAGACATCCATAGACATCTCATCTTCATATCAACCTCCCACTTGGCGCTCCTCTCATTCTATTGCTCAGACTCACCCATCCACCAGAACAAACCACAAGAAAAAACATTACCATTACATTACACAACCAACTGGAGGACCACAAAACAAAGGGACAACAACAAGAGACAATGTCATCCACCAATAAAAAAAATGTACATCATCTGAATTATATCAATGAATTCTATATCTTCAAGACCCTGAGACTGGCAGTAACAAATGCGATGTACCGCCTCCTCTGAGCTGGAACTTGCTAAGCCGTTAACTGTAACTCCAGTCCACATAAAGCCACTCTTATATGCAGCGAGCTAATATCGGCTTCCCTCCCCCCTCCATGGGGCAGACAGCCAATTGCCACGCCAGCTCGGCAATTGGCTGTCTGCCCCATGGAGGGGAGCCAGTGCAGAGAGGAGAGTAGAGGGGTGACGTGGGTGAACTTTGGTTGATTGAACACCAGACGTGCGGCAGCATTCTGGACTAGTTGCAGTGGCTTGATGGCACAAGCCGGTAGGCCTGCCAGCAAGGAATTGCAGTAGTCCAGACGTGAGATCACCAGGGCCTGGACCAGGAGTTGTGTGGCCTCTTGGGTGAGGAACAATCGGATCCTCAGGATGTTGTGGAGGGAGAATCGGCAGGTCCGAGTGATCACTGCAATGTGACCTGGGAAGTACAGCTGGTTGTCCAGGGTCACTCCAAGACTCCTGGCAGACTGGGACGGAGACACTATGGAGCCTTCCACGGTGATTGAAGCATCAATCATCGGGGAGCCCCTCGCTGGGAGAAAGAGCGGCTCTGTCTTCCCCAGGTTCAGCTTCAGGTGGGTGGCCATCCAGGCAGAGATGTCGGCCAGGCATGCAGAGATCCATGCTGGGACCTGGGTCTCAGATGGAGAGAAGATGAGAAAGAGTTGAGTGCCATCGGCATAACAGTGATGGCTAAGGCAAAGAGTCCAGGTGAAGCCGTGCACCCCTGTCTTGTATTGAGAGTTGGTTTTAACAACTGCCATGGGTGAATTGCAAGATTGGAAAATCTTCCAAGACACCCATATTTAAGTATATATATAGGTGTCTTGGAAGATGTTTTAATGTATTGTATTGTCATATGTGTGTCAACGTAACTTAAATGCTGTTCTGCTGCCTTTCTTGGCCAGGTCTCCCTTGAAAAAGAGATTGTATCTCAATGGGCTTTTTTCTGGTTAAATAAAGGTTAAATAAATAAAAAATACTAGACCAAAATCAAACCTTTTTAATACTAACTAGAGATTTTGACTCTGTCAAATGCTTTTTCAGCATCAAGAGATACAACTGTGTTAGGGCTATTAAGCTTACTGGTTTGGAAAAGAATATCAAGATACCTGCACAAATTGTCTGAAGCAATACGTCCCAGAACAAAGCCTTCTTGTCTTCATGTATAAGACTTGGTAATACTCGTTCCAACCACGTGCGTAAAATGTTAGAATATTGAGGCAGCCGTTTTTTCTCCAGACAAGTGTTAATCATAGGAAGATAAAAAACAATCATACACTGAAAGAATTGTCTATAAAATTCAATAGGAAACCCATCCAGCCCTGGTGCCTTTCCATTCTGAAGGGAACCAATTGCTTTCAGTATTTCATCCATAGATATCATCTGTTATAGACCTAATTTCTCCTCCGTGGACAATGTAGGTAAAGAGATCTTTTCCAAGAAGGTCTTGAGGTGTTTCCAAACTACACTGTGAACAAGACTTGTACAAACCCCTGTATTAATTTCTAAAAGTCTCATTCATCTGGAGAGGAGCCATTGTTATACTCCCATCCTATTTTTTTGATTTTTTAGAATATTTCTCTCTTCTAGATATTTTTTTATCTGCCAAGCCAACAATTTACCAGCCATCTCCCCTTGCTCTACATATGTCTGCTTTGACTTCAAGATTGACAGTTTGATAGCATGTATATTGAAAATGTTATAATTACCTATCTGAAAAATTAAAGTAGGATCTTTAGTTAAACTCTCCAAATTTGTGATAGTTTGCTCAATACCCTACAGTTCATCTTTTGATTTATTATTCTGTATGGAGGAGAATGCTATATTCTCCATAATATAGGCCTTCAGGGTAGTGAAAATATCCCATTTTTCCATTTTCTACTGACATTTAAGCAGTTCAAGTCCAGTGAATAACCTGAAATGGTACAAAGGTAAGTGATAAACTTGTAAAAAAATACAATAAAATAAAAATAAGTTTAGGTTACCAAAAACTGAAAAATAATGTAAATTTTTTGGCAGTGAGTAGTTTCCTACACCATCAAAAGGCACTTGGAAACTGGAGGAAACTCTGACAGGAAGAGGTCTGGCAGACCCAAAGCCACAACAAAATCAGAAGACAAGTTTCTAAGAGTCAACAGCTCACAGGTGGCTCACAGGACAACAGCTTCAAACACAGCTTAACACTGGTCGAAGTAAGGAAGTCTCAGTTTCAACTGTGAAGAGAAGACTTCGAGCTGAAGGTTTGACAGGTCGAGTAGCACTTAGCCATTGCTAAGATGGCAAAATAAGAAAAAGAGTCTTATGGACCGATTAATCAACATTCGAAATCTTGACATTTTTAAAGGATTTTGTAGGCTGTCGATTAGGCGAAAGGATGGTTCCTCAGTGTGTGACACCAACTGTCAAACATAGAGGAGAAAGCGTGATGGTCTGGGGCTCTTTTGCTGGATCCAGAGTCGGCGACTTGCACAGAGTGACTGTTAACCCACGTTAACCCATTACTTGTTCCCTGAAAAGGGCCTTTTTTTATAACTCTTTTTTATAATTTTTCAGTTTTTGGTAGCCTAAACTTTTTTTTTAACCTCTGGCAGTTTACTGCTTACCTTTGTACCATTTCAGGTTATTCAATGGATTTTAACTGCTTAAATTTCAGTAAAAACTGGAAAATGGGGGTGTTTTAAAACTTTTGACTGGTAGTGTATATATACAGTATATACTCAGTGGCCACTTTATTAGGTACACCTTTCTAGTACTGGGTAGGACCCCCCTTTTCCCCCAGAACAACCTGAATTCTTCATGGCATGGATTCAACAAGGTGCTGGAAACAGTCCTCAGAGATTCTGGTCCATGTTGACACGATAGCATCATGCAGTTGCTGCAGATTTGTCGGCTGCACATTCATATTGCAAATCTCCCATTCCACAATCTCAAAGGTGCTTTATTGACTGAGATCTTGTGACTGTGGAGGCCATTGGAGTACACTGAACTCATTGTCATGTTTGTGGAACCAGCTTGAGATGATGTGTGCTTTATGACATGGCGCATTATCCTGCTGGAAGTAGCCATTAGGAGATGGGTAGACTGTGGCTATGAAGGGATGCACATGGTCAGCAACAAGACTCAGGTAGGCTGTGGCATTTAAATGATGCTCAATTTGTATTAAGGGGCCTAATGTGTGCCAAGAAAACATTCCCCACACCATTACACCACCACCACCTGCCTAAACCATTGACACAAGGCAGGATGGATGCATGGATTCATGTTTTTTATGCCAAATTCTGACCCTACCATCTACAGGTGACGTTTTTCCAATCTTCAACTGTCCAGTTTTGGTGAGCCTGTGCCCACTGTAGCCTCACTTTCCTGTTCTTAGCTGACAGGAGTGGAACCCAGCGTGGTCTTCTGCTACTGTAGCCTATCCACTTCAAGGTTTGACGTGTTGTGCGTTCAGAGATTCTCTTCTGCATACCACTGTCGCCTTCCTGTCAGCTTGAACCAGTCTGGCCATTCTCCTCTGACCTCTCTCAGTAACCAGGCATTTTCGCCCACAGAACTGCCTCTCACTGGATGTTTTTAGTTTTTCGCACCATTCTCTGTAAACTCTAGAAACTGTTGTGCGTGAAAATCCCATGAGATCAGCAGTTTCTGAGAGACTCACACCGCCCCATCTGGCACCAACAATCATTCCATGGTCAAAGTCACTTAGATCACATTTCTTCCCCATTCTGATTTTTGATCTGAACAACAACTGAACCTCTTGACCATGTCATGCATGAGTTGTGCATGAGTTGCTGCCACATGATTGGCTGATTAGATAATTGCATTAACAAGCAGGTGTGCAGGTGTACCTAATAAAGTGGCTACTGAGTGTATATATATATATATATATTGTGGCTGCCCAAGGAAATGGCTGCCTGGCCCTTCAATGCATTAGAGCCACTGGAGCCGAAATAACTACATTTCCCAGCAGCCCGCAGTCCCACACCTGAACCAAGTTAAGCTTTTGGGACTACGGACAGCTGAAGGCCGCTTGGAGGCCTATTTAAAGGACTAATACATGTCACACGGTTGAAGGAGTAGGTTGGTGGGTTGCGTAGTAGGTTAGTGGTTGTGGAGAGTGTTGTGAAGAGAAGTGTTTTGGATTGCTTATTGTGTTTTGACTTGGATTGTTTGAGGACTCCGCTTGTGTACCGATGTTTGGACTGGATTTAGGAACTGGATTGGATTTGGACTACGGATTATGGACAACGACGACGAGTAAAGATTGTGGACTTTGTGTTTTGGATTCCCTGAATACCCTGCCCTTTGTTTTGTGCTTTGTCAAAATTAGTTTAATAAATTATTGTTTTGTTTATACTACTGCCTCCTCTGGGTTATTTAACTGCCTAAGCTCTCTGCAACGGTCCTGAGTGTCACCCAACCCCAAGGGACACCACAATATATATATATATAAGCTATACTGTGATTCTCAAAAAGTATACCAAATCTTTGCATGATCAGTCAGGATCAGAACTTTATTATAAATATCTGGAATGCAGTACAGTAGACAGAAATCCTGCTTAAAACTAAATATTATTACACAGTGAAATCATTTTAAATTATATTTTGTAACACACATTAAATATGAAATATTCCTGGGAAATAAAGACATAGGTCATGTTACACAAAAATATACCATGGAAATTAGTATGATGAAAATAATAAAGACTTTTAGAGTCCAAATTACAGGCGATGACACTGCTATAAGGCTTATTTTATGTTTGCTTTTTCAATTTGAGTGACTAAAACAACAACCTTGCTATCCGATAATGATTGAATTGAGTAGTATGAGAAACAAACAGGCTAACATGTTCCCCAAACTAACTGAGCAGGGTCACTTTCAAAAAGACAAGGGGCCTATTTCCAACTGTAGGATGAATGAGATAGCCAACTAACTTCTGAAAATAGTATGAACCAAATAAACAAATATGTGCGCTTTCTGGTTTCATGAAGCAGGATTAAAATGAACCTGGCTCGTTACAATGGCAACACATGATCTGTCAGAGCAGGACAGATCAAAGCTGTTTTTTTATATATGCTTGCTGTTATTTATTGCCGTATGTCTCCTCCTGTCCCTGTTATTCCTGCTGTCTTGTCTGTCTTGTGCTTTTGATATTTGCTGTATGTAACTATTTGTTATTGTCTGACCTGTCCCTCAGCGCTGAACGTTCTGCTTATCTAATTCAGTGTTGAATGTTCTGTCTGGCGAATGTTGTTTTAAAAATGTGTTATTTTTTTCTCCCCTCCCCTTTCCCCTCAAGAGGCTAATTACCTCTTGCCAGGCCATCCTTGTAAATAAGAATGCGTTCTTAAGTGACCTGCCTGGTTAAATAAAGGTTACATAAAAATAAATAAAAGCATATAAGGGAGTAAGTACACCGATTGGTTGACTTATGTTATATTTATAAATGATACAATTAAGTTGTTAAGATTACTGTGCACAGTATATGTTGATACATTTTAATGGAGTGGACATTTACTCTGACGGATCCTATTTTACAACAGGCTGGTTATAGTAGATGCTGCCATATTTGACATTACATTACTATTTCCATTTCTATTGTTCCCTACCTATATGTTCCATTACTATTTTAATGTATATGTAAAAAAATATTTTTCCCCTTGTTTCATTTGTTGTGGGGAAGGATATAGTCGGCTGGGTTGTCCGTGTCTCATTGCACACCAGCGACCCTCAGTGGGGTGCCCACAGTTTGCCAATATAAAGCTGCACACAAAATTCCTTCCTCCAATTCGTGTCTGTGCATGCTTGTAGACTGTGGTGTGAAAAGAAGCAGCAACTGACATCACATGTTTTGGAGGAAAGAGTGTGCTTGTCTATGCTCTCCCAAATTGAAAGCGGAGGTTGCAGTGTTTGTGGCTTAAGAATACGATTGGGCATTCCAAATTGGGAGAAAAAAGCGAAAAAGCATAAACAATTTTTTAAATAAAAAATAAAAACATCATACATGTCAATTTATTTGTTTATTTGTCTTTGCAGGAACAATTTCTCAAGTTTTTTTCTCAAGTTAAGTAGTGGTTGCCTAGTTGAAATCACTCACAGCGTCTTTGTGAGATGGGAGTGCACCGTCTACTGTGGAGAGAGGGAGCAGGTGGGGTGGAGGTGTTGGGAGTGGATGCTCTTATGCCTTTGGAGTCCAGACGCTCTTTTAAAAGTGTTCCCACAGTGCTGCACGTTAAAGAGACACACAGATACACAACAGTTTCAAAGTGTTAAAGACTGCCACCACAATACAAGACGAGTGACAAGTGACCAATGACCACTCATCCCCGTTAACCACTCTTCTCTGTCCTGGCACCACAATGGTGAAATTAACTCCTCACTGATGTCGGGGCAGCTGATCCGCTACCCACCTTCTTCCACAGTGTGAAAACGCACCTCTTTAGACTACACCTTGGACCTTAAACCACCCTTCCCAAATAAATACATAAATAAATGAATAATAAAAAATAAAACTTGTTTTAGCACGAGTGTCGTTTATGGCTGCTTACTTGAGGAAATTATGTGCTTGAAGTTGTAGCGACATGTGGTTGTTCTTTATCGACTGAAGCTAAATGCACTTTTTGTCGCTTTGGATAAAAGCATCAGCTAAATGATTGTAATGCAATGTAAAAGACAAAAAACTGAAGGTGGTAAGAAATGAAGCCTTTGGTTAACAGTGTGGTGAAACAATTAGCTTACAACTGAGAGCTATTATTCTGATTTCAGTTCTTGCAACTTGCAACAAAAAATGTATGACATAAGCACCTTGTGTGATTTAAAAGTGGGTCTTGTAAGGGCCTTGGATAGCGTAGTGGTCTAATGAACTCATTTTGACTGGTGCTTTACGAGTGTGAGCTGCCTATCATGGTCGCGGTTCGAAACCCGACTGTGCCAGACCTGGCCAGGAGCCCCGATCGGAGGCGGCGTTTGGCTTTCCGCCCCAGGGAGAGGGGGGAAGGTGAGCCGGCATGACATAGCCTGGAGGTATGTTTTGGGTCATTATCTTGCTGTAGGATGAACCCCTGACCAACTAGGCGTAGACCAGAGGGTATTGCATGGTGCTGCAAAATGCTGTGGTAGCCCTTTTGGTTCAGGGTGCCAGTCACTCTGTGCGAGTCGTTGACACTGGATCCAGCAAAGGAGCCCCAGACCATCACGCTTTCTCATCTATGTTTGACAGTTGGTGTCACACACTGAGGAACCATCCTTTCGCCTAATCGATGGCGTACAAAAACCCTGCGTGATGAGCCGAAGATTTCAAATTTTGATTAATCGGTCCATAAGACCTTCCAGTCTTCAGTAGTCCATTAGCGGTGCTTCATGGCCCAGGCAAGCCTCTTTTTCTTAGTTTGCTATCTTAGCAATTGCTTTCTTACTGCCACTCGACCTGTCAAACCTGCAGCTCGAAGTCTTCTCTTCACAGTTCAAACTGAGACTTCCTTTCTTCGACCAGTGTTAAGCTGTGCTTGAAGCTGTTGTCCTGTGAGCCGTCTATCACGCAAGCTCTTGACTCTCAGAAACTTGTCTTCTGATTTTGTTGTGGCTTTGGGTCTGCCAGACCTCTTTCTGTCAGTTTCCTCCAGTTTCCAAGTGCCTTTTGATGGTGTACTCACTGACACCTTGGCCTTCTTTGCAATTTCTCTAAAGGAAGAACCTACACTTTTAAGGGTTATAATGGTCTGTCTGTCTTCCTTTTCTCACCATTATGATAGCAATATACTACTTCCTGCAGTGCAATATTGTTCAAATAATGCTTCAGAGGGTGTAGTAACACAGTCTGTTCCAACACTGCTTTTATACACAGAGAGTTTGTAAGTAATCAACAAAAGTTGGGACACCTGTAGGAATTGTTTGCATCAACTTTCAAGGCTTACTTTACTTCCATTGTTGCAGAACAGCTGTAAGTTGTTAACCCATTACTTGTTCCCTGAAAAGGGACTTTTTTTATAACTCTGAAATCTACATTATTTTACAGTTTTTGGTAACCTAAACTTTTTTTAAAACCTCTGGCAGTTTACCGCTTACCTTTGTACCATTTCAGGTTATTCACTGGACTTGAACTGCTTAAATTTCAGTAAAAACTGGAAAAATGGGGGTGTTCTAAAACTTTTGACCGGTAGTGTAAAATATGTTGTGTTTATAATGTTTTGCACAACCACTTCCGTTATTTTGAAAATCCACCACAGAATATTTCCACCACTGCGTTGCCTCAGCGACGCACAACAAACACTGGGCAGGAAGAAACCCTGAGACGTGTCATACACAAAACTGACAGAATTACAACACACTTGGAGACAGAATGCCTAAGGTTTCCGGCACTATGGGCTGAGGTGTGCTCCAGTAGAGAGACAGAGGGCATTTCGGTACCTGGCAGTGATAGGGCCTCTCCAGCGTGTGCAGTCTCTGATGCTGCTGCAGTGCCTCCTGGCTGTGAAACAGCTGGCCGCAGTGCCCGCAGGCATGGTCCTGGGGCCCCAGGAGGGCGGGGTGGTCCCTGCGACAGCCACGCCGCCGCTGCCTGGCGACAGCAAACAGCTGCTCAAACCCCTTCCCACACAGGGCACACTCACAAGCTGGAAGGGGTGCAGGGAAACAAAGTGGACAGAGTGGGAATACAGTGGGTCAGAGCACTCTGGACTAGTGATGGCAGAATTAGGTATCATGGTGCCAAAAATGGGCAGCGTTACGATAAGCTGTCAATAACAGACTTGTTTGAAACAATCAAACCACAGAATGGTTTGATTTTGTTGCAAGGGCAGATGAAATCACGATGTTACCGAGATAACGTCCAGGAAGAAAAGCTTGCATGATTAATCAATCAATCAATCTTTATTTTTGTATAGCGCCATTTACAAACAGGTTGTCACACAGCGCTGGATTAGGGTTTGAATTTCTGTAGCAAATTTGTACACTTTTCGCACCTCCCTCATTCTTCTCCTCTTTCTTTTCTTCGTCTCCCGGATCCAGCTTGATCTGCACTTTGACCTCGCCCTCCTCTTCCTCACCCCTGTCCTCATTCGGTGAGCCTGGACTCAGTTTATCGGGGAGACTGGGCACTGTACAGGAATCGTCTGCAGAGACGTAAGAGACACAAAGAGAACTGATGTTGTGAGGAGTAACTTAAAGGAGCAGGAGCAAGAGTTACATGTGTAAAGGGACTACAGTATCACTGCCGCTCACTGATTTATATCTATCCTCACCTTCCTCATGCTTCACCTGCTTCTCATCCTCCTCTTTGATCTGAACTGCCATCACCACTTTCTCCTCCCTCTCCTCCTCCTGTCCCACAGGGAAGAGAAGTGGAAGGGGCAGGGTGCAGCCCGGGGGGTGCTTGACATTCATGTGCCGCATTTTGGTCTTGGCATCTCTGAAGAGGAAATTGCAGTGTGGGCACTTGTACTGGACAGGAAGTAGAGCGGGGGAGGGGGCAGTGGATGGGGGCTGGGCTAAACAGAGAGATAGATTAGCAGATGCTCACCTGTTCCACTTTTTTTGCATGAATAATTTGCTTGTTCACCTAACTAAAAGTTAGTTAAATCTGTTACAGATGACTATTTCTCCCTGCCAGTTCCTTAAAGCTTTTTCCCCTTTTTCTCTCCATTTGGAATTCCCAATTTTATTCTAAGCCACGCTCGCTGCAACCTCTGCTGTCAATTCAGGAGAGCGTAGACAAGCACTCCTCACAAACACGTGATGTCAGCCGACACTTCTATTCACACTGCAGTCTACAAGTTGGGCGATGCTAATACCAATTATGCGTCGCCCCACAAGGCTGCTGGCCACAGTTGGCACTGGCACAGTCTGGATTCAATACCAGACCATGGGGCTCATCTGCACAGTAGAACAGTGCTTTAAGAGGATGAGCCAACCAGCAGCCCCCCTCGTTCTTGCATGAGCTGAAAAAAAAGCCCAACATGCTCTCTGAAACATTGCTCACCATCTTGGCACTCCTCCTCCAGCCCCTCCCCCTCGGCATGCTCCGCCTCCTGGCCCTGGCGGTGGGCTCGCTGGTGGGCGGAGAGCTGGCGGGAGGAGGGGAAGGTGTGGTCGCAGCGGCGGCAGGCGAACACGGTGCGGCCCCTCAGCTGCCACTCGTAAAGTGCAGGGTGCTGGAGGCGCATGTGCTGCTGGCTGGTCTGCAGGTCCCTGAAGGTGATGAAGCACTGAGGACACTGCAGGGAGGAGGTGGCTGGGGGGCAGAGACATGGGAGGGGCTGTGAGGGTGGGCGGGACAGAAAATAGTAATGGGTAGAAGGTGGACAGGGTTTGGAATTGAGAATTCAAAATCATATTCTAAACACATGCAAACATTAGTTGTGTTAGCCCGGATCCCACAACTCAAGTGACGAAAACGTAGAAGCACTGTCGACTAATTAATCAAAGCCCATGTTTGCATTTAGCCCCTCTTGTAACTCCACCCTCGCTCACGCATCTGCAGGGGTTCCCCAACGGTGGCGGCTGCCGGAGGCGTGGGCAGGGGATGGTTGGCGGGCACGTGTATATGGCGATGTGCCAGAAGCTGGGCCAGTGAGCGGCAGGTGTGGGGGCAGTCCCGACAGGTGTATCGAGACTGATTGACGTGCCGGCGCTGATGGTTGAGAAGGGCGTGAGACTGGATGAAGCTGTCCCCACAGACTGGGCATTGGAACGGGCGACCCTGGGAATGAGAAAGTAACCACTCTCACCCCCCTTTGGTACTACACAGTACATTGCATTACATTAATTTAGCAGATGTTCTTATCCAGAGTGACTTACAATGAAAAATAACATAAGGGCCTCCACATGAGTAATATGAGCACAGTGACATAAATTAGGCTGAACAACACTGTCAGACCAGCTTAGAACACACGGCTCCTGAGAACACACAGCTTGGAGTGGTTTATTCTACTTATACCATGGCTATGTGCCACTAAAATACTAAACTGCAAAGTTTACAAATTCAAACTGTTATCAAGTCAAAACGACCATATTTTGGCATGTGTAAATCTGCCAATAAATATCATGTCTCCTTTGCCCATACTCAGGAAGAGATGAAGCATCCATTACTTGCACAGTAGATGGGAGCAATGGGCCAAAATGACCAGCCAGCAAACAAAATAAAACATGAGATATTGGGCAAACTGTGTTGGAAACTCCAGTCATATCCTTGCTGTCAAGAACACAGCTGGATTAACTACACTATATGGCCAAAAGTCAGTGGATACCTGACCATCACACCTATATGAGCTTATTGGACATCCCATTTTAAAACCATGGGCATTAATATGGAGTTGGACCCCCCTTTTCAGATATGACAGCTGCCACCCTTCTGGGAAGGCTTTCCACAAGATTTTGGAGTGTGTCTGTGGGAATTTTTGCCCATTCAGCCAAAAGAGCATCTGTGAGGTCAGGCACTGATGTTGGACGAGAAGGCCTGGCTCACAATCGGCGTTCTAATTCCTCCCAAAGGTGTTCAATGGGGTTGAGGTCAGGGCTCTGTGCAGGCCAATCGAGTTCCTCCACACCAAACTCGTCTAATCATGTCTTTATGGACCTCACTTTGTGCACAGGGGCACAGTCATGCTGGAACAGCAAAGGGCCTTCCCCAAACTGTTGCCACAAAGTTGAAGCGCCCAATTGGCTAAGATGTCTTCGTATCCTGTAGCATTAAGAACACCCTTCACTGGAACTAAGGGGCCTATCCCAAACCCTGAGAAACAGCCCCAGACCATTACCAAACTTTACAGTAGGCACTATGCATTCCGGAAGGTAGCGTTCTCCTGGCATCCGCCCAGATTTATCCATCAGACTGCCAGATAGTGAAGCGTTCATCACTCCAAAGAACACGTTTCCACTGCTCCAGAGTCCAGTTGCGGCGTGGTTTACACCACTCCAGCCGACGCTTGGCATTGCGTCTGGTGATGTGAGGCTTGTGTGCAGCTGCTCGGCCATGGAAACCCATTCCATGAAGCTCCCGACGCACAATTCTTGTGCTGATGGTGCTTCCAGAGGCAGTTTTGTACTCTGTAGTGAGTGATGCAGCAGATGATAGGCAATTTTTATGCGCAATGCGCTTCAGCACTCGTCGGCCCCACTCTGTGAGTTTGCATGGTCTACCACTTTGTGGCCGAGCTGTTGTTGCTCCTAGGCCCTTCCACTTCACAATAATAGCACTTACAGTTGACCGGGGCACATCTAGTAGGGCATAAAGTTACTGAGCTCTTTACGAACCATTCTGAATTCTAAATGTTTGTCTGTGGAGATTGCATGGCTCTGTGTTCGATTTTTCAGGTGTGGCTGAAACACCTGAACTCAATAATTTGTAGGGGTGTCCACTGACCTTTGGCCATATAGTGTAAGTTACCCAGGCACGTGCACAGATAGGACCCAAGGGGGGCTTGAGCCCCTGCCCTTTTGCCCTCAGAGTCAAAAAGTGCCCTTTTTTTGGCTGGTCTTTGTTATTGAAATTCTATCAAATATAAAGAGGGAGGCCTCCCGCGTGGTCCAGTGGTTACAACGTCCGACGCTGGCCACGGAGACCGGGGTTCAATTCCCCGTCTCGCCAAGTGTTGGCTTTGGCGGGAGTGCCACCAGGGGCGGCGATTGGCTGTCCGCCCCAGGGAGGGGGGAGGGAAGCCGACATGACGTTCGCTGCGTATAAGAGTGGCCCTGTAAGTACCGGGGTTCGGTCGACGGCTTGGCAAGTGACGTCTCGGAAGAGGCGTCACTTCGCCTTCGTCACTACCGGTCGCAGGACTACGGCAGCGAACATTACTAGGGGGGGATTGACGTAAAAATAGCAGGTCTAATTGGCTACCAAATTGGGAGAAAATGGGATAAAATCAGAAACAAAAAAAAATAAAAATATATATATATATAAAGAGGGAAATGTATAGTAGTATCCACGAAAAAATACACCTTATCAATTTAAAAAGTACTATGATCTCGAATCCCCCCCCCCCCGCCTTCCAAATGGTTTTGTCTCAATCCATCAATCAACGTCGCATCTTCCGACATTCCGAATACAACTCGTCATGAAAAGCAGTTCGGTTACGGTGAATGATATCACTCAGGTAGGCACTGTTTTAATTATGAAACCAGGATTAAACAACACTTACTTACTTTTTATGTTATATATCTGTTAAAAAACTAAGAAGTAGGTCAGTAGGACTTGCCACCTTCATGCGGTAATTTCGTCATTACTAGCCTCCATACTCGCAAGCAAGTAACCTAGTCTAATTATCATTAAAACGACGTTATCTCCGTCATGCAGGACAACTTACAAATATGCAATTAATTTCTGAAGCAGGTAGTTACGTTTTGCATAGTTTTGCTAGTTTAGTGTAGTCACCCCCTTTTCTTTATAGCCAGTTTTCTAAAAACGTGATGTTTAAAAGTGTATTATTGTTTGGGCATGTAGCAGTGTGTTTTCCTGTTAAAATAAAAGTTTCAATCAATCAATCAATCAATCAATCAATTTTGATTGGGAAATAAGAAGCAGCTTAAACACTGCAGGAAGAGGCAAATACACCTGTCTCCAATGAAAGGCAAAATACTTCTCACCTCCCTGACCCTGGATCAGTTTTTCAGCCATATGCATAGATATAACAAATATATGAGTGTGTTTAAGTAGTGTGTGTGTGTGTGTTTTTGAATATAATACACTGTGGTTTCTTTTCCTCTCAGTGTGATACTCAAAAACATGTTACTAAAATCAAACTGTAGTTCAGTAGTTATACCATATGTCTCATTTATCAAATATTATGCAGTGTAACAAAGTGATACAGAACAGAACATAAAACCGAAGGAAGTTTTGAAACCCCAAATTCAGGGTTTCTTATGTATCAAGCATGTCAGAGTAGGACTTCTGATCTAGAATCTTATCATTACTCATTACAACATCGGGATGGGAATAGTGCGTGTCGGTGGGGTGAGTGCCTTTTTTTCTTGCTTGAGCCCCTGCCCCCCAAAATGTCTGTGCACGGCCCTGAAGTTACCTCACGATACAAAATACCAGCTAACTATCCGAGTTGGTGAGACTCATTTTACCGTAGCTGAACAAGTTGGCAGTAGTGCTAGCTAGCTAATGTGCACATTTTCTCGTACTTTCTACAAATGTATTATATAGCTTGCTAAAGTGTCTAGTTAGTAGTATGCAAAACATGTGGCTGGCTAGCTAGCTAACAAACTTAGCTAGCCATTGCAAGGTAAAAATGTTTGCTATAACATTGAACTACTTCATGGTGCAAGTTAGAAATATCACACAACCCAAGTTGGTGTGGGAGTCGATGAAAAAGGCAGAATTTATACAAGCTGGCTGGCTATCTAGCAAGATATATTTCTGGGTAAGTTAGAGAACAATTCCACAAAGTTATTGCAATCTTTTGAGAGTCTTGTTGCTTAGTAAACTCGTACACCGGCTTTCTGATCAATGGTCTGGACACTCATTTCCGTAACTTGACAGATCTGCAGATGAGCTGCCGTGTTTGGGCGAATTAATATGGAAATTGTTTTAGAAGTGAGAAGGATTTACAGTGTGTATACATGTATATACACACGGCTGTCAGCCAATCAGAATCGAGTATTCATCCGAGCCACGTTATAAATATATCTACGCACCCCTTAGTTGATGTTATGCGCAGTGGACTGACATTTAAGTATATTTTATTTAAAAATGTAATTAACAGGATAAATCCCTTCATTTATTTATTTATTTATTTATATGTTTTATGCTGTTGTATCCAGTGCTTAATTAGTAAAATAAGAGATGCCGAGGCTCAACTCGCCCCCCCCCCCAGCGGAGGAAAAAGGGTAAACCTTTCCTACCTCTGTGTCGCGCTGCATTTTTGTCCCTCCCTCTGGTCTTTTAAAGACGCACTTAAAGACACTCTTGTTGACGTGCAGATTAGATTCATTTGTGAGAAACCTCTCTTGCACTCTGCGCTGGAAATTGCTACGGTGTTAACAGCGGTTAAGAGATCCTTCAAGGGCTGTGTAACTTGTTCTCCTGATGACTCTGTGAACACTCTGAAAGGACGAATTGTTTCTCGGCTGTTAAGTCTGTTAAAATACGCGTTGCTGTCGCACCTTTTATGGGCCCGGGGCTCTGATTCTGAGTAAAACATTTGCCGCAAAATCGGATTCTTGGCATTTGCTGCGCCCCGGCACAAATTAAGCACTGGTTGTATCTGAATCTAGTGTATATGGATATCTACTGTATATGGAATGTCAATCTGATGCTGCCTTCTTGGCCAGGATTCCCTTGAAAAAGAGATTTCATATCTCAATGACTTTCCTGGCAAAATAAATGATTATTAAAGTAAATAAATCCCTTCAGATGTGACTCCTCATTTTCAAAGGGGTCCTGTAAGGGATAAACAGTCATAAATTAAACTTTAACATTATACAAGTATCAAGCACTAACTAGAGCAGATGTGTTACACTCCAGTCCTGGAGGACTGCAGTGCCTGTAGGTTTTTAATGTTTCCTTTCAATCACCAGCCAATGCAGGCTTGGAAGGAATATGTGTTGACTTTTAAGCCAATAAATGCCTTATACCAGGACTATTCAATTCCAGGCCTCAAAGGCCACAGTGTCTGTAGGTATTTGCTCCAACCTCGCACTACGCCACCTGATTTCACTTATTAACTCACCTTCTGGCCCAAGGAGGTAAAGGAGTTATTGAAATCAGATGGTGTAATGCGTGCTTGGAGCAAATTACAGCAGACACTGCGGCCCTTGAGGCCTGCAATTGAATAGCCCTGATTTAAACCAATGTTAAAATAGTAATCTCAACAATTCATTTTGAAATGGCTATTTTTCACCAAAACTTATCTTGAAACACGTGTATTATGACTCTCAATATCCATAGATGTCACTCTTTAGACTTTCCAATTACAGTATCTTTCTGTGATATGTTGTGAACTTGTAATATTGTACTGAAGCTAAACTGGATTATTCACTCATCTATGACCTACTTTTTCTTTTCTTTCTTCTTTCAATATTGATATGGCAATTCCTTCAATGTAACCAGCCTCGCTTGACGGACTGGCACTGTGACTAAATGTGATGATTTTTACAGAAAGATTATTAGTCTTAGTGTGACATCGCCAGTTTTCGTAGTCATGCCAGACAGGGAATACTACCACATGTGTAAGTTTACTCTTTTAATATGGGTGAAATGTTCCCTATGAACAGCATGGGACAGCGACTAAACATAAAGGGCATCTAATAGGGAAAGGTTACAGGTGAGAAGCCCTGCAACTCACCAGGGGGTGCTGAGAACGCTGGTGCTCGATGAGTTGCCGTGACGACGGGCAGGGCAGGCCGCAGAGGTGGCACCGAAGGCGAGAGCGTGCCAGCACCTGCTCTTGGTATTCCTCTGGGTGGGAGAGACGCACGTGGAGTGACAAATACAACTATGGCAGATAAAGAACAGCCAGCTAAGGAGTACTCGTAGACATACTTACTAGATTTAAGGGTCTCTGTTCCATTTATGTCTGACTCCTGTTCTTCTTCCTTCACTTTCACACCATCCCTCTCTTCTGAGAGACAGAACAGAGGCCGAAGGTGAAATTAACAGGGGTTCTGGGTGTGTATCCAGCTAAAGTAATTGCTTTGTAGTGATAAAATCCTGACCAAACCAGGGCCAACTGTGGCTAAGAGTCTCGTGGGGTGATGAATAATTGGGTATAGCGTTGCCCAGGGAAGGAGGGTTTCAGTCGGTGGGATATTCCCCACCTCATCATGGAACACTGAGTCCACTAGTCGACCCAGTATGCCTGTGCCATCTGAGCAAGTTGTATGGCCCCCTGTAACAATAAAGGCCTCTACATGCTTCTGCGTAAGCAACGCGACTGCAACACGACTGCAACGCGACATCCTCTGCAACACGTCACAGAGCACTCAGCAATTTATACTTCTGCGCAACCTATGCGACATGGTGTCCAACACTTCTGTACACTAGTAGGCGTAAATGTATTGAACAAGATCAGTAAAGTTTTCATGAAAGCAGGGAAACTCCTGCACCTTCAAACTTCTTCAGCCAATCTTTCCTGAATCTGGTTCATTTTATACCGTGTTGAACAAATTATGCTAGCTATCTATATCGTTAGCTACTGTTAGCAAGCTTTATTTGGCCGTGATACCAGGTTGCTAGCTAGCTAGATAGATATTGATAGTTTTGCTTAGCTAACGTTGACATAGATATATACAGGTATTGTATGCAGCTGCCAACAACAATGTCTATCTCTGTATTACTTCACTAATCTCTTGTGCAAACTATGATTGTTCCTACCATGTATTAATGCACATCTAGTAAATAGCTCTGGATAAGAGCGTCTGCTATATGCTTAAAAAATGTATATGCACCCTGCTCTTTCTTTGTTTTGTTAGTTGAATATTCTGCGCATTAAGGTGTTGTAGTGACATGTTATATTTACATGTAATCTAAAGCACAACACAAAACATCTGGACATTTGCAACCTTAAATATATAATTTAGAATGACGTGAAGACCACAGTCGATCCTTCGTTGTTTGCAGAATCTCCGAGTTTAATGTACTGTCAGTACAATAGACTTTAAAACCTTTGAAAAAAAGGAAGTACACCTGTCATGAAAGCAGCTTGTGTGCGAGCAACTCACCTTTATAGCATGAGTTGCTACGTGGAACAAAGGAACCAGCAGACGACTGTTGAAAATAATGTTAATGTATTAAGGGAAATGAAGGATGGTCTTTTTCTGTCTTTTCACAGAATTAAAAAAATCACTGCTTTTATCTTTCTTTCCTAATCTGGATGTCGCTCTGGATAAAAGCGTCTGCTAAATGCTTAAAATGTCAAATGTAAAAAAATGCTTGATGAACTATGACCATGACAGCTCCGCCTCCATTCGCTAACCAACCAATCAATGATGTGCAACATCTACGCGACATGTTGCGAGTTAGATTTTTGTGCTAGGTACGCCTCATCCTCTGCAACCCCCTCTGCAATATCAACGCAACCTCTGCGACATGTTGCAGAGGATGTCGTGTCGCAGTCGCGTTGCAGTCGTGCAACCATGTATAGGCCTTAAGTGTGCTGCTCAGCAGGTGGATAGACGAATGAAAGAAAGCACTGATTTTGTACATTTTAGAGCAGGGGTGTCAAACTCATTCCATCGAGGGCCGAGTGTATGCAGGTTTTTGTTGCAACCAATGCAGTAAACCAGGTAATTTCAATTAGGTCCCCTGAAGAAGGGAGCTAATTGGTGAAATCACCTGGTGTAGTGCATTGGTTGCAACAAAAACCTGCATGCACTCGGCCCTTGATAGAATGAGTTTGACACCTGTGTTTTAGAGGGTGCACATGCTTGGGGGCAAGGTAAACTCCAATAAATACAGAGCCATTCTGAGTAATCACCTTCATCCTATAGCAAAGCATTTCTATCTTGATAGTTGTAACTTCCAGGATAACAATGCCCCCATCTGCATGAGTGGTCACTGATTGGTTTGATAAGCATGTAAACCATATGCCATGGCTGTCTCTATCAACAGATCTCAACCCAATTGAACACTTATGGGAGATTCTGGGAGATTCTGTAGCGGCGCACGAGACAGTATTTTCATGCTGTTGCATCCCTCCAGTAGAGTTCCAGAGACTTGACAGCCTTCAGACTTCCAGCCATGACACTCCAGAATCTATGCCAAGGTGTTTTGGCGGCTTGTGGTCACCCAACGCCCTATTAAGACACTTTATGTTGGCATTTCCTTTATTTGTGCAGTTACCTGTATATACTACAGACATATGGTGGCATACCATATACAGATAAAAATACAGATCAACTGAACTGCAGACACCCCTGTTGACATAATTAATCAGACATCAAGGTATAAAAAAAAAGTTATCAGATAATAGATCAAAACAAATTAGGAGATCTACTTAACCTGAATTGTTTCAGTAAAATACCCAGTTGTATAAATTGATTGTATGTAAAGAAAGTTGTTCTGCATAAGCACGTCAGCTAAACGCCAAAAATGTCAAATGTATTCACTCTGCCAGCACACATCATTTTGGAATAATGGAAGTGTTAACTGAGTGCGGAGACTGTAAAATAAACTGTGTGGTCATTACACGTTGCAGGCAAGGAAGATGGAGAGAAGTGAGACAATTAGACCAAACAAAGAACAGAAGGCTTATCAGTACTCACAGTAAACTAAACACATTTATGTGCAACCCCTGCACTCTTGTTCCTCCTTAACTTTCACATAATGACTTTTTTCTGGTTCATCTCCCTCAATTCATATAAGACAGATCTCCATCAGGAGCAAGAGTCGTGTGTGTAAAGGGACTACAGTATCACTGCCGCTCACTAATTAAATGACTTCTATCCTCACCTTCCTCATGCTTCACCTGCTTCTCATCCTCCTCTTTGATCTGAACTGCCATCACCACTTTCTCCTCCCTCTCCTCCTCCTGTCCCACAGAGAAGAGAAGTGGAAGGGGCAGGGCGCAGCCTACGGGGTGCTTGACATTCATGTGCCGCATTTTGGTCTTGGCATCTCTGAAGAGGAAGTTGCAGTGTGGGCACTTGTACTGGACAGGAAGTAGAGGGGGGAAGGGGCTGGGGGGCTGGGCTAAACAGAGAGATAAAGAAGGAGAAAGCACACGAGTTAAGGGCCTTTATTCATCATTTGTTTAGCAGATGCTCACCTGTTCCACTTTTTTTGCATGAATGGTTTGCTGGTGAATTGCGTGTTCCTCTAAAAATATCATGGATATTACAGATGACTGCCTGTCTCTAAGAGGAGGTGGCTGGGGGACGGAGAAAAAGGAGGTGCCATGAGGGTGAGAGGTCACAAAGATGGGTGGGAGAGAGTGGGAGGGCTGGAAAAGGGTAATTGGTACAGTCAAAGGAAAAAGTATAAAGCAGGGGTTTTCAACCGGGGGGGAGGTCTGTTGCAGGGGGTGCCTTTAAAGTCTGAATATTCAATTCAAAATAAAAACAAACTCCAGGAGGTTCTAGTGTATAGAACACAATAGTATGTGTATAGCATAAATCCTGTATTTCTGGCATTGAAAGAAATCTGTTGTGTGGGGATACGCAGGTTGGACCAAATCGCAGGACGCTGACACAGGGGATGAGATAGGGGAGGGTATTTATTAAATATATACACGATGACTGGAACAGGGGAACAGAGGTAAGGGCAGACAAAGGCAGGCCGGGAAGCTGGCTGGCAGGCAAGCACGTAGGGAAGCTGGCTTGGAGGCAGGGCAGGGAGCTGGCTGGTCCGAGGGCACGCAGGAGGACAGGCAGGACAGGCAGGACAGGCAGGACAGGCAGGACAGGCAGGACAGGCAGGACGAAAACTTACAGGAACTGAGAGACCAACGGGGAAGGAGCCAGGCAGGGAAAACACAATGATCTGACCCCGAATGAAGGGGAAACCGGGGTACATATACTCTGCAGGGCTGATGAACTTGATGGGAGGCTGGTGTGCCGGAATAGGCAACAGGTGAACATGATGAGTGGTAACGAGGGAATGATAACAGGATAATTGAAAATAATAAAACAATTAACACAACAATCACAAGGGAGAAAGGAAAACCGAGACAGGAACAAGGGAAAAACTGTCAGGAAACACAAGGGAGGTGGACAGGAAGGGACGGAGACGTAACAAAATCTCTGTTTAAAAACACTACTGCAGGTCTAGGCAACCATCAGGTTTATCAGCAACTTTAATGGAAGCTTAATATATATATATTTCAAAAGTTATTCCATGGGAGTATTTAATACCAAAACACACCCAAGCAGGCCAACTTACTGCATAGAAAAACGAATGTGTGGGGCATTCTTTGCTTTGTGTTGTATGTTTGTATGTACTTTTAGTTACATACATACATTAGGCTTTTTGTTACAGTTCTGGGCAAGCAAAAAAGTTTGAAAACCACTGGCAGTAAGCAGTAAAGACAACAACAGCTTGTAAATGAACATTTTATTCTAAATACGTGCACATATTGGTTTGGCTAATTGTATGAGCCAGACTAAACAACAGTGATGGAAGTGTATAAGCACTGTCAAAGAATCCATCAAAGCGCATGGCATATATTGGTTTAGCCCCTCCCATAACTCCGCCCTCACTCACACGTCTGTAGGGGTTTCCCAATGGTGGCGACTGCCGGAGGTCTGGGTGGGGGATGGTTGTCGAGAGCGTGCGTGCGGCGATGTGCCAGAAGCTGGGTCAGGGAGTGGCAGGTGTGGAGGCAGTCCTGACAGGTGTAGCAAGACTGATGTACGTGCCGGCGCTGATGGTTGACAAGGGCATGAGACTGGACGAAGCTGTCCCCACATACTGGGCATTGGAAGAGGTGACCCTGGGAATGAGAAAGTAAACACTGTCATCATCCTTGGCTACTATACACACAACTTAATTAATACTGTGTGCAGGGGATTAACATTACACACTGGATGTGAGTATACATGGTGCTGTGATATCTACACAGGCTGTCGTGTTGAATAAAAAAAGTCTTGAGTTGCTCAAGAGTTGCTAAATGCAAGTTGTACAATGGATTTTTACTGAATATGTGTATTTGAACACAAATAATAATCTATACACAATTTCAAGTGCAATCTTACAAAAAGAACACTTGATTTTAATGTGAAAACTGCTTAGTTTTCTCCTTTAATATGGGTGAAATGTTCCCTATGAACAGAATGGGACCACAACTAAACATAAAGTGCATTGAACAGTGAAAAGTTATGGGTAAGAAGCCCCCACCGGGGGTGCTGAGAACACTGGTGCTCGATAAGTTGCCGTGACAATGGGCAGGGCAGGCCGCAGAGGTGGCACCGAAGGCGAGAGCGTGCCAGCACCTGCTCTTGGTATTCCTCTGGGTGGGAGAGACGCACGTGGCGCCGCCGGGCTCGCCCGTCACTGAAACCCACTCCACACTGCCTGCAATGCAGCACTTCTGAAGAGATGGAGAGAAGAACAGAAGAAGTGGCAAAGGATGACATAATCAGGGCGTCTATGCATCCAGCTAAAGCATGTGCTCATAGTAGTGATGCACACAACGGTGTGGATAGAAGGTAATCTCAATAGAAATCTAAATAAATTTAAGAAAAATCTACACACTGCTGGCACATATAATTTTGGTTACTAAATGCTGCAGGTAGGGGATAGAGGTGTGAGTGGCAAATACAACTATGGCAGATAAAGAACAGCCAGCTAAGTAGTACTCATACACATACTTACTGTATTTAAGGGTCTCTGTTCCATTTATCTCTGACTCCTGCTCTTCTTCCTTCACTTTCACACCATCCCTCTCTTTTGCTTTATCGCCCTCTACTTTGATGGACACCTGACACAACTCCATCGCTTGCTCCTCCCACAATGACCGAGTGTTAGTGATTGTTGTCTATGTTTTCCTCGAATAACAAGATTGTACGTTATAAAGCGTTGAAAAGAAAGGCCTAGCAGGTTTTGATTTGCTTGTCAACACATCTTTATCATTCAACAACTGTATTCCTATTTCAACATTTCCAACCGAAATGTTTAGCTAATTCAATCTAACAGACTTGAAATGTGAAAATAGTGAACATTTTGTAGCAGATAGCGAGCTAAGTGAACTGCAAAAGGGATCATGATGATTTGTTAGCTAGCAAACTAATCCGTCAGACGGTACATTTAAGTGACGTTAGACCTTAAACTGCATTTTATGGTGCATAACTAGCATCCCTTGCTCGCTAGTCTGATACCTAAATACACCGTCAACAAATGTCCATGTTGGTCGCAAACTAGCTAGCTCGCTGGTCAAATTTCAGGAACATTTAACGTTAGCTAGGCTAGCCACCTTGGCGGATATGCAGTAATGTAGCTAGCCACCTAATCGGCTGTCAATTTTTTTGTTGCTGTTGTAAATGTAACGGTACCTCAGGTAATTTCGTGTGTTTGACTGTGGAATACAATCCGCGTATTGTTCACTTTAGGACGCCTTATCATTGTAAAAAGTAAAGTTTACTAGCTAGCTTTATTAGAGACAGCTGGAAAATGGAATTTTTGGAATCTAAAATACTCTACGCGCAATCAAAAGTCGCGTGAAGATGACGTCAGATAATGGTCTGCGTCCACCAAAAAGCATTATCTAATCTTTTTGAAAACATTGACTTTAAACGGGTTAATACCCAACATTCAAAACATTAGCATTATAAAACACCGGCTGTATATCTCTGCCTCATTTTGTTATATTAGCCATCACATTTCTTCATGGTTTTAATTGAAAAGTTAGTCTTAATGGGGAAAATATTTTACAGCCAGGAGACAAATATAAAAACAATTGTGTGACGTGATGTTAACTATAGTACCTTTAAGCTGGAAGTACTTAGTTTCAAAAACCTTATTTTCTGTACAGATTTGCTGGTTTTGCATATTAGAGGGAACATTTCTCCAAATGTAGGCTAACAATCTAAACATGCTTAAGTATGCAAATGTGTGACCAAAAGGTTGCTTAACTGGGCCCAGCGTAACGTTCTGTATCAATTCAGAGTTTTTATATTCTCGAGAACACATAGAAGTATTTTTAAAACATTAGAATATGGGCAAAGATAAGAAGGCAACTTTAATAATAGAGTATGCACGTACCACAGATACACAGGGTAACACATTATATGAAAGAACACAGCGAGCAGAGTGCAGATTAAACACTTTTATTAAATATTCAACAGCTTGTTGAATCCAATATTTTAGGATGTTGTCCTCTTGCCCTTGCCAGCTTTCATGTATGAAAACGAGTCTCCTCTTTCAGTCTCAGTTGCTGGCCATGACCTCATTGACCCAGTTGTTATAACGACAGACTTTAGCATAAACCCCAGGGTAACCACTTTCAGCACAGCCATATCCCCAGGACACAACACCCTGCAGCTCACCGTTACACACCACAGGGCCGCCAGAGTCACCCTGCGAGGAGGGGGAGAGAGCGAGAGAGATGGAGGGAGGGAGGGAGAGAGCGGGAGGGGGGATTCACTT
This sequence comes from Aldrovandia affinis, assembly GCA_029706075.1. NCBI lineage: Eukaryota > Metazoa > Chordata > Actinopteri > Notacanthiformes > Halosauridae > Aldrovandia > Aldrovandia affinis. The sequence goes on from JAINUG010000189.1 coordinate 1,329,331, forward strand.
TGTACCAAGAAGGAATTTAATACAACCACATAAAGTAGACCGACACAAATGGAGTTCAATCGGATAATAAAGCTTGAGGCTAAATGCATACAAAGGCAAAGGCAAAATTTCCCTTACCCCAGAAACGAAGGAAGAGGTTTGGACAAACCATGGAAGGACAATACAAATCAACGCTTCAGAATACACGTGTGAACAAACCTGACAAGAGTCTTTTCCTCCCTGTAGGAATCCAGCGCAGAACATGTTATCAGTAATTAGGCTGTCGTAGGCATTCTTGCACTGAGAGTCAGACAGGATGGGCAAGTCCAGGCACTGTAGTGTTGATGCGTAATTCACTGGAAGGCAAAAATGACCCCACATCACATTGCCACACCATTAATGGCACACCTAGACACACACTTACATTTTCAATTGCTGCTGCTATTTAAGTTCAGGAAAGAAATAATAATAATTGAGAGCTAGGTTCAAACTGGAGATCTGGATACCTGCGGTAGACTCATTTTTTATCTCATTTTGCAGCTGCGGTTGGGATGATGCATTGACTTCCTTTTTTGTGTCAAAAAGTGACAACAATTACATCAACATCCTGTGTTGAATAGAAATGGAAATATCCACAGTAACATGGCCTGCTGATGGTCCTCCCTTTCTCTACAACCTCTCTCACCTCCAGTGTTGATCATATTTCCCCACCCGGACACCAGGCAGCGGTCACCAGCCTGGGCACAGCTGGTTGCCAGGGGAATTGGCTGCACGTACTGGTTGAAGGTAGCCGGCTGACTCAACTTGATGAGCATGAAGTCATTGTCATGGTTGTACGTGCTGTAGCCTGGGTGAGGGATGACCTTCTCAGCCCAGATTCTCTGCTCTGTTCCTTCTTCCTTGTATACGTTATGTTCCCCCAGATGGACCGCCAAACGAGGAGGACTAGGGGAGGGGTTGGGCCCGCAATAACACATACGTATTATTACAGATAAAGGTGTGCTTCTGAACAAACGTGAATGCATTTCAAATTCCTTCCTTAACAAGGCTTTCAGTATTTGTACTTGTCTACCTGGAACTATACTTTGCTTAAGAAAACTGAGTAAGGGCAGCAGAGATACAGCAGAATGGTAGAAGCACACTTCACATGACCAGTGACAAATATATAGTATTGTACTATATACAAGTATATGTATATAGTACATTGTATATAGTATGAGCAACAGTAACAATTTCTTCTGACATGTACCCTAAGATAAAAAAGGTTTTAAAATTCAGTATCAGATTAAATAATTTATTGGGACAAATAATACAAAATCCATACTATATAAATAATTAATTCAGAGACCCTTACACAAGAAAGCTAATGTTACATTGAGTTAACACAAAGTGTTAAGATACTTACGGGATATAGCAGTGAGCTGCAGACACTGCCCACCATTCGTTGATCAGAGATGCCCCACACCAACGATTCCCATCATCATAGGTGAGGTACACCTGCCATGGCTGGGAGTGACGACGGCATTCGTAACCACCGATGATCTTATCGTCCTCCCCCTGTGCATTCCACACTGCCACACATAATCATCTTAATCAATACCACCAATTCAGAGCTACTGCTAATATTGGCACAAATGGAGGAGTTCTTGAAGACATAGCAGCACCATCACAACTGCAATCGGTTCAAACAGGATTCCTCCAGGACACAGGTTTCAGGTGTTTTCAATTAACAAGACATCGATTATATCCATTAAATCTATGTACCAGGAGGATTGTGCATTTCTAGAGTAGCTAACTCACCTGCTGCCACAATCAGAAAAGCAAACACAATGTTCCTCATCTCTGCTTGAATGTGCAGTCCCCCAAATGCACAGAGCAGAGTCAAATAGAGGTGTATATAGACAAAAGGTGCAGCATAGAACCACCTTCCTTCAGCACTTGGACCATAGGCATTCACTGCAACTGGGATTGGATTAGACAAATATCTAAACATAGAACCTAACAAACCTGTTGGACACACAGCAAAAAAAGAAAAGAAAAAAAAGTTACATTTGTTGTGAAATATTCCATCTGTATAAACTGTTCTTATCCAGTTATTCCGTGACGTGCTACAACTCCAAGGTAATGCAACAGGTGCTCCTGTGATAACATGAGAAATGAGAGGGGTGAATGCTCTAGGATGGGGGGCTGGTTGGTACTGGTTTAACATTGTGCAAGTCTGCTTTTTTTTTTTAAAATGAAAAAAATAAATGCCCCCCAATTTGGAATTCCCATTTGCATTCGTAGGTCCGTCTCATTGTTGTGTCTTTCATGAAGAGCGAGACACGTTCAGTCAGCTGTCACTTCTTTTCACTCTGTAGTCCACCAGCTGAGCAGTGTAATCATTGTGCAGGCACCCGATTGACTACAGGAGTTTAGTTTAGTTTATTTGTACAGGGACAATGCACATTAATTAACATCGCTGTAAATGTGCCAGTTTTAGCCGACTGGCTCATTTTCAACTGTAGTCTCTGGGCAAGGTGTTGATTGCCAGATAAAAGCACAATAAAAACAAGCACAATAAAAACACAGATAAAAGCACAATAAAAACAAGCAATTAGTATATACAGAATTAGTACATCCAACACAGTTAAAGCACTTCAAACACATTATAATGCGACATTAAGCATTGTGTTGGCAAGCAGACAAAGTAACCATGTAATATATAGGCAAGACAGGGGAGAGAGAGGGAAAAAAACTATAAAAAAAAAAAAAAACTCATAGGCAAGTATATTTAGGCAGGCAAGCAAAGCAGACAGTCAGCACGATATACATTATGTACAGAATGACAAGACATGGGATCTACATTAGTTGTTAAGAGGGTTAGAATATGGAAGAGTGGTACTATGTTCACACACCTGATTGACCTTTAGCCATGTTTTCAGAGTGTGTTTTGAAAGATCTGTATGTACCAATCTTGCGAATGTGTGACGGTATGGAGTTCCAGAACAGAGCAGCTCTCACTGAGAAGGCTGACTGGCTAAAGGAGCTTTTCCTCAGCGGCACGATACAGTCACCTACAGAGACAGATCTTATGAATCTGCTGCTCAGCATAAAAAAGTCACTAAGTGGGGGTGGAGCTAAACCATGAAAGATCTTAAATGCCAGACTTGCATCGCTGAATTTGACAAGATTGTCCCAACTTAAAAGGTCATGCTTGACCAAGACACTACAGTGGTGGTGGCGAATAGGTTTCTTATCAAGAACCATGAGAGCCTGCTTGTAAACGGAGTGAATTGGTTTTAGTGTTGTGTTGCAGGCTTGGGACCAGCTGGTAAGGCAGTAGGTCAAGTGAGGGAGTATCATTGCATTAAAATATAATTTTGCAGCTTCAGTGGTTAAACAGATTCGTATGTATCTGAAATTGGCAAAGTTGTGTTTTATTATTTGAGTGACTTTCTTTACCTGCTTTTTGAATGTGAGATTTGAGTCGAGAATAATTCCATGGTACTTCAATTCTGACACCACTTGGAGCCTCTCACCTGCAACATATACATCAGGTGCTCTTTTTGTGAAAAACATACATACTGCTTTTTTCACATTACGGTGGAGACAGGAGTCATTGAGCCACCTGGATACCTGCACAATAATTGCAGAGAGTTTGCTTGCTACCTTGTTTTTGTTTTCAGCATGTACATATATCACCGTATCATCTGCATACATTTGAACTGCAGACCCAGCACAGACAGAAGGCAGATCGTTGATATATAAACTGAACAGGAGGGGCCCTAGAATCAACCCCTGGGGCAGACCCACATCATATTTGAGGAAGGGTGATGAGTCACCACTCACTCGGACACACTGTGTTCAAGGTAAGATTTCATCCATTTTAAGGCATCAGGGGAGAAGTTAAACATTGATAGCTTAGTGATGAGTACCTTGTGGTTAATGGTATCAAATGCCTTCCTAAGGTCTTGAAATACAGCTCCAACAACACCCCCTTTATCCATTTTTGATTTGACAGTCTCAAGAAAAAAGCAGCAGTTTCGGTGGAGTGGTTGGCTCTGAAGCCAAACTGCATAGGGTGTAATGTGTATAGAGTGTTGTTGAGGTGGGCGATTAGCTGTTCTGCTACACACTTCTCAGCAATCTTTGACACTACAGGAAGAATGCTGACAGGCCTGTAGTTGCCAACATCATTTGCATTTCCTGACTTAAAAATGGGCATAATTATAGCTGATTTCCAGACCTGTGGAAACATAACCTGTCTAATAGATGCATTAATCATTTTGGTGATGGGGTCAGAGTGACTCTGTGATTTTTGAGAAACACAGAGTCCAATCCAAACACATCTTTAGATTTGAAGTGTTTTTAGTGAGCTTAGATTCTGTGACCTTGTGTATAGAGAAGACGGGTAGTGTTTCATTTACTACTACTGCTAATAATAATGCATTTTATTTAAATGGTGCCTTTCTGGACACCCAAGGTCACCTTACATAAAAGTAAATAGAAGCAACACAGGAATCTTTTTTTTTTTTAAACAAATAATAAAAATACATGCAAACAGATCTAATACAAGGATGTTAGACAGGACATCAACATCAACACAATGGGAGACAGTGGACAGTGGGGAAACAGGGGAGAAGTGTCAGTGGTAGGCTATGGTGAATAGATGGGTTTTGAGCAGTGTTTTGAAGGAGGATAGTGTCTCTGCATGTCTGATGTGTGTGGGGAGTGAGTTCCAGAGTCTGGGGGCAGCAGAGCTGAATGCTCACGCGCCCATTGTGCAGAGTCGGGTTGGTGGGATGGAGAGACCAGCTGAGGATAAACGCAGAGTGCGGGTTGGAGTGTATTCCTGTAGGAGATCGGAGAGGTAGGGGGGTGCAAGGCAGTGTAGGGCTTTATATGTGAGCAGAAGAATCTTGAAATCTATGCGGTATTGGACCGGTAACCAGTGTAGCTGAATGAGAGTGGGAGCGTGGTGATCATTGGATTTGGTGCGTGTGAGGATTCGTGCAGCTGAGTTTTGGATAGTTTGCAGTTTATTGATGAGTTTGGTAGTCCTAAGAGTATTCCGTTACAGTAGTCCAAACGGGAGATGAGGCATGGAGCAGGGTTTCAGCACTGGAGTGGGAGAGTGATGGATGGAGTCAGGAGATGTTACGTTGGTGAAAAAATGCAGTGCGTGTGATATTCTTTATGTGTTATCCAAGGTGACGCCAAGGCTTTTTACTAGTTGACAGGGTAGCCATCAATGAGTGTGAAGAAATTTGGTGCTTTGGAGATTGTTGATTTAGAACCAATGAGCATGACTTCCATTTTATTGCCGTTTAATTTTATTAAATGAATGGCCATCCAGGTCTTGATATCATGGAGGCAGCTGATGAGGGAGGTCGGGGGCAGGGGGGCGGTGAGATGTATAGCTGAGTGTCATCAGCGTAACAGTGGAAGTTGATGTGGTGGTGACGCATGATTCGGCCAAGGAGGAGGAGATGGATGATGAATAGAAGTTGACCAAGCACTGCCCCCTGGAGGACACCCTGTGTAACTGCAGCCAGCCTGGACTGATGATGTTTAAGGTGGACAAACTGTTGTCTCCCAGTGAGGTAGGATTTTTGCCAGGCTAGCGCAGACCCAGTGAACCCCAGGGAGGTCAGGCAGTACAGGAGCAGCAGGTGGGAAACAGTATCAAAGGCGGTGCTGAGGTCAAGGAGGATGAGAATGGTTAATAGTCCAGAGTCGGCAGCATGGAGGAGGTTGTTGCTAATCTTGATGAGGATGGTCTCTGTGCTGTGTTTTGGTCAGAATCCAGACTGGAACAGCTCAAGGAAGTGGTTATTGGCCAGGTGGGATTGGGGTTGTGCTGCTACCACAGAGCCAGACACCAGAGATGAATTTATTGCCTGTGTTAGCAGTGGGGAGAGTATAGGTAGAGCAGCTTTAACCAGAATGGTGGGCAGAGGTTCCAGTTTGCAGGTGGAGGATTTGGATGCACCGATGACCTTGATTACAGATGATTCAAACACAGGTGTGAAGGCGGAAAGACCTGGCAGGTCACTGGGGTGTTCATCCAGGTGGGAACGGCATTGGGGGTGTGTGACAGAAGTAGCTCTTGATGAATATTGTCAATTTTGGTCCAGAAAAAACTCAGAAATTTGTTGCACAGTTCAGGGGAAATGTTGTCGGGGGAGTTGTTCAATCCGTTGAAGCAGGTGTTTAACAGTGGAGAAAAGGGTCTTACAATTGCCTCTCTCACTATTGATGATGTTAGAGTAGTGGGAGCTTCTGGCTGCTGAGGAGGCATTTTTATAGAGAATTTGGTGTTCTGAGTATGCTTGGTAGTGAAGGCCAGTTTTCTTAGCTAACCGCCCACAGGTCTTTAATAGGTGTTAATAAGTTCAGGGGTGTACTAGGGGGCAGAGTGGGAGAATGAAACAGTGCATGACTTGAGAGGGGCTAGGGCTTCCAGGGAGGTGGAGATGTGCAGTGTGCATTGTATCTCGGTTGGAATCGTCTCGTTGTGTGCTAGAAAGTGTGGCACTCGCTACTTAGTGCCTAGCATCACTCAGTTATATTAGTAAGTATAGTTGTGGAAAGCGGCAGCTTTTCGCGGCAGCCTCACCTTCCTAGCCTCACCGAACGAAGACTCGGCGGACAAAGATGTAGGAGTCTACCTGCAGGAGTCCACCGAGGGGGGCCAGCTAGGGAGTGCTCGCTGCACGGTAAGTATCATAGTTTTGTATCTCCCTGTTCTACTTCCTCTGCATCTAACACTACATGCTACCTCCCTATCCCAGTCCATGTCTCCTCTTCTAGATTGCCTAGAAGGAGAGATTCTACTCACACCCGAAACCTCTCCAATCTCATCCTCCCTCCCAGATCTTCCGGTGTTGACGTGGTGGTAGCAGGCGGACTATGGAACTGCCAGTCCACTGTCTGGAAGGCCGATTTCATCTCGGCCCAGGCCTCCCTACTCTCCCTGCAGTTCCTGGCGCTCACGGAGACGTGGATCACTCCACAGAACACGGCCACCCCTGCTGCTCTCTGGTATTGTTCCTCTTCCTCACTTCTCACCCTCCTCCTTTGAATTTCATGCCGTCACTGTCACTGTTCCATGTAAACTGCACATCATTGTTCTTTATCGCCCTCCAGGTCCACTGGGGAGTTTCCTAGATGAGATGGATGCCCTACTCAGCACTTTCCCTGAGGATGGCACCCCCGTCTTACTCCTCGGTGACTTCAACCTGCCGCTGGAGACCTCTCAGGCCTCTGGATTCCTCCCCCTGCTTCAGTCCTTCGACTTCACCCTGGCTGAATCCCCATCCACCCACAAGGCCGGTAACCAACTGGACCTGGTCTTCACCAGGAACTGCGCCTCACCGAACATTACGGTATCGCCTCTACATGTGTCTGACCATTGCTTTCTGTCTTTCTCCCTCCCCCTCCCCTCTGTGCCTAAACCATCTTCACCTGCTCCCACTGTCCTTGTCCTTCGCAACCTCTGCTCTCTCTCCCCCGCTGCCCTGTCAGCTACTGATGCCATCTCTCAGCTACCTGCTGAGGAAGCATCATCCACCCTACTTTCCTCTCTCTCCTCCTCCTTTGACTCACTCTGTCCTCTATCCACTAAACCTGCTCGTCTCCGACCCCCCACCCCCTGGCTAACCGTTTCCATTCGGGCTAACCGACTGAAACTGCGAGCAGCAGAAACAAAATGGAGAAAATCCAAATCCCCTGTAGCTCTGTTTGATTTCCATACACTCCTGGCTTCCTTCTCCTCTAACCTCTCCTCTGCTAAGTCTGCATTTTTCCTTTCTAAGATTCAATCTTCTGTTTCCAACCCACGTAAACTCTACTCTACGTTTTCCTCTCTCCTCACCCCTCCTCCTCCCCCACCCCCCTCCTCTTTAACCACGGATGACTTCGCATCCTTCTTTCACGAGAAGGTCGATGACATTCGCAACTCCTTCCCCCCAACCTCTCCCTCACCCATCTCGCTACCTAAACCTCCCACCCCTCTGTCCTCCTTCTCGCCCCTTCCTGACTCAGACATCCTTCAACTTGTTCTCTCCCACCGTCCCACCACCTGACCACCATTATCTCTTACAGAACGACCTGCTTGATCCCAACCAATCTGGGTTCAGGGCAGGCCACTCCACAGAGACTGCTCTCCTTGTGGTCACTGAGGCTCTTCATGGGGCTAAGTCCCAATCCCTTAGCTCTAATCCCTTAAACCTGAAGCTGAACCTGGGGAAGACAGAGCTGCTCTTCCTCCCTGCGAAGGGCTCCACGATGATTGATGCGTCAATCACCGTGGAAGGCTCCATAGTGTCTCCGTCCCAGTCTGCCAGGAGCCTTGGAGTGACCCTGGACAACCAGCTGTGCTTCTTGAGCCATATTGCAGCGATCACTCGCACCTGCCGATTCTCCCTCCACAACATCCGGAGGATCCGACCGTTCCTCACCCAAGAGGCCACTCAACTCCTGGTCCAGGCCCTGGTGATCTCACATCTGGACTACTGCAATTCCTTGCTGGCAGGCCTTCCGGCCTGTGCCATCAAGCCACTGAAACTAGTCCAGAACGCTGCCGCTTGCCTGGTGTTCAACCAGCAGAAGTTCACCCACGTCACCCCTCTATTCTCCTCTCTGCACTGGTTCCCCATCGCAGCACGCATCAGATTCAAGTCACTGGTGCTTGCTTTTCAAGTGGCCAGAGGTACTGCTCCCCCATACCTCCAGTCACTCATCACTCCCTACACCCCTCCCAGACCCCTCCGCTCCGCCTCCTCTGGCAAACTGACTGCCCCATCCCTCCGGGCGCCTGGCAGCCGCTCCTCGCGTCATTTGTCATCACCACTGTTTACTTGTTCTACAGTATTAAAAAACAAAAAAACAAAACACTAACCTTTTCTTTCCCAGTGTTACAGGTATGATACGCAGACGCCTGCAATGATGTCTTGTGCGCTAACTATGATTGTTCTTACCATGTATTAATGCACATCTTGTAAGTTGCTCTGGATAAGAGCGTCTGCTAAATGCTTAAAATGTGAAATGTAAAAATGAGATACAGGTGTTGTAGTGTGTGACCAGGTCATCAGTAGATGCGTGAGAGTCGGGGGAGGGGCAGGTGTTGATCAGGTTGATGAGGTCAGCATTATTGATGTTTTTTGTGTTTCGAAATGTAATGGTGCGTTGGGCTCATTTCATTGAAAGTTTGGGCAGGGACTTCAAACAGGACAGCTTTGTGATCGGAGATGGGGAGTAGTAAGTCAGTGAGATTGAGGGGAGTCAGGCTGGTGGAGCAAACTAAATCGAGTGTGTGTCCTTTGTTATGGGTGGGGAAGGTGACTGGCACTAGATGTAATGAACCAGTAGGAGGGCTATGTGTTAGTGCCTTAACAGAGTCAACAAAGTATGTGTTGAAAGTTGTTGCAATTTGTACTGGGTCTTCTGTTAGACAACCATTTACATTTAGCTCTAGCCTTTTTTCTGAATTCCTGTGGTCTTTTCCTGTCAACTTCTTCAGATGATCCCAAACCAGTTCAGTTTCCTTTTGCCTCACTGATTATGTTGATGAAGAGGGATGCCTTAGCCTGTCTTGATTCATTGATTACTCAGTGTTGTGAACCTACGCTGGTCATGTTCTAATTTGGACTTAACGGCTGACAATGGTTGGGCTTTGTTTCTTTTAGAAAGCTATTTATTGTAGACTTGATTATGGAAAGAAACAAGTGGCTATCAGTTTCCACATTTGTCCCTGACAGTAGAACATTCCAGTTAATTCCCTTTATTGCAGCATTAAAATCATCTTGGTCACCCTAAGGAATTCTAAGATAGCTGTGCTTTCTAGTGTTGGACAGATTAAATTGCTTCTTTGACAGTTTTCTAGCTATAAGAGTCCAATTATGATCAGACAGCCCAGTAACCATGTTAAATGATTTGGTTACCCTCTCAGGTTTATTGCTGAACACTAGATCAATTTGGGTCTTGGAGGAAGATGCTACCCCTATTGGCCCTTCAATTAGCTGGATAAAATCAAATGTTGTCATCATAGTCGGTACAGTCCTATGAGGGTAAAAGACATTTGGGGAGATTGTAATTGTAAGATCAAAAGAACAGTGTTACATTTTCTGATTGCTGGGTTGAGTGTATGATTTTTTTAAACTTTAGTCGTGAGAATGGGATGTTCAGTAAAGTCATTTTGGTCTGAACCGGACCCAGAATCGGCGTACAGGTTGCTCGTTAGACCAATCACCTGCGATGGACGATCACAACATTCGCTAGGAGTGTGTTGCGGTGTGGTCGGACGGCACTCGCCCGTTTCAGCTGGAATTAAGTTTTGAGAAATAAAAGTTATGTTCGTTGCTGCCTGGAATCCCGAGCTGGGGGATGTTTCCATGTTGTTATTACGTCGCGTAGGTTCGCCTAGCAGCCTCGAAGAATCTCCAGGAGTAGCTCAGCGTTAACTCGCGTTCTCCATCGCCGAAGTCCTTAGCTGGCCAGGTATGTCAACATGTCCCGACTGTGTGGCTGGTTCCTCCTGTGAGATTGTTGTGTTGTTCTTATTGGCTATGGGTTTGATATTTCCACTCTCTGCTTCTCCTGCATTGGTGTTAGTGTTAGGGCCGGGGCACTGGTGGACGTCTCCCGAAAATAGCAGGCAGAGGATAATGTCTGTCGCTTCGTTAGCTTTTTGCTGTAGTATTGAGACGTTTTTTGCTCGCAATATGCCAGGAGCGGGTAAATAAAAACGTTGAGCAGTGTGTTATTCCCGTATCCAAAATGCTTGCTGGATCTCCCGGGATGGTTCGTTTGGTTTGCAGATTGAGTCAGCTAGATTGTGCGATCCGATTAGATAAACGGATAAAACAGATAAAACAGATAAAACGATTAAAACAATTCGCACCAAACAGACTAACAAGTCTTCCTCACAGACCTTCCTTACCGAACAGTGCATGCAGCTCTTGCATGTCGAGGGCAAACCCGGGGACTAAAATCCCCCCATTCTGGGCAAGGCCACAGCCAGTTATGTGGCACTGCAATTCAATGCCTGCCTATGGGGTGCATCCTCACACTGGAGCTTAGTGTCTTAGAAAAACGAACCACCCAGCAGACCCCAAATCGGACTGGCTAAACAATGAGTACAAGGTAAACACAATTCCAGAAGTATATACATATACAGGTAACTCCTAAAATAAAGGAAACACCAACATAGTGTTTTAATAGGGAGTTCAGCTTCAATACCCCTTGGCAGAGATTGTACAAGTGTCTGGAACTCTATTGGAGGCATAAAATGCTATTCTTCCACAATAAATGCTATAATTTGGAGTTTTGTTGATGGTGGAAACCACAGTCTCATGCATTGCTCCATAATCTCCCATCAAGTGTTCGTTTGTGGTTGGGACATTGTCATCTGCTGACAAAAAGACCATTGGATGAAGTGATCACTCAGAATGGCTTTGGATTTATTGGCATTTACCTTGCCCTCTAAGGGGTTGAGTGAACCTAAACATAAGAGCCACCATAACCCTTAATTTACTAAAGTGTTTCCTTTATTTTGGCACTTACCTGTATATACAGACCTCTCACTGAATGTTCAGAATTTAAAATGAGACAATTGAAAACATTTAGCTACATTCTATGCTTCAGATACACCATATATTTCCAAATATAAAACGCTAAAGCATAAATTGTGTGAAATGAGTTTACACTGAAAATCAATTCAATGCAAGTCATTGACGGTTACATGAGTTTCATACAAAATAATTACATTGTAAAAATGAGATTCAAAAACGTTTTTGGCCGTTTTATTGATTATCCTTTTACATTTGTGTGGATACAAAGGAACAAGGAAATCCAGTTCAGTATGATACAATATTCCAGTGTACCTTAACAACATAAAAATGGAAGTGGCTGACATACTTTAGAGATATTTGATATACATTCTGAGTTTGAAATTAAGTCTTATAAATGCAGCACTGTATGTTAGTGTGGCAACAAAAAACTACAATTATTTGAACGCTCCAATAATCATACAAAGGAGGGTATTTTGTGAGCAAACCTCACAACAAATACCAGAACAAGAGGGGTTTGAAAAAGGGGTTTCCAACCAGCATCTGTCCTACATAACAATTTAATTGTAAGTATTCTGGAAGAGAATATTTATCTGACAAAAAAAAAAAACCCCAGCAACAATAAAAAGTAGAAAGTATTAGTAAAAGTCACAATACAGTGAAAATCATTAAAGTAGTTCAGTAGTAGTTAGTAAGGAAGGCACTCTACATTAGTTTTTGGCTGCACATACACGTAAAGATTGAGGTCTACATATAATTTTCAAAATCATAAACATGTAACATTTCTAACATTTTGGGTACAAGCTTTAATTCCTAAAACACCCTTTCCCAATTATACATCTTTATACTGTACATAAGCTGGAGTTATTTTCAAGCCATTTTGGATTGTGTGAAGACCAATGCTTCTGAAAAGGGTAGTGGCCATCCCTTTCATTTCGAAAGGTCTCTTCTACGTGCCATAGATTATGAAAGGCACATCATGCTAGTAGAAGCTGCAAACAGAAATGAATCATTTTCATTCAAGTGTCAAGACCATGACATGTGTTGGCATCCATGTGCATCTCTGCAATTGTTTAGGAGCCAATGCACCTTTTTTTGAAGCAGAGTGCGAGGAAAATACCAATAGTTCTCAAATGTCAAGGACATGAAATGCACATGTATTAAAAGAGGTTGGGATGTTGTTAGGCATGCCATTCCAAGATCTGAAAATTCTTTTTGCGTGTATTTTCCATACTTTCTTGTAGAATTTCAGTTTCTTGGAAAATAACAAATAATTCAGCACAACTGCATACCCTGCAAGTAGCAGCATTTGGTTAACTTTTTTTTTATTGAGGAATTTGGAAACATTTTGTAATCTTTGAAAATATTATTTTGAGACCAATTTATTGACTTCACTTGATTGAAGGAAAAATGTGAGCGCATTACAAAAAAGGAACCCAATTCATGACAGAATTGACCTCTATGTTCCAAGTTCCAGATTACTGTGCAAGAAGACCATCAATGATCGAAATGAATGAGCTATAGGGGAGACAAAGGCCTGTCGGAGGCTTGAGAGAGAATGGTGTATTCAGCTCAAATTCATAATTTTTCAACCAAAATGTACATATTGTCCCACGTACATGTAAACTTCTGAACTTCCAAACCAGTCCATTACACTAATCCATGCCACTATCCCATTATAATTAAACCCAACACTGAAAAAAGATTATCCAAACTGACACAATACACACAAACACAACCATGAAGGAATAATGCCCCTGAAATGAATATATTTGGTTGGAGGAAACACGTGAAATCTTTATATCACATATTCACAAGAGCAGGTATAACCCAGAAGCTTTACAGATGTAATAAAATGGAACCATGTTGAATACAGTAGAAGATACGTCCAAACAGTGCAATGTAATGTTATCATATAAGAAAAGTTGTAAACATATTTAAAAGAGCCCTGAGATATTTCTGAAGTACTTTCCACCTATACCTGTGACAATGCATATTTTATTCAAAGACATATTTGGTATACACGACAATGCAATTCATAGCCAAAGTTGAGGAGGAATTTCAGATACCTGGAAGTGAAATGTAATTTCTGAACAGCATGGCATCAGGCACTGATTGTTTTTCAGTGTCTTGGACGAACACAGCTACACCAAACACTGCACCACAGCTAACACCTGCTTTAGAAGGTCAGGATACATTTCCAAAGTTTGTCCTTTCGAAGCTTATGAGCAAAACCTTGTCTCTTCATTACAGTAAAAAAGAAAATATCATATTAGTGTGTTTTTACACTCAGGTGAGCATGACATTCATCCACGTCAGAAGCAGCAGTACCAGCTTTTGTAATAATTTGGAAGCATTAAAATCAGTCTTGGGCTCATCCCAAATCAACCTTTTTATTTTAAAAAAAAAAAAAACCTGACCTGACCTGACCTCTCCATGGTAGAGCTGAACCCAAGACAATGGACAAATTCTTCTTCATAGAACATACCAAGTTAAACACGCATTCAAGGGTGGATCTAGAAATAACATGATTAAAATTATTTCTGCATCATTATTAGCAACTATTTTGGAGAAAATTACTGCACAACATGGGATAAGATATTTGGCACTTTGTGGGTTTTGGAGGCTGTATATAATGAACCTGGCTCCCTGATTGGTTTCATAAGCACCCCCCAGCATTTCCTTACAATTCCCCACTGGCATGTTTCATATAATGCAGATGCAACTCAGACTCTTGACTGAAGCGACTAGCACACTCAAAACACTCTAGCTCTCCTTCTTCGGTATCAACTGTCTTCATCTCCACTACTTCGGCTTCTTCCTCTTCTTGTTCCTCAGCAGACTCCTCTTCAGACTCGTCTTCGTCCACCCTTTCCTCCTGTGGTTTCTTCCCCTCTTCTGACTTAGCCATATCGACATCCTCCATCGCCATGACAATCAGCTTTTTCAGTTCAGTTACTCTTCGGTTTCCAGAGTACTGCTTTGCAGAGGCCCCAATTGGAGTCTCGCTACCTTGCTTGTAGACACCCACATGCTTTTTTCGGTGGGTGATCAGGTTACCCAGTTGAGAAAATGTCTTCTTGCACAGATTGCACGTGTAGGGCTTAGCGCCAGTATGGGTGTTGTGATGGTAGCGTAGCTCTGCAGGCACACGGAAAGCCTTGGGGCAAAGGTCGCACTTATGCCGCTTCAGGTCATGTCCCAGCAAGTGTCGGTCGAGTCCTTTCGCGTCCTTGAAACCCTTAGCGCAGGAAAGGCACCAGTATGGTTTCCTCTTATGAATAGCTTTGTGGGCAATCCAGGTCTGTTGGGAATGAAAGGTCTTGTTACACTGGTCACATTTGAAATTGTTGGAGACTTCTGCACAGCTGTGCACCTTCATATGGACGGTCAAATTTGACTGCCGGTTGAAGGTCTTGTCACACTCAGGGCATGCGAAGTGCTGGGGCTCCTGGGTGGTCTCCAGATGCATCTTCTGGTGGTTTCTAAAGGACTCTAGGTAAGAATAGACCTTACCACAGATCGAGCAGGCATAGACTTTGCTGCCATAGACCGGCTTTTCTTCTTCGGAGAGCATAGCAACTCGTGGGCGAACTTTGAACACTTCAGAGGGATTAATCTCCCAGGAACTGGCAAACCAGGAATCTTCGTCATTTTCATCACCATCACCGCCTTTACCTTTTTTATCTTTGCCGTGCCCAGGTCCTCCCTTGTTTTTTCTCCTTCCTTCCTGATTTGCTGGTGTTTGCTTTCCCTTCTTTTCCTTTTTCTCTTCCTCCTCTTCGTCATGCTCATGCTGACGCAGATGGAGCTTGAAGGCTTCCCAACGGACAAACTGCTGCCCACAATCCTGGCATCTCATGCTACGCAGTTTCACTACAGAGGAAGAAGAAAGCAAATTGAAAAATAGCACAACTGAAAGTGAACAAGCAAAAGAAAAGATACAAAAACAGGGGCGTTCATCATTTGAACCATTTTTCTGTGGTCAAAAATGACATAACTTGTTAGAATTAACTTTTTTCAAGACGAAAGAAAACCAACTAAAAACAAAATCGAGTTAAGAATGTTTATTTAGGCATCTGAACACAACCCATGAATGCATTTTCATTGTAAAAGTATTCATTATAATGAGACTAAAACTCCCAACATTACATAGTTTGTTTTCAGAATTTTCTATGAGGAATTAATTCTACCTGACTTGGCTTCCACTCATGACCAATTCAGCACTTAAATTGCAGACTGCTGTGCAGACACTGGCTAAATGTACTTTCAGGACCTGTTTCTAATGTAAACAGCACCCCCTACCTGGAAACAATTGTGTGCGTACATCAATATCCTGCAGTATTAAACTCTTTGCAATTTATAATTCAATTATATTCTATGCTCTTACCTGAAGGAACATTATCATTACTACCATTTCATCATCATCATCATCATCACCACCACCACTATCATATTTGGTAAGCACTCTTATCCAGGATTACAGAAATAAACATTACACTGCAGAATGTAAATAGGAATTAAGAAGGTATACAATTACCTATGCCACGCAACTGCCTAAAGGCCTAAATATACCTCACTTTCAATACGCGTATGCTTGCGTAAAATGGCTGCCACGCATATCCTGCGGTCGTTGGGTGCGTACTTTGTGCACATCCTCAAGAAATTAACGTTACGTGTATGTGAAGCGCAATACCAAGATAAGGGGCAGGCAGGGGCAGGCAAAGCGGAGGGTGATGGCAAGCCACTCAGCTTCACCCACTATCTCATCGTGCCTGTTTTGATGTGTAATGAGCGGGGACACTCAACGAAGCAAGTCATCAAATGTCCTGGCGGACATACGGAAATACTGATGATGCTTTTCATTGTAAATGTCTCTCATTGGTAGAATGAAAGAAACATACTCTGACGTTACGCCGGGATGCATTTAATGTTCCAATACCACCTATACCATCACTGTTGTTTAGTTTAGTCTATTTGACATTTAACTTTAAAAAAAGACAATACATGGTTACATCCCGATGTTGGCGCCGCTGCTGCTTTTTCTGCAGTCTTCTCAAGATATACATTAAAACAACCTTATTGTGCAGAATCGGAAGTAGTTGTCAAAGAATGCCGGCCAGAGACAACTTTGTTTCGGCCCCACCTTTCTGACCTGCCCCCTCGTGGATATACCTTTTAAACATCCAGAGAGACCAAAAGTATGCAGGGTAGTATGTGAACAATGCTCCTCGCGTTGGGTACACATACGCGTGCTTAAGTGAAGTATATTTATATAGAGGTAACACAGAACCATCCAATGCAATGACCACAGATAAGGACAAGTATAAATATGGCTGCGGTGCTACAGGTTCAGAGCAGTGATCAGCCATCAGATTCGGCCAGATCAAAGTTGTTTGAAACCTGGTAGTGTGAAGAGGTGAGTCAAAGGCTATGTCCTATGTTTAAGGGTATATATTTTTCACCACCTGTCAGGAACCTGCAGTTCCATTCTCCAACACCAAGAGGTCGATGGAGGACTTTCTGAAGCTACTTGTTAAGCAATCAACACATTACGATCTCAAGTAATCAATGATTGAGGTTCGTATTGCAAATGAGGTGCGTATTACAGTGTAGTAGACTAATCAGCAGTTGGTGCTGCACGGACCCACATGTAACCATACTGATTGATTTGTAAGTGGGCTAGTGCAATTTACTTCAATTGTGAAAATGTCTGTTGACACTTCTGTAGGACATATCATGCTCGCACGGAAGCAAAGAAACTGATATGTTGAAATGAGTGGGCGGATATTTTTAAATTGCACAAACGTATTTAAAATTGTTATTGATGGGATGCCATGATTTGTAAAATTCACTTAAGGGCGCACAATATTTTATATTTTGGTGTTAAATTGAATCATTGTTAGATAATTTGTCGTTTCCTTTCTCGTGACTTGTAAAAACTTGTCTATAAGAGGAAACTCTCCTCTATGAAACAGTCAATTTGTAGACTTGCGCCCTTGCACAAACACTCAAATTGGCACTTAATTGTATAATTGGTTCATTTGAGTAATTGCCACTAATTACTGAAAAGAGTGCCTACAGCAGAAAGGAACTGCAACTTTTTGAGAGGTGGTGAAAAAGGAATGCCCTTACCTATGTTCGTTACACTGCAGGATGTGTCGTAATCCTGAATTGTAGGGCGGCTTGATGCTGCCGTTTTCTTGAAAGAATGGGTTGTACGGACTGTACCTGCTTATTTGCCATTTATATTCTGCAACGTAACTTCAAATGATCGGTTTGAAGCACAGAGGCTTAAAGCATATCTGCTCATGCCTAGTTAATGTCCAAGAACTCAATTACAAAAGGGAGGTTAATTTAAACATGAGCCAACATCTTTTTACATGTCCCAAGGCATGGAACAGGTATTAAAAACATTTTTTTCACCCCAAAGTAATTATTTGCATTCCATTCCATAGTCCAAGATATTCTAATTGAAAAATGTGGAATCTTAAATGTATATCTACAATGTACTACCTGCTCTACGCTTTATGTCCTTCTACACGTATGTATAAGTATAGAGGGCTCCTAATTACACAAATACAGATCTACATGTGCCAAACAATGAATTGAATAATCCAATAACAGTATTAATGTGGTTGATCTAGGCCTTTTGTATTCAGTTACCAATCAACAACAAGACTGGCATACGATAAGAACACCATAGCATCTTGTTGCATGGCTAATCAGACAATGGCATTCTCAAAGACCAGGACTAGCTTACCCTTGTAATGAGTGCCTTTCATAACATAAAGTACTCTCAATTTGTGGAAACAAGGCCTGCAATTAAAATGCATTCCTCTAGAAATATATAAAGGCATATAAGATGATCAGATTGGCAATCGGTTTAGACGTCTACATTTAAAAGCACAAAAAGTCAAGCAAAACAAAACAAATCGACATTTTTAGCATTAAAGGCTTCCTGACTTTTGAAGACTACATTCTTGAATGTGCTTATATAAATAACTCTAAGGTTATATAGAGTAGACATGTTAAAATAAAATTTCAACCACCTGATTGGGGGCGGGAAATTAATCAAACCTTTACTTTAGACAAACATAACAAATAATTTATGGAACACATGTATAAAAAGTCAAGCACCTGAAAGGATGCAGTCAAAAGTAGGGACATGTGGGTTTGGAAATTTATTTCATTGGTCTAAAGTACTTAAGTTACTTTTAGACCACAAATCACTACACGTTGGTACTACTCACATCAAACAAAATAATGTTGGAAATCAACTGATTCAAATGAACTATAAACTTTGGTATTACAATTAGTTGATAAATGTTCACTTTTTTAAACTTAAAAAAAAAAAAATATATAGTAGTATCTGTTTTAAAGGCAGTGTACAAAGAAACAGCAGGACAAATATTCAAAATAAACACACGACGGGAAAATAACTATAACCATATGAATGGGTGACATTATATTGTGCGAGTGACTCTTGGCTTGAAGAACAGACATGAGTGTGCAGATCACTGTACATCAGTTCAGGGGCCCGATGCAACAGGCAATCTGAGTATTTAACTTAGGGCATTGCACTGCAGTCAAAACCAAATTATCACTTACGAACATAATTCTTGCATTCTCTTTCTCCACACAAAACACCTCACTTCTGCCAAAACTTAAATCACAAACTGAAAAATAAACAAGTGCATCCGATTTTAATGAGGGCTCACATTTAATGACAGGTAGTATATTGCGACTTGACAAACACCTTTCCCTCATGTCCTTGACTCAAGAAAATATCAAATGAAATTTCAGAGTTATTGTGTGTTTAACATAAACACATCTGGTTAATGCAGGTTTATGTTATCTTGCAAAGCAAAAATCTAAGCTGGAGCACCAGTTTAATATGAATCAAGACAGTTAAATCATACTTAAAAACATTAACATCTCAATATTTGCAGCTAAATTTCTGGAGGGCAACTATACACATACACAAACATTTACTAGATTGAAAATGGTTACATTTCTTTTGCTAATTAGGTATAAACATATTTCCAGTTCACATAGAGCCTGAGAAAAGAGAAGTTATTTTATAGTGACCTGAAGAAGGTATTTATGATTTTAAAACAGCCATCTTAGTTGCATACTTGTTAGAAAGAATTCCACACCGTTGTGTCATGATTTGGGATGTATTCAATTTAAATCAGTCCATTCCCAGAATTTCACCAAGTCTCTTGATTAACTTTCTCATGCTAGATTATGAGAATGTGAACAGAGCACACTGCTTGGCCAACACTGTATTTAGAGTTAAATGAGACCTAAGGCTCAAGCCGAAAAAACATTGGAAGGTGAAAGTTAGTGAAGTGTAAACTTATCAGATTAAACAACTGAAAGCTGAAACTGAAAGACCATGTCTTGACTGTAGTTTCCCAAAACATGTTTTCTGGGGGGTTGTGTGGCAAGTTCCATGTTTAAGTCACACAAATTGTCCACGAGCGTGCTCAATGTAGTGTTGATGAAGCTCTACCTCTTGACCAAATGTGATTCCACACTCAATGCAAGTGAGACCATCGCCGTCTCTTGGTGGATCTAACAAGACTGGGTCCCTCCCACTCTCACTCTGCCCTTTGTTCTCACTCATGCATTCCTGGTGATGATCAATGAGCTCATGGATCTGACTAAAGGTCTGGGGACACAGGGAACAATGGTAGGGC
Organism: Aldrovandia affinis; assembly: GCA_029706075.1. Classification (NCBI taxonomy): domain Eukaryota; kingdom Metazoa; phylum Chordata; class Actinopteri; order Notacanthiformes; family Halosauridae; genus Aldrovandia; species Aldrovandia affinis. Next base: position 1,349,567 of record JAINUG010000189.1, read on the forward strand.
TTATCACTGATGTGCACAGTCTGGTGCTGCTGTAGGGCAAGGGAAGTAAAGAATGTCTCTCCACAGTGTGGGCACTTGTGGTGCGTCAGTGATTGGGTACCAGTGGCAGATATTGGCGCAGGCTTGAAAGAAGACTGATCCGTGTCTTGGTTATATTGGGTACCATGGTCTCCAGAGTTAGGAACAGCCTCGCTGGGCAGGGCAAATGTACTGAGTCTGTATCGTAGGTCAGCTGGAAGGCGTCGCCGGACCTCGTCATGCCAGACAAGATGCTGCTGTAGCTGAGTCTCTGTCCAATAACCACGGCAACACAGCGCACAGCAATGTGGCCGGCTTTTGGTTATGTCCTTGTGAGCTTCTAGTCTTTCAAGACTAGGGAAAGCTTTGCCACACTTATGACACTTAAAGAGCCATTTATATGCCTGCTCAGAGAGACTCTGTGGTGGTAAAGGGTCTTCCACCACTGGATTGACAGGTTTACACTTATTCTTGGACACTGCACAGATTTTCCTGTGATTATAGAGTGCCCCCTGAGAACTGTACCGCTTCTCACATCCAGTGCACGTGAAGGGTTTGATGGACATTACTGAACCCACTGTCTTTTGGCTCTTGCGATGCATCTGCCACCGATGTGCGCGCAAACCTCTGATCTTGTAGAAGCGCTTATTACAGTCAGGGCAACCATGAAGCTTAAGTTTAAGTTTAGGCTTCTTTGAATTTATGGTGGCAGGCTTCTCTGAATCTGGTTCCGCAGGCTGGGCACATTCTTCACTGGAATGAACCTGGGAGTGATGCTTCAGCAGATCGTTCTCTGAAGAAAAGCCCAAGCCGCATTGGACACAGTCAAATGTATTGGCATGGTTAGTCTGGTAGTGTGCAGCCAAGAAAGATGAACGTGGGAAACTCTGGTCACATTTTGGACAAGACAGTTCACTTGTTGAAGGTTTGCTATCAGCCATCTGAGTGAATTCAGTTGAGGATTCTGGTTGAGTCTGGGATTCAGATTCTGGGTGATGCATTTGGTGTCGCCTAAGAACACAGAAGTAGAAGAATCCTTTTCCACACTGGTTGCAGCGGTAGGGCCCATCATTCACAGTCTTGTTCTTCCTGGAGGTGGGCATATCAGTTGATAAAGTGCTAGCAAACTTTTTATCAATGTGCCACCGTCTGTGTGTCCCCAAGGCTGAATTTGTGCCAAAGCTCCTTCCACATTCTGGACAAATGTACAGACCTTTACTTTTACTGCCTTCCTCTTTACACTTAGCCTTCTGAACTACAGAGATCGTAGGTGTTGAAATGGCTCTAGTAGTGTGACCCTTAAGATGAATTCTCTTATGGAAATTCAGAGCTCCAACAACAGAGAACCTTCTCCCACACTCATTGCATTGGTATTTCCCACTATCTAAGGACTTGATATGAGTATTAGATTTTAATGAGCCCTTGGACACAGACTGTGCAAGCTCACTAGTCTGTCCCTTGTTAATCAACTGGGAAAGCTTCGCTGGACTATTTTGCTCCTTGTCATCAACGTGGCCCTCATTGACTTCACTGTGGCAGCCACCATGCTTTTTAGTGAGATGATCTTGCAATTCTGTGTCACTAGAGAAATGAGCAGGACAAAATGAACACTGAAATACTTCAGCCTTCACCCCAGATTTCGACAAGGAGGAAAATGGGTATCCAGTCTCATAGCCATGGCTCCTCATATGGAACTGGAGCGCCATAGCACGGGAGAATCTTTTTCCGCAATCTGGACAGCTATACTTGTTTTTCTCTAGCTGTTCCACCTGATGTTGGAAAGATTTCACTGGGGGTGGCATGCCTTGAGAGTCATGTACCTGTTGGTGCTTGAGGAAGCAGGCAAGCATGCGGTAAGACTTACCACATACCTTGCAGGTGTGGTCATTTTGTGGCATAGTGCGATGCCGCTTCATGTGACATGCCAAAATCCCTCTATGACGGAACCTTTTGCCACAAATTGGGCAGGTAGCCCTCTTACTAATAGAACGTGCATGACCGTTGACAGAGCCAAGTTGTTCAGAAGGCTCATTCTTTTCCTTGAGCTCTGTGCAATGCTGAGTTTGCTTGTGCTGGGAAAATGCTCCAAATGACCAAAATCCCTTCCCACACTGCTCACAGTGGTAAACCTTTGGGCCAAGAAGAGTCTTCCTAGGATTGAACACTTCCTTCTTAGTGCTAGATGCTGCATTGCAACTGTCCCCACCAGAATGGCAGGCTTTGCGGTGGTTGTAAAGAGCACCATAGCTGGAGTATGACTTGTCACAATCCGGGCACTTGTGAGTTCTATCTTGCTTTGTGTGGTGCTGCTGATGAGACTGCAAAGCAGATGCTCGAGAGAACCGCATTCCACAAGCTTCGCATTTGAAATTCTTCTTCTGCAACCCTGCAAGTTGATATAACAAAGACTTATAGGGCTTTGGGTCTTCATGCTGCCTCATGTGGCTGTGATGTGAGGAAAGTGTGGCACTCTCCTTACCACACTCATCGCACTTGAAAAGACACTTTTTCAAATACGTCTGGGTGGGCACGTTGCAGTTCCAGGTTTTGTGACTTGCGGCCCGCCCCATTGGCCCTCTATGCCACAGCCTGTGACAGCGTATGGCGCTAGCACTGGAAAACTTGCGATGACACTCGGGGCACTCAAAACTCGTCTTTTGCAATGGGCTTTTGTCCCTGTCAACTTCTTTTTCCTCACAGCCTATTCCTATATCAACATCTACTTTCAATTTCAAAGGATGGGGTGACTCATCCGACTGGCACAGAGCCTCAATCCCCTCATTTTCTCCCTGAGTTGAGTCACATAACAATTCAAGTTCAGTTTTTGACTCTGGCTCGATCTCATTGTCTTCTCTGAGGGAGCCCTCTGACCCACTTACGCTGACAACTTCCACAATGAAATCCCCAATTTCATTCTCATCCACCACCACACCGTCCTCAGCTTCACTACAGCCAAGGTCGCTGATCTGACCGGCTTGAGGAGTTTCCTGGGAATAGACCAGTGCTCCAATAGCAAAGCTTTCAGGCTTCACCTTGTCACATAAGTACAGCTTCTGTGGTGGTAATAAAGATGTTGGAGTGGTGGCTGAATTCTGGGACGCCTTCTCAAGGGCATCCCCGAAAACATCAGTATGGCAAAGCTGATGGGACTGGAGAGCTGTAGCCCTCGAGAAACGGCGCCCACAGTCTTGACACTCAAATGCCTTCTTCTTGAGCTGGCATACCTGATGCAGAAAGGACTTAGCTGGGGTCTCTCCACTGTGCACTATCCGTTGGTGCTTGTCGTAAAAGGTGAGTGAAGTGAAGACCTTTCCGCATTCCTCGCATGATAGCGATTGTCCACTGCTGCTGATCTTGGCCCGCCGGATGTGCCAACGCTGATGAATTGCAAGTGCTGTGTTGCTTAGAAAGCTCTTGTCACATTCAGGGCAACTAAATGACTTCTTTGTGTCCTCCTTCAGCTTAGCTTCTGAGTATTTCAGATGAGAGGTGAATCGCTGGTGTGTACTCAAGCCAGTAGAGGTGCGGAACGCCCGTCCACATTCGCCGCACTCATAGAGCGGTTTGTGCTTTTTTTCTTCCTTGACTGCGAGCTCTCCATTTTCAACAGCATGCTCATGTGTGGAAGGCGACTTCTCTATGCCGCTGTTGCGGGATTTGATCAGTTTGACCTCATGGCAGCGGCGGTGGGCATCAAGGGCTGAAGCACGGGAGTAAGAGCGACCACAGGTGGGACACTGAAATGACTTTTTTTTTAGGTGGGCCAACTGGTGGAAAACAGACTTGGAGGCCTGTTTGTGTGACCGCTGATGATTGAGGCAGAGACCAATTGAGGAATAAGATTTGCCACAGTCCTCGCATTTAAAAAGGCGTTGCTTAGGCACTCCTACCTCAGCCCCTGGTTCCTGTTTGAGGGCTTGGTTGCGGTGCTTGAGTTGGTGGGTGAAAAAGCCCCTTGAATTGGAGAACTTGCGGCCGCAAATGGCACAGCACAATGTTCGTCGTCCCCCATCCTCAGAAACCAGCAGGTCATCCCATTGCGAGTCTGAGTCCAGGCAGACTATAGGGCCATCATGGATATGTTCACGTTGGTGCTCCAGGTAGGCCTCCCTCTGACCAAAGGCTTCACCACAATCCACACAGCGGAAAAGCCAATCCCCTAAAAATAGAAAGGGGAAAATGGGAGGTCAGGGCCACTCCTGCTCTCAAAAAAAAGAAAGAGAAAGAGAAAAAAATAAAGGCACAAATGTAAAAGACTCTCCAACCCCCCTAAACAAAGTAACATTCACATGTTTAACTTTGAGAGCAGTTTATTTCCTTTAAATGGTACAGATGTTTATATGCAGAGGTACAAAACAAAACAGCAACAAAAACCAAAGACAGATTCACATAGTTATAATAACATATTTTCAATTTGACTAATTACAAATGTGGCCATGTGTTACTCTTAAAGAATACCAGGAGGATGACCACTGTAAATATCTTTAACCATATGCTTAAACCGTGGGCTCTTTGTATGTTACACCATGATGTTCAAGTCCTCAAGTATTTATAAATATAGCAATTCCAATTTAACTGCAAGTAGTTATTGTATTAATAAATTAATACGTTTGTATTTAATATTGTAATTTGTACCTAATAGCTGACATTAACATAAGTATAGCCTTGCTTAAATGTTGTTATGGATATGCATCTTAGGGTTATTTTGTAGACTACATATTAGGCTATTAGGCTGTAACTGACTTCAATACTGTAGAATTTATGAATAAATTAACAACTAAAATGAGTAGTTTTCCAGCATCCGTCTGTCAAGGACATTGAAGATTTTTAAGCTTTACAAAATAACATTTTCAGACGAGTACAGTAAGCTCAACTTTCATTTAAAAAGCTATTTAACATGGAATACTATTACATGGAATGTGATACATTCCTGTCCCAACTAACCAACTTAGCAATTTATTTCAAATCCTTACCAATTGCCTAAAATCTAAATCTATAGCAATTCACTCAGGTCAGCTACTTCCTGTTCTTCTCATGTATAATCTATGTAGTCCTTTTGGTTTATTTTCATAATACATTTCAAAATTCCATCTCAAGAAAAGACCACCAATCAGGGATATTAAAAACTCACAAATATAAGGATAACAATTATGGGTCAATTAAAATCAGTATAAATTACCAGTATTCATTCATTCATTCTGCACGACATGACTGCTGGCTTTGCCATTTCTGTCGCTCAGAAAACAAGGTTGTATGTATTGCTGCTAGTGCAAGAAATGTTGTAGCCTAAAAATATGACTAATTTCTATCCACTACTAATTTAATCCACTAGGAGCGGTTACACTGCCTCTGAGCTGCACACTTAGTGGCATATAGCATACTCCTATATTAAGGCCTTTCTCATATTCTCTCAGTAGTCTAATTAGGGATGTCCTCACAAGGAATGAGAGGGTTAAACCCCCATTAAACATGCTTGTACAGGTGACCCCTATGCCAAAATGAGTCCCAGGGCCCCATAAACCTGTACCCCTCTTTCCTATACCAGGTTTGTAGCCACATGTTAAATCTAAAAAATGTTCTTCCCTTTACTAACATGTGGTAGTCAGAATTCCTGAGACCACTGTGGAGTTTAGTTTATTATTTTTAGTATTTTGCTTGCCTTTTTTTTTCGCCATAGATTCTTCATATTCCTTTTCATGATAACTTCTCAAATGATGAAACAGATTAGATGTATTCCAGTCTGCCACAGGGACCACTTTGTTACAGTGCTTGCAGAACACTCCTCCTTTCTGCTCTTTGTCAGCTCGTTTGTAACCAAAGTAAGCCCACGCAACTGACGTGCAGATTTTCTTAGGGACTAAACTTGGAATATGGCTGTGATTGGCTGTGTTTTGTGTTGGTTGGAAAAGGGGCAAATTAATTAAGGAACTATTCTCCTCCATGCAACAACGTTATAGCCTAACTGCAATCATAAACATTTGTAAATTTGCTGCGGTTGATAATTGAAATTACGGCAATGGTGTAAAATGGTTATGACCGTTCCGTGCTGTTTTTGTTGACACTGTCAAGCAAAGAAAATGTCAACTGTGTGGGCGCATCACAAGGTGTCAGAGAAAGACAACCGATAGGCTATTTGTAACAAATGTTCCAGTGAGATTTCAAGAGGAGGCAACTCAAGCAAGGATTTTAATACATCAAATCTGATCAACCATTTACAAGTAAGACATGTACCACAGTACAACAAGTATGTGAAAAAATGTTACAATAAAAGCTGTTCCATACATTTGTATGATTGAATTTATGCTCATTGAAAAGTGCATAATGAAGGGAAGAATTTTTTTTTGCCAGGGCACAAATTGGACAATAAATAAATGACCAGTATCGGCCGATTGTCCTATTTTAATTATAGGTATCAGTCCAGAATTTTCACATCAGTGCATCCCTACTTTTAACCATTTTCTCATACAAAAGAAGGACCCCGGTTTAAGCCAAAAAAAAAAATTGTGTGCCTTTAGTGTTCTTGTTTTACATTTTGTTTGTCCACTAAGAAGATGGGGAAAAGAAAAACGGCTACAGGCCCTTTGCAGAGGCCTGAAAACTCAGTTGCTCTGGGCGCAAGGACTTTCTCATAAGGCTAGGATTAGTCCACCCATTTGCCTGCCTTGGAATGTGGAAACCACCTTGCCCTTGTTTGGTTTCTTTTTAACATACTCGCTCCACACATTTGTTAGACCTTACCCTTTGGTAATTATGACCTGTATTGCACACAATTTGGGGTCTAAGGGGAGGGGCGTAACAATTAATGGTATGCCCATAACGGCACTTAAAGTGTAGGCACCAGCAAATTTACCTTGCAAAAGTGATGACACATGTCTCTCAAATACCCCCTAACTATATCATAGTAAGTTTGTGATCATATTTATTTGGAAACACATATGCATATTTGAAGTTTAAAAACTTAACTCAAGCATCTGCCAAATCTTCATGAATCTACCCACAATGCAATTTATGTGACATAATAGATAGAACGGAATCTGGAGCTAGCTGCTAGCACTGCTAACTGCCCACACTTCAGGCTCAAACCTAAATGGTTGGATCACTGTTGCCAGGGGCGTAGCACACAATTCTGGGCCCTATACATATGCAGTCTTGTGAGCCCCCTTCCCCTCTTGATCCATGACTCTCACGCATCTTTAGAATTTTTATTTATTGAATCAACAACTATACACATGAATCTGTAGTGGTTATTAGTAGAGATGCACCGATCGATCGGCCTCTGACCGGAAATGGCCGATTTTCAGCTGATCGGCCTCAATCGGTGACTTGATCCCGATCACCCACATTGCCGATTCTGTGCGCGGTTGGCTCCTCGCCCCCTCTTTTTCACGTGACGTGCGCGCACCCGTGAGCCAATGCAAACAGATCAGATGAGCGCAGCGCTGAAAACGCCTCAACATGTCCTTAGTATGGGCGTTTTTCATAGTCAGTGAAGACGACTTAAAGCTTGCAGTTTGTCATACATGTCAATCGAAAATAAGCCGCGGAGGAACAACCGAAAACGTTCGAACGACCAACCTAATCAGACACTTGAAAAGTCATCACCCAGGTACCAAGTCGATGCCCAAATTCTGAAAATGTAACGGTACTCGTTTTTCTACAGTACCGTAGGTACCGGGTTAATTAACAATGAACTTCGTTGCGCTAGTTCGGTTCCTCTGAACCATTTTCCATTAATAGAACATAGTGGTAGTGCATAAACCTGACGTAATAATGCCCTGCTGAAGCACTGAATTGCACTGAAATCATTATGTTCGCTAATGAGTGACGTTATGAAACAGTGCTATTCACTCATACAAATCGAACTTATTAGACCTAATGATAAATTCATCTAACGATTTCTAGCTAAACCACAAATGGTGTATTAACTGTGTTGTGCATGAAGGTGCCAGCTGTGCATTTCCACTATCAAACAAACTCAGAAACAGCAGCATCGCCTCTTTTCCAATTACTCCTAGTTTGAAACATTTTTATCTAGGCTTTGAAGCTAGTTAAAGTCGTAGTCGTTAGGCTACCTGACTCACGCAAATAACGAAATTCTGCTGAAGAGCGGCTTGTTTCAATGCCTTTGACAAGCTCCGCAACTGAAACATCCGCCCTTATATCGCTACAAGTGTTTTCCATTGCACTATATAGAATTGGGATCTACTCTAATCCACCTCTAGCAAACAAATGAGTCTAGCGCATCATAGGTTCGAACTAACCTGTTTTCCATTAGCATTGTCGCAATAACTTTCTGATGCACATCAAGTTGAAGCCATATCATTATTTAATGGAAAAAGGGCTTGTGTCATCTGTCATCAGAATATAACGTTAGTGTTTAAAAATATTTTCGGACTAATGGTCTGTCACCATGTCAGTAAATTTAAACTACTCTTGTTTCTTTTTATTTATTACTTAAAGGCTACATGCCACTGTTGTTGGATTCTCTTTTATTCATCATTGAATTTAATTTGCACAAAAAAAGAAAAGCTCTGTCCAGTAACCTGGAACACTTTTTATTTTGAAATGTGTTTTAGTGAGACCTACCTCATGCTTCTGACCTACCTCAGAATTGTCAATCTTAATTTTCTATTAAAGCAAAGTTACAAAAATGTTTGTGTAAGTTGTCAATTATTGTTTTTAGGAGAAAAAATCGGAATCGGCCAAAATCGGTATCGGCAGGTCAGACTAATCAAAAATTGGAAATCGGAATCGGCCAAGAAAATCGCAATCGGTGCATCTCTAGTTATTAGGGTAATCACTAATGAACTGCTTATACCACATTTAAACAAATAATTCGTAAGATTAGTAAGATTCTCTGGCCATAGTCCTGGGTCCTCTGGACCCTTCTGCATTCCCCTGACTTTTTTCCACTTCCTCCTCTGTCTTCTCCTCATCCTTCTCACTACCCTCAGAGCAACCTTCATTTTCCTTGCTACTCTCTGCCTCAATCACATCTTCTTCCTTCTCGCTCTCTGCTACAAGGACAGGCCCCTCTACAAGCACGAAGCATACAGGATTGATATTAGCCTCTTAACCTGCTTATAATATACAATGAAACAGGCTACAGGCTAGATTCTGCTTAATTTACCAGCTAGCTAGCTAACTATCATAATGTAGCTAGCTACGTTAGCTTGTCTTGTTATAGAACTGGATCAAATGAGTCTTCAAAAACAAAGTTTCAATGCATTTCACCATCACCAGTAGTATGTTTGCCCGCATTTGCGATTGCTTTCAGCCAGTAGCGAGAGTGAAACTGAAATGAGATTAATCGCGATAATAAAAAAATGAAATTTCCATTTGAAATTAATCGCATGCGTTAACATGTTAACGAAACAACGTACCGATATTAGCTTAAACCACTCTTAAACAGTGTTAGCAAGTTGCTTACCTTTCTTTTGAAAGAAATTAGTGAGCAGTTTCCCCTCAGTTTGCCTTTTTTCTCTTTCTTTTCTTTTTTGATACCCGACTTCACTTTCTTCTGGAAAGACATGATTGACTGAAACTTGCGGGCTCCAGCATTAGCACAAGTCAGCGTGATTAGCCGTGTTTGGCGACGAATCTTAGTGTAGGTATGTTAAAAAAAATTGAGATGTTATAAATTATAGACATCTAGATAGAGCATGAACATACCTTTAATTTGATACCTTATTCACTCTCATATCTTAAGTTTTAAGGAAGTTATGGTAATTTTTCCACTCGAAAATTTGCATATTGACCCCTATTGTTTTTCAATGATCTTGAAACAAAAGCTGTGATTCAATAACATAAATGCCCATAACTTTCTTAAAAATAAAGATAATTGCATGAAATATTCAGTAATTACAGATTGAAGCATTCTAAAAAAATATATGATACATCTTAATTTGAATTATCTGAAATTACATTACATAATTAATTAATCACATAATTACATGTTGCGCACACGCTGCGACACGGCAAAAACCACGGCAGTCAGTGAGCATTTGGGCAAAGATATCTCACATTCCGGGTCAAAAATATTGCATTTCGCATCGACAGATTTCAATGAATTTCACCAGAAACAAGATAAAATGTTAAATTAACATCCTGGATACCTTTTATTTAGTCCTGAACTTGCGATATATCATTTTGAAAGCACTAAACACGAGTCTGACTCTGAAGTGTAGCGTATGACCAAACCGAGCAATGTTTAATCAAATTTCGGAAACAAGATGGAAGATCGAGTTTTCAACTACGTTATATCGCAGACATATGGTGAAAAAAAACAACCCTGACAGCCCTTGAAAAGCCTGCATTTTTGGGGTACGGCCATAGTCTCTCGTAATCGCTCGCACAGGGACACAGGCACATCCAGACCACCGCTGCCCACGGGAATTGTAACATACCTACTTAGTGCAGGGGGGCGGACTAAACCATTTGCGCTTTTAAGAGGGGAGGGGGCCCAGAGAGCCTCCAATATTTTTATGGATGCAAAGTTCAGTCTCTCAACCTATTTATTCAGCCAATATAATTTAGTAATGACACTAATTACTTCGAAATTTAAAATTGCAGACAAATGGTTGTTTTTTAAATTTTCATTCCAGGCTTTTCAAGGGCCCTCCCCCACTTGGGGCCCTAGGTAGTCAGTTCCCCTTTTCCCCCCGCTACGACGCCCCTGACTGTTGCAATCTTGATTTGGGCATTGCCACTCTTGTCGATAAAAACATCAGGACAAGGGGAGGACTGCGGGCTGTGGCTGCTCTCGCTGTCAGACATTTTTTCCGTCGCACATGTACAGTAGGTAGGTGGACGGAAGATGCGTAAGATTTTGGATGTCATATGATACCAGCGCAGCTAAGCTAGTTAGCGCCTATATTACAATAACGATGTATTTATAATTGACCCTTTGCTAAACCACGCCCCCCTTAGTTACTGTTGCTAAGTCCGTCAAGCATTCGGAGCCAGCATGGCGCTCCCACTGTCGCTTACTGCACTCCCTGGAATGGATTATGGATTGAATGAAAATATCTGTCAATGGTTTATATATAATTTCCCCAAGTCCTTTGAGTACTCTGGGATATATGCCATCCGGGCCTGCTGCCTTATTTGTCTTAAATTTTTGTAGTTTTTGTAGTACTTCTACATCCCTTATCTCAAAGTCCTCCAAAACATTCTGTACCTTGTCTATACATTTAGGCATATTTATAACCTCTTCTCTAGTAAAGCTCTCCACAAAGTAACTGTTTAGTGTGTTTGCAATGTCCTTATTATTATAAACCAAAGTCCTTCCTAATTCTTAATGCACTTAACCTCAATCCTTAACTTTCCTTTTTCTACTACAATATTGAAAAAACTTCTTAGGGTTACGTTTTGCATCTTGGGAAATTTTAATTTCAAACCGCCTTTTAGCTGATTTTATTTCCTTTTTAGCCTTAGCCCACATATTACAATAATCTAACTTGCTTCTCTCTGAGTTATCCTTTTTATATACTCTGTACAGTTGTTTCTTTGCCTCAAAATCTCCCGTAAAGATTTAGTCATCCACTGCGGAGACTGTTTTTTCATCCTATTTTTCCTTACTTTGGGGATGAATTTACACTGTACATCTACAATAACCCTTTTAAATATAGTCCATTTTTCATTCACAGTTCTGCAATCTAGAAGTTTTACCCAATCTATATTACTTAAATTCTCTCTCATTTTATTAAAGTCAGCTCGTCTAAAATTAAAAATTCGAGAGTTAGAGGAGGCTGTCTTAACTTGCCAAAAAATATCAAAAATAACTGCACTGTGGTCATTTGCCCCTATTGGTTCTCCTACCTCTGTGCTGCAAATTCTATCAGGATTGTTACACAAAACCAGATCCAGTATTGATTTCCCTCTCGTAGGCTGAGTAACAGACTGTACCAAAAAGCAGTCATTGACCATATCTAAAAACTCCTCTTCACATTTGCCCTGACCTGTCACTATCTCCCAATTGATAGAGGGGTAAATGAAGTCACCCATTATTATCGTCTCTCCTTCAGCACAGATTTGTTTTATGTTACCAAAGAGCGTACTATTTATGTTACTGTCTGAAGCTGGAGGTCTATAGCATACTCCTATATTAACGCCCTTCTCACAATCTCCCAATAATCTAATCCAGATGTCCTCACAAGAAACTAATGAGTTTATACCTGGAATTTCCTGCACATTAAGATCGTCTTTAACATATAGGGCCACTCCCCCTCCTCTTTTATTAGTTCTATCCTTCCTAAACAATTTGTACCCCTCTACATTATATTCCTCCCCATCCGCTGCGCCAAGCCATGTCTCAGTAATCCCAACAATGTCATAACCCCCATTCAACATGACAGCCTCCAGTTCCAAAAATTTATTTTTTATGCTTCTCGCATTTAAACACATGAGCTTCAGAGCCTTACTCCCACTTACGTTGTCCTTCCCCTCCACACCTGAGTGTGCCGAACCACCTCTATTCACATTATGATCTAAAAAATCTTTATTAATGATATCCTCAGATTTATTATACTCCGCCCTGGTATCTTCCATCTGGGCAGTCTGTACCTCCCTATCCATAATACTACTACTACTACTAATTTCCCTCCCTGCCCCCCCAGTCCCTAGTTTAAATATTCCTCCGCTACCCTAAGCATATGCTGGCCCAATGCATCTGTACCCCTCTGGTTCAAGTGTAACCCGTCCTGCTTGTACATTTCACCCCTGTTCCAAAAGGAGTCCCAGTGCCCCATAAACCTGTACCCCTCTTTCCTGCACCAGGTTTGTAGCCACGTGTTAAATCTCCATATAAAATTCTGCTTGCCTTTGCTAGCACGTGGTGCTGGCAGAATTCCAGAGAAGACCACCGTGGAGGTTCTGCCCCTTAACTTTGTTCCTAATTCTATAAATTTGTCCTGCAGAACCTCAAACCTACCCTTACCCATGTCATTGGTTCCAACATGGACCATGACCACTGGATCCACCCCTGCTCTGGCCAGGAGCTTGTCCGCATGTTCCAACCTCCAACCTGAGCACCAGGCAGGCAACATGCCATGTGAGATTCCTTTTCCCGTGAACAGACTATACTGTCTACACCTCTAATGACTGAATCCCCCACTACAATTAACTCCCTTTTCCTGGGTGGCTTGGCCGCCAGGGTGCCCTGGGGCTCATCAGTCCTCCCACTCACAGAGGGCTGGGCCAGATCCTCTTCCTGCAAGGGCTGAAATCGGTTGGACACCACAATCTCTGGAGATGCCGCCCCTGCATGTGCGTGCCCTTTTCTACGCTGGCGCCCTACCGTCACCCAACTCTCTCTCCCTACCTGCTCTAGAGTCTCCCCCCTACCCCGCTTCGGCATGCAGGCTAACTCTCTAAAGGGCGTACTAATTAGTTCCTGGAACTCTACAAATTCTGCAGGGCAGTCAAGACCAACAAGTTAGGCTTCGAGATCAAGGATCTTGCTCTCGAGATGCTTCACAAGCTGGCATCTGTCGCATATGAAACCCTCCTGGAAGTCTTCTTCCAGAAACGCAATCATTCTACAACACTCACACTGCACTGCCGGTGGCCACATTTTCACCCTTAAATATATCTACTGCTCTCCCTGCACTGAACGAATTACTGCCTAAACAGAGACACCAAGTCGATAAAAAATACTATACACCTCGGTTCCGAACACTCAGGTGCAGAAATGTCTAAATGGAAACAACACTTAAAGCGAAATAAAAAACTTTCGGTCCGGTTTCTGTAGCAAGAGCGCTGGTAGCAGCCAACCAAAACGGCTATACGCTCTATGCTTGAAATACAACAATTAAATTTAAATGTATGCCAACAAAAGCTAGTTAGCTATAGTATATTTCCCTACTCTTGGATTTGCTCCTGAGAGGGCGAAAAACCACAAAAAACCTCGCGTCTGCTGGGTGTAATACAAATCGGTAACTTTTTAACAAGCTTTCCGAAGCTAGACGGGGAAAAAATGGAAAATTCCCTCTCTGTCCCCTAACGGCGACAAACGTTTACCTTAAGAGCAAATATTGTATCCCTTTACCTTTCTGATGATAAAACGCCGAACCCTAAGCAACAATACAATCCGCTCAAACTCAAACTCTCAGCACGTATGACGTAGCAATCCCATCAGGCAAAGCGGCAAATTCTGTTGAATCCGGGAGTTTTCAATTAACAACTTTATTTAATAAACCTTTTGGATTAACTGTAATCATTTTTATAAAGTCTTCAGTTCGCAAACATACAAATAATCATCATGAGAATTAATTTTGTGTGTGACTGATTCTCTAATAAAAATGTTCTTAACCCATGGAATGGGACCCAAAGTGGGTCACAGGTAAGTTTTTACTGGGCCTTGAAAACATGAAATATGATGAGCATAATTAATCAGACTGCAATTACAACAAAAACGATTGTATGCCATGAAACTATACCGGCGGATAATATCTTTAATATAGTATAAATCTACTAAATTAAAACATTTACAGTTTATGTATATATTCAATTTAACGGGCAATGAACACTGTAAAGAAACAATTCGTTCATCCGAAGTTTTCCTTAAAAGGGCATAATTTCAGTTCCCACAATGTAGTTTATTTTTGCAGCTATGATGGGTTAGGATAGTCAAGTTCTCATTTGATTTCTATGGTCAAAACATTTCCAAACATTTCCTCTATGCAATATTTATATTTGGTGAGCCATGCATCTTACGTTAACCATACACTTAAGAACTCATTCAAATGTACAAATACACATACTATCGTTGATTGTGTGAAACAAACATTTACAATGAGTACATATTACATATTCAGAACAATCTAGCGACAGATTGTTTGACAAGGACGTTACAGTGCTGCATCAATAGTGAAATTTCAGTGTGAACCCGTTACATCAGATGGCAAGGTATCGATTTGCACTTTTATAGTACAGCAACCATGATTATTATGGTTAGCTTGCCAGTAAGCAAGAAAACGCGAAATTATCGATTATAAATGAGCGAAGTATCGAATATCATTTGTAGATAATGACTGCTTGAAAAATGCTGGAAGAACTGGAATTATTGCTCCATTGTCAAATTGAAGAGCATTCAACAATATCTTCAAATCAGTCACTTTTGTTTATCGTAAGAGGTAACATCAAACAATGGAGATCTATCATAGGTCTATGAACATCGTGGATCGAACCAAGTACGCCTCGAAAAACATTTAACTCCTGCCGACTGGGCGCTCTTTGTACTCTCGCGAGGTCAACACAATAGGAAAAAAACCTCCAATGCATGCTAGCTTGATCGCTGCACAGTAAAATAATATTTTAAAACCTGCGTTATCTAATTTACATGTACATACACCTGTACGTTCGTTAAAGGTATATACTAGAAATACTGTTGTTGAGTGATTCGTTGTGTTTGTTAACTAAATCTTTATTATTGAGGATGAAAAAAAAAAAAAAAAAAAGTCGTTTGCTTCCTAGTAGATTGCCAAGTGGCCGACAACGATGCTAGCTACCCAGCTAAATTATCTGATAAGCTACGCCTGCTATGTAGAAATTAAACTGCCATCCACTTTGGTATGAATGGTTATTCGATCAAAGCAATGGTAAAACAATATAGAATATGCTAAAGATAGTCACACTTAGGAACCCATTCGACAATTAGCGCTAGCCAGATAACGTAGCATACTAGCGTCGCTGTGCTGCATACACACATATGCGTTACATTAGCGAGCTAGCTTTTTCTATAGTAAACATTAGCTAACGTTAAATCACTCACCGTCGATGCTTTCGTTGTCTCTGTCAGATTCATTGTTTTCGGTCCGCTCTTCCAAACTCTCGTCGACATCGACTAACTTTATCTGGACATACTCGTCGTCCTCGATGCGCTCTTCTTTGATTGCTATGGCTGGGGTAGCGTCCATCGCTGCAGTTTGAGAGCGATGCCTGGTTGGTATTGGTTCTGCGTGGCTTGGATCTTCGTCCTCACTTGACTCTTCCACTTTAATCATTTTGGCATTGATAAGTTGCGGAGCGATGACACGCTTGACGCCTGCTTGTTTACTTTTAGAGGGCAATTCTTCTACATCGGTCGCTAAACGGCCTCCCTTTGCAGTGTAAACAGCAGCCATGATGGCTCACCTTGTTTCTGCACGCAACACTCGACTTGCTCCCACAATACACACATACAAATGCCTTGCAGAGGCAACAGAGAAAGCGCGGCCGTCAGGCCCCAGGAAATTACGCAGCAGGCCGCACTGACAACTTCCGTCACAGGGAGGCGGTACCAAAATATGCTAGCGCATTCTTATGTTTAAAAATAAAAAGCAAGAAAATATATATATATATTAAACATAACATAACTTGAAGGGAGAGACAGTTAGCGAAACAAGTGGGATCTGGTGCTAGCTAGACAGCCGGCTAGCTAGGGCTGGCCGTTATCCAATTATTGGATAATTTTCTAAAACGAAGAGATACGTAAAAGTCAATACGTTTCACTTTGATTCCGTCACATGTGGGTGAAATAATCAAAAAGTAGCAGACTTCTATGGCAATGTTGGCTTTCTATTTTTTATGTATAGCTAGCTAGCAAAATAGCGTGTACAATGGACATATTTAAGATGAATTATGTTAGTTTTGTGTATTGTTTACATGAACAAATTGATACAATATGTATTTACTAATCCAATACAGTAACTAATTGATCATTTTATGGAACAATAAGCTTATGTCCTCTCTACTTGCCAAATAGGATAAGTACTTGTCCAGTGGGTGCTGATGCCCCTGTAAATGGAGCGATTTTACAATAACTGGCTCTATAATTATTTATGAAAAATGCTTTGAAACCTGAAATCAACCCAACGAAACTATTCAAATACAATAGTATAGGCAGTTACTGAGACCTCTTTGACGAGTATGAAGAACCGTTTAACATAATATAGCAAACATAAACATTGCAAAGCAGGATACAGTTGGTATTTTAACTTCCATGGCATTTTGTTATTCCTGAAATATATTGTATCATACTGTATAATGGTCGTTTATTTATATTATTTTCTGAAAATAAACAGCGTCATTGTAACAAAACAATTTCCAAATATAGCCTAGCCTATATATAATTTAAATCGGGCCAACGTATTCTTTTGTATGAACCCTCCCCCATTTATGCATAGCGCAAACCAGCGATGCAAACAGACTTTTTCTGTGGAACAAGTTCCACGAATGAAGATTAATGTATCAAATTACATAGAAAATCTATTATTTTACAAGTGCTATTAACCACATTGTGTATATTCACATATTATAGCCGTAGCCTAAGCTTTGTGTTCAAGATGGCGATTAGTCGTCCATATCTCCACTCTGGTGATTCAACGGCCAAAACACTGTCTGTAATCGTACATCCCAAACACACATACATACACACACAATGGACACGCTGTGTCTACATCGATACAACAATACATATTTATATTTAGTCCTCGTAAAATAATATAGGATTTAAACTATTAAAATACATTTCGCATTAATGTAATTCATGCTAATATGTACTGCAGACAATCCAGTGACAATTTACCGCACTCTACCACTACAACCTCCATCATAGCCGTTTACTCAACAGAGGAGCAACCATTAGCCCACAGTTAAATCGATAATGAACACGTATCGCGCATCTAGAGGCTGTAGTTATGCACAGGGAGAAACAGCTAGACCATTTTAGACATAATATAAATTGGTTACATTATTCTATGCTCTATCCATTATATTCATATGACTACTTGTAATATATTTTATTTTGTTTCATGTCTTGGATCAAGTTTTACAGAAGTGAATGCATATTGTTATAAGTATTGTAGCGAGCATGCGCGGTGGGGTGCAATAAGAAGACGAATGGAGTCAGGCAGCAGTGTGGCTACGTGCGCCGTACACCGCTAGGCCCCATAGCCACTTTAATAATAAAAGGTGACAATATCCGTTCCCAATACACCGCACGACCCCGGATATCGTCTTAAGAGCTTTCTTTAGGAACAGACGCGTCCTTAAAAGGACACGCCGGGTGCGCCTCTTCAACTAGCTAGTACGTCACACAGGAAGTGCTCTTCAGTTGATGAATGAACACTTTTTACACAGAATTTCAGGCGACTACACTAAACAGTAAACACACATCGATCGCGGTGCCTCTAAATCCTAGCTCACTGCAAGCATCAGTTTTACACACACAAATGTTAACAACGAACACACACAACATGATTTATCGAACATAAATCGAATTAACACAGAGGGGAACAAACAATACAAACAGTGTTCCCCCACATTGCCCCGCACACACATTTACACGCAGCAAACCACCTACAGTATTGTAATGGGGGTCAGCTAGGCTAGCTACGGAAATGCTAACTGACCTCCATTGTACGTAGAGATTAGCATGCTAGGTGGCTAATAGGAAACTAACATGTCCCAGGGGTCCTTGCGGCCAGCTAAGCGTAAGATTACTAGCTAGTTATGTTAATAAATGTGTACACGTTCTGATGTAAAGTACCACAAATGTCTGGAATGAAAGCCCCTTTTACCCTGTTTAGAATGATGTGCGAATGTGTATATGTGCCGACCAATCATCATTGTGGGTGAATGGGTTGTGAATGTGCCTCGTGTGATGGTGTGCTTGTGTTTTGTATTTCCCTGTGCTACACATTTTATTCTAATAAAGAAGTGGTACTAAAATTGGAAAGCAAAGTCTCATGAGTCTTGATTCCGTGATGTCCACCGCTACAGTATACACCCAATGCAACCACCAAAACTACAAGAAGATTATTTGTTGCCTGTCCCCTGAACTAATGTATTTTCATCAAAGGGATCCTTTATATGGCCCTAGCTTTACGATACTTTGTTTCCATATTTTTGGTGATCGCATATTCCAGCATGTTTTGAAAAAAACATTTTGTGTAGATGAGGAATTGAATTAACTCCGTGTAAATGTAACAGGTATGACCTGTGACGGTGCTCGGCCACACCCCTAACTGGTCTTCGCCCACACCCCTACCTGGAGACAGGTCGACCCTTTAAATACCCACTTTCCTTTTGAATCAAGGAGCCCACGAATTCATTGTTTGGTGTCCTCTCGCTGCGTTTCTTTGTCCTCGCTGGAAGAGTTGTGCTGGTTATCCTTCACTGGAAAAGCAAATTCCGCACACCGGTGCTATTCCTCATACGCCTTGCTGACCACTGCTAAGAGTTCAGGCCTGCAACAAGCTAATCTCAGACGTGGCTGCAGTATCTGATGCACTACGTAGCCTATGCCCTCTGTAGCTACATTAAGACAAGGACTTGCCTGTATGTGTTACCACTTTCGACTTTGACCACTGTTTTCCCACTGCTAAAATAGTGTTAACACCAATGTAAGGCAGAGCACAATTATGTGGATTATTTTGGTTGACCGTTTTGTTAGTTGTTTTGCCTAAACCAGCTTCCTCCCCTTTGCCTACCCCTTGTCCCCGATAGGAGCCTTGGCCCCCATTCTTTGCACCCCTGTACGACACTAGGGTCCCAGACCCTGGCTTTTTCCTCCACTCCTGGTTTTGGTTGCGCATTAGAGCGGTGTACTTTCCCTTGCAGTGCAGCAAGATAATCACAACCCCTAAAGAGTGCCCATAGTGGGGTGTAATCTATTTTGCTGTGTACCAAGATAATCACGACCCATAAAGAGTGCCCATAGTGGGGTGTATTCTATTTTTGCTGTGTACTAAAATTATCACAACCCCTAAAGAGTGGCCATAACGGGGTGTAACCCACATTGCTGTGCATAAAGATAATCACACTCCCTATAGATTGACGGCCTAGTGCCATCTCTTGTACTACCTTAGTGCTTTGGTGGCTCAGACCGTGTAGACTCCTGCGGGTGAGCATGCTCCTGGGCCTTGCTCCTTCCTCCCCCCCTTCTTGCCTGTTCTAGTAAGGGAAGTAGTACCTCTCCTTTTCAGTTGGTCCCTTTTCAGTTAATTTGTTTTTGTGCCTGCCAATCTATGGTGTCTTTGTATCCCAATGCTCTGTCCCCAGTGAGCCTCTAAAGAAATATGACAACGAAGCCAAGAGACAAATAAAGATGTTTTGTATTTTTGTATTACAGCCTCTGACTAAGTTCATTTAATTGAACCTGCTTGTGCGGGGAAGTATTTATCAGGTCAGGATCTCTCACCTGTTAAGTGAGAGTGGCGTAGTCACTAACTTCATTAGTTAACTGCCAGGCTCAACGGCCTCGGCGGGTTACATAAAGATAGTCGTTATGCTGACAAACCGACATCGTACACGTTTAGTGTTCATAATCGATTACACCCACTTACACATTCAATCTATGCTACCACACAATTTAACTGTTTATGGAGCAGAACACATTAGGCCAAATGTTTTGGAAGGAATCATCCCCTGTAATCTCTGAATTGATATATAGCTTTGTTATAAGAAACACAGATGGCAGAGGAAAAACATTGAACATTGATAGTATTGTGTATAGCCCTTTCCCCACCAACAGTCATAGATCATTTAACTTGCATTAACTTGTGTTTTTTGCTAAACGAACTAACAAAAAAAACCCCACTGTGCAACTACAG
This sequence comes from Aldrovandia affinis, assembly GCA_029706075.1. NCBI lineage: Eukaryota > Metazoa > Chordata > Actinopteri > Notacanthiformes > Halosauridae > Aldrovandia > Aldrovandia affinis. The sequence continues at coordinate 1,370,179 of JAINUG010000189.1, forward strand.
GAAGCCCACGCACAATATAGCCTTCCAATGTATAACACCATGCACAATAAACATGTTCAAACCGAAAACTGGTCTTGAGCGATTTGAATTCTTAAATATAAATTATTGATTATTATTTGTAATTATTGTCGCACGTAGGCTAGGCTACCAGACGCTATAACCATATGTTCAAGATGGCGATCGGGATAAAATTTTTTTAAATAAAAATACAATTTTCTGTCTGCAGTTAATTTAAAATAGCGAAGAAAAAAACAAATTGTGTCACGTTTGTGACCAATATGATTGTATTGAACATTTTACTTACTTAAATCTAATATTTAAATTCATATTACTATCCCATCAAAGCGATTCAATGTTTTATAAACAGCAACAAGTGTCCCAGATTTAGATTAAGCAATCATCCAATAAGAAGTTAACTGGTTAAGTGGAAGCGAATAAATATCACAACCTCACACTTGACATTAGTAGTGGTTGTGTTAGACTTGCTTTTGGAATTTGTAAACGCCCACTGCCTAACAATGTATCCAGCACCCATGAATCTTGTTATTGGCAGACAAATCAAATAGATAAGTGCCCTTCCAATATACAGTACATTGTTTTCAAGGTAATACAATGTTTTTCAATTAGGTAGTTTTGATCTTCTACAGATCTCCTTTTTTTTTTACTGCAAAAAAAAATCAAAGATGGTGGTACCATGGTAAAGCAGTTTTTGGAATACGGTTTTGGAATTGAACCAATGGGGAAGAGTTAAATTCAACAAACTAAGTGCACAATAAGCCAAGGGCATTTGATTAATAAAAGCTTAGTATGTGTGTATGTATTTTCTAATAGAACCATTCTAGTTTCTGTTTTAAGTGTCCAAAGAGATGGAAATTAAGAAAGGCTGAGAATGAGAAAATATGAGCTTTCACAACTGGAAATTAGCAGTGTGTGAAAATGTTCACTGGTGACAACAAAATAAATGATGATATGGAGTCACTGCTCATGAATTTTCCACTCATTTATTTCAGTGATGTCGGAGTAAATCTGAAAAGTAACAGAACAAAATACATTACATTGAGAGCAACTGAAAAGGAGCTGACCCCAACTCTGGATGTCACCTAATCCCAACTGATCCAATATGATCAAATTTTCCCTTCCCACAGGATCAGTGTTTTCCTACTTTTACTCAATAGGATTTTGATCCAAATGAGGTTGATTCTGCATTCTGTCATGTGTTTAGCACAGTCATATGTTCACTGTCATCTTTGGTATCTGTATTCTGGCTCATTGCCCCCCCCCTTTCCCTTCACTGTACCCTGCAATATCCTCAGTAGCGCCACTCTGGCTGGCCAGTGGCAGACTGCCCTGGCACACCTGGCACAGGAAGGGGACGACAGTAACAGTGGAGGTTGCAGATCTGGTTGAAGAGGCGCCCACAGTCCCTGCACCGCTGGGGCTTCTCGTTCTCTCCTCACTCCAAACCTTTTTGTGTGTTCGTAGGTGGCTATGTAAATACACGATCTGGGTGAAGGCACAGTGGCAGAGGGAGCAGCGGTAAGGACAGTCTTGGGCGTGCAAGCGCAGGTGACGGCGGCAGTTGGAAATCTGGCTGAAGCGCTTGCCACAAATGCTGCAATGGTAAGGTTTCTCGCCTGTGTGCACACTGAAGTGCCTGTGCAGGTTGGACTTGCAGTTGAAACGCCGGCCGCAGTGACTGCAGGTATAAAACGTCCGGTCAAAATTGGCAGAGATGGTGGAAGAGCTGGCTTGCCAGTCAGCCCCGGTCAAAGAGAACGAGTTGCAGTTTTGGGTCAGAGACAGATCTGTATCCTGAGCTGACAGCTCACAGAGTGGATCTTGCTTAGCCACATTCACTTGGAGGGAACCAAGACATTGCTGCTCCATTTGTGCCTTCTCCCGGTTCACCATCTCTGGGCCCAGGCTGTGGCATATTGCTGCACTCCTACTATTTGTGTGCCTGTTGTATTTATTCATCTTTTTTACCAGTTTGTCTCTCTCTTCAGCTTCCCCTCCTCCCATGTTCAGCTGATCAAAACTGGGCTCATACACAGACTCGGCTTCTCTGAAGCTTTCCCCAAGATTTCCATCTTCACCAAATTCAGCTTGAACTTGATTTTCCACAATTCCAGTGTACACTAAAAGCTGGCTGCCACCTTCTATAATCTCCTGTGCCTTATCATCCTGACTCAGGAGCATCCTTCTCCAATAATGCCTGACCTTCCTCCCTGACTCTCTCTTGACCCCTCCTCCTTGGGTCAGATGTGACTGCTGGTGCCTCTGGCAGTTGGACACCTGGCTGAACTTGCGCCCACACGCTGAACAACTGTAGGGCCTCTCGCCTGTGTGAATCTTCCAGTGGCGGTTTAAGTTGGACTTGCAAGTGAACTGACGACTGCACTTGAGGCAGCGGTATACACTGCTAGGAGGACAGCTGGAGATGTGACTATGGGTTGTGGGAGTCAGTAATGGGCTGGTCATCAGTGCGCCTTGGGGAAGAGGTAATCCATGGAGCTGGGCATCAAAGCGCAAGTAAGGAGAGGAATTATGGCTCATCTCGACTTCAGGTTGTTCCTGTGCAGAATTTCCATCCACATCATTACCTGCCACAAGCACAGAGAGACAGGACTCGTCACCCCCTGCGATAAAGTCTCTGGCATCCTTTCCACCATGTCCACTTCCCGTGCATCCTCTCACAGTCTCAGTGTTCCAATCATCTTCCCCTCTTCCCACCTGATCCATTTCTCCTTCCTTTCTCCACCTCTCCACTGGCAAAATCTCAAACCCATCTGGCTGCCCAACTCCTACTTTCCATTGTGACGTCACACTCTCTTCACCTTTATTGGCCTCTCGCACACATTCAAACGAACAGTTCTTGAACACCTGGCCCAAAACACTGACCTCTGCCCAGCCCTTGTTCTTCCTTTCTCCTCCACCTCCCTCTGCCTCCACTAATTGTGACCTCTGAGGACCCAGCATTTCAGTCGAACTATCAGATTCCTGGCCCTCTTGCTCCATTGAGAAAAATGACTGGGGCTTCAGACATCTGTTCTCCCCATACTGCTCTAGTCCCAGCTGCTGGTTGACTTAGTACTGGAGAAGGGGGGCTAGAGCTGGAAAGCCTCTCTTTTGTGAGTGGGTGTGCATGTGTCGCCGGAGGTTGACTGCCTGGCTGAAGCCTCAGTCGCAAAATTGACAGCGGTGAGGGCGCTCGCCTGTGTGGACTAGGAGGTGGCACTGGTAGTTTGACAGCCCTGGAAAGGATTTGGAGCAGTGGGGGCAGCTCAAGGGTCCTTCCCTACTGTGGCACCGTTGTTGGAGCCCAAGTATCTGAGGAGACACATAGGATTTTCCACAGATGTCAGAGGAGCATGTGCCTTGGTTTGAGTTGGGTGGTTGGAAATGACGAAGTGCACTGTTCTTGTGCCGAGTATGGAGCATGGCAGAGGGTGAGTTGTGCTGTGTGCAAGGTTCATTGCTGAATGTTGGCACTGAACCTGGGGGAAGGACAATGGTGAGCTTGTCATATGATCAGAGGAAGAGGAAAAGAGTACAAAAGGGAAGAGCAGGAATATTTTAAGAAGTAGTAACAGAAAACAGTAGTCAGACAAAATCAACCCTGTATCACACACTGATTAAAAACAAAGCAAGCAAAACAACGTCACTTGTCACTTAAATTTGGGATCTGGACAATCACAGTCTTACAGTGCACCATGGTATTAGCAATAAACAAACCCCACACCTGAGTTTTGCACACTCTCCAAAGCCTGTGTCACAGTGCAACATGGTTTCTCTCTTTTGCCTCTGCCTCTAGATGGCATTAACAATAGTGGACACAAACGGAACCTGGGGAAGCACGCAAAAATATAAAAAAGTTATATATTATATTTCATATAATAATAAAAAATATATATACGCACAAAATAAATGAGGAGGCCTAGAGACCTATACCTGGCTGGACCAAATATCAGTAACCAAGCCAACAACAAACTACATGTCAACCCTTCTCCTTTTGGTACATAAGTCCTATGTCGACTAGAACTAGTTTAGATATTTTAGTGGCATTCATTTAATTCGTGTGCACACATTCCTTAAAAAGACATGATGCAACTTCGCAGGAGAATAAGAGACTGAACAACACGTTCGTTATCCAATTTCACGAAATGTAGTAATGACTAGATAGCTAACTGAATGATCCCTCTAGCCGTCGTTAGTGACACATGTGGGCACCTACCGCAGCAGCTAGTGAATTAGAATAGTTAATTTTGAGCTTGTTTGTTTATACATAGACAACTAGATAACTATTACTTAGCTGCTACGTTTATTGAAGTTAGTGTTAACGTACTTTTCAAGTTGACCACCTTAAGTTAACATGCCTAAAGCCCGATTTCAGTGAAAATATACACTACCTAAATTTAACAGGATCCGTGAACAGATTATTATTGACGCTGCACTGTCCACATACAACAAGTTTACCAGTTCACTAAGAGGTGCATCTAGCTTACTATCAAAGTTGTCAACGTTAAGTGGAGAAAAAAACCTCGAATAATAAAAGTAACGTATATTAAAACCAGATCGGTGGCTATATGGAATGGAACCCTTTGTGAGGGTTCTGAAAAACGTTTCTGTTTACACTATAGGAAATATAGATTATATTTTAAAATAGATTTTCTGCAGGTCAAGGAACCAATGCATTTCTCTATTTTCATGCAAAGTAACGTTCCAGCCATAGCTGCAGAAGCCGTTTGGTAGCCAACATTAGTCAAATATGCTAGCGCTGCTGACCTATGCTGTCAGTGACAGTAACGTTAAGCTTCGGTTTTTACAATACGATTTTAGCACTGGGAGCGTGTTTATCTCAATTCACCTAGCTTTATTTACGTGAAATAAGAAATAATAACAAATCTAAACTTACCTAGCCAGCCAGCTACCGGTATTTCTGCCCACTCCTATCATTCCTGGTGCAGCTGCTTGCAAGTTAGCAAGCTAAACTACCGTTCAGAGCCGTCACAATGATATGACGTCATTGTCTGGTAGTGACTAGGGCGTCAAGCATGCAATAAATTATGGTTTGTGCAGGGTTATGGAACGTTTTTGTTTAAATGTGTTACCCATGTACCTTGTCCACAGTCAAATGTGGTTCTGTGTGGCTCAGTAGGTAAGAGCATGGTGGTGACAATACTTTTTTGTGGGTTAAATTCCTATTGGGACCACTTCTACTGAAACATCTATGAATTCACTACAGTTAGTTGCTTTGGATTTTAGTTAGCTACATCTTTATGTACCAAAGCACTTAATTATTACAGTGGGTATAAAGTATTAAGTAATTATAAAGTATTCATTGGCATATTTCACATTTTATTTCATTGGGATTTATTGCCACTGATCAACACACAATACTCTATAATGGCAATACAAAAACAACTCTAAAGCTTTTTCTTAATTAGAAATGTAAAAATATCATAATTCATCCCCTGACTTAATACTCAGTACATTTACATTTTAGGCATTTAGCAGACGCTCTTATCCAGAGCGACTTACACAGTTTACATTTCTTTACATACAATCCATTTATACAGCTGGATATTTTACTGAAGCAATTCAGGTTAAGTACCTTGCTCAAGGGTACAATGGCAGTGCCCCCACCTGGAAATCGAACCTGCAACCTCTGAGTTACAAGCCCAGTTCCTTAACCATTATGCTAACACTGCCACTGCCGCCCCAGTAGAAGCACCTTTAGCTGCAAATCTATTTTAGTAAGTCTACCAGCTTTGCACATCTGGACATTACAATTTCTGCCCATTCTTCTTAAAAAAAAAGCTCAAGCTCCATCAGGTTGGATGGGGACTGGTGGTAAACAGCAATTTCAAATATTCTCACAGATTCTCAATGGGATTGAGGTCTGGGATTCGACTTGCCACTCAAGGACATAGATTGTTGTTTTTATACCACTCCAATGTGGTTTTTGGATGCTTTGGGTCATTGTCCTGCTGGAATATAAATATTCTCCCAAATTCCAGGGCTCTTGCAGACTGCAATAAGTTTTCCTCCAAGATTTGTCTATATCTTGCACCATCCATTTCACCCCCTCTATTTTTACAGGTTTTCCAGTCCCGGAAGCAGAGAAGCATCCCCATAGCATTAGGCTCCCGCCACCATGCCATAGTAGGGACAGTGTTCTTGGGATGCCTAACGTTGATGCCAAAAAGTTCAATCTTGGTCTCATCAGACCATAGAATCTTCCTACACTTAGTTTGAGTGTCTTCCACAAGCCTTCTGGCAAACTCTAGGCAAGATTTCATGTGAAAGTGGGTTTTCTTCAACGAAAGCAAGTTTTCTTCAACAATGGCTTTCTTTTTGCCACCCTCCCATAAATTGCAGATTTGTGAAGCATCGGGGCTATTGTTGTCCCATGGACAGTTTCTCGGCCATGGAAGACTAACTCTGTCAGATACCATAGGCCACCCTTCTTGCACGGATGCTGTTTTTGAAGATGGCCTGTTCTGTGTCATATTGTCATACATGTGTTATGTCATATGACATATGTATTACAATACATATGTCATATGACATATGTCATAGTATCTCCATTTCTTTATGATGGACTTAAAGGTGCTCCGGTGGGTATTCAAAGTCTTTGAAATATTATATAACCTTACTCTGATTGGTGCTTTTGAAGAACCTTTTTGGGGATTTACTTTGAATGTTCATGACAAAGTTGTAGTTTGGAAATGCACTAACCAACCGTGGTACCTCTCACAGATCAGTGTATTTAATCTGAACTCCTTTGAAACACCTTCATTGTACACAGGATGACTCCAATCAAATAATCATGCCAATACTTTGAGAGGGAGTGAATACTTTTTTATACCCACTGTAATAATGAAGTGCTTCGGCACATAAAGATGTAGCAAACTAACATATGCCAGATACCCTTTTATCCAAAGCGAATTACAGTAGTGAATGCAGACTTTTCAGTATATGTGGTCCCAATGGGAATCGAATCCAATGTATCCAGGAAACCTTTGGAATCTTAATTTGTTGCATTTATTGTTGTTGCAACAGTCAAAAGTTTATAGGATAATCAAAATAAAAAGCAATCAAAAACATGAACTCATGTTCATTATTCTACTTAAACAAGCCCCTGTAGTTGTTTTTATACAATTTGCCACTTTGTCATGTATTTTTACAGTAACCAAATGACAGTTAAATGATATTGGCATACAAGTTAAAAGGTTTAAAAAAGTCATAGCATTATAAAAGACTTTCATATGTGAAAAGTCATTTCACATGTTTCAGGCATTTTACTCAACACGTTTAGAACTTTGGAGTACTACCTGTTTACATCTTTGCTTTCATGACACAAAACTGTGCTGTGTTGCAACAAACCACACATTTTAAATCAACCATAGGCAGAAGTGTGACAGCCGAGTACAGTACTACTTAGTTTATTCATTTTGGAGAAATCAACTCTAGCATATTTGTGAATCAATTCTCTCATTCTTAAAAAAATGCTTCTAAGATTAGCCATTGTGAACAGCTTTTAAATGGATCAATTGTGTAAACTGACCAAATTTCTTCAAATGTTACAGCCACAGACTGAACCGTTTGGCTATGTTAATTTCTTTGGAATTGCCTAATTTCATGGAGGACTGCAAAAACAGAGAACCCAGACCTTCCAGTGACCAGAACAAGTCTGGCATATACCCAACTTTAATGGGTGTTAGTTTTTTGTTGCAACTTCAATTCAGTTCATATACACCTTGGGGTGATCCATTCCAATTACCAATAGGGATCCCCATGATAACCCTCAGGTCTACACCAGAATGTGACAAATTAATTGTCGGTTGCAATTCTGAACATCAGATGTTTCATGGTTATAACATTAAAATTCTCATAAGCAGGGCCTCCAGCGTGGCCCAGTGGTTACAACATCCGACGCTGGCCACGAAGACCGGGGTTCAATTCCCCGTCTCGCCAGAGTCGGCTCTGGCTGGGAGCACCACCAGGGGCAGCGATTGGCAGTCCGCCCCAGGAAGGGGGGGGAGGGAAGCCGACATGAGATTCGATGCGCATAAGAGTGGCCCTGCAGTATACCAGGTTACGGTTGATACTTGGGCGAGTGCCGTCTCGGAAGAGGCGTCAGGTCGTGTGTCGCTATGGGTTGCAGGACTACAGCAGCGAACTCACATTACTAGGGGGGATTGACTTAAATAGTGGGTCTAATTGGCTACCAAATTGGGAGAAAATAGGAGAAAAATCTGAAACAAAAATTATTTATAAAAGTATATATATAATTCTCACAAACAGTTCATCTCATCAGTATTACACAGGTGTCCTTAGGATGTCTGCCTCTGCAATCTAGTCACTGATTTATGGCAATAGTGGTATTCTGCAGAGAGCAGAGTGTAGAGATTCCATTGATTCCAGCAATCTATATACCAAAAGCCTAAAATCATTGTCCACTAGCATGATGCATGGTTGTGCATTGTTTATGGAATTCAATACAGTACAAGTTAAATTGGCTTCCTATTTAAGTGGGGTGTTATTCTTCTAAAACTAGACTGCATATGCAAGTTTCTTGGCAGACTGCTTAGAGAAGTCACAATTTACCACTGAGATGAGATGAAAAAATAAAGATTTAAATGACACTGTTCACTTAAAAATATTAAATTTTAAATAAACATAAAAAGCAGTAACAATACCCAGAAAGGGAAATACAAGAGAACATGCAGATGTGTAGAAACACAGAGGACATCCAACTTAATCTGTAAATGTAATGAAATGATTTAAAATCTGTACAACCAAGACTTTTCAGCTGACAAACATTTTACAAGCATGTGATGCATCTACATGTGTGTATATAAAAATAAAATAAAAAGTTTAAACATGGTATCAGAAGTCCATTGTTAGAAGTTCAATCAACAAATTTGATTTAGGAATTCAAAGTCACGTCACTGTATATACTGTATGACTTTACATTAGGTACATAAGTAGCTACATTATCAGCCTGCACATTTTACAGCTTAAGTCTTTCTTAAATTGATAAAGTATGAAACCCAGCACACATTACATAATTCCTTGCTCTTGTACCACTTACTGCCAACAATGTTCCAACAACTGCATAACTTACATGAAAATGTACGATAAAACCATGAAATGCATTCTGGATTACTCATACTCTTTAGCAGCTTGTGTCTGTATAATTTGTATTACTTGTGCCTAATACTCATTTGGCTGAAGCAAAAAGAAAACCAAAAAAAACAGGCAGCTGAAATACCCATTACAATACGGAGGCAATAGTATTAATGTGGATCAGTGAGCATAAATTTGGAAGGAACACTATTTGGCTGTGACTGAGCGTCAAATCTCTCCCTGCGCGTGCTGCATGTAGTGCAAGTGCAAATCCAGCTCCCGGGGCAGGGAGCATCCACAGATCATGCACTGGAGGAGGGGGTTCCGGGCGAATGGCAGAGGGCGGCCGCCATCGGGCTGGTGCGGTTTGGTCAGCTGCGCAGGTTGCAGTGGGGGTAAGGCTGGGGGGCAGGGCAGCTGCTTGCAGACCATGCGCTGATGCACGAGGTAGTTGTTCTGGGCTGGTGGCAGGAGTGAGCTAGGACCATCTGGGCGGTGGGGCTGAGGAGCGGATAAAGGAATGGAGGGAGAGGAAGGGAGAGCGAGGGGCTGAGGGGGAGGTAAAGCAAGCACCTGTGAAGGGGGTAAAGAAACAGAGGGAGAGGAAGGCAAAGCGAGGGGTGGAAGGGGAGGTGGAGGCGGAGGAGAAGGCGGTGGGGGAGCAGGCAGCGATAGAACAGGGATGGTTCGATCTGGATGGGCTTGTGGGTGAGTGATCATTGGTTGCTGCTGCTGCTGCTCTTGCCCCTCCCCGAGTTTGTTTGGAGAGCTCAGGGTCTTTAGTCCGACTGGAGATGTTTGGAAGCTAAACATAGCACCTCCACTGCTGTGTCGGGGATGGGGCTCCTCGTACTGCATTGTGGTTGGGCCCATTTTTGTTGCTGCAGGTGCATTAGCCCAGCCCAGGGGCTGCTGCTGGTCCTGTCCATTCCCTGTTTTTTTGGGCGAGCTGAGGGTCTGGGGCACTGATTGAGGTGTCTGAAAGGCCCACACAACAGCCCCATTACCACTTGGAGCGTGAGGGGACTCCTGCTGAACTACGTGTGTTGAGGAAGAGGAGGCGTCGGCCCAGCCCAGCGGCAGTGGTGGCAGCTGCTGCTGCTTCTGTTGCTTCAGCTCTTGTCCCTCTCCAGGTTTGCTGGATGAGCTCAGGGTGTGGGGTACAGTTGGAGGTGCCTGGAAGCGCCACACGGCAGCACCGTCTACATGTGCAGGGTGGGAAGAACCATACTGAATAGCAGCTGCGACCACTTGGGTTGATACGGGTGCATCTGCCCAAGCTAGAGTCTGCTGCGGCTGTTGGAGGACTGCTCCTTCTGACCACTGGTGCGGCGGCTGCCACTGCTCACGGAAGTTGAACTGGGGGGCGTAGATCGGCGCCGGTGGCTGAGCCAGCCTTCCAGGCCACTCTGGCCCTCTCGTGATGGCGACCGAATACGACGGTGGTGGCGGTATCCCCATGCCCTCTCCTCCAGCCCACCTGGGCCAGCCTGATGCCCATCTGCTCCCTCTCCGGCCCCTGCTGCCCCTGCCTCTACCTCTGCCCCTCTGGGGTGCCACAGGGAGGGAAAGTGGCTGGCTGAGTCCCTGCCGCTTGCGGGCATGGATCTTCTGGTGTACCAGCAGGCTGCTCAGCCAGGGGAAGGACTTGTTGCACTCCTGACAGCGGTGGGGCCTCTCACCAGTGTGAGTATTGAGGTGATCGCGCAGCAGGTATGCCAGCCCAAAGCTCTTGTCGCACAGCTGACATTTGTGGGGCTTGTCGCCGGTGTGAGAAACCATGTGGCGCTGGAGTTCGCTCTCCTCGCTGTAGCCCTTGCGGCACTGCGTGCAGCGGTACGGCTTCTGCTGGTGCAGCCTCTGGTGGGTCTTCATGTTCTGGAGGAAGGCAAAGTCCTTGCCGCAGTCCGGGCATTTGAAGGGCTTCTGCCCTGTGTGGATTATCAGGTGCTGCTGGAGGTAGCTGCTGAACTTGAAGCTCTTGCCACACACTTTGCACTGGAAGGGCTTGTCCCTGGAGTGGATGCGCATGTGCAATTCCAGAACCGAGCGGTGGCGGAAGGTCTTGCTGCACTCCGGACACTTTAGGGGCTTCCGATTGGTGTGGTCCCCCCATCCACCCCCAGGGACTTCCTCAGTGTTGTTGGGACTTGGCCTCCCCTCTGCCCTAGCCACCTCCTCCACCACCGCCGGCACCTCATGGGTGACAATATGAGACTGCAGGCTTCTGAGGTCGGGCAGGACGAGCAGACAGTGGGGGCAGGGGTGGGCACGCTCCTGGTTTTCAATGTTGTTCATAGTCACCCTTCCCGCATCACCGAAGCCCTCCTCCACCTCGTGGACCAACATGTGTGCCTTCAGGCCAGCCAGGTTGGGCAGGACAAGGTGGCAGAGGGGGCAAGTGTGGGAGTGTTCCTGAACCAAGTTGCTATCTGCATTCACCCTGCCCGCCCCTGCGAAGCTCTCCTCCGCCTGGTGGCTCAGCATGTGCACCTGCAGCCCATTCAGGTCCAGGAAGGTGAGGGGGCAGTTCGGACATGTGTGCGTGTGTCTGCGGTGCTGCCGCCAGTGTGCCCGCATGTTTTGGGCAAAGGCAAAGTTCTTGCCACAGTCGGGGCAGCGGAAGGGCCTCTGCCCTGTGTGCAGGAACTGGTGCTGGTGCAGGAGGCTGCCGTACTTGAAGCGTTTGCCGCAGACACCGCACTGGTGGGCACGGTCCTCCGAGTGCTTGCGTCGGTGGTCCTCCATGATGAAGCGGTGGCGGAAGACCAGGCCACACTCGGGGCACTCGAAAGGCTTGAGGGCAGCGTGAGACCGCTGGTGAATGCGGAGGGTCATGCCACACTGGAAGCCCTTGTTGCATTCCAGGCACCGGAAGGGGCTCTCCAGGGAGTGGGTCTGTATGTGGGCATTGATGGACACCCTGTACTGGAATTCTTTGCGGCACAGGGGGCAGCGGTACGGCTTCTCTGGGGCTCGATGGCACGCGTGGCACCTTAGCTTGCCAAGAGATAGGAACGTCTCCCTGCAGTGTGAGCACTGCAGGCTCCTGCCTTCCCTGCCGTGGGCCCTCCTCTCCAAAACCATCGGTGTGCTCTTGTCCTTGTGCTCACCGCGGTGTTTGATCAGGCTGCTGCGGTGCTGGAAGGTGAGGCCGCACTCCTTGCAGGTGAGGGAGGCCAGCTCATCCTGGTGCGTGTGGAAGTGCCGGTGCAGGTTGAACGTCTCGCGGCGCGTGAATAGCTTCCCGCACTCCTGGCATATCAGCCGACTCTTCCGCTGTTTCACCGGCGCCTCCGCCTTTGCCTTTTCTCCCTCTTTCTCCCCTAAATCTTCAGCAGTGTCCTTTGCCATTTTCCCCTTGTCCCTGGGTGGCAAAGGATTGACCACTTCCATCTCCTCAACTGCAGGGCTCAAATCCACTCCATTGTCAATCATGGCGTCCACCTCGATCTCAGGCACTGCACAAAACAAGAGGGTACAGATATTTAGAGAATAATCCAAGTTTTCCATATTGCGATACGATTTTCTCGCTGTTGAGCAGGCCACTCGTAAACCAAATTTTCCACAGGATTTTCCTGCTTTCCCATAAGTTAGCATGCTACTGGCAGTTTACACTTTTAAAAATATACTTTTTAAATCGGCCGGTGATGATCACTGGTTATTAATCGTGAGCATTTATTCGAGATATTCTATTAACTGGCTTCATCTTCTGCCGAGATGTAGTTGCTGAGCAATAAAGTTCTTAAGTACTTAAAGCTATAGATCGTGAGTTGTGCTGGTGTATTACAGCATTTTTCAACCGGACCAATCTGTTACCAATCTGTGCTCCAACATTTTGTCGCTTTTTCCACCGCCAAGTTACCAATCTGTGCTCCAACATTTTGTGAATTTAGTACTGCTCTGTTTCGGTACTACTGAGCCGAACAGGGACCTAAGGCTGGAGCTAGCAATACTGCAGACCAATTAATCGTCATGCTAAATCTCAGACGGCTCTGACACAACCGCCATGTTTTTTTTTTGCTTCACTTCGATTATTGGTAGGCTATTATTCGAAGAGTATATAGAGTTTGGCATTATTGTCAGGTTTGCGTGATTCTACGAGTTAGGTTTGTGTTACGAAAACTGAAATAAACAGGTTCTTTGAAAGTACAAAGTACAGTATTGTCATTTTCATTCACGCAATTAGAATAAACATTTTCATTGTACAACATTTTCATCCCTCACATAAATAGATTTTTAGAAAGATATGGGAATCGCTTTGATGCATTCCGATACTCGAGCTAAACCCAGACCTTTGAAACAAAAGGATCTGAACTGGACAGTGTCAAATGACAGTGTTTGAACAATCTTGCGAATTCATAAATTGACACTCACATTTAATTTTTTTCAGCTCCTAGATAGGGCAGCAAGACATGGGAACAATTTCATATTGCAATAATCTTGCTACCTATTGCAATTGTGATATAGTACGCGAGGTAACAAAACACATGGGTGGAAAATTGATTATTGATATACGTGTTCCAGACATCATAGAATAGGCATTATATTAAGTAAATTAAGGGAACCAAACAAACAATACTGAAATGTTTAAAAAAATTATTCAATTTTCCACATTACTGAATGAAAAATATTAGTTTCTTTAGCCTTTAGTTTTTTTCGTAAGGTGTTGCATTTTCAAAACCATCCGAAAATGGTGCTTGCTTGGGCTAGGACTGAATCTGGGATGTGATTTTGGTAAATTAGTTCTCAAAGCTAGTCTGCGAGTATGTGTGGGAAACTATGCAAGACAAAACATGCCTAGCGTCCAGCGTTGCTAGAGATGTATATCTCACATTTTGGCGGTATGATACTGCAAATGCTCATATCGGAATAGGGATCGGAATACGATATATCGTTCACTAATACTCGTAGCCCATTCTGGACATATTTTTGCAGTGACAAGCTACATAATAGCACTGTTTTTTTGTCACTTCAGATAACTCCTCCTATCTTCACGGGTTTGTTGTGCAGTGGAAAAACGACACAGGGACTCGACCCGAAAGGGGACGGTTACCGTGCTGTCGGTAGAAAAACGCCATTAGTGGCACTGGTATAGAGAACGCGCCTATGTTTTTAATTAAACATTTGCCATAAAACTACGTTGTATCCACCGGGTATTGCGGCAAACGAATTACACTGCATTAGTAGTGAATAAAACAATTTTAACACATGAACGAGCGTTAGCTAGTTATTCAGTGTGTTAGCCTTAACAAACACACCGTTATAACCACAATTTGTTTTACTTACGATTGTTTTTTTCGTGCTCCCTTTCTCTTAAAAGTTCAGGCTCTTCCTCTGTCTCCGACCATTCAAATTCCCGCTGCCTTTCACAGGAAACGACAGGGAGCATCTGGGCCTCCGCTTCGGGCGCTGTTAAGTCTATCACAAGATTGGGCACCATAGCAGTATCGTTGGTCTGGTGCACAATGCTAATTGCAGTCTGACTACCGCACAACCCTGCCACACCATCACCGGAGACATTACTTTCCCAATTGCTTTCTTTCTTGTTACTGCTGTCATCAACTGCATAACCAGGTGGACTCGACGTATACCCTCTGTCGCGTTTCTCTGTCATTCCCCCTGGGCCATCATCCAAGCTGCTGAGCGGCTCAACCTGAGGTCTCTGGGGTTCTGATGAATGCACAGCGGCCATTTTTGTCCCACACTCCCCCCTGGTCCCGTCTTCTTCTTGTTCTTTGGTGTATTTAATGGTGGTGTGTTAAAAAAACGTGCATGCTGCCACCTACTGTACTGGAGACCCCCTGCTCCCTACTTCGAAGCGCTAGACACCAGTTGCGATGACGTCATGTGATATCGCTGTTCAGCTCTCCATCCGACCAACAGAACCAACCACAGCCTTCATACGGGGCGTTTTCGCATTCATCTGTGTGCTTCACGTTAAATTGTGAATTGTTGATTGATAAACACTGGTTGACTGTGCTTTTTGTTATAACGTTACCTTTGGTTTATCATTTCCTGTCACAGTCATATCAAGCAAAAAGGACCATCAAACCTTATAATAGACATTTTGATCAAAGGCATTACAGAACATATGTTGTTTTGCCATTGTTTCTGAGTGCAATACCTTCTGGTAACGGGTTGAACCCATTATAACCAAGATAGTTTATTGTGTCACTCAAACAAGGACTGTATTGGCAACCATTGAACTACTGGGACATTCTTTCCAATATGTACAGGTCGAAACAATGAATGGATCAAGAATCCCAAATAAGGGAAGCTCTACATCATGTACAGGGTTTGAGTTTCAAGTTTTAAGGTGGCAGTGTGGTATAATGGTTAGGGAACTGGGTTTGTAACGTTAAGGTTGCAGGTTCAATCCCCAGGTGGGACACTGCCGTTATACCCTTGAGCAAGGTACTTAACCTGAATTGTTTCAGTTAATATCCAGCTGTATAAATGGATTGTAAAGAAATGTAAACTGTAAGTTGCTCTGGATAAGAGTGTCTGCTAAATGCCTGTAATTATGTGTTTGGTGTCTGGCAAGGGCTCCAAACTGTGCCATGTGAACCTAGGCAAAAAAGTTATTTTGCCCTTCCGATCTGGCAATTTAATGACACAAGATAGTAAAGCTAACAAGAGCATTACACCTAGTAACTACGCTACTGCATCATATCCAAGCATACCTTAATTTTCATATTTTTCTTTGAGCAGCTCTGGGTGTTAAAACTACAAATGTACAACAGAGAAAATACCATCTAGTTAAGTAGTTCTCAACAGGGGGGCCTTGAGATGGCTGGGAATGTTTCTTTAAACATATAGAAAAATACTAGAAAAAAACGATAGAAACAACTATTTAACTAAAAAAATTGTCCATGTAATATTTAATATGTATAAAAGAATTGCCTAATTAAATAATATTAACTACATAAAATGTAATCACAATTTCTTACTCTGAAAATAAGGACATTACAGCCACGCTTCACACAGCTCTCATCTGATGAACCTCACCAACTTTGCTGTCTTATATCTCAACTGTTGCTGTGCATTTTCATACAAAATTGACAAGTTTTTAACAAGTTTTAACAAGTTACAATTAATCAAAACCTGACAATCAACCATCAACTTCCAGTGCCAAGTCTCAGACAGATGGTGAGAACACAGAAGCTACCAGTAATAAAAAGCAAAAATGCTTGGCTAAAGCAAAATCGGCAAAATGTTGGAAATACTAAGACAGTATGGCTAATTAATTATGGCTTTGTTGTATTCCCCAGGAGCAAAGGCTCACCACAACCACAATGTGTCATTTGTTCTCAAGTGCTATCCAATGAGTGTTTGAGACCCTCCAAGTTGATCAGACATTTACAGACGAAACATGACCATTACAAGGACAAGCCCCCAAACAAGTATTTTTTGAGCGAAAAGCAAAATAACTCAGTGGTACACAAGCGGAGATGAAAGTGACTACTGGTTTGGATAAGAAACTGCTTAAAATATCATACGCCGTGGCCCAGATGATAGCTCAAGAAAAAAACCTCATACTATTGGGGAAACCTTGGTTATGTCTTGGCTGGAGAGGAGAAGGCCAAGCAGCAAAAATTCTGATGTCAAATGACACAGTTAAACGCTGCATCTCATCAATGCCGGAGGATATAACGGTACAGTGTGCTGTGTGTCTTCACGGAAATGTGACTTTGCCATCCAATTAGACGAGTCAACAGACGTGTCTAAAATGTTGTATCTACTCGCATACGTTCGCTATGAATGGGAAAAGGAGATAAGGGAAGATTTTTTGTTTTGTAAAGAGCTCAAGATGACTACAACGGCAAAAGATGTTTTTGAAGCACTGGATGATTTCATGAGGTCAAATGGAATAAGCTGGATCAACTGCATTGGAGTGTGCACAGATGGAGCCGTGGCGATGACCGAGAGTAGTTCAAAGAATAAAAGCTGTCGCTCTCTGCGCCATATCAACGCATTTTGTTCTGCACAGAAGAACGTTTTGAACAATGCTGTGACCATTGTGAACTTTGTTAAAGCAAGACCCACAAACTCCAGGTTATTCACTGCCGTCTGTGAAGAGGTGGGTTCTGACCATCACTCATGCATACTGAGGTAAGATGGCTGTCCCGGGGAAGGATGCTGATGCACCTGTTCCGCCTCAGGAACTGCATACCTTTCTTTCCGACAGGAAACCTGAACTGACTGAGCTCCTCAAGGATGAGAAATGGCTGGCTCAACTCTGCTACCTTGCAGACATCTTTAACGAAACAAACAAACTCAACAAAACAATGCAGGGTGAAAACACAAACATCATTACCCAGCATGAAAGAGTGGAGGCTTTCAAAAGAAAGTAAAAAATGACAAACCAAGCCTCATCAGAAACCATTGATATGTTTGAACAGTTGCATGCCTTCCTTCAGGAGAAAAAGATAGATTTCAGAACCATCAAGAGTCAGGTAACAGCACACTTGTCAGGGATGTTGGACAAGTTAAACAGTTATTTCCCTGAACTCAGAAGCAGCTTCCTACCTCTGGATAAAGAACCCCTTTACAGAGAACATTGAGACCAAGCTTCCTGACACATTTCCATTCAAACTCTTGGAAGAACTCATTGAAATCTCATCTGATACCACCTGGAGAGCTTGTTTCAGTGAAGTGCCCCTGGAAACATTTTGGTTTGAGTGTGGTGCTGAATAGCAGGCAGTGTGGTATAATGGTTAGGGAACTGGGCTTGTAACATTAAGGTTGCAGGTTCAATCCCCAGGTGGGACACTGCCGTTGTACCCTTGAGCAAGGTACTTAACCTGAATTGCTTCCGTTAATATCGATCTGTATAAATGGATTGTAAAGAAATGTCAACTGTAAGTCGCTCTGGATAAGAGGGTCTGCTAAATGCCTGTAATGTAATGTAATGTAATGAATACCAAGTATCTCATGATGCAGCAGTTAAGGTGTTGATACCATTCAGCACCACATATCTGTGTGAAGCTGGATTTTCAGCCATGACAACTCTGAAAACAAAATATAGGGCTAGGCTGAGCCTTGAGGATGACATGCGTGTCGCCTTGTCAAAAATCTCCCCACATATTGACCGTATTAGTAACCATTATTAACTTTTGTCATCATTGTAGGAAAAAAGATGGGAGTGGAAAAGTCTATCGTGTGTAGGGGGTCCCTGGAATATTTTATTGGACACAGGGGGGCCTTGGCAACAAAAAGGTTGAGAACCACTGACCTAGTGTATGATATATAAAAGCCTATTTAATTATTCAAACATTAAATCATGAGCTCACCAATTAATAACTATTGTCAGTTTTGGGAATGTCAACAAAAGGATTTTTAAAATATTGATGAGAATATTCTTTCTCGTTAATATTCCCAAAGAGTGCTGCATATAATAGTATATAAATTACTGTTGTAATCCTGCATGAACGTTTCAGTGAAATTATATCTCTGAAGTGAACCATTATTTATACAAAAAAGTTTCATATAGTGCTTGCATCAATTATTCCTACATTATATCTTGGCAGCCTTAGATTATTTAAATGCCAAATTAATCAGAGTGCATCCAAGAAAGTACATTCTAATTAAAAACAATCTAACAAAACAACAACTGAAATGTTGCTGTGTCAGGTTGTCTTTATTTACATTTAGATAATTATATTATACAACTTGACAGAATACACCCTTTAAATATTTACAAGATATAAATTGTGCAAAATTGTACATCAATGCTTGATTTGTAGATCCCTTGCATTTTATTTTCTCCAGTTAGAAACTGCATGCAAGATAACAGCGCATACGATATAACCGGTACATTTCTGTTTCAGAAATTGAAGAAGAAAATAAAATGTTATGAAAGTAACTTTATGAAACCAGCGGCTAAAGTGCATATAAAAATGGAAAACATATTTCCAATACAGTATCTCTGTATCATGAGCCAATAGAATTTTGATTGTCTATCAACAATAGGAAAAAATATATATATTGTGAGCTTGTGGATATAATGGATCTGAATGGATCTAATGTCAGTTTTGTGACTTTAAAGATAGGACTTATTTTGCAAATTAAGTCAACAGCAATGCTTAAAGGCATTCTTGGGCTGAGAAGCTGAAGTAAACTTTGGTAAATCTGGGGTACCCTAATAATAATAATTCATTTCAACTTTAAAACCAAACAAATAAGTATTCATTATCTTATTTAAAGCCTCTCTTTATTTTCAGCGTCTACGTCTACGTCTCTGGTCATCAGTCCTCCCCCGTCGTGGCCGTTGGACTCTCCCAGCCATTTCTATTGATGGGTCAGGCTGGACAGTACCATCTAGAATATCAGGTGGTGCCGGTATAGGTGGCACAGCTGGAGGTGCATGAATGCCTGGGTTTTGGGGCTGCTGTTGCTGCTGCTGCGGTTGTTGTTGTTGTTGTTGTTGTTGTTGCTGCTGCTGCTGCTGCTGCTGCTGTTGTGTTTCAAGAATTCCCAGAAGCCTTTGCAGAAGTACATTGTTCTGTTGTAGGCTGATGGAGAGCGCTTCTTGGGAGGCCACCAGCGTCCGTACATCGCGTCTAAAACCTTCTCCAAACTCACGCAAATTCTGCTCCACCCTGTCCCCGAGATGGCCAGCTGCTTCCCCAAGCCCTCTGAGCTCATCCTCCAGCCACGAGCTGCGAAGTGGAACCTCCAGGGGTCCGTGCTGGGCCCCAAGGGATGGCTGGGGACTGGGCTGTGGTGTTCCGTTGAGGAACGGAGCACTGTAGAGGGGGGACGGAGGTAGCCAGCGCTCCGACGTTGGGGGCGGCCCCAGTCCCAGTCCCAACCCCAGTCCCAGTTTGTCCTCCATGTTACCCTCTCCTCCCTCATGGTCCCCGTCGCCTTCCTCCCCGCCCCCTCCTGACTGCTCCTCCTCTTTCTCAAAGCAATCTCCCTCTGTGCCATCCACAGCTCCAGCAATCACTGGGGGGAAGGGGGAAGAGTGAAACTAAAGGAATATCTGTGGTAGAATGCGGGTTACAGACACAAACTCACATATAGTAAATATTTTATGCTCCTCTGAATTTCTTGCTGAAATTACAAATTAATTTTAAGGATGACGTTGAGGTACACCGTTACAACATTGCTTTTTCTCAAAATTAAGTTAAATTACATTCTTCATAGAATTTCTGTGTAATGCATTCTATCAGCTTTAGATTGATATCAACATTTGAATTGCTACAGATAATTTAACATCGTTTTTACCAATTTGGAATTGGAATTTGGAAATAACTTTAATTTCACTAGAAACAGTCAGTAAGGATAAAAAAAATATATGTAAGACCTAACAAGAACCCACATAGCAAGTGACCCTTCACAGGCACATTCAAATCCATTCTGAGCAGTCCAACCAAACACTTTCTCTGTTGTACTCACAGAACAACCTTTGGTGCAAAAGACTTAAAAGTGATAATAAGTCAACAATATCAGCAGGTACACTGTTCAAAGTTTCAGTAACAGTCATGCCCCAGTTTGTACCTACCTACATCCGTATCAGAGAAGCATGGGTAACTGGCCTTCCCCCTGCTCCCTTGCCTTTGGCGGGACTGCTGAAGCCTGGGGCTCGCCTGAACAGATCGGCCCAGCATAGAAGCACCTCGGCTGGATGGCAGGCAGCAACTACGGTGACGGGCATCGGCCAGCCTGCCCCCATTGCGTCTTTTCAGATCGTCCCAGCGCTTCTTGACTTCACGTAGGGTGCGAGGGACGCGGGACACAGCATTGACCCGTTCCAAGATCCCGCCCCAAATCCGTTCCCTCTCCCTGCGCCGTAGCCTCCCCGCTGGCCCAAAGAGCTCCCCCTCACAGCGAGTCACCTCGGACACCAGCACCTCCAGCTCCGCCCCGCTGAACCGGCTCTTCCGCTTGCCCCCACCCCCTGCTGCCATCGCGGCAGAGACACTGCTATCTACAACAACAAAACACAACTGAAGTCATTTTTCAGCTGGTTTCTGTCTGCCTAAATGTGTTGTTTTGAGAGACAGCACTTCTCCCTTCCACTCTTTGTAAGTGCTTGCATTTTATTGTAGGGGGGGAGGGGGTGAAGATCTGCTTACTTTGTTCAAGGGAGATAAGATCATCAGCGGACATGCCCGGAGCCATGACATTGGGGTGCACAACCACCACGTTGAAAGGGAGGGCCCCTGGCAACTCCCCGTTGTGGTCGCAGCTCCCCTCTGAGTCCTCATCCTCTCTGGCGAAGCCATCCTCAGACACCCCCCCTCCAAAGGGTCCTTCTGGGGACTCCACTTTAATGTGCATTGGGGGTGAGTGCTCATACAGCAACCCCCCCTCCTCGTAGTACTCAGTCATGAATCAGGCCTGGTTTGCTGACACGCTGACCAGACCAGGTAACCAGATACACAATCACATTCACACAACAGTGGGCTGTACGCCACACAGTCCCATTTTTGGGCATTCACTGACTGGCTGACTAATTCACCAGCCTGAACAGACTGATTGAGAAAACCAAAATGCATTCATACACCTGCTAATATACAGTGCTTTCACTTATCAATGGGCTAGGCTGCCAAACAACACACAAAAGGCACTGGTATCAACACTCACATTGTGCCAGCTTATATGTATGTATTACCATCCATGTGTTTACAAAAAACTATTTTTTTTTCTTCTCCAAAACATGTAACCGTTACATACACGTAAACACACACCTGTACTGAGTGCTAGGCATTTCTAGGAACACAAATGCACTGACATACACAGATATGCAAACACAAGATATAGATGTGCAAACACATATACAGTACTAAAACACTAAGGCACAGAAGGAGTGATATCACCGCAGCTGTAGGGACATGTTCATTCACGCCACAGTCAACCACTAAAATAACTAAGGGGGTAGCGAACTCCTACAGGAAAAAAAGGAAGAATAGAAGAAATGTTATTAGCCAAGTATCCAAAATCTTTAACATTTCATTGTGAATATAACAATATTGAAAGAGCACGACATCACTGGCAAGCTATTATGAAGCGGATATAAAAATATAAGGTGTCGCATCAATGCGCATTTTTCTGCACCACATCCGCAACGGTTGCGCATTCCGCATAAATTACGCTAGCTAGCTAGTTAGCCAGCTACAATGCTGTAATAAACATGACATGCAATAACATTAATAATTCGTTATTAAAAGTAACTAAACAATACAAAACAGCACTGCTCACCTTACGATGGTGACAACAAATAAACGAATAAATAATTATTAAAATAAATGAAAAATAAAATCCCCCTGGCCCTTGGCTACGTATGTCCGACTCCTCTCCGAAAATGTACACAGACTCGAAAGCGTCGCTGGATATAAGCGTCATCAAAGACGATTCTGCAATGTGGTTTATACGCTAATGTTTTGGATACGTACACGTGGAAACATGTCATAATTAGCTCAATTGAAAGCTACAATTGACATGGA
Organism: Aldrovandia affinis; assembly: GCA_029706075.1. Lineage (NCBI taxonomy): Eukaryota > Metazoa > Chordata > Actinopteri > Notacanthiformes > Halosauridae > Aldrovandia > Aldrovandia affinis. The sequence continues at coordinate 1,392,771 of JAINUG010000189.1, forward strand.
GGATTTGGAAAATAAAAGGTAACGTTGTGACTTGATTTACCTTTTCTACATTTATGACAGATTTAGCCAGTCATCAAATTAAATATTTCACGGACATCCATCGTATTATAACGTCAGCCCCCGCGTTGATACAAAGGAAACTAAAAAGTGGAGTGTTATTGAAATAGTAGGCTACATGAGCGAAATATAAGGAATGAGAAATGTAAATTGGTAAACAGAAATTTGAAACTCAAACTTTGGTATTAGGCTATTCCAAATAAATGTAAGTTAAAAGTGAAAGTCAACAACATTAAGTTACTGACATGACAGCTAGACTGAGAGACCGCCTCATGAGTTTGCTGTTGCATAGCTCATTTATAAATTGCGTCAGAGCATATTATTTTACAAGTAATCGGCACTGACGTGGGAAAATAACGGAAAACAAAATGACGAAAAAAATATGCTATTCCAAATCATACATTTCTAGTTAAATCAAAGCAAACCTTGCAACTCACTCCAAAATTTTAAAAAAATCACCTGTACAATTATATTTTAATGTACAAATATATTGTTTGTCTTCACGCATATGAAGCAAGTTGACATAGGTTGGATTGAGCTTGATACTGGTGTATTTTCATGTGGTAATACTACCCATTTGCGGCTCTCATTCACAAGCAGGTACACTCAGAAATTCCGTCTCACCCTCTCACAAGTTTGATGTTAGTAATGGGATACACCAACTGGCGCTGTTAATTGGATTGTCTAATGTAGCAAGTCATAGACAGTGATTCGTTTTGGGAGCTTTTTTTGAGGAAAATGCAAAAAACAAAACAATAAGCCGTTATAAAATCTGAATTCATTCTGCAAACAAAATGTATTTTCCAAAAGACGTCTTTCGGTAATCTTATATGCAGCTAAATCTAGGTATAATACAGAAAACACACGAGGCAATACGTGTGTATCAGTGACGGGAATTCAGAGTGGGGAATGCTTTAATATTCCAGTGAAGTAATTGTGCTGGCGAGTTATCACCATGAAGTTGTGGAATTCGCTTCTATCATTAGTGCGAGTCGTTGTGTTCTCCAACATATGCAGAGACATTTTAATTTACTCCCCATTTTTACACTGAATTTAATTTGATTTCAGTCTCCCGAATGTTTGCCAGCATGGCACAATTTACAAGAGAAATTCTTACTACACAATAGTTTAATGTAACCAGTGAAATATCAAGTTTCTAAAAAATATTAATGTAAAAAAACTTTGTGTAAAATAAATATGTAGAAAAAATGGTCAAATGTGATCATTAAAAAAAAGCTAATTCAGGCAGTGGATAAGTAAGTTATACTGTGTGATAACTAATAATGTATATGATTTATTGGTGGATCAAGACTTTATGTTGCAAAAGCACGCACCAACGTGCCTTCCTACCGGTGGAACAAAAACGCACCCTTATTACCTTATCACTGTTTTAAACAACATGTACAGTTCCACTGCCAGATGCCTATTCCCAGGTTAGTCTTTAAATGAGAGTCCTTGAGCCATAAAAAATACACTTGCCGTTTTGAACTGGTATGTACTGGACCTCACTGTGGTGACTGTGGAATGATGAGTCAGAACTATCCAGGTGGGGCTGACGTACATGTGACCGTTTCCACATAGATAGTTGTAATGGGAATATTCTGCTCCTTTTGTGTCTGCAATCTATCATTTTTTCATACACTTCAATTTGTCCCATGAGAGTATGATCTGTCTTATCCCCCTATCATTTTTAATTTTTTCTATTTTTTATTGAAAACTGAGCTTTAATATTCGTGTATGTATTATTTAGTACAGCCCAGAAAGCCCTTAAATTTAATTTCTTGTTGCGATGGGTCACACACACATGGTGAAAATTTGGAATGATTTTGAGCAAGAAAGCACATCTATTCAAAGGCAAAGCAATAACAATCAAAGTAATGTAATTAAGATTGGACTGTTGTCTGACATATCTGTTATCTTTGTTTTGTGCCAGGGTATTTTGGGACATTTGGAATCTTGTGGTGGTATATTTTTTAAAATGTGCTTTACCAATTTTTTCTTATCCAGAGCGACTTACACAGTTTCACATTTCTTTACATACAATCCATTCATACAGCTGGATATATACTGAAGCAATCAAGGTTAAGTACCTTGCTCAAGGGTACAACGGCAGTGCCCCACCTGGGATCGAACCTGCAACCTTTGCGTTACAAGCCCAGTTCCTTAACCATCATGCTAACACTGCCGCCCACTATATTTGTAGTTTTTATCTCACCAAAATAATTATAATGGCTGTACATTCTAAATATAATGGATATAAGCATGTAAAATATTATATCTGAAAACAGGGAATTGATTTACTCAGGACTCATTATTTTATCGTCTGAACTAGGAGTAACTTGTTCTGCAACTTGTGTGGAACAGTTGACAAAGTGGAACATTTGTCACGAGTAAGAGGACATCTTGAAATATACATACACTGGGGTCCAAAAGTTTGAGTCCACTACCAAGATTTGTTTTCATCATTCATCGAAAAACTACTACAAAAGTTTTACTCATGTGGTATTTGTTATTCAAGAATGTAATAAAACACTGATACAAATTTAAAAAAATGTTTGTTTGAGAAAGGATGGTATGAAATTGAAATATCTATATATATTTAATTTGCACACCATTGCCTTTCATTTCCTCAAAATGTTGTGACACCTTATTTTTCATTTATGTTTTAATACATTCCTAATACACAGTGTAAGTTGTTTTGGTCTTGTAACAATTAATACCGGATGTTGACGTAATTAATATGGTCCTCTGTGTGTTCTCGTTGGTACTGCAGGTGCTTTCATCTTGAAAAAAGATGAAGGTTATTGCAGCTGTTTGTAATTATGTCAGTAGAGCTTAGTGAAGTAGTTAGAGGTCAAATTGTTCTCCTGAGTAAAACGTTTGTGTTAGTTTTTGATGAATGATGAAAACAAACAGATCTTGGTTGTGGACACTTTTGGACCCCACTGTATATACTTCCGATTATGGACAAAAGACTGCACAAATCTATGCACACAACAAAGCATAAAAAAGCATACACAAAATGGACATTACATGAGGTAGTTATAAACTACCACCTTTAAATTTATATTTTTACACAGCATTTGGCACCTCACTCATGGAGATTGACAAAAGTCTGACAGACATGAATAAAAAGACCATATTTGAGAGGTGATTTTTAAAAATGGCCATATGTTGATTCCCAGACAAGTTATTATTTAAAAGAATGATGTATGTTGAAATATACACCCTTGAGAAAAAAATAGGATAGCAGAATGATAAAAGGGTATAAAAGTGGCCATGCGGAGAGGCTCAGTAGTGAGGAGCATACAAACAGCACCACTATGAAGTTTATCATTCTGCTGGCTTTGGTTGGGTTCTGAAAATATTATTTTATCCATAATCCTAAATGATTAAACAATTTTGCTGCTGTTCTTTAGTTATTTTTGTCAGTATTCAAAGAGATTTACAGATTAGCACAGAAAAATTGAAGAATTTGGTTTGTGCTGACAGTTCTTTTAAAACAGACTTTCAGTAAAGGCAACAGGTAGTTGGCCAAAAAATAACTTTGCTTGAAAGTGTATTTTAAGGCCTTGATGCTGAATATTCTCACAATAGTAATAGAGTCTAGAGATTTGTCACTCCTTTCTCCTCCAGTCGCCGCCCCTGTGGAGGATGAAGATGACAAAATTGTTGAAGGGTACGAGTGCAGGAAGAATGGTGTGCCCTACCAGGTGTCCCTGAACACCGGATACCACGTCTGTGGAGGGTCCCTTATCTCTAACCAGTGGGTGGTGTCTGTGGCTAACTGCTACAAGTCGTAACTGCAGATCCTTCTACAAAAATATATTTTTACTGTTATGTTTACCTCCCCGTGTTGTAAACCTAACATGCGTAGAATATACCTTTTACAAAATCTGTTTTGTCTACACATAAATAGCATAACCATCTATATAAAATACATTTTATAGAGAAAGGCATGATATGTCTATTAAGATTTCAGTCTTTTCATGTTGACTTACAAAGAATGGCTTAGATTTACATGGAGACTATTAATTTGGGATATTACAGCTTCAGTAAAACCCCCAAAAAGTTTGCATTTGATGAAGAAAAGGGGCCTCTGGTTGCATCTAACCTCAACACACTGATAGACTGACTGAACCAAAGAGCTCGCTGACCAGGTCCTCTGTTTCTCCTTAACCGTGTTCAGGTGTGCCTGGATGAGCACAACATTGCCATGAATGAGGGCACCGAGCAGTTCATCAACATGGACAATGACATCATGCTGATCAAGTTGAGCCAGCCTGCCACCCTTAACAGCTATGTGAAAACCGTCGCCCTCCCCTCCAGCTGTGCTGGGGCCAGTAGCCACTGTCTGATCTCCGGATGAGGAGAGTAGTGGAAGTGAGTGACCCGGGTGGGCTTTGGGAAATCAACAATCATGCTTTGTATAACTGTTTAGAATCAACTGGGAAAACTGGGATGTGTCCCTCTGCTCTTCTCTCTAGCCAACTACCCCAACCGTCTGAGGTGCCTGCATGCTCCCATCCTCAGTGACAGCAGCTGCAGAAACTCCTATCCTGGACAGATAACCTCCAACATGTTCTGCACCGGCTTCCTGGAGGGAGGCAAGGACTCCTGCCAGGTAAATTCCTAATTGCCCCAACTTAAAGCTTCAATCGGTCCATAACTACACTTGCACCCTTTTTGTATGGTATGGTATTACATTTACCCACCCCTCTCCCCTCTCTATCTTTTACACTCCGTCTCTCTCTCTCTCTCTCTCTCCGTCTCTGCCAGGGTGACTCTGGTGGCTCTGTGGTGTGGCCAGGTCTGAAACTACAGCTCCTGGATCCAGAGCACCATCGCCTCCAACCCAAATAAAACCCTTTTGTTATCGGCAATGCTTTGTCGAAGGACATTGATGTGTTGTCTGTGAGTGTGCTTGAGGGCCCTGTGAATAAGATTAGACAGACATAAGAGACAATATTGTTGCAAGTTGTGTAATTACAGGGGCACACATATGCACATGTCTGTAATATGGCAAGATTATTGGCTTTTAAGCTACATTAGAATATGGTTAAAAATGTCAATGCCAATGCCAATTCAAAATAGCAAAAGCATAATAGCAAAAAAAGAATATTTCACTATAAAAAAAGTTATCATGCAGCTTTAATTACTCATCCAGCATTTTGTTGAATTCGATGAAATGGTTATATAGTGTTATAAAACGATGTTGTTGTTTTTGTTTTCATCACAGGTTCAATCCAGCTGAATTCCACAGAGTATGCCGCTGCCATGAGCCCAGTCGCCCAGGCAACCAACATCTTGCAAGCAGAAGCAAATGTCCAGATGGGGTGGCTACTTCCAACAATCAACCTGCTGACCGCAAAACTTAACAGAGTCAAGTTGCGACTGAAATACTGCAGGCCTCTGGTGGATGCCCTACAGGTGTATTGTATTGTATCTCATTCCTTGCACAATGTTTGTTCATGTTTACTGTCATGCACCAAAACAAATTCCTAGTAGGTGGAAGCCTACATGGCAATAAAATCGTTTGTGATTTCTGATACAGGTGGGAATAAAGAATCGGTTTGGCCACATGACCCTGAGTTGATCGCAGCTGTGATTCTTCTTCCAAAGTTCTGAACATCTTGGACAAAGGATGATGCCACAATCAGAATGGGCAAGACAACATGGGGATAATGAAAAATAAGTGTATGGGTGTACATTCTGACACTAATATTGGCAAATTCACAAATCGGTTATGGATGCATGAAACTAAATGTATACACCTCAAATTAGAACAAACTATTTAGTACAAAACCTTAGGTTGGGGTCATGACATGTTAGAAAGTTGTATTAATCCTATCATTTATATTTTTATCACCCCATCCTCACTATATTTCAGGGGTGGACTACATCAAGCAACACATGGAAGCACCCTCCCTGCAGCTAGGTGATGCCACCACTTCATCTGACGAAGAAGACTTCTTCTCTGCCCTGCAGGCGCCTCAAGCACAAGACAGCTCCAAAGAACTGGACGGATACCTGGCCATTTCAGCAGATCATATGGACTCGCTGAAGTCCTTTCCAGCTGTGTGCAAGCTGTCTGTGAAGCTGAACACGCTTCTACCTGCCTCAGCAGCCTGTGAAAGGCTATTTAGCATCGCAGGACTTGTCTTCAGCCCAAGAAGAGCGAGACTGCATTCACGCAATTTTGAGAACCAACTTCTGTTGAAGTCTGTCAAACCCTACACACCTGCCAGACCTCTCCGTTCTGCTACCTCAGGACGCCTAGCACCTCCCCCCCTCCGCACCTGCGCTTCCCGGTTACGTCTCCTGTCGGTTCTGGCTCCACGATGGTGGAATGACCTTCCTGTTTTGGAAGTCAGAACAGCCGAGACCCTGGCCACCAGATTTCAAGCGACAATAAATTGTTTACTGAAGACTCACCTCTTCAGGGTGCACCTCCCCGTAGTCCGGTTTTTGTTAACTTAGGGACATAGTTGCTTAGTTTACACGTCTACTTGTTTGTATTGTATTAGGCTCAGTCGTTATTTCCTGCATTTGAGTGCTTTACTGCTACCTCTGAATTGTGGCTACAGATTTACCTACAGGGTCCTAGTTTAACGGAAAGAACTGTGGTCAGGGTGCTCCTAGCACCCAGGAATTGTACTTCCCACTAGGGTGGCTTTCAGCTAAACTGTTCTTGATGTGGTTGCTCCTAAAAGTTGCTTTTTCTTCCACAAGGAATTTAACACTTTGTTCAGCTCAAACTGTTCTTGACAAAATGTATTACTTCAGGTTTATTTAATTCAGATTACTCGTTTTTCTTTGTTACTTGATTTTTGTATTCTGTCGCTCTGGATAAGAGGGTCTGCCAAATGCCTGTAATGTAATGTAATGTAATGAAGATGAACAGCAAATTTTATAGTTTCAAGTAATGACTGGGTTATTAGTCATGTTTTGATTTTGTCATGTTTTGATTTTGTGTCATTTTGTGGATAATTATGTTATGATGTGGTAGCCGCACTCAAGTACTAAGCACTTTATTTTAATTTTGTTTTATGACTGGGATATTCTGTCCCAGGGCTATGGATGTACAACATGCATAACAGGTTCTGCCCTGACTTTACAGGCTACATAAGACCATTGGACCGGATTGGTCAAGAGAAAGCAGGTTGTACACACACCAGGGAAAGAGGGAGGGATGGACAAACGAAGGAGTGGGAGGGAAGGAGTTCTTGTTATGTAAACCTTGTTATGTAGACCAGAGGCTACTTAAGTACAGTAAACCCCAGATACTTTAAGACTTTTACTCAAGTAAATATTCTAATAGGTGACTTTCACTTTTACCAGAGTCATTTTCCAGTAAGGTATCTTTACTTTTACTCAAGTATGGCTTTTGGGTACTTTATACACCACTACTTATGGTTTCCAAACCATTTGCCAATCTGACAGATGGCAGGACATACTGTATATTATTCATACCAATTTATTTTTCAAAAGGTTTTTGAAGTGGTTTACAAAAAAGCTGTAGCTGATTGTGAACCGGACTACTTCCATTGCATTTAGTGTATTTTCATTGGTGGGAGCCTTGATATTTTTTCATGTGAAAAATGTTACATCCTGACACCTGGATAACACATCTGATATAAAAAAAATAACGGAACCCTCTGTGACGCCAGTCAGAATCAAGTATTTAATCAAGCCATGGTAAAAAAATATTTTAAAAGTGTACAAAATTCAAATGACTCTTGGAGGATTTATAACCTTTCCAGTACACTTGCAATGTGATTGTAGTGGCCTTGATGGTTTCACCTACAAAGTAATATAATGAAAAACAGGATTCATGACAAGATGTTTTTCTTTGTATTTTGTCAAGTTTCTGAGTGGCTAAAGCACAGCTTCTCACTGCAGTGACTTGCCCCATGATCTGGTATTGAATCCTGCCCATGCCAGTGCCATGACTGTTGCTGATGACCAGAAGCGTGGCACATAATTGCTCATAGCATCACCCAGGGAGGGATCATTTCAGCCCCCAGGTTTGTCGCTGCAGTCCAAACACTGTACAAGGGACTAGAGGTTTAGCTGTATGTGCATTCCAGAAGGCCAAAATTCTGCCTAGTTAATTTCAGCATGCACTGGTTGGGCAGAGAACCAATTTCATGTTTGTATCTGCTCATCAAATTCCCTGTTTAAAAAAATATATACAGGTGCCCAAATAAATAAAGGTGACACTTTGGTAACCCGGGGGGATGCTCAAATGGCCTGGCCCAGGCTAGGAGAGTCCTGGGGGGCTCTTATTATCCGCTGTTAATTATCTGCTGTTAATTCATTGAAAAATCCACACAGAACATTATAGCCACTTTTCAATTCATGAAATGAATTAATTTCTTGGATTGACTGAAATGGAATTGACCCAAACCCTGTTATACTATTACAGATGTTGTAGTGTACTGACTCCATGTTTACTGTAATTTAGGAGGAATTGTAATGCAAAGGAGGTGGTAAGGGTTTGCAGCTGGCTTAGTATTGGGTTTGCACTCAAATGTAAGACAATTATTTCTAACCACTCAAACATGTGCTGACACTTTTGAACAAACAAGACCACTACAGTAGGTTCAAATAAACTTAGATTTGTTTATTCAGTCATGTCAGTTTTCGTTCCTTCTGTTCTGTTGGTGTATACCACTTCATATCTGTGTTGTTCTTGACTGAGCCCCTAAGGCACACTCATACCATCCATCAATAAACTGTGTATTCCACTTAATATACGCCATTTAGCAGACGCTTTTATCCAAAGCGACTTACAGTAGTGAATGCATACATTTTTCAGTATATGTGGCCCCAGTGGGGATTGAACCCACAACCTAAGCGTTGCCAACGCTGTGCTCTACCAACTGAGCCACAGAGAACCGCAACTTCTGATCTTAGTTGGAGGCAATGGTGCTCTGGATCCAGGAGTTGTAGTTGCAGACCTTAGCGTAGACACCAGGGTTATTCCTCTCAGCATAGCCATATCCCCAGGACACAACACCCTGGAGCTCACCGTCACACACCACAGGGCCACCAGAGTCACCCTGAAAAAACAGGCAAGGGGGGCAGAAAGCTGGGTTAAATGAACAATTATACAATAAATAAAATGCAGTGGTTTGCCGGTTGATTAAAGTGTATTCATTTATTTGACTGTAATTGCCTTTAGTCTGACCCTTGCATCAGTACGTTTTCTAGAACGTGAATATTGGTGTCAGTATTGGTCAGTGTCCGTGTATGAGCTGCAGAGCACATTACCTGGCAGGAGTCCTTTCCTCCCTCCAGAAAGCCGGCACAGAACATGTTGGAGGTAATCTGTCCAGGATAGGAGCTTCTGCAGCTGCTGTCACTGAGGATGGGAGCATTCAGGCACCTCAGACGGTCGGGATAGTAGGCTAGAGAGTGGACCAGACAGAAAGATTGTTCTAAGCTCTTCATCGACTACTTAGCTCCTCTCTGCATTGTGAGCACAATAATGATTCAGGCTGGGGATGCTTTTAGTGCGCCACACTACGAAGTTGGAGGAAACAAGGCTAAAGCAACTCTGCAGACAGGAAGGATTTCCTCAGCTGAATCGGCTACTAATGGACAGATGCTCAACTGCCGCCCATTCTGTCAGTTGTCTGCGCCCCACATATAAAGCGAGGTTGGTGATTTCTGGCCACCTGACTCACTCACTTCCACTGCTGAGGGTGTTGCCCCATCCAGAGATCAGACAACGGCTGCCGGCCCCAGCACAGCTGGAGGGGAGGGGGACGGTGTTCACGTAGCTGTTCAGGGTGGCAGGCTGGCTCAGCTTGATCAGCATGATGTCATTGTCCATGTTGTGGCTGCTGTAGCGGGGGTGCCTGATGACCTTGGCAGAGTTGATGAACTGCTCGGTGCCCTCGTTGGTGGCGATTTTGTGTTCACCCAGGTGCACCTGAACACGGCTGAGGAGAGACGGAGGCCCTGGTCAACGAGCTGTACAGTTTTATAAGTGTTGAGGATGAAGGTGTTAGATGCATCTTGTGGTCAGCGAGTCCTATCTATTGATGTTGAAGAGGGCTTTAGTGGAACTTACACACTAAGTTGAACATAATTGGACCCTAGTTTCTTAATCAGACACATTGCATTGAATTTTAAATTGAAACTGTTGAAATCTTAATTTTAATCAAATGACTAGCTAATGTGATTTTTGCTGGGTAAGTTTCAGAACAGTCCCATTGCGATGAGCAGGTAAAAAACATTGAGGCTTTGAAATTCTTAATTTTAAAAAATCAAATGACAATTAGAGCTAAGTGATGTGAGTTTTTGTCCTGTGACCGGTAGTAAGTTTCAGAACAGTCCCATTGCGATGAGCAGGCTCCTCCTCCCTAAAATCGCCGCCCCTCCCCGGCCAGAGCCACATTTCACTGTTTAGCATTGAGGCTTCCTGGAAATTGATGGCAGTGCAGATCCATCCTTTAAACCTTTGAGGAGTAGGTTTTTTTGAGAGTTCTAGTTCTCTGGAATAAAGGAATAAAGATACAATAATATCTGAGAAAGCCAAATAGTTCATCTTACATGCCACTCCAAACAAAGCTAGCAGAATGAGAAACTTCATGATTGCTGTGTCCGTCTGCTCCTTGGTACTGAAGGATTGTACAAGCCCTCTTTCAACCTGTCTATTATCTCATATCTCATCTCAAGGTCACATATTTCCATGTGCACCTTTTATAAATTGTAACTTGTCTGGGAATGTACATATGGCCACTGAGTGGACCACTTAGCTAAATGTACATGGTATAATCTGAAATTAATACTCAACATCTCCACATCTGTAACAAATGAGTTTACATCAGTAAAATATAGTGTTATAAATGTATATTAAACTTGTTTTTCTATAGGGAATTTCAGTTTTTAGTGTACCTAAAAAGTATACATTTCTATACATTATGAATTCTGTTTATCTTTGTATATATTTAATATTACTGCATCAATATGATACAGCATCAGAAATGTGTACATTTTTAGGTTCCCTTTAGAAACACAAGTTTAATGATCAGTCAATAACGCTTACTATTTTAAGGAAATCATAGCTCTTCATGAAATGATTACTGCAGCATGTATTACAGAAAAGCAATCCAATATTTAACAAAATAGAGAACCTAAAAAATGAAGCAATAGAACAATGCAATACTGAAAAAATAACAAATGACACATTTAAATAAGTACACATGACATATCCATCCATCCATCCATCCATTGTCTAGCCGCTTATTCCTGGTCAGGGTCGCGGGGGGGCTGGAGCCTATCCCATTACACCCTGGACAAATCCAAGGGTACCTACGGGCAATTTAGACTCTCCATGACGTGCATGTCTTTGGATGGGAAGAAACCGAGTACCCGGAAGAAACCCACGCGGACACGGGAGAACATTTAAGGCCCCCGGCCTGATTCAACCCGAGACCTTCTTGCTGTGAGGCAACAGTGCTCATGACATATCCGTTTAGGTTTAATCAATTTAAGTGCTCTGTTTAAATTCTACTTGTGGTATTTATTTGTCTAGTTTTATCAATTCCAAGGTGATAACAACATTTAAGACCAGGGGCCTCATTTATAAAAAGTTGCGTAGAAACCATCCTATATTTGATCTAAGATCATTTCTGAAATGTGCGTAAGTGTGATTCAGAGAAACTGAACGTACGCCCAAAAAAACGTGCGTACGCCAGTCCCCCAGATGTGAAATCTATAAATCGCAAATGATCTTGAAATTGTGCGTAGCTGAATGGTTTTAGATCTCCGCCTTGTAAACGCCCCCTAATTAATATCATTAGCATATAAAGGAGCACGAATCAAAACAGAAATTTTCTACTTGATAATGGCGAGCTGCAAGAAAAAGAATTTTAGCGAGGCGGAAATCGAGGTCTTGTTGGCGGAGGTGCAGCTGCGTGCAGGGACGCTGTTTGGGAGCCTTTCCAATGGCTTTACCAGTACAACCAAGTACGTGGCCTGGCAGTCTGTAGCCCAGGCTGTGAACGGGGGGCAGCAAAGGTCCCTGAAGGATGTAAATAATTTAAAAACTGATTTAAAACTGAGGTCAAAATCTCTAATAACTCGTTCCCTTCTTATTGCGCGGTTGGCGATATCTTCGAGAAGCGAAGCCATTCTATTTTATAGGCTACAGATTGACCGAAGTGTTTTACACGCGTGGAACCATAATATGTATTAAATACATTTCAAGGATGTGTCAATTATGCTAATTGGGGTAGTTTTGGAAAACCAATGTGTGTTTTTGTTTTGTTTTCCACAAGTAGCTTAGCTTATGTTGTTTTAATTTATTAATAAATGTATTGTGCAAACCATTACGTATAGCCTAAGCAATGTGTGCAATCTGGTAATACTACTACTACTACTACTACTACTACTACTACTACTACTACTAATAATAATAATAATAATAGGCAGCAGACGACATGTTGGCGCTGTTAGATTTCCGAATACATTTTACATTACATTTACATTTTAAGCATTTAGCAGATGCTCTTATCCAGAGCGACTTACAATGTGTACATTAATACATGGTAGGAACAATCATAGTACGCGCAAGAGATCAGTGCAGTAATACAGCAATAAACCATTGCAGGCAGCCGCGTACCATACCTGTAACACTGGGAAGGAAAAGGTTAGTCAATTATTATTTTTAATGGAGTAAGCAGGGGTATATAGTGTTGAGCAAGTAGGCAGTGGTGATGACAATTAGCTAGATGTACAGAATTCAGTGGTAGTGGAGTCTGAAAAGGTGGGTTTTGAGTCACTCGCGGAAGATCGCAGGTGATTCCGCGGTCCTGACCGATTGCGGAAGATAATTTCACCAGCGAGGGGTCAGGACAGAGAAGAGACGAGACCGCGAATACCTGCAGTACTCAAACATTGCCACAAGGAAAAGTGCGTACGCCAGGTTGAAACCTGACGTGGAGGTAAGTACTTTTCCACGTCAAAGACCGTTTTTATAAATCTGAACTTTGACGTGGATTTGAGCGTACGCACGTTCTAAGATCAAATTTGTGCGTAAGTACGTTTTATAAATGAGGCCCCAGGGGCGTCCAATCTACGAGAGCAGCCGGTGTGGGTGCAGGCTTTTGCTTTAGCCAGATACAGAACTGACTTCGGCCGCACCTCCTTCCGCTTTGCAGCAGCAAACGACTGGAACACCCTCCAAAGCACCATTAAACTCGCAACCTTGACATCACTTTCCATCTTCAAGCAGAAACTCAATCAATTCTTTGTTGACTGCTGTACCTGCTGATTAGCTCCGGATCTCTCTCTCTCTCTCTCTCACACACACACTACCCCCTCTTCAGTTTAGTAGTAGTGTAGTACCTCCCAGCCTCCTCTTCGCATTCCAGCCTTCCACTGCTTCCCCATGACTTAGTTACGTGCCCCATATGATCAGTGGATTCCTGCTTTTGTACATTCTGTGTATATTTGTACATATGCTGTTACTTGTTTATATGTTTATTCGTTGTTGTTTTTTTTGTTATTAGACTATGACAAAGTAGCTATTCTTACCGGGCCCTTCTTGGCCAGGTCATGTTTGTAAATGAGAACTGGTTCTCAAGCAGTTCACCTGGTTAAATAAAGGTAAAAAAAAAAAAAAGCCCAGCACTAACACACCTGATTCAACTAATTCACTAAGCTTGGTCTACAATCAAGCCCTAGGCCTAATTCCATTTAAATTGTGGCTCTCTCTACTCCTTCCCTTCGCTCCTGGGAGGCAGACTCCAAACAATGTTTTTTTTCTTTGCCATATGAGTGATACTCTGAAGTGGATTAAGACTTTGCCGAAACAGGTTTTTAACAGTTCATGAGATCTTGCCATGTAATAAAGGTATTTTATTATTTTTTCAACATGGAGGAGTGCCTTGATTTGTCTTTCTAGTTGACTTACTCACCAAGACCCCTACACCAAAGAGCACCTTCTATTATTGTTTTGTCATTTTCTCACTTTATACCCAGGCAGCACTCCCCTCCACCATTTTCACATATTTTTTTCATCAGTTTGTTAACATTTATCTCATAGTTTAACCAAATCCTTAATATAAAATATTATCATGGAGAATACCATCTGCCACCCTCATTAAATATTTCAGTATTTATATATGTTTAAATACTGAAACTCTGGTCTATTTGCCAATTCTTTAATACTTTATAGAGAGGACTGAGACTGGGCTGAAAAAGTTCTTGTATCTTTGTGAAGTTGAGTAATTTCACACGTCTAACACTGAAGCCAACTTTAGTGGAAATAGATTAAGATCTACAGATTAAGTAGATATGTTAGAGGATACATTCAATCAATGGATTTTTCATTGAATTGATTAATTCAAGTCTTGTTTATCAGTATAAAGCAATTGTTAATTGATAAAATATCAGTCGGTTTCACCAGGGTGAAATGAGAAATATCCTGTTTAAAAAAATATATATATTGTTGAAGGCTGACAGGTATGGACTGTAAATGTACAGATTACATCATACAGTATATGTTCAGCTGCATGGTCCTTTCAGTGGTCCTATGCACTTTCCCATACAAGTTACAATTTAAAAGAAAGATACACGTGGAAATATGTAACCTTGACAAAAATGAGATGACAGACAGGTCGAGTATAAAAGAGGGCTTGAATAATCCTTCAGTACCAAGGAGCAGACGGACACAGCAATCATGAAGTTTCTCATCCTGCTAGCTTTGTTTGGAGTGGCATGTAAGAACAACTCATAATTTTATTTAACTTCCTGGAATGTTATTTTATCCATGTTCCTGAAAGACTTTATTCATATTTCCTGACAGATAGATTTTTTCTTAAATTATTTCATTTATCAGTAAGTTTTGTGAGTACATTATCAACTTTCAGAGTATCTGAGAAATACAAGGACTCCAGTTGTATTTCTAAGATATACATGTATTCATTGTTGTCCAACTTTATTCAACTCCAAGTGAGAACAAATTTATCTTTAACAATCTCAACGTAGCAAAAAACAATTTCTCATGATGGCAAACCTTCATAATAATGAGCTAGCTACAAAATTACACTGCAGTCGGAAGCATACTCCTCTATCTCTTACAGTCACCGCCCCTGTGGAGGATGAAGACGACAAGATTGTCGGAGGGTACGAGTGCCAGAAGAACTCTGCACCCTACCAGGTGTCCCTGAACACCGGATACCACTTCTGTGGAGGGTCCCTCATCACCAGCGAGTGGGTGGTGTCTGCGGCTCACTGCTACAAATAGTAAGTGCACATGTATGTGCAAGCATACTTACACTTACTTTACATTAAAGGCATTTGGCAGACGCTCTTATCCAGAGCAATTTACACAGTTTACATAGCCTACATACACATTTATACAACCGGATATTAACTGAAGCAATTGCGGGTTAAATACCTTGATCAAGGGTACAACAGCAGGGTACCCGTAAGGGTACACATCTGCAACCATTGGTTTACAAATCCAGTTCCCTTAACATTATACTACACTGCCACCTGATCTCCCTACATCCCAGAATGTTTTGATTGTGAATATGGCCGGTTATTTCTTATTGTTCCGAACTCTTTAATGTGCACCATTGTCAGTCTGAACTCGAGCATGGTGGAGACTTGTTGAGAGCTCTCGCGTACGGGGCCCTGGAGTGGTCAAATTATATTTTTGTCCTATTTCGAGCATGTTTTACTAAATCAAGCGCACGAAATGTTACTTTGTGTGCACGAAAAGCAATTAGTTACCTACTTTTTAGTATATTGTGCGCACTATTAAAATATTTCGTGCACTCAAAATAATACTCTCGTTTTTATAATATTACACACAAGAAAGCCTGCCCACAATTTTGAAAAAGGTGAAGAAAAGGATCAATTACAATAAGTAAGCTACGTTTCTGGCTTATTGTAATTGTTCCTTTTTAGATGGTGGGCTGAGCTGGGAAAACGTTAATTTCATCGATCCCTGGCGAGAAACTACCCCAATTTCTGTTTTTCATAAAGAATTTTTTTATAAGCATAGCTAAATTAGTTGGCAACGTCGAAATAACCCTCCATCTGTTCAAGCAACTTCACAAGTACACCCTCTAGGAAACCCCACCGATATCCAATTAGAACAGTCCCAATTGGCTGAACCGGGAAGTCTATGGACGTAAATAGAAACATGTGGAAACTCCAAGCAGAGTACTTCGGGGGAAACTACTCTGTAAATATTAAATATTAACTATTGCGCACAATATACACAAAACGAGATAACGATTTAGTAAAACGTGCTCTCGAAAGAGGAAAACAATATCATTTGACCACTCCAGGGCTCTGTACTCATGCAACATTATCACATTCTATTATGACAGATGTATAGCTGGTTTTGGCTCTGGATTAGTGCCTCAGTTCAAACCAACAGCTCTCTATCCCAGTGTGTTTGATAATTAGATTTATTTACAGGTGCTATTCTAGTGGAGAATAGATACATGTAAAGTTAGTTGGACATTTTTTTACCACACACAAATCTAAGTGTTTTAATATGCCTTTATTTCATTTTGGAAGTTTGAAGATTGATTAAGACGGCCTTTAAAACTTGCCTGCAGTCTATTTTTACCAATTGCCTATAGATTAGTAGTAATTACAAAATATTTAAATAACTACCTTTTTGTATCAAAGACAGGAAATATCAGCTTTTCATGTTAATACTTTAATAAATACTTAATTTAATGAATACGTCTGTCCAGTTGAAAATTATCCTGTGTCCTCTACCAATCACAGCCCAACACCATACAGCAATATCCTAAGCAAAAAATGTGGCGAAGAAGAAAAAGTCGAGTTCTGTTCAACTTTAAGTTACACTAAAGTTCCCAACTCCTCATCAATAGATAAAACTGTACAGCTCGTTGACCAGGGCCTCTGTCTCTCCTCAGCCGTGTCCAGGTGCGCCTGGGTGAGCACAACATCGCCACCGACGAGGGCACCGAGCAGTTCATCAACTCTGCCAAGGTCATCAAGCACCCCCGCTACAGCAGCCGCAACATGGACAATGACATCATGCTGATCAAGCTGAGCCAGCCTGCCACCCTGAACAGCTACGTGAACACCGTCCCCCTCCCCTCCAGCTGTGCTGGGGCCGGCAGCAGTTGTCTGATCTCTGGATGGGGCAACACCCTCAGCAGTGGAAGTGAGTGAGTCAGGTGGCCAGAAATCACCAACCTCGCTTTATATGTGGGGCGCAGACAACTGACAGAATGGGCGGCAGTTGAGCATCTGTCCATTAGTAGTCGATTCAGCTGAGGAAATCCTTCCTGTCTGCAGAGTAGCTTTAGCCTTGTTTCCTCCAACTTTGTAGTGGGGCGCACTAAAAGCATCCCCAGCCTGAATCATTACTGTGCTCACAATGCAGAGAGGAGCTAAGTAGTCGATGAAGAGCTTAGAACAATCTTTCTGTCTGGTCCACTCTCTAGCCTACTATCCCGACCGTCTGAGGTGCCTGAATGCTCCCATCCTCAGTGACAGGAGCTGCAGAAGCTCCTATCCTGGAGATATTACCTCCAACATGTTCTGCGCCGGCTTTCTGGGGGGAGGAAAGGACTCCTGCCAGGTAATGTGCTCTGCAGCTCATACACGGATACTGACACCAATATTCACATTCTAGAAAACGTACTGATGCAAGGGTCAGAATAAAGGCAATTACAGTCAAATAAATGAATACACTTTAATCAACCACTGCATTTTATTTATTGTATAATTGTTCATTTAACCAAGCTTTCTGCCCCCCTTGCCTGCTTTTTTCAGGGTGACTCTGGTGGCCCTCTGGTGTGTGACGGTGAGCTCCAGGGTGTTGTGTCCTGGGGATACGGCTGTGCTCAGAGGAATAACCCTGGTGTCTACGCCAAGGTCTGCAACTACAACTCCTGGATCCAGAGCACCATTGCCTACAACTAAGATCAGAAGTGGAATACGCAGTTTATTGATGGATGGTATGAGTGTGCCTTAGGGGGTCAGTCAAGAACAACACAGATATGAAGTGGTATACACCAACAGAACAGAAGATAATGGCAACGAAAACTGACATGACTGAATAAATAAGCCTAAGTTTGTCTGAACCTACTGTAGTGGTCTTGTTTTTCAGAAGTTCTATTTTTTCCTCAACTAACCGAAAGTAGTATATTGTCAGCACATGTGGGATATTCCAGCAAACATTTTTCTTGATAACAACAACAACAACAACTGACATAGATAAACACCCTTATTGGGCAATGTGCAATAAGTGTTGGTGCCTTGTTGGTGCAAGGGCGCAAAAGTCTACAAAGTTAAGTTGTTTCAGAGAGGGGAGTTTCTTCTTATGGACAAGTTCTTACACCTCTAAGTCATGAAAGAGGAAACAACTAATTATATGACAATTATTAAATTCAACACCAAAATATAAAATATTGTGCTCCCTTAACTGAATTTTCAAAAAGAAGGCATCCAATCAATAACAATTTTGTCCTTTATATTTTTATTTAGCCTTTAGGCTGCCAAAAAACATTTTCCTTTCGATTTCAATTGTTTTTATATGTTTGTGCGGTTCAAAAACATCCACACACTCAGTTCAACATATCAGTTTCCTTGCTCCAGGATGGGCATATGTCCTACAGAAATGTCAAAAGACATATTTGCACAATTGAAAGCAGTAGCCTACTTAAAAATCAATCAGTATGACTATGTGTGGGTGTGTGCAGCGCCAACTGCTGACTAGTCTACTACACTGCAATATGCACCTTATTTGTGGTAATTGAATGATTATTTGAGATCATAATGGATTGACTGCTTAACAAATAGCTTCAGAAAGTCCTCCATCGATCTCTTAGTGTTGGAGGACGGAACTGCAGGTTCCTGACAGGTGGTGAAAAACGCATGCCCTTACTTATATCAACAAATAAAAAATGATGAATTTAGTTACACTGTTAACATTTTTAATCACCAGACAGATAAATCAACATACACACAAAAATACAGGGTTATTCATTTTTTTAGGCGTAGTGCCAAATATTAAGTTGCACATGCCGTTGTTCACCTTAAACGGAATCCACAACAGTTCAGAAATGTGCAGAAAATGACAAATGTCAAATTTCCATGTTGACCCAAATAAACACTTTATATAAACATCAGAATTTATAAATCGGGGGTGGGGTTGGGGTTATTTTGGCAATTGTTCATACCACAAGTAAGCAATCTACTCTGTCTTACCCACGACTAATATTGCACAGTATCTTAATACAGTCTGTTTACACTGAAAGTCCAGAGCTATGGGCCAGTCTTGAACATCATCATTCTATGGAATTCTCTTCAATATCAACAGTTGCCTTGGAGATGTGATCCACCTCATTCCATATTGCAGGCCAGCTGCTCTCACTGTCTCACACTCCTTCATGGATACAGTACCTTGATTTCCCCTCCTTTCCTTCATTATCTCTCCGTTCACCCCCTCAACCCTCTCTTCTTCAGCTGGTGTGTGACTCGGTGTAGTGCTTCATCAGGGAGCTTTCCTGTATAAACTTCTCTCCGCAAGTAGAGCAACAGTAGGGCCGTGGTTGACCTCGTGGCGGCCTAAGGGAGAAGCATCCTGGGGTAGTTTCGACAGATGTGGGCAAAGGGTGCTTGGCAGTCATGTGACGTCCCCAAGTGCGCGGGTCGGTAAAAATTATGTGACAGTGACGACAGCGCATGGAACTGCCTCCACTTTCGTCACTCTCATTGCCTGCAAAACAGATGGCACAAACCAATGAAAAAGGCTGAGAACAGCATTTACTATTTAGATATTGCAGGTTCAAATCCCAGGTGGGGCACTGCCATTGTACCTTTGGGCGAGGTACTTCAGTTTATACCCAGCTGTATAGATGGATAGAATGTAAAGGTGTTACTTGTGCAGTAAGCTGTGCAAGCCGCTCATGATAAGGGTATCTGCTAAGCAAATACGTAAAAATAATAATAATGAACACCAATTGACAACAAACACGTGCTGAGAGGCACCTACTGGTGATGAGGTGCTTGGTTTTGCTATCCATCCGTCCGTCTTCCACTCCCCCGTCTCTTCTTCTGTCCTGCAACGAGCCCTCCGAGCCCAGAGCGTTCAGGCTCCATTTGCTGTGTGTGCGCTGGTGGGCGGACAGCAGGCGAGAGGAGGGGAAGGTGCGGTCACAGACACAGCAGGCAAACACGGTGCGCCCCCGCAGCTGCCGCTCGTACTCAGCTGGGTGCTTGAAGCGCAGGTGTCTCTCTGCCGTCTCCGTGTCCCGAAACGTCATGAAGCATCGCAGGCACTGTGGAGACTGGGACAACTGGGCTGAGGAGTGAGGAGCACAGAAGAGGTGGGAAGCAGTGAATTTTCAGGTGCGGTTCACTCTGGAGTGGGGTGCAGTGGTGGGATAGTTAGCCTTGTCCCACCAGGGGTGGCGTGGGTTTAAGTTACCCAGAGTTGCTTGGGGCACAACTGAATTAATTCCTCCCAATAACATACAAAGGACTTAGGACTTAGTGTTTTTCCACCGACAGCACGGTACGGCACGGTAACCATCCGTACCCATAACTATCCCCTTCATGGGTCAAAACCCTGTGTCGTTTTTCCACCGCACAACAGAACCGTGAATATAGGAGGAATTAGATAGGAGGAGTTATCTGAAGTGACAAAAAAGAAGGCGATCGCTGTGGTTACATTAGCATTCACATTATAAACATTCCAGCTCAAGTTCACAACACGGCTTTCCCTGTAACATTAGCTACAACTTTCTTACCTCTCCCTAGGCATTTGGGAGTCATGTCAGGGGCAGCGAGCACAGGAGGTACCATGCAGTGACTTCACACTAGGCTGTATAATCTTTCATATTTATTATTTGGCGTTGGTCCTCCAATGAATTGCAGTTTACCAAGATCACATTTAATACCTCATATTTCTCAAAGGCCTGGGTTTAGCTCGAGCATCAGAATGCATCGAAGCGTTTCCTATATCTTTCTAAAAATCTATTTATGTGAGGAATTAAAATGTTGTACTATGAAAATGTATATTCTAATTGCGTGAATGAAAATGACAATACTATACTTTGTCCTTTCAAAGAAAACGTGTTTATTCCAGTTTTTGTAACACAAACCTAACTCGTGAATCACACAAACCTGACAATAATGCCGAACTCTATATAATACTCTTCCAATAATAGCCTACCAATAATCGAAATGAAGCTAAAAAAATATGACGGTTGTGTCTGAGCCGGTCTGAGATTTAACGTGACAATTCTGTGACAATTGCGTTTGACAAATTAATGGTCTGCAGTATTGCTAGCTCCAGCCATAGGTCCCTGTTTGGTCAGTAGTACCTAAACAGAACAGTAGCTAAATTCAGCACGGGTACTTAGGTTCAGTACAGGTAGCTTGGCGGTGGAAAAAGCGACAAAACTTGGGAGCAGGGATTGGTAACTATGCCATGCCGTACCGTACTGTCCAGTGGAAAAACACCAGGGAGGTACCAGGGAGTTACGCCCCTCCTCCAATCTGTGCTAGTTCTCCTGTATTACACTGTGGCATGCAGTGTGGAAAATAGTCCATTTGCAGATGAGAGCATTACTGTGGTGCATACGCTACATCTACAGAGCTGCTTGAAAGGGTGCGAGTGGTGTCTCCAGAGGTACAGTTGGCAATTCCACATTGAGTAGAAAAAAAAGCAGGCAAGGCAAACAATGATTCTGTCATTTTACCGCAACACGGTAATGAAAAAAAAAAAATTTGTATATTGTAATCTGAATAATATATATATATTTTTTTTTCTTCATTACAATTTGTGTAGCCGATTAGTAATGAAAAAAATAATAATATATGACAGTATATTGTAATCTTTGGACAAATGAATAATATATATATATTTTTTTTTTCTTCAGATTTTGATCCCATTTTCTCCCAATTTGGTAGCCGATTAGACCCCGCTATTTTATGTCAATCCCCCCATAGTAATGTGAGAGAGTCCTGCGGGGGTAGTGACGAGAGGCGTAACGCCTCCTTCGAGACGGTCGCCAAGACATTTTTCCGTCGCCGTAACCCGGGACTACAGGGCCACTCTTATGCGCAGCAAACATCATGTCGGCTTCCCTCCCCCTCCCTGGGGCAGACAGCCATTGCCGCCCTGGTGGCACTCATTTCCGGCCAGAGCCGACTCCGGCGAGATGGGGAATTGAACCCCGGTCTCCGTGGCCAGGGTCGGACGTTGTAACCACTGGACCACGTGGGAGGCCGAATAATATATTTTTAAAAATCAGATAAACAGGTTATTACCGAGAAACAGGAAACACAGACAAGTCGCACTTACCTACGTGGGTTGCCGAGTTGTAGGAGAGCATGTGTGTCGAGCCACCATGCTCCTCTCGATCTTTGCCCGCGTCCTCCACCTCTCTCTCCTCGCCGTGCTCACTTGCCTGGTGGCGTCTAAGGGCCTTTGGGCTCCTGAAGCTACAGCTGCAGTCCTGACAGAGGTTGGGCAGGAAGGGGCCGCGAGCGTG
This sequence comes from Aldrovandia affinis, assembly GCA_029706075.1. Lineage (NCBI taxonomy): Eukaryota > Metazoa > Chordata > Actinopteri > Notacanthiformes > Halosauridae > Aldrovandia > Aldrovandia affinis. Next base: position 1,415,348 of record JAINUG010000189.1, read on the forward strand.
GGAGAGCCGGTGGGTGGCCAGCTTGCGCAGGGTCTTGAGGGTGCGGCCGCACACCCCGCAGACGTAGCGCGACTGGCCCACGTGGCTCCGCTTGTGCAGGATGAATGCAGTGGGCCTCAGGAAGCGATCGCCACACACCGGGCACCAGAACTCCAGCTTGCCCGTGGCCGTGTCGCCATCCATGCCATCCGCTCCCACCACGCCGGTGCAGCAGTGCCCGGTCAGTTCCCAGGATGAGCTGAAGCTACGTTGGCACAGTCTGCAGCACCACAGTGAGTCCGAGCTCGAACCGGAGCCGGAGCAGCCCTCCGTGCCCATCGGAGCCCACTCCTTTATGTCTCTCCTCCTCTTCTTCATTTTCTTTCCTTCCCTGCTGGCATCTTCTTTTGGGGTCTGGACATTAAGAGTGTAGGGAGGGGAATGATCTGAAAGATGCGAGGATGAAGAAAGAGAGAGCGATGTTTAGATATCCATTTAATCTCCGTGTCCATACAATTTAGAATAAAGCAAATAGGGAGCTATTCAATTAATTTACCTCAACACAGGGTTGATATAAGGAAAAATAATTCCAATCAAATGGGCAGAGTGGGTATAACTGCATGCAAGAGCAGAAACTAGTTCACTGTGCTATAGATATACAAACCTAGCGGCTCCTTCTCGTCCTCCTCTTCCTCCTCCTCTTGTTTGACGTTCAGAAAGGACATCGCCTTTGAATCGGACAGGGGCTCCTCTTCATCTTCCTCCTCTTGTTTGACAATGACCATCAAAGTGTCCAAGGTTCCACCCTCCATACAAACACTGTCCATCGCACACTTGGACAGAGACAGAAAGCAAAGTGATGTGACAATGCATACAGTTTAAAGTTTCAGAGTGCAGGGGAGCAAATGGCCACAATGCAAGTGAACAGAAATGATACACAGTTGCAGTTCACTGAAATTAATCTGAATGGTAAAGCATTATACAACACAATACATCACCTTATTCTTCCCCCAAGGAATTTTCATTTTCAATTTCATTGCTATGGGGGCTAAGTGGATCAGATGGTTGTAGGTTCAAATCCTGGGTGCACTACACTTAAAAGACTTGCAATTCAGATTCACACCCTGCAGCTTAAATGCTCAAGAAAATGTACTGATTTCTGTTTTTCCCACTCGCCGTATGATTATTCACCATGAGAAGATGTATGCTTCTCAATTGATTTTTAGTACCTTCTGTAGGTCATCATCTTATAATAAGCTATTAAAGATTACTTTAAAAACTAAACAAAATCAATCAAATGATTCCCTTACCAATATAAGATATACTTTATAGTCGTGAAGGAAAATTCCTTGGTGGGAAAATCTTCATTACCACAATTGTTGTTGTTAATGTAAAAAAAGGTGATCACACTCGCTCAGAACCACACAAAACATATGATATATTTCATTATTTTGGGAAATATAATCAGTAGAGATGAGGTATGTCTTGCATTCTGTGACAGCATTTATATGCAGCATGGGCATGCAAACAGTTTCAAGGCACTGAATTGTGAATTTTTGCCATTGAAATATGTTCAGGCATGATCATGTTGTTGATTAAATTAGCAGAATTTTCCAAACTTCTATCATATTGAATGCTTATTTTATTCATTATAAAACAGAAAGGTATTGAATATAGAAAGTGGTTCTCTGTGGCTCAGTTGGTAGAGCACAGCGTTGGCAACGCTTAGGTTGTGGGTTCAATTCCCACTGGGGCCACATATACTGAAAATGTATGCATTCACTACTGTAAGTCGCTTTGGATAAAAAGCGTCTGCTAAATGGCGTATATTAAAAAGCAAACATCCAAGGAAGACTGAGCCAAGCAAGATCGGGCTATATACAGCTACATTCTTATACATTATGTCAGGTGGACCAATTATAATTTTTGCTTCACTTGTGACATCGTTGTTTATCACGTTTTAGAAAATAATTTTGTTTATATTATTAAAGTTCAACATTTTAAGTCACAGTAAACTGCTAAACCTGTGCAATGTCCCACCCCTAGTTTAAACATAGCCTACAATATTGTTATGATTTAGTCACAGCTTTCATTAAAGCTCACCTACATAGTGTGCATACCAAGTTCAACATACAATACATGCCCAACTGAGCCTAATATAAACTTTACCTTGTCAAATGATATCATATAGACTACCCAACAAAAAGATTTAGCTAATAAACCTTTTACACACCTACTTGGCTAGAGAAGCCCACTGTTACATTCTGTGGTTTTGTATCAAGCTTAAAGCTTAAAGCAAATACAATGGACTAAGCTCCTTTTATTGCTCTATGGCAGGGGTGTCCAAACTTTTTTCAAAGAGGGCCAGATTTGATCATGTGAAAATACCCAAGGGCCAATGGCTCCTCTCGAGAGTTTTTGAACCATAAGTTCATACAAATCCAGTTATATAACTATTTTATTTGCAATGACACAATAGTCTTTTTTTTAAAAATGTGCCCAAACTTAAGCCATTCAGGTGTGAAAAACCTAAAAACAATTCTGCCTTTCTTTCATATCTCAAGAATCAAATAACATAAAGAACAAGCTGTCTGGAGTACCTAAACAGGGCAACCAGCCAGTCCTTACTTTTAAATATTTTGTTTTTTTGAATTTATTCATCTCAGATGGCCAGGAAACAGGTACTGACATTAATGAGAAGGGTGATACTGAGATCTTGACTTCAGTATATAGGCCAGGTCTGGTTTGAAAGCAGTGGTTGAGATGCGTAAAATATCACGTGGGAGTCACTGAGTTTTGACCTGAAGCGGTTCTTGTTGAAGTTCAATTGAAAATGTCTGCTCACACAAATATGTGGAGCTGAACAAGCTCAGCATTTCCTTTGCAAATGTTCTCATTTCTGGAAACCGGCCTTTATCCAGCTGGCGGTAAAAGTTCACAAGGGAAAGCTGCTGGTGTCGACTGTGCCACTCATTGTCACACTGCAGCTCAATGAGCTCCAGCTGCAGCTGATGCGGAGCATTATCAGGGTCGACGGAGAAGGGGGAAGAGAAGAGCAACATGTGCTTTTCGATAGCTTCAAAATCCCGTTCGTTAAACTCCATTGTAAGAGATGCAATGGCTGTTGCATACCTCTTTGTTTGCGCACAGATATTGTCCTGTGTAAAACTGTCCATGAGCTCACGCAAAGCTGGAAAATGTGCGGTGCAGGGCTCTGTCTGTGACAGGTGTGTTTGGAAAAGTTGCAGATTGGTTCCAAAGGCCTTAATAGTGCATATAGCTGGTTCACCACTGCGTCTTTACATTGGAGGCTAATATTCAGCGCATTCAGATGCTTTGTTGTGTCAACCAAAAAAGCCAAATCTGCCAGCCATATAGTATCTGCCAGTTCTTGCATCGGTTGTCCCTTTTGAGTCAAAAATTGTCCAATTTCCCCTCGGAGAGAGAAAAATCACTGCAGTGCGTACCCTCGACTCAGCCACCTCACATCGTTGTGATATAATACATCTCCGTATTCAGCCTGGATGTCGAGCAGGAACTGCTGAAACTGGCTGTGGTTTAAGGCTTTAGAGCGAATTAAGTTAATTGTCTTTACCACCGGTTTCATAACATTATCAAATTTCAGATGTTTCGCGCAGAGAACCTGCTGGTGAATTATACAGTGGAGTTTAATAGCATTGCCTCCTTCTTCACTAACTTTGTTACAGATCAGTGTGGATAATCCACTTTGTTCACCAGCCATGGCAGGCGCGCCATCGGTAGTAATCCCACCAACTTTACTCCACGGCAGTTTGAGGTCATCAACAGCTGAACAAACAGAAGCTAATAAATCCGTTCCTCTTGTTTGGCCTTTAAGGCTTTGAATGTCAAGCAGCTCTTCTGCTATGTTCATGTCATCGTCAACTCCTCTAAAAAAATCAGTAACTGAGTTCAGATAAATCTGTGCTTTCATCACAGGCTAACGAAAAAAATCGAAATTCATCCCTCTGTCACTCAGATGTCTCTTAATATCTGATGAGATGTCTTTAATTCTCCGTGCCAGTGTTACGAGCCAAGCAAACATTAGCAAATTCTTGCTTCTTCTCGGGACAAATGTTCTCCACCATTTGCATAACACAGTCTTTAATAAACTCACCCTCCGTAAAAGGTTTGCCATGTTTAGCGATTAACGTGGCCACTTCATAGACTGCTTTGGTGATGTTTTCATTTGACTCACGGGCCCTCGAGAAGAACCGCTGTTGTGAGGCCAAGGCAGCATGGAGTTGATTTCCTTTTTCAGCACGATCGCTTCCTGTTAGCCTGTCGTATGCATTAGCATGTTTTGTTTGGTAGTGTCTCTTTACATTGAATTCCTTAAATACGGCAACGGCCTCTTGACAAATTAGGCAAACACAATTGTTTCGGTTTTCAGTGAAAAAATACTGCAATTTCCATCGTTCCTGGAAGCGGTGGCCCTCAGTACCAACTTTCCTCTTTTTATTTACAGTAGCCATGGCAGAAATTGGCGGCAAGGGGTCATGGTTCACACTGCCGGACAGTTACAGAGTGGTTCCCGCCACCATGATGTGAAAAGAGGAATTTCATTTTCAACCTGTATGATTTATTCATTCTGTTAGACAGTGCTGGCGGGCCATAAATAATACATTTGAAAACAGAAGCTGCGGGCCGTATAAAATCTGACCTCGGGCCGCGATTGGCCCCCGGGCCGGACTTTGGACATGTCTGCTCTATGGGGTGAAATTTATTTTAGGGGACAGGTATTGGAAATTAGCATTTGACTAGAAGTACTTAATGTAATGCATCTGGTACTTGTCATTGTAAAATGCTTTTCCTATGTCTCTGACAAATACAAATAAATAAATAATATACTTTGCATCCCTCATTTCCTATTACACACGTATTTTCCTTTATTTTGGCAGTTACCTGTATAACGTTATAGCGAATTTACTGTTAATTATATGATGCCAACATGCAGACAGAGGTTTATATAAGCGGGCAATTTATTCATAACACATTGTTCTCCTAGTAAACCGGAAATATCGACAGTCTGCGTTTATCGTCGAGGGTAATGACAGCGGAAATTACTCTGCCTTTTCACACTTACTTGCTTACAAGTGTAGGTTCTCTATATAGTAAAGTATTCCTAATAGTAGGAAAGGGTGGCTGTTGTCGACTATTTTGTACAAGATTAGCCTACTGCTCTTACATTTGTTGATCTGTGCCACCGAGGCTTAAAATATACGCGTAGAAAATGACTACGTTGGAATAGCCTCTAAACGATTAAGAGACTTAGAATAAAAAAGTGTTATGTTCCTGGCGGTTTGTATTGATTGACTCGAAGTTCTGCTCCATTCCAAATCGTGCACAGCACGTAAATACCACGGTCCCACCGTATAACTAGTTTTTCGTCAGAATTTTGAAAAATCTCGTACCGTGGTTAGAAACGCACCCACCAATTACATTTCAACATATTCAATTTTTTTGTCACATTTTGCGCATCCTTTCCCCAATTGCCGGCTACATATTTGCATCTTGATCAAGAAAGACCAGTGTATATGGAGCAAGGGATTAATTCCATGATTGTCACAATAATCTGAGAAAAAAATGTAACGCAAACGTTGATCTGCTATAACAAATGCAGTGATGCCATATAACAAACTCGCGATGTACCCGAAGGTCATTTTACCTGCCTCGCTTTATCCGTCTGATAGCCCAGCTGTTCGTGGTCCAGTAGTGTTGATATGTGGCTATCAAGAATATACGGCTAACAGTCAATTTACCATTATTTAAAAACTGTAATTGCAACCCTTTGTTCGCTAGCTCCCTTTCGTCTAGATTATTATTTAATGCAGATTTACAATATATGAGCAAACGACGTAAGTGCTTGCTCGCTATCCACTCATTATGCCGAAAACTGCGATTGTTTATTCCTCCGATGGGAAACTGTCGCCTTATGAATACGCTCCAAGAACGGATTGGCTTCTGCTGCCCTGTAATGTTGCGCGTGACCGTAATACCCAAATACATGCACCTCAGAAAATGGTATAGGTTTCTTCGATCTCCAAATGTTATTGCTTTATGTATTCCACACAAACCTCCACACATATACATACACACAAATTATGATAATTACCGTGTATAGTGTATGCAACAATTAAATGTTTACTATCATGTCTTTACACGTGTAACTTATATGCGACTCTTCATGTTACTTATCACCAATCAAAATGCAATGTGGTATCAGGTTCAAACTATAAGACCATGGAAGTGCATTACAACTGGAACAGCTGCTCCTTATCACACAGATGACCAGTCGCTGTTCCAGTTCTAATGCAGTTCTGTGGTCTAGTGGTTTAAACTTTTTTTGTTGTATATTGCAGTTGATATAAGTGTAGTTCACCACAAATTACGAAGAACTGTACAGGTCTATTCCCTTCAAAGTTGATACATTAAGCGAAAACACAGGATAAAAACATTAAAAAGGTTTGTTTTATTTTTTTAAACCTTGTCTGCAACTTTCTTCATGACATTTACAAGGTATAAAAAGGAACCTCTAAAACTGTACAAGTTGCTCTGACTTCTACTTTGCAATGCCCCCACTTGAAGGGGAAAAAAATTGTTTAATTTAAAGATCATTCACACACCTGGTTAATATGGTACAGGTGCATCAGAGAAAAACATAAATAAAAAGCTCAGAAATGTACCTCACACCTCTTTCAAAAACAATTATGAGTCAACTTAAGTCAGTAAACAAGTGCTCTGACAAAAACAAACGTTACAAATTATTTTGCAAGACAATGTGCTGTTTTCCTTCTTTAAAACCCCCATAACCATTGTAAAACAAACAACAACATTATATAATATTATATTACAAAGACACTGTCACTCACTTCTCTCCAGGGACATAGAGACACTCAATACAGATTTTCAGTCTATTTGATGCAGTGAGAATGCCCCAGGACACAAATGATTGAATGTGTATGCTGCACTACTCAAATCCACACATACATTTTTTGACTTCACAGTTTAAACAATTCTCACTAACTTAAATGACATCACAGTCCCCATTTACAAAATAAAACATACAATACCTTGAAGTATATCTATTTACCTTAAAATGTCTTTGTGGTAGATTTACAAGTGGAAATATATATATTTTAAATATATATTTATTTCCATCTAATGGGAATAAGGGATATGATCCAAAAAATGACATTTTAAGATGTACTGAAAAGTAGCTCAAAGATGTTCTCATTCAAGGTAACATGAAAACTACACAATCTTTAATGTTCAGAGAGCATAAGGAATACATTTGATGACAGGTGATTTATAAGTACGTAACTCTTATTTTAAAAAGCATACTTAGATACCTGCAGTATTTTGGGATGTGCGCAATCACCACACATTAGCATTTTATCCCCTTCCCATGAACACAATTGTATTCTAAAAGGCCAGCATTGTCAGTCTTCCCTCTAAACCACTGAGGTATTCTGTGTAACCATTCCCCTTCTCTTGTGTGACAACCATTAATAAAAATAACTGAATATTTACATGTACCGAGCATCCTTAAAGAGCCAGTCCTCAATTTCAAGAGGGGTAAAGAGAGGCTTTCTTCCTCCAAAACAAAATATGAAAATCTATGTTCTTTTATGGTCTTCCAAAACATTTATTTAATTTTGGTTACTTACACCTCTCCCCTAGCATGCTGCAAGTAATGTTCATATAATTCTGGAAGAACACTAAAACTTGCCCCACACTCAGCACACTCTAAACTGTCCCTACTGTCCTCTTCATTCTGGGGTATGATAGAGGATGATGGGGCTCGAGGAACACCTCTCATGGACTTCTCATAGGTGCGGAGAGGCTTCTGGGAAAATTGCATTTTTTCAGTTTGAAAGTTGGGAGAATGTTGGACCTTGGTAGAGAGCTGGATGGATGAGCTTGTCTGAGGAGATGGTGGAAGATTGAGAGGTTGAGATTCACAAAAAGGCACCGCTGAAAAGGGTGCCAGTGTCTGAGGTAGGCGTGTGTTGTTTTCCAAGGATTGGAGCTTGCTAGGGTGACCTGGCTGGTTGCTTGCATGTTGAGAGGGATCAGGAGAATAGGTACGGGTGATCTGTGAACTCTCTTGGTGGGAAGATGGATTAGTGTTGGGAGCAGAGACCTGGGGAACTGAGGATGAGGAACTAGGGTAAATACAGGTGTCATCCAACGGGGTAAAGAAATATGGACTCCTCTTCTGTGGGCTATTAACTGGTGAAGATCTTGGATGAAATGGTGGCACTCGCATGAGTGGAGACCTTGGTTGAAACTGGTGATCTGGTTGAAGTGCATCTGTGACCTGGCCAACAATCTCTCCTTTGCGCCACGGCTTCCTGTCCTGGAGGGGAGAGTGACAAAGCTGATGACGAAAGAGTAAATCCAAGTTTTTGAAACTGGCTTCACATTCCCCACATTGGTACGGCAATAGAATCTGTTGTGCCGACACTTCTAGGAGTGGATCGGGTGAGCTTTCATGGGTCTTCATGTGATCCTGTAGGGTGTTGACATTGGGGAAGGACAGACTGCAGTGAGGACAACATTCTGGGTGGGTATGATGGTGTATGAGATTGTGTTGCTCCAAGTGTCCCTGAAGTTGGAAACGCTTTCCACAAACATTGCACTTATGTTGTCTATGCCGATCTCTCTGATGAGTCTTCAAATCTTCTCCATGGAAAAATGTCTGGGGGCATAAGGAACAAGCAAATACTTTCACCTCTTTGTGTTCCTGCACATGCTCTTTGTACGTTTCGGCAAAGCGGAAGCCTTGACCACACTTGGGGCAGAAGAAGCGACCTTGTTTCTGTCGGTGGACACGCTGGTGGAGCCAGAACTTGTTCCAGTTTTCCAGGGTTTTTCCACACCGCCCACAGGTGTAGCAGTGACCACGGACATGGGTCAGCATGTGGGCTCGAAGTCTCCCTAAATGCCTAAAGAGTCGGCCACAGCGTGGACACAAATACTTCCTGGGGTCAAATTTACGGTCTAGATGAACTGATCTAGAGAGAGAGTGCCTTGAAGAGAAATGTTGACGGGGGGATTTTGTGTTCATTTGAGAGGGATAGGAAGTGATGGCCATCTGCCTGCATTTACTCTTTGAGGACTGGTTCCTTAGCATAGACTGCTTGGATGTTGTTCTTTGTGGTTGAGGATTTACAGATTGCTGAAAGGCTTCACATTGAGTTACCTGGTACTCCTGTTGCTGAGATGTATGAATGTTTGGAGAAAATGTTTGTTGGTGACCCTGTGGCTGAAGCGAATGGTAGTTTTGGAGCTGTGAATGCAGTATAGGTTCGGGTTGAAATAGTTGATCTTTTTGCTTTTGGGGTTTCTGCAAAGTGTCAGATACAGGTGTATTAGGTTCCGTCTCCTCTACACTCCGCTTTCTGCAGGATTGGCGGTGAACACTGAGATCAGAGAACTGCCTAGAGTGCTGGCTAGTTGGATAAAGCTGGAAATCAACATGGGTTTTTAGGTGGAGGTTATACTGATGCCAAATACTATAATTCTTGTTGCAGGTTCGGCACTGGAATATCACGGTGTTGTTTCCCTGCTTACAACCTCCTTTATATTCTCCCGTGTGTGTGTAAAAATGTGTCCTTAGTGTTCCAAGCTGAGAAAACCCTTTTCCACAAACGTTGCAGGTATAAGGCTTTATTGACCAGTGTATTTTTTCATGAACACGAACACTGCAAGCCTGGCTGAAGGCCTTGCCACAGATTTTGCAGGAGTAGGGCTTCTCCCCACTATGGACACGCATGTGGATCTTCAGCATGGAGCTGTAGCGAAATCCCTTTCCACACACAGAACATAAATGCGGTTTTCCATCTTTCAAATAAGTGAAGGAACTATGCAGATTCTTATCTTCAGCTTCTTCATTGTCCACTTGCTCAATCAAACTTAGCGGATTTGGGTCTTGGGTATGCACCTTGCAATGGGCAAGGAGTTCATCTTGATCAGAAAATATGCTGCTGCAAAATGAACAGTGGAGATCTCCAGGCATCTTGTGGGTCCTCCTATGAGTGTTAAGATTAGAGAGTTGAGCAAATGTTTTGTCACACTCCTGGCAGCTGTATGGCCTCTCTCCTGTATGGACACGGCGGTGAATGATGTAAGCGGAGATGTGATGAAAAGAACGCCCACAGAAGTGGCACTCTACAGGCTTCTTCCCCTTAACCTTGGGTGGGCGTCCCGAACCTCGTACCTTTAAAGAGTGGATCGCTACAGGTGATTCCTCTTTAATGCTCTCCCCAGAACTTTCAGAATCTTTCTCAATTTTGTCTCCTTCTTCCTCAAATTCTTGGTCACTTTGTTCCACTCCATCCCATTGCTTTTCCCATGCCTTTTCATCTGGTGGATCAACCTGTTTTGACAATTTCTGTTGTGAAGACACCGCTTGGTTTATCTCAACATCAGGATTTAGCAAGTCAACGTCAGACATACCGTCTTCCTCACCGGCAGACCTCAGGTCTGTTGCATTTATTATGGTTTCAGATTCTGCAGAAACAAAAATATCTTCATCTGCATTCATCACATCTCCCTCCTCAGTCAAATGCATTTTGGAGTCTTTGTCTCTTAAGACTTTTTGTTCATTTGTCAGAGCTTGTTTTTGCTGGTCTCCCTTTCTGGGTCTCCCTGGCTTTCGTCTGAGGGTGTCCACTTTTAGAAGTTGAGCTTCTTCCGGTTTGTCAGCTTGCAGTATTGCCACTACTCTCCCCACACCATGTTCAGCCAGAGATGTGGAGATCAGTGTTTCTTGGCCTATATTTGTTTCTTGAAGTTCATTTGCTGACATGCAGTCAACAATTATTTTGCATGATTCTAGTTGTGGTCCTGAATTTATCATTTTTGAAGTTTGGTCTTCTTCATTTTCTGGGTTGTTGACCAGTCTTTGATTTTCGGAAATACTGATATCAATACCCTCAATTTTATCAAGAAAAGCATCTTTTTGAGAGTCTGAGTTGTCTTGGTAACCACATGACATTTCACTATTTGCTTCCACTCCAAAGACAGCATTGTTGAGGCAGATTTTTTCAGAACACTCAACCGCTTCTAACATTTTCTCATTATCTCTCCCAGATTTCTGGGTTGGTACTTGGGTACGTGATGGGTGTTCATTTGAGTTTTGCGGTTTATGCAGATATGAAGTAATCGACTGCTGTTTGGCCCTCATTTTCACATCCAAATCGGTTTTCACGGCCACCCCCACATCTGCTTTGCCTTCAGCAGATGACTGAGAAGGCTCCAGTGTAGTACCCTGGTATTTCTCTGCATGTATACCCTTAGCTCTTCCCCGATCATCCCACCATGACCTTTTTCTCTTGCGTCTCTTCCTTGAGCCAAACACAAACCGAGGCTTCTTTGTGAATGGATCAGAAGCATTCAATTCCACAAGCTGCACATCTGTGTCCAGTTTTCTTTTATTGGAATGTTTTTGTGAGAGGCTATGCACATCCTTTTGCTCTTCAATCTGGGGGGTAAACTGAACAACTGGTTGCGAGGGTTTCTTCATAGCCTCTGACGAGGCTTGAAGTTCTTTGACCTTCTGATGTCTAAACTTTTTCCGTCGTCTGTCCACTTTCCGTGGCCTTTTTTTAACTGTAATATTTGCAGAAAGGTTCAAACAGGACACAGCCTTATCAGGGTGTTGCAAGGAACTTTCTTGGGCTGCAAGATCATTTTGGTCTGCTACTGACTCACAGGCTGCAATTTCTTTTTTAACCTCTTCATTCAGTACTTTATTCTTGCGAGGCCTCCCGCGCCTTTTAGGTCCTTTAATGTCAGATAAAGTAGACTCAGTCACACGTTGTGGTGGTAAGTATTTAGGGTGAGGATCACATTTATGGTTAGACTCAGAGACATTTCTCAAAGCCAGCTCTAGTGTCGGTTCATATTTAATCTGTGTACTGACTCTCCCCTTTTCCTGAGGCATTTTAACTGCTCTCTGAAACTTGTTTATTGTTGCAGCATTGCTATCTTTGTGGAACACTGCTTCCTTCCCTGCTACAGCTGCAGTAGAAGTTGTTCCCTCAAACTCATCTTTAGGGACTAGTAAAGGTAATGTCTCTTTTGCTTTGGCAATTTCGTCATGTGTTTGCAAGAGAGACTGTGTTCTGAGTGACTGGCCACTTTCCATGTCAAATTTCATTAGATTAATTTTACTTTCTTTATTTCGCATTTTCCAATTTTTTAACTGTCTCTTCCTGGTTGAGTGTTCAGACTCTGACACAGTTGAAGAGTCTTTTGAAAGCACAGGTAGAACTTCCTGGAAGGCACCAAGATTCTGTATTTTTGAAAATTCAGAGAACACTGGTTGTTGAATTTCTTCAACTTTAATATTTACTTCCTGATGTTTCCTTTTGTTTTTCAGACGCCTCCCTTTTTTCCGTGGCACTTGTTTAACACAATCATGACCTTTGGATTTAGTGGCCCTTGGACCCTTCTTAGAAAAGGAGAGAACAGCTGAAGATTGGGAAATTGTCTTCTCTGAATCCAAAAGGGGATCAGTGACATCTGAGACAGAAGGCAAAACGGGTTGATAGCTAGCTCCAGGTTGGTGTTCCAGCTTCTCAACTGAGTAATCTGTAATTACTTTGCATGCTCGATTGTACCTTCTCAACTGTGGCACTGGGGACCACAATTCTACCTTTTTTCTTTCCCTCTTCAATTTGTATTTTTGAGGTTCAAAGAGAGGGATATTTTCTGGGAAACCATACATTTTTTGGTTTTCAGTCTTTTTCTTGAATGGCCGACCAATTTTACGTTTCAATTTTACATCCACCTCACTGGTCTTGAATCCTAAACGGATGCCTCCTTCATCAACATTTTCTCCTACCACTGCCATTTCTTCTTTCACGGTCTCCTTCACATTGCTGTATATGGTGGACATTTCAGACATTCCCTCCAATTCTGACTTAATTTTTGAAGGAAGTAACAACACTGGCTGGGAAATGCTGCAGCTTTCTCGCTCAAAAGGATTTGAGGTCTTTTTGTTCAAGCCAATTGTTTTCTTTCGGCGACCACGCTTCTGTAGTTTGTGAGGCAGAGGTATAATTGGGTTTGGTGCAGCTGTGGCTTTGAGATCCCACAAGCTTTCCTTACACTCTGTCTGTGTTACCTGTTTGGCTCCAATTACTTCCTGCATTGAACCTTTTTTTTGGGTGAAGAGATGATCTCTGATCTGTTTTCGATGACCATTCCCACAACATGTTCCTGAGGTGGAACTACAGAGACAGACTTCCGAATATATCGCCCCCTGCCTCTTTTCTTCTGAGCACAAACAATTGTCTCTAACATCTTTCTGCCAATTAAGGCTTGGGGAAAGGTATTTGAGGATCCTTTTACAGGGGCATTGCAGTCAGGTCCTTCTATCCCCATGGATGCCTCGGCTACATTATTTTTACATTTCTTTCGTGGCCGCCCCATCTTCTTTTGTGGCTTTACATTAGCATGAATAACAGGGTTAGATTCAGCACTAAGAAAGCTTATAGATGGCTGAACCTCACAAGTATTACTATCCAAGAGTCTTAAATCGGTCTTGCTTAATTCTGGGCTTAGAGCCATGTGCATTCTGACATTCTCAAGTGATTCATCATTCTTTTTTTTCATGTTGTATTTTTCCAGCTTCTTTTTACATCGATCAAAACTGCTTGAACTCCTCTTCTCACTGCTACTACTCAGTGAGGAGTCATGTGGCTCTACTACATCAAGCTCCCAAGGACAATTGACCACATGCCTAACTTGTGTTTTTGAGTTTATGGTTTGTTTTGGTGGATGACTAACCTTGCATCCATGTTTGACCTTAGGTTCATGTGTCACCACTCCATCTGACAGTTCTTTCGTTACTTCCCTTGCGGGCTGGAACATTTCACTGTGAGATAAGTTTGGGATAACAGGTGAGGAGGGACAGTCTGTGAATTTATCTGTTAGTTCACCTTCTGATTGTGATATAATACACTCAGACGCAAGGCAATTTAATTTGTTGGGAGGCACAGCCAAAGTAGGGGACCCTGTTAGTGTCACTGATTCTGCAGTTTTCACCTTCTCTTGCTGCTCAACTCCTATGCCCCTTTGTTTGCTTTGCTCTTGCCAAGTGTTTTTCCAAGATTGCTGCAACAGACTGGCAGTGGGATGGAGTCCAGCATAATTCTCACTCTTTACTTTCTCTTCTACTGCAAGATTGCTCATAGGTGGGACTACCTCAACTCCTCTGTAGCTATCTATCTTTCTGTACATTGTCTCTGCAGCTCCCTCCAGAGAGTGAGTTTCAGCATTTGACTTTTTCATGTGGCATGTCGAACCTGAAAAAGGAGTAACCTGTTGCTCATCAAAGGTATATGGAGCAGTAAGCATGTCAATGCGGTTTTTAGAAGAGGATAATGTAAACCCTTGCTCTTGGTTACTTATCCCTTTCAGAACTTGGTTTAAGGGGCTTCCATTCTCCAGGGCTCTTTCTGTACTCTGCACTTGACATGAGGTGGAAGGAGACTTGAGGGCATCAGGTTCAGAATGTAGTGTTCCTGCTTCTGAAATATTATTTTCCCCCTGATTCACCTTTTTCAGCTGGAAAATCTTTTTCGGGCGACCCCTTCGATTTTTTGGAGACTGCCCTTTACTGTGGGGCAGGTACTCAGAGAGGGCTGCTACAACTGCTGTCGGTGTCACATCTCCCACAGGTAGTCCTCCAATTGCTCTCTGTGTTCTCCCTCCACAGTCCATCTCTTCTCCCTCCTTCTCATTACTAGTTCTGTGACTCTCCTCTTCCTCTTCAAGCATCATGGGGAATTTTCTCCTGTATGTTGTCGTCGTTTTCAACTTCTTTGAAGGTTTAGAACTAGTATGTCACTAAAAAAACAACAACAACAACAACAACAATTACTTATCATAGCAACAATGCAAGCTACAATCTAAGCATTTTATATAATATTATCACTCACATGCATCACTTTGACAAGCTAAAAGACTAAACCATAATACACAGGACTACATTTGCTGAATTGTTGCATGATCACTTTTTGACCTCAAGAACAATGTTGTTCCATGAAAGCATAACAACATGCACCACAACTATGCATATATATAGCATACAAAAGTGGACTGACTAAATACTATACAATTATAACAATAACAATGTCAAAAGGGTTAAAAAGTTTGGGAAGATAGAGTGCTGCAGATTTCACATTTGTTTCCATTTTTAAACTGAGACATTCCATCAAAAAACGAATTAAATTAGGCAAATTCTTAGTACCATACATTTCCAATTTTGCCTGGAGAAGCAAAATAGCAAATCAAAACATGATTAAACTTAAAACAACCATAAAAACAGTCTGTCACACGCCACATGACAAATCCCCGGATGCAAGCAAAGCAGCCGATGGTAAGAAGTGGCAGAGGAATGTGGTTTGCCAGTCTCCAGACCGAATCTTTATTTTTCCGTCTCTCTACCAGACGTGGGAGAGAGAGACAGTGGGAGATCAGGTTAAATACAAAGACAAACACAAAACACAAAGTCTTCACCCTACTCGCCATGAAGCTTTCGGGCAAAAACAATTAACTAAAATAACAAACTAAAATAAAGCCTGCCTCCTCCGAGAGGGGAATCCCCTTCAGGGGAAACACACAACAAACACAAACAATCAGAAGCTTTCCACACCGCTTTCATACATCCACATTTAACTAGTATTAACACTTAATGGGACAGGATAGAACTGTACGCACTGTCCCTATGCACACTCAACACACATCTCAACAGGACACCGCTCCTCTTCAGTCCGGAATTCCAATATAACCTCACCAGGCACACAGGTATTCAGTGACTTTTCAAGTGCTTCCCAAACCCATGCACACAGAGACACTTGAACTTTTCAGTCCGAGTTCTCTTTGATGAACAAAAACACACAGAGACTCACGCCACTCATCATAGTGAGAGTTCTCTGGCAACCAGCCCCAGACACTCTTCACTCTTTCAGTGAGAGTTAATAATATTATTTAATAATAATATTTAAAGTTCTCGGGCCTTGTCCAGAAACACTCTCCACTGCCCTAGTGCAAGTTCTCTTTCACTCATTTTCAAACTGGCTCAGGTGGGACTCGTGAGGCAATCACCTGTCTATCATTCACACACCTAATCACGAAACACCAAACAATTGTCAAACCATACCCACTCACATTCTCACACACAAACACAATCAGTCAAGTGAATTCCTCACTTGACATCCACACCAATTAACTGATTGAATAATAATCAATTATGGCCTTTGGAACAATCTTCCAGGCAACAGCTCACACTCTCAGTGTCACACCCTGCGAGAGTGCCAAGCCTGCCCCCGTAAAATGTAACTGCTCCAAAGATCTCCACATCATGGGAAAACAAAGGCAACCCTGCCACTCCCCTGCCGCAGAGACCGACGCCCTCCACACAGTCATTCAAAGGCAGTCTTTAAAAAAAGTATGTGTTCAGTTTGGTGACTCTCTCATGTACTTTTCTAGAGTATACCAAAGTCTAGGAGCATTGAAAAGCTGCCTCTCTGGTTCTCTTCATTTCACTTTTGGCAAACACAGCAGGCTGTAATTGGATAATCTTAGATTTTGTTTGGGTTGGTCATCAATTAGCATATCAGTTATGTATTTGTGAGCAAAACCAGTGTGCTTTAAAAACCAATAAACCAATGCAAATCTGAAGGACAGGAGTGATATGCACTCTTATTGGTTGTTGTTAGTATTCTTGCTGCTGTATTTTGCACCAGCAGTCTTTTTTTTTTTTTATACCACAGAAGAACGCATTGCAATACTCTAGCCTGCTAGTAACAAAGGCGTGTTTTAATCTCTCGGTGAGAAGGGCTTTAGTGGAAGAGCCACTTTGGTCACATTCTTTAAATTCTTGACATGGGGTATACTGCTAGGACCCCTCGTTTTATGACTAGGACCTCAGATTTATCTTTGTTCAAATATTCCGAATTTTGCTAGAATAACATGAAAATATACAGGCATGCCATTTAGAAAGCTAGTGCCCCAAATCCAACATCAACCCAATACAGCTAACTTGCTACTAATCACCAATTGCCTCATGTTTTTTCTTATATATCTAAGTAATTGTCTATTGCTACCACAAATACTTTCTCTCCTGCCAGCTGTGTGTGTATGTGTGTGTGTGTGTATGTATGTACACAAATACACAAATATGCTGCTTACATTCAGAGTCATCACATTAATATTTGGTGGAGGCACTTTTCGCTGCAATAACAGCCTTAAGTATTTTTTGGGTAAGTTTCTACCAACTTTGCACACTGGTTAGAAGTGTTTTCACCCATTCTTCCTGGCAGAATTGCTATAACTCTCTCGAGTTGCTTGAACACTACTAATGGACAGTAATTTTCAAGTTGTGCCACAGATTCTTGATTGGGACTTTGACTGGGCCAATCAAGGACATTCACCTTTTTATTCTTGAGTAGGGCCCTATGAAATCCATTAAATTTTTCCCCAAATTCTGTGTTCTCATTTAAATTCTTTCTGGATTCAGTTTTTTACAGTTTATCATCAAAAAGTGTGTGTAATCAAATAAAGTAATACAATACAAATAAATACAAATTTGACTGTGTGGTCTGTGACCACTGCCAACACATCGAGACTCAGATCATTGCTGTGGAGGGACCCCAGTATTGCTTGTGAAAAGGTTGAGCAGTTGTATCTCTCCACGAAGATTGCATGGATCAGAAAGTACTGGTCTTCAACACCTGTAATGAAATATAAGGAAGAATGTTAATTATTTGCATAAATTAAAAGTGTTGTAATATAAAATCCATTTCCACTGGTCTACAAAAAAAATGTTTTTCTTTCTTGCATGGACTTTGGAAACTGGTTTTGCCCAATTTTGGGCTGCTGAATCCAAATCTGAGCTCAGATTTGCTCGATCACATCAAGTTTTTGTGCCATCTATGCTCCATATTCATGGATTTTACAAAAGTTGACCATCCAGTCTGGCAATCTTGGTGGGGATAAAACAGCAAAAGCTTGATTATTCTCACCAAAACTACTTCATTTAGGGCCTTAAAATAATTGTACAAATGTTTTAAGTCATAAAAACATGTTTTACATAAGTTTATGTTTTTTGTGATTTGCAGCTGTGAAGACTACCTAATCTGCTGTTAAGACTCTACCTAATCTAAGTTTTACAATTAAATATTGTAATTGAAGTAGGTACCTTTCATTGTAAACATTTTTGAATCTATTGATCTTCTAATGCAACAGTGTTTTTCAACTTCGAGTGTAAAATTGCTGTTTTTCTCAAAAATAATGATTTTTCATAGTTCAAAAAGTTCCCAAAAGTTAGCTAGAATCCGTTGAAAAAACCCCATGCAAGAAAAATCGTGTTGACCAGTGTAATGTATGTAGGCTATTTAAAAAATCAGGGTTAATAGTTGTATAATGTAAAATAAAAACATTTGAATACTTAATATTCAAGTTTCATTAGTTCTAGATTATATTACTCATTATGAATTAGCAATATCAATACATATTTAAATTGAATTATGAACATAGCAGCACCTAATGATTTTAATATTTTATGACTCACTCACCTATCACAATGTTGAGAGCACTGCAATCACAGATGTCAGTCATTCCATCAACCACTACAAACATTTTCTTCCCGCGGATCTTGTGGAGGACTGCCTCCATGTGTTGTTCAAACAGCCATGGCAAATGAGTCTGGCAAAGACTGTTTCGTTCTCTGGCAACGCTCCTCCCTGTTTACAATGTTTAACTAGAAACGGAGGGAGCTTTTTCATTTTCTCGAGTGGTATGTCAGACTGCGCACACAGCCACAAAGTCCTCAACAAACGCCTTACATCTGATGATTTGGTTGCACTTTGTATGGTAGTTTGGAGGGGTAAACTCGCAGCACGTAGCTTATCCTTGTTTCAAAGGTGGGTTTTCGACTTTACATGGTCATTGCACTTATTCTTTCGAGTTCAGTCAACGGTGTTGACAGAACTTGCAGAACAGTTGCTGTCCTGATTCACAGAAATCATTGGGATACTGCTCTGCCCTGAACTTTGCAGTTAGTGCTGCATTTCTGAGTTGTTGTTTTTTGCAGATTTATTAGTCTCAGGCCATGTCCACACTAATGTGGATAAATGTGAAAAAGCATATTTTTTGCATCTTGGCTCTGCCAAGTGGATAATTTTGAAAATGGCGGTCTCGCGTTGTAGTATAGATGGGGAAGACAGTTTGAAAACACTGACGTATTATTGTCATGTGATCCAGGCTGTAGCCAAAACATTCAACATGCTGGGCAAAGTTGTGCAAGTGCTGATCTCTCTACTATCTAATTTGATTGCTTTATTGGAGTTAAACATAGCTTTGTATAATGTACAAGCAGCATTCCTACGTAAGAGACAATGTGCTTCATATGCAGAGACAATGCTGCTGTGCAACGGATCTCCACGAGGACAATGGCTTTACAAACGGGAGAAGAGTGAGAAATGTACTCACAAAATCTCTTGATCCATGAAATATGATACAATTTATGAATAAACATCGTAGCGGAACATTTTTTTAAGGGCTGGGAACTTACACTCTGTCTATTTCTATTCACTAAATGTGAATGTTAAACTATAAGTTGAACACATTTTTTTCAATTTAAAAAAGACATGACAACGACATATATTGAACTTTAATGACGAAAAAGTCTAGTCCACAAATACAGAACGTTAGAAAAAAAGACCTCCTAATATTCACATTTTTCAATATCTTTTTCCTGGGACAATTTTGGTGCAAACTGTTGTTTAACAAGAATAACATGTGAAAGTAGAATGAAACTGATTAAATGTTAACATCTGTCATTATGTTGTGATGTATTTTCACTCAATTAATTTTCACAAAAAGGTTTGTTCAATGTACTCATTGCAAACATGAATGACCTCAAACTACAATCCACAAATAAACACTGGTATGAGAAAAGGGCATAAGAATACCTTTTGCATTTATGGCGTATACCTGCTCTGTTTCTGCCTCAGGTTACCTGCACATGCCCATGAAAACATTTAAGTGTTTTTGGCGGCCAACTTTTTTGAAAACGTTGTGAAAACGCTTGTGTGGACGGAAAACATTGACACGAAAATAGCGTTTTTAAATGTATCCGCATTAGTGTGGACACGGCCTCAGATGGCCTCAGATGGCCTCGACATGTTTGTCCTTCATTCAACAACCCACGCGGTTTGTTTTTCCACTGACACTCGCGCGCCAACATGGGCACGCACACAGCCCCGCTCCCCACACATACCACTCCAAAACAGGGGGAAATGTGTTTCTCTGTTCGTCATTTTACTTGACAAATAAACCAAATCAGGTTCCTGATATTTCCACTAATTTAAGCAGCCTTTTGATACCTTTTAACCAAAATCTTCTAAAAGTTTTGGCACACTGAAATAGGTTTTCTTGCAGTATCAGGCAATAATGCTCCATCCATTATTCCTTCTATTCTGTCAAGTTTCCCAGTCAGCAGAAACAGCCTGGAGAAACAGCCTTTTCAAGGCAGGGTCTGGTTGGTATGGTGCAGCTTCCACTTCTTGATTAATGAGCCAACTGGGATATCCAAACCCTTAGATATTTTTTTGCATCCTTGTCCTAATCTATACCTTTAATAACCATATCCCTGACTTCCTAAGAAAGCTCTTCTGGTCTTCATTTTTGTGTCTTTCCTTCAAATTCAGTACCCGACCAATGATCCTCACAAAGACAGGTGTTTTTCATTCTGAAATCATGATAATCATTGTTATGGCACAAAGACAAAGCCCAATCAACTCATTGTGTAGCGATAAGTTTTGCACCTGCATTAACTTACAGCTGCCAGAGCACAGGGTTTGAATACTTTTGCAATCAACTTTTTTTTTTTTTACACTCGTTTTTTAAACAAATGTAGTGTGTTGTATTTATAACAGATATTAGTTCATAAATCAAAGTTTCATGAATAAAAGCAACAAAATGTGAGAATGGCAAGGCACTGTATACAGGGTTGGGAGGGTTACTTTGTAAATGTAATTAGTGCCTGAATACTGATTACACAGCTCTGAAAGTAATCAGATACGAATACAGTTACATGTCTCAAAAGTAACGTATTCAGATTACTTTTAGAATACTTTTGGAATACTTACTTTTTCCATCACAGATGGGTATGTTTTGGGGTACAGGAGACATTTGGAAGCTGTTATATAGTCAAAGGTGGTGCTACTTAGTACTAAAAGGGTGCTCAAACTTTTGCACAGGCCATGTTCACTTTTTTATTTGATCAGTAATACATTTAAATAGTTATTATTTTCCACTGTGTAGAGGTCAGGTCAGCTTCTGTTCATTTAATAATAAATACTAATACATTTGAGATGTCAATTTTGCTAAATATATGCAACATTGTATCTGCATTTTTTGTTTTAGTCATCATCATTAACATGTTATGGAATTAGAATGGACAGATTTTTAATAATAAAAAGCAATGGGAAACTGAAAGGCAAGTTCTTTTACTGTTTTAATGGCTCATCGTGAGCGTAACTCAAACACAACATCTGAAACAATGTAATAACTTATGAAACTTTTTTGGCACTGGAATAACAGCGATTTGTGAGGGATATGGCTTAGAAAAGTGCCAGTGTTGGCGGGCTGTGTAGCGACAAATGCTCGGCAGTGCATAACGTAATTGACGTATAGTAGGGTACAATTGGCTACCAAATAGGGAGAAAACTGGGAAAAAGAATAAAAGAGAAAATAAAATAAAAATAAAATGTCATCGTTTCAACAATAAAGAAAGCAGTATAAAATTAGGAGAGCAGTTATTGTGATGCCTCAAACCGTAGGCTAAGGTCAGGTAACAGCAAATTACTGCAGAACTGTGTTCATTAAGCTGAAGGTTAGCTAACGTTGACTTACTCCAAGTGCTTTTTAAGATTCGAAGTCGGGTCCTTTGATGCCGACAGCATCTTTATTCCTGGAAGACACAAGGTACACTGGACCGACAGATTTTTCCCATGGTCTTCTTGGTCTTGTTTAAACTGGAAATGGTGTCGATAACGCCACGAACTGAAAGCGGACTTTTCTTGTCGCTGTCAATGCTTCTCTGAGTGTGGGTGTGCTTTTTTTTTTTTTAAACACATTTTTTAACGCTTTTTTTTTGGTTCTGTGCAGCGGCGGTAGTTTTCGTGAGCTGTGTGATGATAATCATGTAGGCGTGAGAATTTCATGCTGTAGCTTTAGTAATGAATATCAGCTCATTAATGTTTGTAAGGAAAACTTTCCACCAAGAATTCCAATAAGTATTCCAAAATGTATTCACTTCAGGTTTATTAAAGTAACTGTATTCAGATTACTTGTTTTTCAAATATAACGTGAGCTGAATACAGTTACTTGATTTTTGTATTCTGATTACATAACGCCATTACATGTATTCTGTTACAACCCAACCCTGACTGTATATACACAGTAGACTCCATTTTTATTCACACCCTTGATAAAGATGAACAAAAGAGATCATATAAAATAAAGTATGTTTTATGCTTAGAAAATTCCTACATTACTAATACAATTGTTCAGAAAAACATTTTGTTTTATTAATAATAGTTTTTTTTCCAGAAAACATCTGGATCACAATTATTCATACCCCTAACTATTCTTTTCAATTTAATCCAACAAAAATAAATCCTCATAAATATACAACTTATTTGAAGTTCATTGCATGGAACTATGGAGCTATACACTGGCCTACAATGGCTTCCTGTTTCCCTAGGGTATAAAAACGAGGGAACACACATCTGAAATACTGTGGTTAACCATCATCATGGTGAAAGGCAAGGAACTCCCTTAAAGGATCAGACAAAAGGTTATTAACCTCTACAGATCAGGAAATGGCTAAAAAAAACTAAGAAGTTAAAAGATACCGCTGTCAATTATTAGGAAGTTTAAGGCCACTGGAACAGTGGCTAACCTGCCAGGTAGAGGATGCAAGTCTATCTTGCCCCCACGTGGAGTGAGACGGATGGTTTGAGAGGGAAAAATAAGTCCAAGTGGCACAGTTCAAAATCTCCAAAACAACCTGGCATTTTACAAGGGTTACAAGGTGTCTAAAACTACCATTCAATGACGCCTACATGACAATGGGAGATTTGCAATAAGGAATCCTCTTTTGAAGACAATTCACCAAAGTGCGTCTTAAATTCGTCAAACTACATCTGAACTACAATTGGAACTGTGTCTTGTGGCCGAATCAAGCTTTTTGGACATGCACATCAGCGTTATGTTTGGCGCCCAAAGAATACAAGTAATGTTGAAAAGCACCTCATGCCTACAGTGAAACATGGTTGTGTATCTTTAATGCTTTGGGGTAGTTTTGCACCCACAGGCCCTGGGGGCATTATTAAAATAGATGGAACCATGAACTCCAGCATGTACCTAGACATTTTGTCTAATGGTGTAGTGCGTGGTTGGAGTAAATAACTGCAGACACTACAGACCTCGAGGGCTGGATTTGAATCCCCCTGCTCTATTTATTTCGATTTACCCACCCCCACGAACTCACCGCCCGTCCTCCGGGTCAAGCCAATTCCCTCAGGCCAGCAATGATCCGCTTCCTCCGAGATGGAACTCACCCACCTACTTCTGGAGACACCCTTCGTGCTTCTCGGCGAGTTCGTGCCGGCTCACCCTCCCCCTGGGGCGGACAGCCAAATGCCGCTCCTGATCGGGGCTCCCAGTCACAATAAGCAGTTCACATGTCACATGCGTCAGGCCGCTACGCTATCGGAGGTACGCCTGCACTTGATTTTAACTGGTGATATTATGTATACAGTATCGTTCTGAAAATATACTGTCACTACGGTTGGGCGGTTTCCAAATTTTCAAACAGCCATTCGTTTAAAATACTGGGGTGTATTACTGTACCGTTGTACAGTAATACATATGTTCTTTGCATTATGGCATGCTGTACACCTTTCTGACCGCAGCATGAGAAAGGCTGCATGTCGCTTTTAATGACTTGACCTATACCTGACATGACTAGATGTTTTTACTTACTCTCAATCTCTTTGATAAAAAAATACAGACTACACTTGCCTGCATGTGAAAAAAATATTACCGAGCCATCTTGCTAATTAACATGTTCATTTACAAAGCTACTCGTCTTTTTAGTTAGCTAGCAGCTAAATCACTAGCAGCATCAAATGGTTAACATTAGTTACAAGCAATCGCTAGCTGGTCAGTCATTAATAATAATGATGATATTGTAATAACTAGCCAATGGTAACATTGGACACAATCGTGGTTTTCAAAATGTTTTCCTAAATCGCTTAAAAAGGCTAGCTAATTAGAAGTCTGCTACCCAACCTAAGTCTGAGAGGCCCAGATCCTATTGGCAGATTCGGGCACATTTTCTAATAAATACACAGGGCTTCAGTAGGGCTCGGGTCTCATTTTTGATGATTTAAATATCAGGCTATGTATGATGGTACATTTCACAGCCAATGCATACACATTGGCAGCTGCTTCCACGTTCAGGCTCTAATCATTGAGTGATAGGCTGTCATGGACTACTTTTCCCATTTTCTCTTTTTGTACACGTGATTCATACGTGCTTGAGGACATGCAAGCGTGCTCAATACTGTGTACTGTTAGCTCAGCTTTGGGCATCACCAACTTCGCCATGGAGGAAATCAAACAAAAAGTAGCCAAGGGAGAACTTCTAAAAATTCAAAATTTGTCAGGGAAGTCTGCAATGTGGGGCAATTGTGATTTCATATCTAATATAGACAGAGCCAACTGGAAATGTGCAGTGCAGACATTGCAAAGCTATCCTGTAATATGACAGCAGGAAGACTGAGACATTGTCTCTTCTGTGACACCTTGAACATGGATGCAGCCTTCTAGCTAACACTAGCCAAAAACAGTGTCCAACTTTTTCACATCAAACTCAGTTCCTGCTACTGTGAAGTTACAAGTCATCGACAAGTGTGTGGATTTCTGTTGTCGGGATATAGACCTTTCAATACAGTGCTTCGTCACACTAGCAGAAGAGCTCATTGAGCCATCCATGGTCGCCTACCTACCAACAGTTTGCTCCTTGACCCAACTACCATTTCTCAAAAATGTATGTATATTGCAGCCACTAAGAGGACACAGTCAGGGAGATAGAGCAGATTATTTCTCTACCAATGTGGAGATGGACATGTGGAATGACGATTATTGCAAGACTAGTCTCATGGAAATCACCTGTCACAATAGATGTTGTGATGTTGGCTCCATAAAGTCATTAGCCTATTGTTACTCATTTGCGTCATTCACTTAAGAAAGACGAGACAAGCGCAGTGTGCATATAAACAAATAGGGTGTGTCATATAGAATTATTTTTTTCCCGACCAATCTACCAATAAAAAAAAAAACGGACTACTGTTGGTCGACCAAGATTTGTTTTAGTTGGGGACAGCCCTATGCGCAACATCAATTATTCGGTTAAAAAAACCTTTCCACCACTGGTCGCACAAGATATTATTCCCACCATGTTGGACGTATAAACTTTGTGTCAATATTGCGCAATCTTTACTGACATTTATTGCTTCCATCACGACGGTCGACAAATATTTTTATACATTATGACTTTATTCACATAAAAATGGCCTAATGGAAAAATAGCTAATGTCACACCAGAATACGAGCTGAAGAGCAGAGTGCTTACTATGGCAATGTTTCTCCCCAACGAAGCCAAATCAGCTGACAACATACACTCATTTAGTTCTATTTATTATTTTCTCTAACTCAAAGCGCCATTTATGAACTAGTTTTACTGTGCTCCCTGGATAGGAGGTGTGAATTCGGACAGGAGATAGAATGGTTGTTTTCTATAGTCTACGGGCCTCTCAAGGCTTTTTTTCTTCTTCTGTTTTTGCTCCCTCATATAAAAACTCACTGCCGTAGATACTCAGTGCCAGTACAGAGCATTGCACTGCCTCCTTCGAGCCAGTGCCCACCTAGGCCAAAGCCTATCACTGACGCACAACCACTCATATATGCAGCGAGTCTTTCCTTCTGCTTTTATCCCTCACCCCAGGGGCGGACAGCCAATTGCCATGGCACCTCTCAAGGCTTCTTAAATAGGAAATATTTTGATCTCTGCCTCAGGTCCGACACGGGCACTAAATTATCAGCAGCTGTAGGGCTCGGGTAGGGTTTGGGCCTGAATGTTGAGAGCACAGGCTGGGCTCTGGCTTAAATTTCAGGCCTGTGCAGACCTCTATAGCTAATGTTTTTTCCCCAACATGCAAGAACATGTAGTCAGTCTAGTTACCTAGCTAGATTGTTATTATTTTTGTAACGTTAGCTAGTGATAGCAACCAATCTCTACAAAAATATTTTTTCCACGGCTCATTCCTGGGTTTGTTTGTTATTTCAGTTTGTCTGATCCACACTCAGGATCCACACCTGTGTGGAAGCACCTTCTTTCAATATACTTTGTATCGTTAATTTACTCATTTACAAATGTTTCCTTTATTTTGTTACCAGAACTATTGTATCATACATGTACACAACATTATTATGGTATACCTATACACCACTACATATACAGTAGTTCACTAGCTACCTAACCAGCAAGTTTGATAGATTTGAACCTTATATACTACCTAGCTATCAAATTTGCTAGCAAGCACCATCAAAAGGTAGACTTAGTTAGTAATAATAATAATAATAATAATAACCCTCATTTATATAGCACTTTTCATCGCAGAGCGGTCTCAAAGCGCTTAACAGAAAAGCAAAAGAAAAGAAAAACTGAAAACAAAGCAAAACTAACATTTATTCAAATTAATATAATTTGAAAAACTGTGTATGTGTATGTATGTGTATGCGTGAGCATATGTACGCCAAACTCAGCCATAACATTTAGTGAATAAGTATGTTTTGAGTCTGGATTTAAAAACATTAGTGGAATCAGCCTCCCTAATAGAGATGGGGAGGCTATTCCATAGAAAAGGAGCTCTAAAATAGAATGCCCTACCTGCAACCGTTTTTTTGGCCACGGGCGGGACAACTAATAACCCTGCATCCTGCGACCGGAGGGCACGCGCCGGAATATATGGCCGAAGCGCATCGGACAAATACCATAGACTTAGAAATAGAAATAGTAGACTTTAGTTAGGTAGACTAACTAAACCAATTTTCAATGTTACAGCTAACTAGCTACCTCAAAATAATCAAAATAGCTCTTATAGCCATTGTATAGGTGTTGTGCTTGAGTGAAGACTGCTAAGAAGCTGGATAGCTGTGTTCCATCATCACAACTGCAATATATGATGATTTGCAGAATCTAGCTATTCTTGATGAAGGAGGAGTATTAACATAGCAACAACTGATAGCTAGTTAAAAGCCATAACCAACAATCCTTTAATAATATTTGATCACAAGTTGGTTTGTTTTATAGCAAGCTGGCTAGCTAGCTAAAGTATACTTAGTGCTATTAATATACTATTAGCAATCTGTTAGCTAAACTCACGTTAGCTAGCCATCAAGTCACTATCTACACAGCTATTTTAACTGCTGTGCACTAGGTTGTTTTGTAAACTACTCAAGTTTGTAGTTTGTAGTCTGGTAGTAATTCTTCCTCTAGATCAGTGGTCCCCAACCTTGTATATGCTGGTTTTTGTTACAGCCAATCTCTTGATCAATTAAGGTTGTTGAAAACATTTGTAAGATCTACCATCATTTTTTCCTTAAACTTATTTTAACATGATACAGGTTGGCTCATTGCCAATTGCTGTCATTGAACTCTTCATTTCCCACAAATGGTTTTGTTTCAGTGACCAGGTGTCCAAACTTCCAACAATTAGGCCCCTGCAAGTCTGTAATTGAATCAGTTAAAAAAGATAGCCTCTTTCTAAAGGAATCATGCACCATATAGCACATGAGAGCATTTGTTGATCTGACTGATTTAAAGTCCTGGGATGAAAACAAGCATACACAGGGCCAGGACTGAGGTTGTAAACCACTGGTCTAGAGAGCATTAGACGTTAGCTTGGTAGCTAGCGCCTATCAGGTCACCAAAAGTTCCTTCAAAGTTCCTACTTATCACAGTAATTTTTGCTAATTTGGCTAATGGTCAGTTTGTAATTCTGAGGGACGTTTAGAGTTCCAACAATGTTAAGTTAATGAAGTCAGGAGGTTTCATTTGAACACTGGGGGGCGGGGGGTTGCGTCAGGTAAGGCACACTTACCTGCCATGAACCCAACCAAACATACACCAACCCCGGATACTTTGATTATTCTTGATGATAAACTAAATGCTCCCTCAACATTAACGGAGACAGGACGCGACCCAAGACCCACATCCCAGAAATCTATGCTAGTTGTAGTGTATTTGGCTCTGCATATCGATTACACAGGTATCTACTATCTATGCATCAGAGATTGATTGCTCTTGTCTTACTCCCCTGTATAAAAAGGTAACATGCAAAAATGATTCAGTAAAGAACTTGAGTGATTGAACTCCGGTTTCTTAAATTATATCCCACAATGAAACACAAGAAACCAGAGTTCAATCACTCAAGTTCTTTACTGAATCCTTTTTGCAGGTTACCTTTTTATACAGGGGAGTAAGACAAGAGCAATCAATCTCTGATGCATAGATAGTAGATACCTGTGTAATCGATATGCAGAGCCAAATACACTACACTAATTGTTTTTCTGTCAAAGATATCCAACACAGGAACAGTAACCATGGGGGGCGTGGCCGCATAAGTCAATTCACCACGCTTCAATAACAGTTATGTTAGTGAAACAACTGCATCGAATGACGCTATTAATGATCAGTGTCTGTATTGAAACAATCAACATAGCTAACGTTACCTAGCTAGCTAGAAATTGAATGTTTATGTTAGGAGAGTACGCTATAAGCACTTCGAGCAAAAATAGATTTACATTACGCATTGCTTTGCATGTTATTATGAAAGAACAGTAGTTCGTTAATTTAACATGTTTGTTAGGGACCCCTTAATACAGCGAACGTTACCACAGCAGCAGCCCCCATTTTGTGAGCCTATGATTTGATGTACCTGTGATAAGACAGCTCGCTAACTAATTATGCAAGTTTTGATATACGTTATAGTTAGCTAGCGAGCCACAAAACAACAGATTATGAAAAACGGATGATCTAATAAAACCAGCTAGATACAACCACAAACCACCATCATATGCAAAATAGGCTATTTAACCATTTAGAAAAAGTATGCCTACTACAGAAAGTGATAGCTAGGTAAGAATGGATCAAGGGCAGGGATGCAAGTTCAAGGAATTCAAGGACATCATACACTTTAAAAAGATGGGGATACAGCTCCCAATGCATCTAGCTAGACAGTCTGGTTATTTTGAAAATCGATGTCTAGCTAGCCAACGTCCGGATAACGAAACCTGAAAAATTGGCTAGCTTGCTCTGCTGATCAAATGTCTTGGAGAATAGGTAGCTCGTGCTAGCTTAGATAACTCCCGGTATACGTTAACTTCACAATTCCAGGCCATGTTTTCATATGTAGCTTGTTAGCTTTCATGTTTTAGGTAATCGTCTGTTTTAGCTAGCCATCTAGCCAAAGATTGGTGTTATGGCTATGTCTAGCTACCTTGAAGCATTTTATTTGCGTCTGTTGTCTTTCTTAGCCGTTTTGTGACCCATCAAGTAGCTAGCTAGCGAATTAACCTTCACATGTCTGTATTAATCTCACTTCAATAGGCAGATAGCTATGCCTACGCTCCATTCCCTCCCAAATCATAACGACTTACCAGTACTAGTCCTTTTCGATTTCCCAGCAAGTTAGCTAGCTAGCTAGCTAGCTACAGCAGCAGCAATCCGACTCCTCGGCCTCAGGCTCAGTTTTCATGGTTTGTATTCATAATCAAATGAGATTTAAAAAAAAAACATGGATAACTCCGCCATGGACTATTTGCGTTCCAAAATATCACACATACTTTGAATCCGTGCACGTGCTTGTTTCGCTAGTTTCTTTCTATTATATTTTGTACGGTTTTCTATTGTTTCTCATGCAACATCCGCGGTCGACCGGAAGTCGCTGCTCCATTTTGCTAGTGCGACAAACTAGCATCTGACTTCATCGACAGTGGACAGACGACGGAAGTTTCGAAGAGAGATACTAGAAGGACAACCCTTACTAGGAACATGTGATTAGCGAAGGGAGTCGTACAGTTTATTATCAATAAAATCACGTGCGGAGGGAATATGTAGTTAATTAATCGTTATTTCAATTGATCTCGGGTTTTCTTTTGCTTTGATTTCTTAGCTCGGTTAGTTGTGTTGAGTTGAGTTAACAGGACGATTCATGTTTGGCAGACAAATGTTTTGCTAATTTGGTTATATGTATTTGTTTTGTCCCACAGAATGGGACTTGCTGTAGTGTGGGCAGGTGCGTAGTCTGGACTCCAGGCACGAAATCTCTGATAGTTATGAGCATGACAAGTAAGGCTAGCTGGTGCACTGCCTTCCACATCTGAAGATTTTAAAGTCCTATGATTCATTGTCTTGAGACTATGCATATTCATTTTGTTTTTCCAGTCATGTGATGCTACTTCTTGGATTTGTGCTGATATGTATTTATCATGGATGCTGTCTTTGGATAATTGTATTGCAGCATTTAAGAGTGATGGTAGTGCTGTGTGGCTCAGTTGGTAGAGCACAACGTTGGCAACGCTTAGGTTGTCGGTTCAATTCCCACTGGGACCACATATACTGAAAAATGTATGCATTCACTACTGTAAGTCGCTTTGGATAAAAGCGTCTGATAAATAACATATATTATATATTAGTGAAGGTAGCTCCTACCAGTGTATTGGCTCCCAGTTCCTGCATTGTAGTCGACATTGACATCAAGGTAGGCTAGATGAAATACATTAGGGTCTGTAAAATGTCCCCTCCACATATTTTTTTTTACAAATAAATGTGTTTTTGTTCAAACTTGTCAGTCATTCAGTTCACAACGTGTCTAGAGGAAACTGATGTTATGGTGAAAGCTTCTCTTTAGGCTTTAGGTCCAGAAATAAGCCCAAAGTGTTGTCAAGTTTCAGGCATGGCCACTAGCAGGTGTCATACACAAGCCTGGCTCCAGGTATGGGGGGGACTATGATGCATATGCGCATGGTTTTGAACATACTGTATATTTAGGGGGGGGGTACAGCTGTGAGCTTGAGGGGGCCCCAGCCCCCTCAGAACCCCCTGGAGCTGAGACCGTTTACAAACAAATAAATTCAAACACATTTGGGCTTGCATACAAAACAAACATGTTGAATTAGGCTACTGGTTTAGCCTAGGGGTTCTGAAGTCTAGGAATCCTCAGCAAAATAGAATATTTTCCCTTTTAGTATTGTTTATTTTTCCATATTTCTTAAATATATTTTATACTTCCAGATCAAATAAACCTTGTTATAAGCATTATAATAATAATAATAATAATAACATGAAGGTCAAAGTAAATGAAAGATGTCATTAATGTTGTATTGCATGCCAATGACATCTCATCACCACCATGTTTTCTCAGCTATGTGTTGGCCATATTGGAAGTGAGCAATTCCATATCACTCATTTCGGGTTACTATATGAAATATATTTTGTTACAAAATATCCCATCAATTATCAAAATAAAAATAAAAATAAAATATCAAAATAAAACAAAAACACTTTTCTGTCAAATTAAATGGATTGAATATTTCTGCAAGCGCAAAAAATAAATGCCATTTATACACTCTATTTTTATTTTTATTAACCCTCTCCCACAAACTCGCCGCCCGTCTCTACGGGGCAAGCTACTCTCCGAAGCCAACGATGATCCGCCTCCTTCGAGACGACACTCACCGACCCCCTTTCTGGAGACACCCTTACATGCTTCACAGTGAGTTCATGCCAACCACCCTCCACCCTCCCTCAGGAGGGGACAGCCAAATGCCACCCCCAATCGAGGCTAACAGCCAAGCCCGGTGTGGCAGAGTCGGGTTTTGAACCGCGTCAGCTCACACTTGTACAGGACCCGCCAAATCCGGATACGTTAGACAGCTACGCTATCCGCCAGCCTCCATAAATTTAAAGACATTTGATTAAGAGATCCCCTAAGTTTCCCCAGGACCCGGAGAGAGAGAGATGAGAGAAGGCGCTTGCCAGTAGAACCACAGAAGTTTTATTAACCAATGTGCACACAGGGAAAGCCATCAAGGCCAAAACCAAAGAACGCTCTAGAGACTTCTGGCGTTTTTCCACCGCACAGTACTGTACAGCACGACATGGTAACCAATCCGTGCTCCCATGTTTTGTCGCTTTTTCCACCGCCAATCGAACCGTACCGAACCTAAGTACCCATGCTGAATTTAGCTACTGCTCTGTTTAGGTACTAGTGAGCTGAACAGGGACCTAAGAGTGGAGCTAGCAATACTGCAGACCAGGGGCGAGGCCATATAAAAGCCAGGGCGGCACTGGCCCGTCCAGATTGACAGCTGGCCCACCCAATCAGAGCTGGGGGAATTTTATAATTTGAAAATAAGGAGAAAAAGTTAATAAAACCAAGTTTTGTCGCATGCAGACTAATCATAAATCAAATATATGGATTATTGTATATCTCCTTTCGGAAATGTGTTTTACTGCATTTAATTAGGAGTACTTGTACTGATAAGATTGATTACTCTGACTGACAGCTGTCGCAGTCAGGTCACGGTCAGGTCACGTTCCGACGTCAGTCATGCTTACTTGCTATTTAAAACAAAACAAAAAATAATAATTCTTTCCCCCTGCCTGCCCGCCAAATTTTCCCTCTTAGACTATTATAGCGTTAACTTAGCTAGCTAAGCTAGCATATATGGCTAAGCAGACCTCTTTAAAGAATAAAAAAAAAAAAAAGAATAGAACAAGAGACCCCTACTTCACCGCTCCATCCTCCACCTGATAGCAATGATAACCAGCAGGAGCCTTGGTGAGAAAAATGACCCGCCTGCCGATTTATCCACTGGACGTCCACGTCCTTGGTGACCACAAAAAATGCAGATATTTTTAGCCCGTTTGTTTCCGATTTATCCGCACTGGATGAGCCACCTACACAGCCCAATTTAAGTGTTTTTCCCCAAACCACAAAGAATGGGAAGTCCAGATATTTTTCAGCCAAATGGTACAAAGAGTTTAGTTTCTTAGAGTACAGTATATCAAAGGATGCTGTGTTTTGCAAAATGTGTTGTCATTTTAATGACACAATGTCTGAAGGAGCATTTACCATGGAGGATTTACAGAGACTGGAAAATAAAGCACATGAGGCAGGCCTGTGAGTTCAAGGATGGGTGAGAATCGAAGCAACATTCTGACTAATCGCTGTTTTTGATAATCAGGAGGGCTATAAAGTCTGTGGTAGTGGCCGTGGAACAGTTCTTAACCAGATGAGTCACGTGACCATGGACATGTCATTTATTCTGAGAAATCAAAAAATAGGCCCTGCCATTTGGAACATCTAAAAGCCCCATTTTCGACGGGGTGTGCTACGTGAAAAAATAATTGCGCCCCTCGGAATACCCGGTCCGTGGTATAATATATATATATAGGCTATATAAAATAATTCTACCGGCCCTACCGGCCCAAAACTAGACCGGCCCACCGGGCATCTGCCCGGTAGACTACATAGCCAGTCCAGCCCTGCCCATAGGCTACATCTTCTACTGGCAGCAGCATCGAAAGTTTCTAGCCATGTTGGCACATTTTTTGACACTTTGGGCCCTATTTTGGTGTTGGTAACACAGATGCAAAGCGAAGACGGTGGCGCTTTAGGGTGTGTCTAACGCAATTTAGATAATTTCGTGATTTAGGATGATAGCGCACCTCCGGCGCAGTTGTAAAAGAGGTTGGATTGACTTAAAAAAAATACATGTGGGTGTGGTGGGGGTTTGGTTTCATAATGGCCAATCAGAACACCAGTTTTCTATCCCTTTAAATACCAGTGCGCTAACGCTATAGCAAATTGGCAATTTCCTGACATGGATGACAGTTTTGCGCGGCTGCGCCAGGAACGCTTCTCAAAAGAGGAGGGCGAGGGGGTACGGAAAAGTTGGCACGCGAATCAGAGGGGGAAAGCAAGGCACACATTCATTTGTTATTTTCATGATTTGAGTTTATATTTTGAGACCTACATTGTTAAAAGAAAGTGTTTTATTTTACCATCTCTTTTTTCCCCTTATTTGTAGGCTTTCCAACTTAAAAAACAATGTTTATTTTCTTCTAACTTAATGTAATTGTTAAATGGAAAGCAATAAATAACAAACTCACAACTGCAACTAGGCATTTATGTTCGTCATGCAGTAGACCTACATGCGTCACCCTGGAGTGTGCATCACAAACCACCTGGATATTAATGGAGTGGACCCCCTTCCGATTCACATAAATGATACCGTGATCAGATGGTGCGCATGTGTGCAGTCAATGGCACCCAAGACCCTAGGAAATCCACATTGCGTATAAAAATCCTGTTTAGTTCTCTGCTGGCTGTCGGATGTAGGAAAAGTAATAAACTAATTTGCATGTTGGACAAGACTGGAAGAAACTGCATGTACAGCCGAACTGATAGCCGTCTGGCCAACACCAGTTACCAAACCCAGGGTATTGCTCACAGTATCGCCTTCGGCGTCCAATTATGTACTACATTTTCTGTAGTGGAAATGGAAAGAATAAAACCCTTTCACATAAGAAAAACGGTAGCAATGGATGGCCTGCTGGCTTCAGTCTTTCATGTCCGTGCATTGAATAACCACAAGCTGTGGTGAAATAGTTTTTAACTTAATTGATTACGCTTGCAAGTTACCCATGGATTGAACGATTTGCCTCAATGTGCGGGGAAATGAAAAATATTCACAAAACATTCTCATGTGATTTCAGATAACCTTATGTTCATATGTGTGCATCAATAAAGTCACCAAATTGCACAGAGCGCCAGCGTTTGCGCTAAGAGGTGGTCTAGTTGGACGTTAATGCGAACTCATTATTTGACATACGCACAAACGCCTTCATTGCCCACCACGGAATTGCCAAACTCGGCGGAGATGGGAAATATTCTGTTTGCGACAGACGAAACTGACAATTCGCCAGCGCCAGGGCATAACGCCGCTTAGCGCCACCACGAAAATAGGGCCCTTTGAATGCTTTATGTAGCTTCATGACAGGGAGCAGCCGACATGCCAGATTCATGGAAATACAAAAACAGCTCCATCCAAGTCACCCATGGCTTGAGCGATCCTTACATACAATGGAGCTTGAAATTCGTGTCAGTAAGCAAGGTATTGACTTTATTTTATGCTATTTTAGAAGTATTTGCAGAATATAGTGAAAGCAGCAACAGTCAGACAAAAATTGAGGCACAAGCTTTTCTTAAACAAATCCAAACAAAGAGGTTCCTTTTTTTGTTAGTCACATTTGGAAAACTATTTGAGATAAGCGAATTTGCCACAAAAGGACTGCAGTGCCCCACACTACGTGTTTTAGACTATATTTTTCTTGTTGAGGGCTTAAAAGAGACATTTTCTCTCTTTAGGGACAACTCACAGTGTGACTTTGACACGGTCATAAAGCTCACAGATGAGCTGATGGTTAAACATGGAATAACGAACTGGGATTTCACCTCTGGTTCCAGAGAGAGAAGGTTGCCTGCTAGGCTGAGTGAGTCAGTGGTGGTCTCAAGTCTTGGGAAAAGTACTAAGGTGAGGAATGATGGAATGAGATACTGAACAGGCAGCTGACTGAGCTAAAGAGCCGTTACCAGGAGGACCAGTACAGAATAATGAAAGCAGCCACAGCCTGCCTGGCTTGGTCCAGGGCATTTGCTGAAAAGGAGCTGCTTGAATCACCATGTAAACACTATGGGATAAATATTGAGGATGCTGACTGTTTTTACTCAACATCCGCGTAGGAAAGTTGAGGGTGGACAAGAATTCCCATCGCTAATGGAAGTTGTCCCTCTGACATATTCCCCAACATTAACAAACTATTGCAAGTCATGATCACCCTTCCCATGACCTCCTGTAGCGTAGAATGCTTATTTTCTACTACAGGTAAAATAAAGTCAAAGATCCTCCATGGGGACTGCTCGCCTAAAGCACCTGGCCATTCTGTCTCATGAGCGGGAATTGACTAAATTGTTGGACTATGATGAAGTTATATCAATATACAACGCAAAGCCCAGGCATTTATGTCTTGTCCTTTGACATGCTGGAAACCAAAGACAGCTGGAAACAAAGGTAAGCTAGAATATTTTTTCTCTATTCTATACACCTGTACAGATTTTTTGAATAGACTTGCAGATTGGGGACAGGCCTTTGACTCTCTCCCTCTGTGTGTGCATGTGTGTGTGTGTGTGTGTGTGTGTGTCTGTTGTCTGAAGCTTGGTTGCTTTGCAGACTCTCCCAAAAGAAAAGCCTCTTCCTCATCCAAACCCTGTGCCAAATATTTAGCTCACCGGTCCGCGTCGGGAGGTGAATCCCTCCCTTTCAACAATAGCACTTCTCAGGCAATCATGTCTTGGTCTGGTTTTCAAATTCCCTGCCAACTCTTGTTGTTTTCAATGATTGCCATTTCAGGTGCATTGTGAATTGAAGTGGTCTGTTTTATTACCATCTAGTGGTCAAAGTGGTGTCTTTACCATTGTTTAACCGGCTTAAAGAAGTCTCCATTTATTGAACTGCTTCCTTTTGTCAGGAAATAAAGCATGTTTCAGAAATGTAGCTTTGTTGATCAGTTTTGCCTGAATTGAATTGAATTTTGCCAGTTGAATAAGGCCCCAAATTATCCCCATGTGATTCTTAGATCTTATACTTTATCAATCAAATTAATCTGTAATTTTTTATATTTATATCGAGTTACTATGTCAGTTACTTGATCACTAGTTCACTGGATCACTTCTATATTTTCCTATTTGATGCGAAACTACACACAAAATGTGTAGAATATTACATTTGTCATTAAATGCAAACATTTGTTATCATACTGCATTAACATACTGTATGTTTGTGATTTTGCTGATTACATTTGTGATGCCCTAAGCAGATAGCTTACATCTTATTATCATTAGGCATGACAACCCATGGTCAGATTAACTTGAATGTTAAACCCACTTGGCTTGTAGTTCTTTTGTTCCAATACATAAATAACTTTGCGACATAAATGTGCAGTTATTTTTATTAGAAGTTGTAGACCTTGTAGGGTCTAGTGAAGGAGACAGTTATGGGTACGGATGGTTACCGTGCCGTGCCATTCCATACTGTGTGTGGGGAAAACGCCATTCATTTCTAACACACATTATTATAGAACAATGGTGGAGTCTTCCCACCCCTATGCCCTCTCAACTGAATACATTTGCATACATTCTCATTGATGGCTCGTGGTCACCTTACACCCCAGGTCATGATCGTCTTAGGTCAACCAACCAATTGGTACACTTAGGCCAGGAAAAACCTGCCAACAAATGCAGGGGGGGAAACCTGGGGACGCTAATAATGATAAGCCATGACTGATGCCCTCCAGGACCCACAGCAGTTTGCATATAGAGCCAACAGGTCTGTAGATGATGTCATTAACTTGGCTCTGCACCACATCCTGCAGCACCTGGACAGCGCTCACACCTACACCCGCATCCTGTTCATGGATTTCAGTTATGCTTTTAATACGATCATCCCTGACCTACTTTTAGATAAACTTTTACTGCTCAATGTCCCATCATCTCTCTGCCACTGGATCCATGACTTTTTAACCAACAGGAAACAGTGCGTCAAGGTGGGTGACCTCACTTCGGACCCCCTCCTTCTCAGCACTGGCGCCCCTCAGGGCTGTGTACTGTCTCCCTTACTCTATTCACTTTACACCAATGACTGTACTTCCAACAGTGAATCCGTTAAACTTCTTAAGTTTGCGGACGACACTACCCTGATCGGTCTCATCTCAGAAGGTGATGAGTCCAGATACCGGGAGGAAGTAAGCCAGCTGGTGTCATGGTGTGGAGATTCAAGTCACTGGTGCTTGCTTTTCAAGCGGCCAGAGGTACTGCTCCCCCATACCTCCAGTCACTCATCACTCCCTACACACCTCCCAGACCCCTCCGCTCCGCCTCCTCGGGTAAACTGACTGTCCCTTCCCTCCGGGCGCCTGGCAGCCGCTCCTCGCGGTCTTGCCTCTTCTCTGTCCTGATCCCTCGCTGGTGGAACGACCTTCCGCAATCGGTCTGGACCGCGGAGTCACTTGCGATCTTCCGCAAGAGACTCAAAACCCACCTCTTCAGACTCCACTACCACTGAACTCTGTCCATCTAGCTAAATTGTCTTCACCACTGTTTACTTGTTCAACACTATACTCCAAAACCCCCCAAAAAAACCTAACCTTTTCCTTCCCGGTGTTACAGGTATGGTACGCAGATGCCTGCAATGATGTCTATTGCTGTATTCCTGCACTGATCTCGTGCGCTAACTATGATTGTTCCTACCATGTATTAATGCACATCTTGTAAGTCGCTCTGGATAAGAGCGTCTGCTAAATGCTTAAAATGTAAAATGAGCCAACAACCTGGAGCTGAACACACAAAAGACTGTGGAGATGGTCATTGATTTCAGAAGGAAGCCCACCCCACTCCCTCACTTGGAAATACACGGCACCATGGTGAGCAGAGCAGAGTCGTACAAATTCCTAGGTACCACCATCCAACAGGACCTCAAATGGGACAGGAATGTCACTACAATAACCAAGAAGGCCCAGCAGCGCATGTACTTTTTGCGACAGCTTAAGAAATTCAAGCTGTCACAAGCGCTGCTGGTCCAATTCTACACAGCCATAATTGAATCAGTCATCACATCCTCCATCTCCGTGTGGTTCAGCTCTGCATCATCCCATTCTAAGCAGAAACTACAGCGCATAGTATAGTATGCAGAAAAAATAATTGGCTTCCAGCTCCCCCCCCTCACAGATCTGTACACCTCCAGGATGAGGAAGAGAGCAGGGAAAATCATGGCTGACCCCTCACACCCCGGCTACTCTCTCTTCCAGCGTTTCCCCTCTCAGCGGAGACCGAGAGTGAGAGCCCTAAGGACTAGGACTAACCGCCACCTGAATAACTTCTTTCCCCAAGCCATAATCCTCCTAAACAAAGACCCTTCCTCTATCCCCCCCCGTTCACTTGCACACTCTCACTTTAACTGTGCCGTTAACTGTGACTTTTACTCTGCCCAGTTGCACACTCTTGCACCTTAACTGTGTACATAACCCAGTTATTTGTACTGTATTTGTATATTACAATACTGTATTGTATTGTATTATATTGTATTGTATTGTATTTTTATTACACTGTATTTTTTAAGCTCTTGTTATTGTATTGGATTGTATGTTGACACCTTGCACTAAGGCAAATTCCTTGCACATCGTACTTGGTGAATAAATAATTCTGATTCTGATTCTGATCCTAAGGGACACGTCCTCACTCCCCGGTGACCCAATAGTCAGGGAACTATATAAAAAAATCTAGGAATAAATTCCTTACCAATAACTTTATTCACCAATGTTTTTGTAAAGGTGTCTAATAACACATATACAAATATTTAAATTCAACTCCCATAGGAAAACCCGTGACAGCTGCTGAAAGTTGGGGTACCTTATCTGAAAAATTTAAAATGTTTAATTCTGCCTTAAGTAGCTTGTGAATGGTTAAACTAAGGTTTTTCATGATTCTGAATTGATTGCAAGCATTTATTTTGCATTAAAACCACTCCTTGGTGGAAAAACGGCCACGCCCACTTTTACATGTAAATTAAAAAGTAGCTTTATTTGTTTATTTCAATATCTCTAATATTAGTTAGAAAACAATACTGATCCACAATGTCAAATGCCTCATGAGTCAAGGTCTGAGTCTTCTCCAGACTCTACACCAGGGGTGTCAAACTCATCCCATCGAGGGCCGAGTGTGTGCAGGTTTCTGTTGCAACCAGTGCACAACACCAGGTGATTTCAATTAGTTCCCCTCCTTGGTTGAAGAAGGAAGCTAATTAGTGAAATCACCTGGTGTAAGGCACTGGTTGCAACAAAAACCTGCACACACTCGGCCCACGATGGAATGAGTTTGACACCCCTGCTCTACACCATCATGAATACAATTATTGCATTTAATGCCTTTACAATTTCCACATGCTGAGATACACTTGACACCATTCTTCTTGCAGCTGCACCACCGGTTGCTGCAATCTCCATTACAATTACAGCTTGTGAACCGGAGTAGCTCCTCAGGAGCCTTGAGGTCTAGTGTTGGAACTGGCTCATAACCATGAACCCCTACCGTCCATCCATAGACACTGGGGTCCAAAGACATGCTCTGCAGCAGCATCCAGTTCCGGGTTTGGAGATAGGCATGGAGAGAATGCTGTGCAGCTGCACCCTGTTGGAGGTAGAGTCTCTGGTTTGATCAGCCTGGCCGCCGCCTTCCGTGAGAACATGTTGTATCGAATTGCACCCAAAGTAGTACCTGGTGCATGGTAAATGTGCTGGAAAATCGCAATACCAGCCCTGATCACCGCGTCCTTAGTAGCATGTAC
The DNA here is from genome assembly GCA_029706075.1 of Aldrovandia affinis. NCBI lineage: Eukaryota > Metazoa > Chordata > Actinopteri > Notacanthiformes > Halosauridae > Aldrovandia > Aldrovandia affinis. The sequence continues at coordinate 1,455,968 of JAINUG010000189.1, forward strand.
GTCGAGGAAGATGTCCATGTGTTCATCAATGTCCCCTGCACAAAACCTGTCAAATAGCGTCGTTTTCCCATGGCCTCCGATTGCAGAAACCGTATCACAACCGGTGAAGGTGTGACAAAAGAGCAGGTAGCGCCTCTGTCTTTCAGAGAGAGCTTCTTGGATCCTCCTGACATCGTAAGAGCCCTTCGACGTAGTTAAGAAGAGTGGATGGTTGGTGCTTGAGCTATGGTGCACCAGCATTACCAGCACGTCCGCGTCTTCTGCTCGCACCTGAAAATAGAACAAGATATGTGCAAAAACTGTGAACTTAACAATTGTCAAGTTATTTCACAATGCTAATACTCTTCTTTTTTAAAGTAATCATAGTTAATGTAAGTAAAATACCTACAAACATTTTACTGACCTCAACAGAGTCATCTGCAGCAGCAGCCAATGCCGCTCTCACAATCGAAGTGTCAGCATCATTGTCACGCTGCTCCACGGTGATCTGATGTTTCCGGAATGTTGAAGAGAGGAGGTGGATGAGCTCACTCTTGTTATGAGTGTTGTCCATGAACTTTGCCCTTGGTGTCAAATGTATCATATCCGGTCGAATCTGTAGATCACAGCAGGAGTTCTTGGTACGCCAGATGTTACAGGCAGTGGTCGTGATCTTTTGGCGAGCTGCTATAGCCATCGAAGACCACAATGATCTTCTGAGAGCGACTGCCAAGACACTGCACGTAGCTCAGGTAACTGTCAGCAATCTCCTGCCAAGTCTGACTTTGTTCCCACTTCACCGTGTAGAGAAGCCATCCGCCATCAACCACCAGGCTGGAGCAGGGTTGGTTAGTGAGGTCAAGCGGATCGGTCAACTCCTTCAGGCTAGTCTTGGAAAAGCCTGCCTTGTTCGCCTTGTTCATTTTCTGGTCTTTGTTACTGAACAATAGTACACACTTTATATATTTATATATGCCTATTATCAATGTAGTGACATGAAATATTTCCAGTTGTAAAAAATGTTTAGATAATACTTACATATCAGATGTAAAATCTTCTTGCAGTATCTTGCTGAGTGGTGAATATTGTTATTTGATATGTGTGGAGTCTATTGTGTCTGTCCATGATCCACACAGGAGAGGGTTGCAAATGGCTTGAGCATGTCTGGCACCTACCACTCACTTTCTGCGAATGCCAACCAACTACAACAGTTACCAGTAAACAATAAGTAGTTACCATGGCAACTACATGAATAAATAAACTAATAAAGCTACTTTTTAATTTATATTTTTCACCAAAAAAAGGGTTTGCGAAGAGCGGTAAAGGTGGGCATGGCCGTTTTCCGCCAAGGAGTGGTTTTCAGTGCAAAATAAATGCTTGCAATCGATTCAGAATCATGAAAAACCCCTAGTTTGACCCCAAACAAGGTACTTAAGGCAGAAATAAACATTTTCAATTTTTCACAGATAAGGTTCCGGGTACCCCAACTTTCAGCAGCTGTCACAGGTTTTCCTATGGGAGTTGAATTTAAATCATTTTATATGTATTATTAGACACCTTTACAAACACATTGGTGAAGAAATTTCTTGGTAAGGAATTTATTCCAAGATTGGCCAAATATCTGATAATATTCCCTGACTACAAGGCTCTTATTTGCCATATTAATTATATTCACGTCCGTGTTCAATTGTTTTTACAATACACATAACAAAGATACTGACCAGGCCCATGCCACCTCTCTCACGCTCTCCCTCTGCGGCCTAATCAGACTGCAGAGAAAACAGTGTGATGTATTATTTGCGTGCTTTAATATGTGTGTGTGTGAATGTGCTATAAGTGTATAGATCAGTGGAAACAGAACAGAACAAAGACCAACATATTTTGGTGTGCCATAATATGTGTGTGTGAGCTTATGTGTCCCACATATGTCCCAATAAATGTTTGTGACCTTCAGCTCCACCACTTCATAAGGCATTTCAGGAGTTGGAAGGTTTTATATTGTACATTTTCATGCAGAAGCTAATTGATTCTTCAGGTTCACATCCATTCAATGCATCCAATAACTCAAATAATACAATGAAAACCAGAGGAACCGTGAATCTTTATTACAAAATACTGTATTATCAATTTTAACATTGAATGGCACGCATGGACACCTAAAGAACAATGATACAATAATCAGTTTTACAATAACTTTCCTTATACTGATAGCAATAATTGTACATATACACAATGCACACTACTGCCTACAGACTTTGCATCCAGTTTTATCATATCTGTAAGACAATGTTAGATACAAATTCTATCAGTGTAGTCTCTATTACACATTTATTGTAAACAACATATACTTTACCTGGACATATGACTAAACCCTTTGTCATCATGAAAATAATAGCCTGAGTCACCACTCGATCCATGCCTTGTATTAGCCTTGCAGGTGATGTGTCCAACATACTGTACTAAACTCAGGCTTACCTTTCACATACTTTGGAATAAAATGTACATCACTGTATACAAATAGTCCATCTACAAAACAGAACAACGGTCTTAAAAATTTAGCAAAATGTACTGACAGGACCATTGTTACTAATGGAATAAAAGGTTGGTAGGGGTAGGGAAGGGGGGTGACAACACAAAATTTACTTACGACTGGCAACTTGAACATTCTGCAACACAATGCCTGAGGGACATTTTTCTACATGTACATAATGACACATCGTTTTATTACTCATTATACATATTCTTACTGACGCTGTAGAGCAGGGGCTCCCAAACTGGGGTCTGTGAAGGAAACCCAGGTGGTCCTCAGAAAAATAAAAATAAAAATTTTAACAATATTTTATTTCATTAATAATATTTTAGATACAAATAAATCTTGCCTGGTTTTAAACATCCTGGGTAATGCTGGGTTGACTGTAATTATTAAATGTTTATATTGTACCAAATAGCCAACTGTCTTCTGAAGATCCATATGTCATTATGATTTAGACATGTACTTGTGTTACATTACATTACAGGCATTTAGCAGACGCTCTTATCCAGAGCGACTTACAGGTTTTTTTAAACATTTCTTTACAATCCATTTATTGCTGGATATTAACTGAAGCAATTCAGGTTAAGTACCTTGCTCAAGGGTACAACGGCAGTGTCCCACCTGGGGATTGAACCTGCAACCATAACGTTCCAAGCCCAGTTCCCTAACCATTATACCACACTGCCTGCCTGTGTTAAACAGCCATTGCATTGTAGCCTGTAGTGGGTGTTGGATAAAGGTGTCAAATGTTAACCATTTAATTGAGGTGGGTGTCCTCAGCTACATGCTGGTCATTTCAAGGTGCCTAGAGATTAAACAGTTTGGAAACCTGTTGTTGAGAACTTTATAGTCTTTACAGAACAGAAAGTTTAAAGAGGCATAAAAAGACAATTAATCAAACTCCCAAAATATAACAAATGTTTTAAAGGTTTATCAGTGTGTGAGGCCAAATTAAGTACATTATTTGGGGGTGCATCTATACAAGTACATACTGCATCCTGTACATGGGGTGAATGTAGTGCATGTCTTATAAGATGCGAGTACATGTGTTTTTGTGTATATGAGCAGATGTTGCATAGTCCCAAGGCATTAAAACCATGTTTCAATTCCTGAACACATGCCTGGACCCTAATACATGGTTGGATAAATCTATTGCTTCAGTTTTCATAAGCTAGCAACTACTCTTGAAATTCTCATGGTGCCTCCTAAGAGTATGTTTGTTAATGAATGTTTGACCACAGTTGAGACTTGCACATGTGCATGTTGGTTTGCTTGGGCTCAAGGCTCTGGCCCTGGGAGCACAGGGGGTAGGCTACAGTGAAGGTCGATTGGCTTTTGTTGAAGTGCTTTCAACCACGTAACAGTCATCATCTATTTCCACTACATCTTTGTCTACAGCAACTGGTTTTAAAACAGGTGACACTTCCAAACCCTTCAGTTGGAATGGTTCCCTTATAATCCCATGGGTGACACCATTGTCCGCTGGCTGGTGCGTGTATTTTTTCAAATTACGGGAGGTGTGGAACCTAAATGTTACTTCTTCCTCTTGATGCCTCTGGGGCATAAAGTATGGATTTATCCACTCCCTTACTTCTTTATGCACCTGTGTCTGGTTGTGGGTCCTGTTTACAGTTGCCTGCCCATGAACCCAACCAGGCCTTCTTGAGCAACGGTGCACCTGTAGCATCTTAAATGAGCTGAAGTATACTTGGCACCTACTGCAGCGTACCATCTCCTTTTCCCCCAGCCCATTCACTATCCTATCTTTCCCAAATATGCATGACATCTCATGCTTCCGTAGCTGTGCTTCCCGCAGGTATGCAACTGGACACCGTCGGCAGCGGAAAAATGTCTTCCCCTGTTGTTCTGGTAGCTTTCTTGGCAGAACCTTACCTATGGTGTATCTGCTCTTGGGAGTTGCAAAGAAAGTGCCACACTGATGGTGGGAAGGGAGAGATGCATGGGTGACCAGGAGCAGTCCACAACGAAGGCATCCATATACCCCCTCCTGGATGTGACTATGGTGGTGCTCTACCAGGTGATGCTGTTTGTGGAATGTTAGTTGGCAGACTGCACACTTGAACTTCTTCCCTCTCACAAACTTTTGATGAGACTCCACACACACCACGGGCAGGAAACGTCGGCGAAGATCAATAGTGGCTCCACGGGGACACTTGGGTTCCAGTGAACTCATATTTAAGGTGGGACTTGCTGTTATCCCTTTAATTTGTTTAGTCACTGGAACAGCAGCCCTTGGCAGCTTAATTAACTTGGTATGTACAAATAAATCCAGCGTTCTCCACACTTTTTCTGGCTCTTCCTGCCTCGTTTTCATGTTCGGCAATATGCGGCTTAGATCTCCATCACCATGCGTTAGTTCATGAGCTTTCATCTCAGAGTACTGTAGGAATAGTATTCCACAGGAGCAAATGTAATTGACATTAGTGCATGCATGTTCCTCCAATGAAACTCTGTCAGAAAATGCCCCTTTACAGCTGAAACATAATGTTGGGTAAGAAGTTACAGTACAAGTGGGAATGGTTCTGGGCCGTCTTTTGACCATCTCATCAAAGATGTATTTGTTTGAGCCAGACACTGGCAAGCGCATACCTTCTTCACATTTCTGCATATCCGTACTGTTCATTGCAGGCCTGTTTCTTTTGATTGTCCTCTTCTCATGAACTGCCTATCCTCACAAAGAATGGCGTGCTCCAAGACCTCAAATGTGCTTGTGCTTTCATCCACTCTGTAACCACTGGGGTCTGGTGTAACTCTACTACAATCACAAAAATGGAACAGAACAGAGTTATTGTTAGGAATGATTTGAGTTCACCATCCTGAATCTTTCAGTCTTTTGCTATGGAGGCACAGGGGCAAAGAGAGTTTGGGAAACATTGTCTTAGTTTATTAAAATTGTTATCTTACCATAATTAATTCTTATTGTGGGGAATTTGTATGGTTTCCCGGGTGTCTGGGCCCTGCATTTGGTCACCAGATCCAATTTGCATCACAACCAGAACTTTCAAATGAACTATGATTAAAATATCCACAAAACAATTAGGTTATATGTTAATAAAACATCCACTTACACTGATAGCTTTACACACCCCTACGAAACTTCAGTATCGTTCAAGTATCGCACAAAACATGAGATGAAGTTGGCATTGCGGCTTTAATGAAATGTAGCCAGCGTAGTACTTGACTTTTTTTACAACGTTATGTTTTCCTAGCCTGGCTAGACTGTGTGAATGTAAAACAATTGGTTACACGTAAACATTCCAAAAGCAAATGTTTAATTCAGTGGTAGGAGCATTGTCAATTTACTGTCCAACATAAAAAAGCAGATATAGTATACAGATACAGTATACTTATCTAACTACTTGCGAGATAAAACCATCAAGCTTTCCCAACAAAAGCTTTAGCAATATAGTTATCATTAGCTACGTTAGTTAGCTACCTAGCTAATACAAGGTTAATTAACGTTAGCTAGTACATTTACCATACGCTGCTAAGACAGTTAACCAGCTAGCATTACCAATCAATTTACATACTGTTTCAACATCAGGCTTTGAGTTGGTTTCGATCTATGACACTTGCCATTCGCGCCAATCACATAGCTAGCTAGTAATCGATGAATGCATTACCTTAATTTATGGCGCTAAAAGTTAATAACTGCACCGGATATAGCTTATTGCACTTGTAGCCTAACTAACGTTAGCTAGCTATCCAATCAGTTGTAATTTAGTAGCAAAACTGTAGAGAGATTAAAGTTACCGTATCTGGGATGACACTTTTCGAGAAAACGCGTCGTTGGGATTTTTTTAATTTTTCAAAGTAAAATCATACCGCTTACTTAGCTAAGGTTTGCTAACACTTCTCTTCCTCCATCTATCTGCTCCGGTCATTCGTACTCAGGAAATCTTTTACCTTTCTATGGTTGAATAGAAACTTATTGCGTGTATTAACGGTTGTCTAAAATACGCTCCCACTAGCGGCATGGAGTGTACCTACCCAACATTTTTGGGAAAGGAAGGCAAATAAACTGGACGGGGAGTCCCGAGAGGTGATTTAAAGATTCAGGCACTGTCACTGTACTGGTGTGGTGGTATCCCCCCTCACACTTTTAACCTAGTATTAATTTGTATTTATTTTGCACAAGGCCAGACGGTTCGACTGTCAGATGACAACGCGAAGCGACCCTCTCCTCGCATGTAGTGGGTGCGTCTTGTGTGTTTGCTGGAAGCATTTCCCCCAAAACCTCTAAAAAAGGAACTTTGTGCAAGCGGAACTAATGTTTTAATTAACAAGCATTTTTTTTTTTAACTTAGCCTACTTGACACACCTCTGGATGCGCTCAAGTTCAAAATAAAAAGCCAGCTTAATTTGCAGTCATTTTTTAGATCCCCGAAAATAAGGAAAGATCATGATGATGTGAGTAATAATACAGTAGCAGACTCATCAGAGTGACAACTAGCCCCAGTCTATAGCCTATATATGGTCCGGTGCATTTGGGACAGTTAACTGGCTAACTAACTAGCTAGCTCAGTTAGTAGCCTACATTAATTAATTTTTAAATGAACCCAACACTACTATAGTTGCATTCAGGTTTTTGTGTTGTGGCCACAATCGGCTCAGGCACTGCATTAACTTGAATACGTGGGGGGTAAGTCCATCTTCATCCTTCATGAATCTTATCGTCACTCTTGGAACAAAAACTCATGTCTCAAAAATTGAAACTTTTCAGGAGATAGAAAAAAAACGTCCCCATTTTAACAAAAAATTATGAATTTATTCAAAACAATGCTAGAATATAGCCAGAGTGACTCCATAGCTGAAAATGGGTAAAATAGTTGTTAAACAGGAGTTAAACTAGGTTTTCTTGCATTAAACTGTGGAGAGACGTGGTTTTAACTTTATGATCTCTGCCTTAATTCTGCACCAAACTAAAATAACGATTATGTCAGTAAAAGGGTTTGGATAAATGTTTATTGAAGTATAGTGGAGATCAGACACGATTTTAGCTATTATTTTCAACATTGCAAACACAATTTACATTCAGCTGCATTCTCACCTGATCAGCTTGCCTAGCGAATGCGCACATTGTAATCTCGGGCCAGCTTCTTATCTCATTCATAATAAATCTAGACAATTCCTTATTAACATTAAAATAGACATTTGTCCAGTATCTATCTGCATACTTGATGATCAGACTAAATGTTGTGTTTGTGTTTTGACATCGATAAACACGGCCCATATTTCCACATGACTGGTAATAGCTGATTTGCATGTCATTGCATTGCATGATCTGGTTCATATCTGTTTTTAAGAATGTTATATTATTGGCTAAATATGATCATTTCAAACTAAAACTAAATGAATTGGCATTGTTTCAATGAACTATAGGATTGTACTATAGTGTGTGAGATGTGTAGCCAAACCTTGAAGGTGAAAAGAGAAAGTAACCCTTTGGGGGTTACAAAATGAAAAGAAAACAGTAATGAAGAGGCAAGCTGGTATGATTTCAACTTCAAATTAACAAGTATTTATATTCGAATAAATTAATACTCAAATAAATAAATTATTTTTTCATCAACATTTCAAAATTCTTATAAGACATTGATGAACTCATACCACTAAAATGATAAAGCAGTTATGTGGCCATTACATGTGAAAAGAAAACTGTGTAAAGATTACCAAAACAACACAAAAGTGCCTGCAGTGTTTAAAACACCCATGTTTGTTGCAATGGTGGGTTCCACATGGCAGCAGAAATGCTGTCAGTGTGAGGGTGGATGGTGATAGGCGCCACTCGCAGAAACCCCAGGGGATCAAAAAGTCAAACTGAAACAGTCTGACCACTAGCTCTGATAAACAGAGAAATTTGGGAAGACGATAACAAGGGAGGAACGGAAAATCTCACCCAACGGGTGGCTACTCCGAGTGTCTGAAAACGCAAAGGCTATGAGAGCCAAACGAACAAGTTTGTAACCTGAGCCAGTTGAAACGACTGAACAAAAGCAACCTGAGTCAAATCTCCGACTAGTGGGCAAGGTTCTTTTTTATAGGTACAACTAAATAAGTTTGTATGTTAAGACACGAGTTTCCCAAAACAATAAAGGCTAGGAGAGCCGAGAGAACATGATTGTAACCCGGAAACAGTCGAACAGACTGAACAACAGGAACCCGAACGAAAAGCGCTTAATAGCGAGCAGGGTTCTTATTGTAGATACAATTACATATGTTCTTTTGTTTACATAACACCCAAAAGTTCCGAGCGTCTGAAAACGCGAAAAGCTAGGAGAGCCACAGAACCATATTGTAACCCGAAACAGTCGAAGCGACTGAACAAACGAAACCTAACTAAAAGCTCATAACTAATGAGCAAGGTTTCTAATGAAGGTACAATTTAAATAAGTATTATGTAAATACCTGAACCAAAAGTTCTGAGTGTCCGAAAACGTGAAAGGCTAGGAGAGCCAACAGAACAAGGTTGTCACCCGAAAACAGTCGAACCGAATGTTAAGACCTGACCCAAAAGTTCTGAACGTCCGAAAACGCAAAAAGGCTAGGAGAGCCAACAGAACAAGGTTGTCACCCGAAAACAGTCGAACCGAATGTTAAGACCTGACCCAAAAGTTCTGAACGTCCGAAAACGCAAAAAGGCTAGGAGAGCCAACAGAACAATCTGGTAACCTAAAACAGTTGAACTGACTGAACAAAACGAAACCAAATGAAAAGCGCTTAATAGCGAGCAAGTTTTCTATTTGTAGGTGACAAGTGAATAATTTATTCTGAACAGACATAACCAAAAGTACTGAGCGTCCAAAAACGTGAAAGGCTAGGAGAGCCAACAGAACAAATTGATAAGACCTGACCCAAAAGTTCTGAACGTCCAAAAACGCGAAAAGGCTAGGAGAGCCAACAGAACAAGTTGATAAGACCTGACCCAAAAGTTCTGAACGTCCGAAAACGCGAAAGGCTAGGAGAGCCCACAGGATAACATGGTAAGACCTGACCCACAAGTTCTGAAAGTCCGAAAACTCGAAACGTTTAAGGGGGACCGACAGAACAACAGGGCACAACTTGACCCACATCTGACATCCCAAAACTCTAAACAGTTAAGGGGAACTGACAGAACAACAGGGCACAACTTGACCCACATCTGAGCGTCCAACAAACTCGAAACGATTAAGGGGAACCGACAGAACAACAGGATAAGACCTATACCAAAAGTTCTGAGCGTCCGAAAACGCGGAGGGGCTAGGAGAGCCGCCAGAACCATATTGTAACCCGAAAACAGTCGAAGCGACTGAACAAAAGAAACCTAATGAAAAGCTCCTAACCACGAGCAAGATTTCTAATGTAGGTCCAATTAAACAGTTATGAAAAGTTCTGAGCGTCCTAAAACGCGGAGGGGCTAGGAGAGCCGCCAGAACCATATTGTAACCCGAAAACAACAAAAGAAACCTAACGAAAAGCTCCTAACCACGAGCAAAGTTTCTAATGTAGGTACAATTAAACAGTTATGAGAAGACCTTAACCAAAACTCTGACTGTCCAAAACGTGAAAGGCAGTTAGCCAAAAGAACCAGTTAGTAACCCGAAACAGTCGAACCGACTGAAACACAGAAACCCAACTAAAAGCTCTCGTAACGAGCAAGGGTCCTAATGAAGGTAAACTAAATAAGTGCTTTCGTTAGACACAGAGTTTTCCCCAAAACGTAAACGGCTAGGAGAGCCAAAAGAACAAGATTGTAACCTGAAAGCAGTCGAACCGACTGACAAACGAAACCAAACGAAAACTCCCATAAGAGAGAATGGTTTCCTTAAAAGGTACAACTAGATAAGTTCTTTCGTTTTAAAAGGGATTGAATGGAGATGGTTATTTCTACAGGAAGTCTTTGTGTGCATCTTGAAAAAGACACACTACCATACCGGCTAAAAATCGTAAAGATGGCTTACGATTTCGCCCCGATCAGAAACCCAGGTGCGGTTTAAATAGGGAGATAATTGAAAACTCGTTCCAGCTGTGCGCCTCCCGCAGGAAAGGCGCAACACCGCCATCTGGCGGTGAATCTGGGGAACAACCGTGACAGTCAGGTTTTTCATTCAAACTCAAACTAACTGTTGGGAACCACAAGAAGCGTTTTTTTCGACAGACGTCGCTTAGACCCAAGCGATCTACCAGAATTATTTTCTCACTAGATGTCACTTTGATCGCTAGCTAACAGTCGCTAATTTGGGTGTTCCCACTGTCATGGGAATTAAAACTCAGTAGGATCAGAGAATTTCTTTAAACAGTATTGAAGCTTTATTACACACAGCTGTACGGAGACCCGTGTCACACAGTACAGTGAATCTCCCGCCTTCAAATTAAAATCAGAATTTATAGTAAACACAATGGAAAGGGAGGGAACAGCGACAAGAGATGTTCTTATGTCATTCTTATGTTCTTAAGTAAACTACTATCAAGACATTGACAGTAAATCATTTCAATTCACCCTCCCCCACGAGTCTGCCGCCCGTCAAAAATAATTTTCGATTTGCCCTCCCCACATGAGTTCTCCAAGGGCAGCGAACTCCGCTTCCTTCGAGATGGAATTCACCCACTCACTTTCTGGAGACACCCATACATACTTTGCGGTGAACTCGAGTCGGTTCACCCTCCCCCATGTTCAACTGCATTCTAATCCTAACTCATTATGCACAGTCTATTGAGGTAAAGATAGCCAATGTTGCAAGTAAGGCATAAAGTAGGTTACAAGTGAACAAGACATGCAACAATACAATGCCAGTCAGACACGGCACCACCATGCTTGCTAACGAAAATAGCCTTACCAAGATATTAAATCAATTGTTAGGAATAGTTTGATAGGCTATAGCTAGCCTAGGCCTAACCCACAATGCATGTTTTGGCATGGTAAGAAGCAAAAATCAAAACTAGGCCATAGGGTATGTAACATTAAGCTACTTAGCTGGCTATAGCGAACAGTTAGCTAGCTAATGTTACCAACCTAAAACTGGCGGTCGACTACAGTAGCAGATGTCGATGGTAGCCTACGATGACTGTTGACTGTCATCTGATCGTGGATTTCTCCAAACCGAAATATCCTGTCAGTTTAGGCATCTTGCTAATAAGCTCCTCTTCTCTTCGTTCCCTTTCTTTCAGAATTTTTATTTTTTGGGCACCACCACTTTCATGTTCTTTCCTAGAATTTTACACAGGTGCAGCGTGTTGTTGAAAATTGTAGGCGGTTGTTCGCTGTCGTAGTCCTGGAGAATGAAAACAATCTATGTTCTTGATTGGCTCTTGCGCATACACAACAGATCCGTTTCCCAATTAAATACCGTTACTTTTATTTTTTTTAATCCCCAGTGCCCCAACATACAGCCCCCCTCCCTCCCCCCGTGGCACTTAAAAGCTGTGCAACAAATAGATATAAAACAATGAAATAAATTTTTTTTAAATGAATAATTAGCTAAATTAATTCATTAATCTCCCCAGTCTCCTGGGCCCTTTGCAAGCTCGACCCAGGGACTCAAGCCCCGTTAGCCGTGCATTAATCCAGCTAACGACATAGTAGAGTTAGTTACCCATAGCTAGCTAGAAAGGTAATGTTAGTTAGTTAATGTGCATATCCGGATTCATGCACTAACTAACTGTACCTTTCTAGCTAGCTACCGGCAACGAACGTCTAATTTTCATTCCATTGCACATAATTAATCAAAGTCACCAGGGATCCCCACTATTTCTGATATTTTGTGCTATGCGTCGTTCTTTTTATTGACATCCCTGTAGGCTATACAAATAGGGACGCATCCTAAAGTTTGGGAAGCCCAGCCACTTCAACAATGAACCTCTCCTTTGTTACGAAATAAATAATGGCTACAATAGGAACCAAAAACATGAAACATTTTTCAATTCTCCCATTTAAAATGAATGACTTTCTTCACGTTCGCCGCTTCTGGTGGACGCCATATGTGTCCGGTAGGCGACGTTGTGGCGAGCGTTGGCGGCGTGAAGTCCATAGATATAAAAAAGTAGATACCGCATTGGCTACTGTTGTATGTTGCAGCGATACGTCTGCACGGCCGCTATATTGGCGCAGGGAAGATCCGTGTCTAAACAAACACGTGTATTGAGAGAGGTAGACTTCCCCTGATAAAATCCACTGTAACTCACTAAATTCTCAACCAATTTTTGTGAAATTTGGCTTGTTCTAAACGTGAGGAATTTCTGCATAACTTGATTTCACAGACCAGCTATTTGTAACGCCCTTTTAACTGTTATACAGTCCAATTTTTAAATTTTTAAATCAAGTAACCTACATGTTATGCAGAAATGTATCACGTTAACAAGCCAAATTTCACGAAAATTGAAAATTAAGCGAGTTACAGTAAATTTGATCAGGGGGATGTCTGCATCTCTCAATACACATGCGTTTATTTAGAGGCGGATCTTGCCTGCACCAATATGGCGGCCGTGTAGATGCGCATCTGAAAAGGGTTAATGAGGCATCTACATTTTTATATCTATGGCAAAAAAAAGACAATATATCAGAAATATTGGATATCCCTGGTGACTTTATTGAATTACATGCAATGAAATGAAAAGTAGGTTAATTGCCGGTAGCAAGTTAGAAAGGTAAAGGTAAAGTTAAAGCTAGTCATGTGGATGCGAATGTGCTGTTCAAGTCAAATGATTTACTGTCAATGTCTTGATAGTAGGCTACTTGCTTTGTGTTCTATGGGCTCGGCTCAGTCTACTGTATTACAAGCTTGATAGCTGGACGTACACATGCTCTACCCACACGAGCGGCCGTTCGCTCCACAAAGGAAGAGCCCGACCCAGTTTTTATCAGTTTTCAAGCTTACCACACATCACATGGATTAAAAACGTGATTTTGACTGTTCAGCACCTATGATAAACAAAACATTGCGGGGGATACATTTTGCATACATTTTTAATGAACAATTCAGTGTTACAATAATGTATACTTAAATTTGGTGGTGATCAAGTCCTTTAACATAAATATAGTAAGCCAGAGTGAGTATAAATCCCCCAGATGTGTACTTGGGACAAAAAAATCACAGCATGCATTGAAGCATAGGCTACATTATCCATACAGGTCATTCCCAGAAGTCATTCCTATGTGATGCTATTTATACAAATTAAGAATATTTTTTTTATTAAGAAATATTTTGTTTTCTCTACTTGCTTATAAATATTACTAGATATTGATGGCCTCTTCTCAGGAAGAAAATGTACTCAATGTGCAAATAGGTCAAAGTTTATGGCAAACCATTAGGATTTTAACAACCTCCCTGGCAAATTGTATGGGGCCATGTGGCCAGCTAAACTGGCCCTCAGCCTTTGTAAATGGCCATGTCTGCTAATCAGGGTCGGACAACTAGTCACCCACCCTCAAGCCAAGTCTGCGTACATAGTTCCAGAGTCATCTGTATGGATACACTCCATCAGGCAACATAAAACAGGCAATAGTAACATTTTAATGAGACAAGACAATTTGTAGGCAGTAGTTATTTAAGTAGGCTATACAATCCTGTATAATTAAACATGCTTAATCATGGCTTTATACACATTGCAATTTGATTATCTATCTGTGCAAGAATGACACCAGTCTTCATTTGGAGTTTTTATGACCAATGCTATTTAATAATACCAGGTAGCCTGCATGGTGACCGAGTACTATAGTTGGGATGTTAAAAGTCTGCAGGCTTTGCGCAGAGATCACGGTTGTTCATGAAGGGATTGAAATAGACTATATGATCAGTTCTTTATGATCATCATTATTATTACTCTTGTCTATTATGCTTATTAATCAGTTATATTGTTAGTTTTTTATTATGCTTATTGTGATTACTAATAACCATTATTGTACTATTATTGGCACTTTTATTCTTGCATTTTATTCATCATCTTGTCAATGGCTTTCCTGATCATGAGCCCGATTTTGCTGGTGTGTGTAAATAATAGTGGTTTTGAAGAAGATAAGCAATTAGAATGTATGCAGCTGGTGGTAGGCCTCAGACAACTCTTCTGGAGTTAGAATTGTCATCCTTGTAACTAACCTAGAAAGTATAATAGCAACCTATGTGATTACTTGCACGTAAATGATTAAAATCTTTATTTTGTTTTGGTCTTTCAACTATTGAGACTGATATGCATACGCTTCTGCACCCCCCAAGGCCAGGAGACTCCATGGGCTACGGGAGCAGCAGTCTGCTTTCGTCCTTGGCGCTACGGGGGGGGGCAGTTAGGGTAGATGGCGCCAGTTCTGAATGGGAATGAATGGGAAATATTTAGTTATGTCTAATTACTATTTTGCCCAGCAACTGTGGGGCACAGATTGAGGGTTGGATTGTAGGCCGGAATGGATGGGAGGGTGTGTCTAGGTGGTCATCTCTCCTAGGTTACCGAGTGATGAGTGGGAGATGCCCAGACTCCTTAGATGCAGCTGGCTTCAAGAGACAAAAACAAGATACCCTCTGACCTCAGGTAGGGTATCCTCTGACCTGATACCCTAAATCTTCTCATAAACAAATGAGTTATTCAATTCAGACACAAAAACTTTTAAGACCAAGCGGATAGTTCCAGTCCTGTGATGATAAAGCACAGCTAAATAGAATGTAAAACATAATTTTAAGATCTTTGTACCTCCCACTAACAAACATCCTAAATTTGAAACATTGTAAGCTATCAATTATAATAAAATTGAGACTTAAAATATCATTGAGCCGCCTGGGTTCAATGTTCAGATCCTCAAAGTGGGCTGTCTGGTGTTTCAGTTATTGGTGCGAAGAGAAGAAATAGCCCTTGACTTTGAAACAAATGGCAAAATGAATATGATTCTGTGTGTATCCTAGCAAAGTTCAGAAATGGACGCTTGTTGTTTAGCAATAACTTTGCTAGTGGAAGAATACACAAGAAAAGTTTCCTTGTATCCACTGTAAAACAATGAGTCACAGAGAAGAAAACAACAGGACCACAACGTAACTCAGAACTAAAAACTTTACTAATGTGAGCATGGAAGAAAGACAGATCTTACAGCAAATTCAGTTGATTCAAAGGGACAGTTCTATTTCTGTCACTATAAAGACACTACTGTGAAAAGACACATTACTACAACTACACAAGGCTGGAGAAGGTGACCTCTCAGTTCTGACTCACTTAAGAGCCCTGAGGTCAAATGGCTGGCTTGTGTGATCTGTGGAGGATTGGACATTCTAAAATATATTCATGGTTTTCACATTCCCTTGTCCATACACAAAGTTAACCCCACTCCTCAATCGGTAGCTGGGCATAAGTGGCTGGATCAGGGTGGGGAGAAAGGGACATGTTGAACACAGCACAGAGGTAGATAATTTGCTAATAGATCAAATATACATATGTAATGAGATGTAATGGGGGGATTGATATTCAGATGGCAGAAAAACATTGAAAACATGTCTAGTGCTAATTACAATTTAAAGGTGCTATGTGCAACTTTCCCCCCATGAAAATATCATTAAATAACCATAAATCATTAGTTATGATACATTGACAGTCTGACGGTGTGTGCACCTGTTGAGACCCTGCCCTTCTGCCTGAAATTGCTTCTACAAAAGATCAGAACCTTTTTGGCCATATACCATTTGCTGTGGGTGTGACCTCTGGCTTCAGAAGGGCTTGGCCACTGACCAGTCAAGCCGCAGAATTTCAGTGTTTCTCAGTGCAACAATGGCAGATAATAAGAAAAGGAAATACAGTGATTCAAAATGGCTTGCAAGCTACATACACAGACAGCTAGCTAGCCATGTACAAAAACCCTATAGCACAAGCATGTTCGCTATCTCAATGTAGCTGTGTGCAAGCAACTCACTCATCGTATCTTGCTAGCTAGAATAACAAACAGTATTTTCAGCTAATTTAGCTAAAGCACTTACATTACAGTAGCCATTGCTGAATAGAAAGTCATTACTTTTGCTATAAACAAGTCTGGGAAAGCATTTATTGATACAAGCTGTTGCGCCGTTTGCTTCTGTGTTAGATTGAGTGCAGCAAGCGGTAGCTCAAGAGCAAATAAATTATTGCCATGAGAGGCAGCTAGGACGTGCAACAAGTGTGGTGGTATAAACTTGCTGTCAATCAAGCCAAGATAAAGTGGAGCAGGGGAGAAGAGAAGGGAGAAGGACTCATGATTCGCCACTGCCACTGGGGCAAAAAGTTGCATAGAGCATCTTTAAGTGATCTCAGAAAGGATTGCATTCAAGGAAAGGGAAGGTTCTAACAAAAAATATTTTACATTTAGAGCACACAACAAAACTAGAAATTCAGGTGGTAATAATTCCAACCACTTCTTTGTATTAATACTATACTCTACTGTATTCAGCTTTCTAATGATAATTGATGAATACATCCATGTTTAATACACTAATTATCTACATTTGTGTAAACAGTACAGAACATGTACATCAGTGGCACTCAATCATGGTCCTGGAAAGCCACAGGGTATGCTGTTTTTCATTGTTACTAACCAGCTAATTGATCAATTAAAGTGGATGATTACATAAGTAAATCACCTCACCTGGTTTCTTGTGTCTAAATTGGTTGCTGATTTTAAGGTGAAAACAAAAACCAGCATACTCTGCAGCTCTCCAGTAACATGATTGAGTACCCCTGAGGTACACTGTAAGCCATAAACAGTTTTGAAAAATTCTGCATATTCATTTTAAAAAGTCAATTGTAAAATGTAGAACCACAACGTTTAATGTTTATGTTTTGTCATATAAGACTGAAGAGCTGCTCAAGCTCTTTGCAGCCTGTCCTCATGAAATGTATTTTCTCCTTTCCCATAGGCATGGTCATTTATCTAAATGTGCTTGAACACCATAAACTTGCTGAGTATGCCATAATATGCATATCAAACTGTTGTAGATGGCACACATTTTTATATTAGGCTTAAAATGCAGAAATGGGTTCGCTCAAGTTTACATGTAGTTTGTATTCTATTCATAGAAACAATGTGATCAACAATCGGTCCCAATATTTTGTTAAAAATGTGTCCGTCTGCATCTGTGACAGCTTTGTTCAGGCTAAGACAGGATCAAAGTCAACTGATTTTACAAACCTTTCTCAAATTGTGGGATCAAGGTAGGTTGAGGGGTAATTTACATTATGGTCATCGCCTTTTAATGGATACTGAAGTGGTACGACTGATTTTCCATAAAAGAAAATTTGAAAGTTTAGGTGAATAAATATAAATGCATCGTGTTTGCATTTATTCATCAATCCCATCGATTACACAGGCATGAGCTCTTGTGTTCTCCATAATGATAAAAAGGTAATTGGATGCAAAGAAAATATAAAATACACAGAGCTAAAAATTGAATTAATTCTAACAACCTTAATTAGCTCAAACACATTCCTTTAGTTTTTTTACTGTGGCTTTTTTAATAATAGGCATACACATCACATTGCAAAAAGAGCAATACTACAGTTCATGGAGAAAATAAACAATGTAATCACAATTGAACACAACGGTCACCGGAAAAAAAACCTAATATTTACTCTGCATTGCAAGTAGTATTTTTTTCATAGCTGTAATAAACCTAATAGGATGTTCCCTCATTTTTTGTGAATGTGCTTATCCGAAACACTTTTTGCCCTGGAGCTGTTTTCCCAGTTTTCACACACTCGAATATTCCTGTTCTGCACTGCAAAACCCCCACACTAAATCTCAATTAGCAAAAAGCGTTTACAGTAACTGCACCCCTCCTACTCTCTCCTGACCGGATCCGGAAAGCTCCCTCACCATGCGATGAACCTTCCGTCGGTGGTCCTTCAGTGACCTGAGGCTGGGATAGCTACGCTGGCACAGCTGGCACCGGAAGGCATTGGGATGGGTGTGGGTCATCAGGTGCCTCTGGAGCCCCTCTACAGCTCCAAATGCACGCGTACACACTGGGCAGCGAATTAGCTTTTGAGAAGATTTACAGGTTGGGCTCTGCATGTGAAGCCTGAGGCTAAGGGCATTGGGCAGTGCCAGCTTGCATCGTGGACAGCAGTGTTTCTTCTCCCCCCCGGTTTCACCCGTGCATTTGTTTTTCCTCAGGTGGCGGACCAGTGAGCTGTGGTGGCTGAAAGTCTGGTTGCACTTTTGGCACGCCGAGCGCTGGTGTGTGCGAAGGTGGGCCTCAAAGACTGGCCAGGACTGCAGGTTCTCGCCACAGTCTGGACAGATGTAGGACTCCTGGGCATGTAACTGCAGGTGCTCAAACAGCAGCCGTGGGCAGGTGAACCCTGCTCCACACTCACAGGTTACCTTTCTTGGCAGCACAGATGGCAATGACATGATTCCCCAGTCTCCTCCAGTAGCCGGTTTACTGTTCCCTGCACAGGTTCCTTTTGCCTGTGGAGATGGTGGCAACACAAATAGCCTTCCCTGATTTGCTGCATGGTCCTGTCGCTGAGGCATATTGCTCCTCTTTTTTATGCCAGTATAACCACCAATCTCATCCCCTCTGCCATCGTTTGGCTGGCAGTTCTTCTGGTGCAGAACAAGGGTGTCTCTGTAGCTGAAGCTCCTCCCACACTGGAGACAATCAAAGCGAGATTTCCCCCCCAGGTTTTTATTGATTTGTAGCGCCTTCCTAATATTTTTCTGCATTGGTGACCTTATTCCTACATGACATTTTTTGACATGTTCATGCAGGGTGAAGCGTCGCGTGTAGCTTCTTCCACAATGACTGCAGATGAAACATTTAATACCTGCTTGAAAGGTCTGTTTCTGAGCAATGTCCTGATTTGTTGTGGAATCAATGGAATCCTCAATAATCGAGTCTATCATGTCCTCAGTATCATCACCATCCTCTGCCTCTATGAGTATATCAATTTCTGAATCTATCGGCATGGTCCACTGTCCCTTACCTTCCCTTCTGTGTGCACCACCACTAGCCACCTCCCCCTTTCTCTTGTCTTCTCCCACATGTGTTTGATTTTGCACAGATGTTTGATTTTGCACTGACACACCACAGCCTCCCTCTGTCTCTTCTGCTATACGAGATAGCATGTGTGTAGATGACTTTGGAAGAAAGGGCATGAAACTCTTTGGCGACCCTGCCCAGACACCCAAATGAGGACTCTTAGCCTTCAGGCTGTGAGGGGATAACACTCCAGTCGCAGAAGCCACATCTAAAGCCTCCAATTTGATGCCACGTGGGCCATCAGTGCCTACGGCGACACTTTTGTGCATCACCGACAATTCATCTCCCAACACTTCATTCTGTTTCTCAATCGTTTGCATCTCCCCATCTATTGTCATCCCCATTGGTATGGAGTGGAAGTCATCTTTCTTGTGGGGTCTGACAGTCTCCTGGAGGGAATTCATCCCAAGACACCTGTGCTTTTTTAGATTATACAAGCGAGTGTAGTTGTGATTGCAGACGGGACAACGATAGCTCTTCTTGGCACAGGGTGCCAAGGCACTTCGCTGCAGAGGTCTGAAGGGATTAACCACTATGTTTCCGTGTTGGGTTGGCTGTGCATGGGTGCTCAAGGGTGAGGGAAGCACAATTCCTACTGAAAATTTTTTCCAGGGAGACTGCATGGAGGTCTGGGAACAGAAGTGGTTCTCTGGAACTGGCACTCTACTGATAAGCAGTTGTCCACAGCGCTGGCAGCCATTTACCCTTTCCTTCCTGTGCACGGCATGATGCAGTATCAAACTGTCCATGTCCTGAAAAATCCTCCGGCAACGGCCACATTGGTGTCGACCCTCCAAGCCATCCTTGCTACTGCCTGCCAGCTTTTGACGTGTTTCAAGAGCCACTACAGGAAGGAACTTCCTGGACAAATTGCAAAGGTAGTTTGCCGTTTTGATGGGGGGTTTACTTGAAGTGATGAGATTCAGAATGGCAGAAGCCTGAGAGGACACTTTTCTCCTGGCAGACCTATTCAGCAGTCTTCGTAGCTGACTCACTGAAGGTCCTGGGGATGACGCCGCTGCCACTGCCACAGTACTTGCAACCTTTTTGGAGGAAACTTGTATCTCATTGGGATCCGAAGATATCTGAGCTGGTGATAAACGCTTCATGAATTCTGAAAACAGCATCTTCTTCAAAGTTTTTTTCTTTGGTTGCTGGAGGCCTTGTGGTTTGTGTAATGGGAGACTGCTGCTGGAGGCGGGGACGTCCGAGGGTGGTAAAGATCCAATCACATTAACTCCAGAGATCGAGGACGGATCTTGTGGTGCTGTGAAGGCGGGCAGCGCACTGGATCCCACATGCTGGGAGACGGAGGCAGGAGTGAGCTGGCCTTGAACGAGGGGGATACTGTTAAACTGAGACAGAGGTGAAGCAGGAACAGTAGAATCCTCCTCCCATGTTCCAGCCTCAGGGGCAGTCTCTGTGCTAGTCAGCAGTGGGATGAACTGGAGTTCAGAGGCCCCTGTATTGGAACCTGAAACGGGGCTGAAGTCCTGACGGGGAGATGGATCTGTCTGGTCTGCTGGCCTGGAGACAGCCCCTTTTGTTTCCCATTTGTTCACCTGCCCTGCAGCACAATCCTGAATCTGGAGATCCAAGCCCTGAACGTGAAACTTTCTGTGCTCCAACAGGGCGTTGTAGTACTGGAAACGTTCTCCACAGTCACATATGAAATTGGAGGAAGAGGCAGGGAAGGACGAGGCAGTGCAGCAGTGCTGATCCAAGAGCTCCTTACTGGCAAACACGATGCCGCAGTGTGTGCAGGAGGGCTTTGGTGAGCTGGGGGATGGCTGAAGCTTGTCCAGTGAGTTGCCATCGTTTGCATGGGAGGCCTGGTGCACCAACAAACAGGACAGTCCCGGGAATGTGGCTGCACATGCCACACAGCGATACGTTCTGGTCGGCAGAGTGCCGCCAGATCTGGTGTCTTTAAGTCCCAGCATTGGGAGAGACTGAGATCTTTTGTTTTCAAGTTGTTTCCTCCGTTACCCGAAGAAAATGTACTCACAGACTTTTAATGTCCAAGACATGTGAGGGTTCTCTGAACATTGGAGGGGAGAAAAAAAAAGAATGTTAGGGTTGATCTTACAGACAGGTGATTGAACCAATTGTTTCCCAATTCAGAGAGGCCAACCACTTGCTCCACTCAATGAACTTTGTTATGAAACTTGAGATCACTTTTTTGGCTGTTGCAGTTAGTGTAGTAGAGGGCACAAAAATACATGCAATATAGGCTAATAAATAATTAATCTATGTACTTTGTGCCTCAAAATGAGCATCCAAACCCCTTAGAATTTGGGTAACTGTCCATGGTTTATATTGGACTGACTGTTTTTCTCCACATGTGGTGTGGTTCTTGTATGTAAGGTCAGGTGCAAATCGGTTACCACCACCTCAAATGTAGCATTTCAGTTTTTCAATATATTCAATATAACATTGTAATATACACACTGACTGATTGTGTAGTCTAGAAGGAAAAAATAGCATCCCTTTCCAATCAATGGCATGATTATTCCATCATATGCTGCAATGTTTCCCAGGTCAGCATGAGAATACCATACGATTTAGAGCAATGGCAAAACTTCGTTTTTTTCAAATATCTAAACTAAAAACATCTTATTTTCCCACCATGGTGAAACATCGGCAAATATTTCACCTTTAAAGAAAGTTATGAGGGGGCAACGTTAAACAGGAGTTGATTTCATAGAGATAACCCAAAACTTGGTCAATGCAATATGTATATGTATATGCAATGCAATGCAATGTATAATATCATGGCGCTACTGATCTCTGAAAAGAATATTAGTAGCTCACTCTTGCAAACAGCACTATAAACACACGCTTTATATCTTGAGTTGCGAATGACTGTAATAACTGTTTAGCCTGATGTAATGTTATCTGCCGTTTGCAAAAGTATCTGATATAACATAACGTTAATTATTATACAGAGAACATGGAAACTGGTCTATTTTGTTTTTAATCAAAGCTGTACATTGCCAAACGGTACATTACAGCAAAATAAGTTACATGTTATTAAAATGTGTTCAGCTGTGGATATTAATGTTTTCTATAATATAATATATGCCATTTAGCAGACGCTTTTATCCAAAGCGACTTGCATACATTTTGCAGTATATGTGGTCCCAATGGGAATCAAACCCACAACCTAAGCGCTGTCAACGCCATGCTCTACCTACTGAGCCACACAGATCCTCTATCCCTCTTTATAAATTGCCGACAAGAAATTAAATGACAAATTGTTAGCTTACTGGTTCAAAGGCTGCAGGAGTAAACAGAAATGTAAATTGTGTCCAAGGTTGCATTATTGGGGTCGCAACGTTAATCCATATTAAAGTTACATGTGTCCCGTTGATTTCAAAATGCACATAAATGCACGCATCTGCATACAGCTTTTCATAAACTAGTACAGAAAATGAATACGTGCTCGTTTAAATACACTGCAAATGTGCCCATCGCCACTTTCGAGCTTCCAGCTAACTCTACCATGCGGATTTAAAAATGTTCACCTTTGTCGTATTAAACGTGACCCTTAAAACAGGAACTCGTTCAATACCCCTCCAATTACTCTACCAAAAGCATGTACCCTAATCCAGTTAAGGGTAGCTAATTATGTTTTTTAGCCTTTTATTTGACCAAGTTAGTGAGCTCCCCTTCATTAGTTTGAAGGGGCAATTTTTCACCAAAAGCATCTTACAAATACCTATCTAGCTAATGTTAGCTTGCCAGCACCCAGCCAACAATAATCACGAAACAGTGTCGACAAGCCAGCATGCTAATGGAAGTGTAGCTGGATGCTAGCTAACGTGAATAGCTTCGCAAACCCAGTAGCATTGATTAATAAGAATAAAGTTTTGATTCATTATTAAAATTAGCGCGAATACCGTTGGTGCTCACAGCTAGACTCCGTATGTGGATGACACGGACCAAGCAGTATTGCTAACCTTACATCGTTAGCTAGTTGTTTCCTGCGATAGTTAGCAACCTGGATATAGCCCAACTTAGCAATGTAGCCGACGAAATACAGCCTTTCAAATATTTGGTGATAAAAAGCCAATATTGTATTAGTACCTACCAAATGCGTCTTGATGACAAGCTTGCTAGCCAGCTACTTGCTTTATTTGACCAAGTTCCGTTTCATTGATATCTTCTGCTTTGTTGCTATCCATGCCATGGCCATTTTTGTTTGAATAGGGTGGCAAAAAGAGAAAATACTGACAATATCTGGATTGTGTAGTTTGCTAACGAGCAAGTTAGCTATGATTCTCAAGGCATGCCACGCTTTGTAAAGATTCCGAATGACCAGCGAAGAACTGCAATTTCCGCGCATAGATGTTCTCCCATTGCATAATATAGCTACCGCCTAGCGTTCGGAGGGCTAGCTTTGTGTTTTAAATTAAGAGCTCTTGGGAAAATGTTCAGCTGTGTTGCTTTAAGGCTACATGGTCTACGGTGTGGATCTATCACGCTTTAGCTACCATGCGCATAATAGCAGATGTCATAACAATTTGTAAATGGCCATTTGTATCTTTTTGTGAACAATTGTTTTTTTTGTTTTTTACAAGGAGAGAAGTGGTACAACTTCCAAAAATACATAAATACAATTTTGAGTATATCCCCAACCCGTTCTCCCTCGGTCCCGACATACCCATGGTCAGTGGCGATTTTATGGTTTTAAAACGGGGTGCAATGGACAGAAATCATTTTCTTTTAAATGTTTTTTGACATTGATTTGAAAATTGTAATATTTTCATCCCAACAGTAGGGGGTGCAAATTTACCCCCTGCACCCGTGGAAAATCGCCACTGCCCATAGTGGCCCCCCTTCCCATTACTGACAAAAATTGGGGTCCAGTAGGAAAAGTAATAAACAAATTTTCATGTTGACAATACTGGAAGAAACTGCATGTACAGCCAAACTGATAGCCATCTGGCCAACATCGGCTACCAAATCCAGGGTATTGCTCACGGTATCACCTTTTTGCATTTTCTGTAGTGCAAATGGAAAGAATAAAACCCTTTCACATTAGAAAAACAATGTGCATACAAACATATATTTATTTAACAGGTGTATCTTACTGAACGGTAGCGATGGATGGCCTGCTGGCTTCAGTCTTTCATGTCCGTGCATTGAATAACCACAAGCTGTGGTGAAATAGTTTTTAGCTTAATTGATTACGCTTGCAAGTTACCCATGGATTGAACAATTTGCCTCAACGTGGGGGGAAATTAACAATATTCACAAAACATTCTCATGTGATTTCAGATAACCTTATGTTCACATGTGCGCATCAATAAAGTCACCAAATTGCACAGAGCACCAGTGTTTGTGCTAAGAGGTGGTCTAGTTGGACGTTAATGCAAACACATTATTTGACACCAAACTTGCATAGCGCTGACTGTTTTCATAGTCACACCCCCTATTGCGCTGCCCAGCCCATAGTCGCGCAAACACCTTCATTGTGCACCACGAAATTGCCAAACTCGGCGGAGACGGGAAATATTCCATTTGCGACAGAGGAAACTGGCAATTCGCCTGCGCTAGGGCATAGCGCCGCTTAGCGCCGGCACGAAAATAGGGCCCATCATCTCTTATCTCCCTCAGAGCCTGTAGAATAGCATTTGCAGGCTTCAAGGCACCAAGGACTTTGAGGAGGAATCTTCCTATTTCAAAGAAATTATGCTTCCTCAGCATTATCAATAGCCCTGATGCCTCTGTGCAGATATCCACTGCTGCTGCACTGTCCTCCAAAACCTCTGAAAGGATACTGAGGATAGCATCCTGATTTTCCACAAGGCATTTGGTCACATCATGGTGACTTGTCCACCATATCTCCAGCAGGCTTTTAAGGGAGGGGGTATCATAGTTTTGTGACACATAATGACAATGAAAAAGGAGTGCAGTGACCCTGATAGATCAAAAAATGTTTTCTCACATGGCTCTGCCTGCATTGCATGGACCACTGCTAAGTACAGCTGATGATTGTAGCACTGGATATATGGAATATCCTTCCCTATCTTTTTTGCAACAAGGCCTGAATCCCACCCCTGATCCCACTTATAACTGAAGCTAAATTGTAGCATTGGCTGATGATTTGGTCTGCACTGTAGTCTGAGTCAGAAAGATGTTTTAGGATTTGGGTGGTCATAAATTCTGCATCAAACTGAGTAAGATCAAGCAGACCAATCAGGTGTTCCTCGGGAATACCATTGCACACAAACCTAATCATAATTGAAAGATTTTCAATGTCTCTAGTCCATCACTTTTAATGCTAAACCCTACACGATTTGCATTATTTTATTTCTGTTTGGGTGAGGTTTTCTCTGGGAACTATTTAAACCACCTCTGACCCTGTGATGAGGCACACATGCGCACACAAGCACACACATTTATTGCCCTAAAGGGCCATAAAGAACCCTGCCACCTGCCTGCTCTAACATTATTTCTGGGGACTGTTCTTCCTGCTTATCTCTAGTCAGATCTGAGGTAGGCTTTTGAAGTTCCAAAAGCTCCCAGAGCAGGTCAAACACTTTCTCCTCGGACAGGACAATCAAGACACATAATGACGCAACGTAATGATTTCACAGCCTTACGGTGCTCTACAAGGCTATAATAGGCTTTACAATGTTAAAGATGTAAAATTGGTAAACATGGAAAGATCATGTTTCCACAAAATTGGACCAAGAAAATTTAAATACATTGAAATACATTGGAAATGAAAGAACCACCCCCAGCTCCATTTCTCATTTGGATAGTACAGCCTAAAGCAAAATGTTCTATTTTAGAATTTACAGGGTGCCCAAAAAGTCTCCTCTAGTATAATCGTTTTTGTTACTTCCACACTTATGAATCAACATGGTTCTGCAATGTCACATTAATAAATAGATGTCACAATGTCATGTAACGCTAAAGCTCTGCAACATATAGACCTGGAGTTCGCAAAATAATATCGAAATAATAGTTTCCTACAGACTATTAAACAGTAAATCATGGATTTAACACTAACATGAAAACACACCGATACAGGAAAGGTGAGAACCATGAAAACAAGCTGGCCCTAAACAAATGCTGCAAGAGTCTGTGTACGAGGAAGGCACACTGAAATTGGGCCAAAAACATATCATCCAAGTTACAAAGATGAGATAATATTAATAAGAAACTGGATAATGTGACCAAGGCCATCCAAACAATCAATAAGGATATGCACGCACTAACACACAGAGTGAACAATGGCAAAATGCGGATTGGATTGGACTGGAGGATAGACTTGACCTGGTTATCAAGAAAACTTCCCAATCAACCTGAATTATTGAATCATTGGAAAACAAAATTATTGTGAGAGTAGGTAGACGTAATAATTGAAGGCTGGTCAATTTGCTAGAAGGCCTTGAGGTTGGTAACCTTAATTATTTGGTGATCAAACTTTTCAAATATTTCCTTGACACAGCCATCCCCGAGATTGAAAGTGTCCATCGCGCACTGAGACCAATACCAAACCCAGATGATCCACCCAGGCCCAACATACTGCAACTACAGGCGGTCCCCGGGTTACGAACGAGATCCGTTCTTAAGTCTGTCTTTAAGTCGAATTTGTATGTAAGTCGGAACAGGTACATACATTTCTTATTAATTGTCACTTAGTCAAATGTTTGTCTTCGTATAGTATTTATTTTACCTTTCTGTGCATATAAAACACTTAAGAGGTGCTTGCTTTTCAAGGGGCCAGAGGTACTGCTCCCCCATACCTCCAGTCACTCATCACTCCCTACACCCCGCCCAGACTCCTCCGCTCCGCCTCCTCTGGCAAACTGACTGCCCCATCCCTCCAGGCGCCTGGCAGCCACTCCTCGCGGTCTCGCCTGCAATGATGTCTATTGCTGTATTACTGCACTGATCTTGTGCGCTAACTATGATTGTTCTTACCTTGTATTAATGCACATCTTGTAAGTCGCTCTGGATAAGAGCATCTGCTAAATGTTTAAAATGTAAAAATGTAAAATGTAAGAAAAACTTCCAAA
Organism: Aldrovandia affinis; assembly: GCA_029706075.1. NCBI lineage: Eukaryota > Metazoa > Chordata > Actinopteri > Notacanthiformes > Halosauridae > Aldrovandia > Aldrovandia affinis. Next base: position 1,483,501 of record JAINUG010000189.1, read on the forward strand.
TACAATAAAACATCTTTAACATAACATTCCGTACATAATAATACTGTAATATTAATATTAATAATAATAATAATAATAATAATAATAATAATACAGTAATAATAAAAGTAACTATGTACATATAGTACTGTAGGCTACTGTAAAAATATTTTTAAAGAAAGGCTTCAAGCCTTTTCTTGCACTAAAGAAAGGCTAATAGGCATATTATGCAGATTTTGGTCTTCTATCCAAATTATCAATAGCCTTTCCATCTCAATAATTAAACCACTGCGTTGCTTGGTAATAATCTTGGCATTCATCGGGGCATGGCCTTTCACATGCTCCATTATTCTCCCTTTGTCTTTTAAAATAGTTTTTTAAAAACCGATCGTTGACTGGCTGTAGCCTAATGCTTTCCCAATGGCTGATGGCGTTTTACCTCTGTCCAATCTCTTTATTATTTCAACTTTACTTTCCATGGTGATTGTTTTCCTTTTCTTTTCTATTTTTTTTCTTTTTAAAAATTTGTTTCTGATTTTATCCCATTTTTCGGGAGGCCCGTTTTCCTTTTCTTTGATCCATCACCAGCACTTGCATCAGATTTACGCTTTGGAGGCATCGTTGTAAGGGTAAGAGAAAGAGAAAAACGGGGCCGTGATCTGACTTAAAATAACTGACGGTGATCTGTTTCTTGAGCCAACGAACCACTGAAAATGCGCAATGAGCATCACAAAGTAGTGCGTGCGTTCGTTATTATGAACCATTGTATTTAACTCTTTAAAAAAAAACATAATAGGACATATGGTAGCCCGTTCGTAAGTACGAGTTGTCCGTAAGATGGATGTTTGTAACCCGGGGACTGCCTGTACTGCGATTCCATGATAATTCAAGTCAGTTCAGCAAACACAAACAGACCCAGAAGGCAGAGACGTCATTCAAACGAGTGCTTTATTCAAGTGTACAGGGGGACACTCACAGTGATACAAAATCAGTGTTCTCTGAACAGGCAATCTCTCACCTTTTATACCATATCAGAAGGTTTTCAACAATGACGCTTGTGGAGATAGCGGTCTCGGCAACATGGGAGTGGCAGGGTTGTCTTTGTTTTTCCATGTTGAGGAGGCCTTTGGAGCAGTGAGACTTTCCAGGGGCAGGTTTGGTACTCTCACAGGGTGTGAGAGTGTGAACTGTTGCCCGGAAGGTTGCTCCAAAGGCCATAATTGATTGAATTATTATTTAATTGGTGTTAATTGGTAAGTGATTATTCACTTACCTGGTTGTGTGTGAGAATGTAAATTGTTTGGTGTGGAGTAATTGTGATTGGGTGAGTGAATGTAAGACAGGTGATTGCCTCATGAGTCCCACCTGAGCCAGGTAGAAAGTAAGCCTATTTAAGAGCAGGTAGGGCGAGTAGGGGATCAGTTAGTCTTTGTCTTGTCATTTGTGTGTATCTTGGAGCGATGTGGGTCTGGTCTGTGTGCGTGCGTGCGTGCGTGGTGACTGGTGACAGTGTACAGTGCTTCCTGTGTGTGTGGTAAAGAAAGAGAGAGAGCGCAATAAGAGTGTTCGCCTCTCTCCCTCGGTGTGATTGGAAGAGAGCTTGCACGGTGTCTTGTTGAGATGTGTGTTGAGTGTGTGTCGGGACAGTGCGTAGAGTTCTACCCTGTCCCGGTAAGTGTTGATGCATGTTAACTGTGAATGTATGAAGGCAGTGTGGAAAGCCGCTGACTGTCTCTTTGTTGTGTGTTCCCCGAAAGGGGATTCCCCCCCCTTGGAGGAAGGCTTTCATTTATTGTTGGTTTATTTTAGTTTGTTATTTTAGTTAATTGCTTTTGCCCGAAAACTTCGCGGCAAGTAGGGTGAAGATTTTGTGTTTATTTTATTATTTTACCCTGCTCTCCCGCTGTTTTGCTGTCCCGTGTCTGGGGAGAGTGTGAAAAAATAAAAATTCGGTCTGTAGACCGGCAAACCCCACTCCTCTGCCAGTTCTCACCATCAGCTGCTCTGCTCCATTCCAGGGATTGTCACGTGGAGTGTGACAACGCTATATCCATAAATTATTATTCTCCTGAGAGGGAGGGATGACTCATTCCTCATAGAATGTAAAAGGACAGGGCCTTCACGGCTTATCTCAACCTTGACCGAAACAGTCAACCTCCCCATTCCATAAGACTTACATCTGAAATAACATAAATATAGAATGTGGAAGATATTTCTAGTTCCTTAGCAAGTCAAACTATAATCTTGATCTGCACTGATCCTAAAAACTTCAATCCATTAGGGTGTGACCAGCACTAAATGCCTGGCGCCTCTGACACCTAGAAGAAAACAGACTGAGAACCACAACATGTTGCATGTACTTACACAACCATGGTGAGGACATATTTAGCACAAAATAGTATTACAAAGTAAAAGGTTATTTGTTATTATTCTTAAAAGATGTGAAAAGGGGATGAGATTTTCCATCTCTTGAGAATGTGAATGGCATACAGAACCTTGTTAAAAAATATAAAGTTGTTACGCACCTAAAGTCTCTTAAGTTTGCTGATGAATCGTACGACCGTTCCTCCCCTCTATTAAAAAACTCCAAACTATTTTAACCATTTAACTATTTTTATACATTTGTAAAAAATACTTTCTGAAATATTCAACATTTTAGCCTGCTAGCTCCTTACTAACTAGCATAGCATAGCAACAATGACTAAGCTGCTGCTGGCTGATGACAAAACCACGCCCCCCTTAGTTATTGTTGCTAAGTCCGTCAAGCTTTCAGAGCCAGCATGGCGCTCGCACTGTCGCTAACTGCACTTCCTGGAGAAATATTGTCACATTTTTGGAAAATAGAAAAAGCGATTTCAGATAGAAGCAGACAGAACGGTCTACAATATGCATTTGAAGGTTATATTCAAGATATCACACTGACTCAGCAACAAAATGACGTTAAAAAAATTAAGATAGAAGCGAAAGCCTACAGATCAGAGTAAAAGTGAACCACCGCATCACCTGGCGATTGAGACAGAGGACAACGACATTAAGGAGCAACACTGTTCCTGTAAAGCTGGGTAGGTCTCTATTCACTATTACAATCATTAAAAAGCAAAAGCAGTAGGCCTATAACGTTACATTCAGTAGTAAGTTAGCTAGCATTAACTAACGTAACATTAGTAGCCTATAGTGTGCTGTAACGACATTACTCTGGTTAGCTCCACAGGTAGCTCCATACCCTGGACCTCTGTAATGCAAAAAATATCAGCAGTGTGTCAGCCCAGTCCTCCACAAGATTTGGGTACTCGGGACTGGGCTTCCCATTGACAAAGTGCTGAAATAGTAATGAAAAAATAGTATTACATTTTGACATCAAGGTAACGTTACCCACAGGTTTTTTAGAGCTTGACTGTAACATCTTAACGTTAGCAAGCTGGCTGGATCACGAATAACAAAGCTAACATTTAGTCTAACTTTACCAACGTTGCAACCCGGAGCTGTATATCCAGACCGTAGCCACATTAGCTTAGCTGGCTAACACTTTTCAGGATTTGATTTTGGTTTTGTAAAGGAAAAAAACCGTATATCTCCTTCCAACCTCTCTGGGTAACGAGTGTCACTGTTACAAGTGCCCCAGGCACAACGTTTAACCATAATTAGCTAAAAATCCACAAAACCAGCTCGAAAATGAAGAAAATCTCACATTTTCCTGTGCAGCAAAAAACTGTCGGACCTCTGTCGGAGTCTGTCAAATACTGCGCTGTGATTAGCCAGTGTGCGTTTTGGGGCGTGGTTTAGCGAAGGGTCAATTGCACAGTATTTTTAACACATTGATTCTCCAAGGACATCGTTATAATTCCACTGGGTGGCGCACACAGCCACCATCGAATAGTGAAAATAGGCGGCAATCTAACGGTCTAACCCTACGGTCTAACAGCGGGCGATTCGGCAACGAGTTGTGGGAAATGCATTGATCTCTATGAGAGTGTGCGACTTCCGGCGACTGTGGCCAACAGGTCCTATTTCCCGATTAATCGGCGTTTCGGTGTCCCAGAAAAGTTCAAATTTCTGAACTTTCCGGGAAAGTTGCCCGGTAAGAGCCAATCAAATTAATGTCTTGCTGTTTTTACCTTCCACGTGGAAACCAACACAAACCCGACATCGTTCCGACACTTCAACATGGAGGAGAAACTGATAGCAGCGGTCTGCAATACTCCGATATTGTACAATGTTTCCCTGCAGGAGTACAGGGACAAAAAAAAAATGACGCTTGGACAGCGGTGGCAGCAGTTGTTTGTTTCCTGGTCAGTTTTCAATTCAAGTCAATTCCTTTTTATTAATTGGTAACGTTATAGATGCGGCTATAGAGGCATACGCGAGTGACGGAGGGTCTTGTAATTAGCCAAAACCATTGCAGCAACGTGTTTGGAATAGATTGTATGATAGTAAAACGTTATTTATTTTATTTATTTAACCTTTATTTAGCCAGGCAAAAGTTATGCACAGTTTATTCCGTCGCACATGGTTTTGGATATCATATACCAGCGCAGCTAAGCTAGCTAGCACCCATATTACAATAACGATGTGTTAATAATTATATACCATAACTGAGCTATGTAGATTTATCAAATTAGCTAGCTAGCTACTTGTGATTAAAACAAAAGAAACGGAAAAGACGTAGACATGGTAGGCTAGGTAGAAAATATTTAATATAAAGACAGCTGATCATACAGTGTAACAAATCTAGCCTGCGCTAGCTAGCTGCTTTCCCTTTCCCTCAATGCATTTCAGTACAGTGTAACTCCATAATCCCCTCTTCTCTCTATGACATGTTGATCTGATATGCTCCTACCTGTATAGATAAATACTTCTGTCATGGTGTACTGTAAAAAAGATGGTGAAGTTGTAGCAAGGCCGTAACCATGGAGTCAACATTGGGGGGGACCAAATCAATTTATTTATATTTTTATATCAAGGATGGGGGGGACATTTTGAGCATATCTGAATATTGGGGGATGTGTATAATATATATGGTCGTTTTCGGCCTTGAGTTGTGTATATATGACTGAATAAAGTGTTCATGACTAAACATACAGTAATATAAAAATGTTTTTCCAGTTGATGTTTGCCGCAAAAAGTGGAAAAGCCTACGGACCATCTACAGGAGGGAGATGAACAAGGAGAAGACGAAGAAGAGGAGTGGGGCTGGAGCAGTGGTTCAGCGGCCATGGCGCTACACCGAAGTGATGTCCTTCCTTCACCCTTTCATTCAGGAAAGGGAAACAAGTGGGAACATGGAGGATGATGAGGGAGAAGAGAAAAACAGGCAGGAGTCACCAGAGGCAGTGCTTGAGATAGAGGGAGAAAGTCAGACCCCAGCCACCACGCAAGAAAGAGAGGGCTCACAGAGAGAAGACATTACTGTGGTGGCAGGCCCATGTACACCAACTGAAGTCCCAGCCAAAAAGAGGAAGGTGGCGAAGTCAATGTCCCCATTTGAATGTCATCTCGTTGAGGCTATCAATGCTACAGGGGCACAGGAAGAAGATGATGAGGATATGCTTTTCTTTAAAAGCATGTTGCCATCTATTAAGAGGCTTTCTGGTCCCCGAAGAGCAGCAATAAAAATAAAATTTCTCCAGCTTCTGTTTGAGGCAGAGTACAGCCAGGCTGATGAATAGACCGGCCTATCAGATACACGAATGTGCACTTTTTTATAAGCACTCATTTGTTTTTATGTTAAAATTTGTTACAGGATGCCCTTTTATTTATTTGTTAAAGAATACTCTTTTCGGCTTTGTTCTTCTGAGGCTGGAAACAGATGTGTATTTGGAATGGTCTATAAATGGTTGTGTTTGTTTTACATTGCAAAACAATAAAGACTTTTTTTTAAAGTTTCAAGTCATCCTATTTATTATATAATATTGGGGACATGGGTCAACTAGTTGTTGCTATACAGTGGCTGTATGTGACATTTGAATAGGGGTGGTTCTAAATATGAATATTGTAAGAAATATGGCAGCGCTCTGATCTTGATGAAGGTTTTATTTCGTTAGCGACAGTGACAAAGTAAATGACGGGTAATACAAGAATATCAGCAAGCACTCTGGACTCAGCCGAGTTCGTCTGAATGTATTTCTCCCAACTCAATGGCTCTAGAATACTCTAGTGTGTGATTTATTCACTCTATTGTATTGCTAATGTCTCTTCCTCTCAATCACCTATTCATATGTCAATGACTGTCTCCATTTGGCCGCACAGATCCTTTGTAATTGTGATATGATTTACCCGTCTGCCTACAGTTCAATATCTTACAATATGGATGGTTCTAAAAAGAATGTTTGTGTTAACTGCATCTACAGTAGTTGTTGCTATAGACATTTGTGCTTGTGTAAACTGGAAAAAAGCTGTTGTAAGAAATGTGTACATTTATCTTTCAACCTGGAGTAATGGAGGTTTAGCTCTTTTAACCCTCAAGTGACTAACATATTTTATATACAAAAAAGACTGACTGGAGTCAGAAATACCCCAAGTTAAACTATTGAATAAAACGGTCCAATTAATTCAAGAACATAATTTTTTTATTGCAATATCATTAGATATGTACAAACTTTTCTTTTGCATCAAAATTCTCGAACTGGGCACGGTCCAGCCTGAAGTACCGCTGGAACCTCTCTCCATCCAGCCGCAGCTCCTGCACCAGCCTGTGATATTCGCCGTGCTGCCGGCGGGTCTGCAAAATTCTGTGGACCCACACACGGGACCTCCGGCGTTTGCAGCGCAAGTACAAAGCCGCAATTACTAAAAGCCTTCTGCGTTTCAGTTTATCGTTCATAATTGAAGGAAACAATACTGCTAGCCAACTACTATTTCCAATACAGATTCTCAAAACCGATGATGAACTATTCGTTTACGATGCCAAAAATTGTAAGCACGTCGGAAGCATTTTTGAGGACGCCAGTCAAGCGCGGTGAACGCCCACTGGGCAATTTATTCGCCTAGCATCGCCTAGCATCGCTCCCTGTTAGAACGTAGGGTAACAGCGGGCGATACTTGGCAATAAATTGCCCAGTGGGCGTTCACCACGCTTGACTGGCTTCCTCAAAAATGCTTCCGACGTGCTTACAATTTTTTGGCATGGTAAACGAATAGTGCATCATAGATTTTGAGAATCTTTATTGTAAATATTAGTTGGCTAGCAGTATTGTTTCCTTCAATTATGAACCGCAAACTCAAACTCAGAAGGCTTTTTTGCAATTACGGCCATATACTTGCGCTGGAAACAGCTCATAATTTCTCTCCGGTGCGTTTTCCAAACATACCCATGCGATAAAAAAATAGCCTTTTAACCTACACAAACATTAAATAAGATGTATGTAGGCCATATAAGTTTAGCTAGCTATAAATATTTATGCTTTTAGGATTAAATAAAGTATGGGGTACTGCAGACCGCTGTTAAGTTTCTCCTCATTCATGTTGAAGTGTCGGAACTAGGAACACAATTTTTGCATGGTAAACGAATAGTTCATCATAGATTTTGAGAATCTTTATTGTAAATATTAGTTGGCTAGCAGTATTGTTTCCTTCAATTATGAACCGCAAACTCAAACTCAGAAGGCTTTTTGCAATTACGGCCATATACTTGCGCTGGAAACAGCTCGCAATTTCTCTCCGGTGCGTTTTCCAAACGTACCCATACGATAAAAAAATAGCCTTTTAACCTACACAAACATTAAATAAGATGTATGTAGGCCATATAAGTTTAGCTAGCTATAAATATTTATGCTTTTAGGATTAAATAAAGTATGGGGTACTGCAGACCGCTGTTAAGTTTATCCTCATTCATGTTGAAGTGTCGGAACTAGGAACACAATTTTTGCATGGTAAACGAATAGTTCATCATAGATTTTGAGAATCTTTATTATAAATATTAGTTGGCTAGCAGTATTGTTTCCTTCAATTATGAACCGCAAACTCAAACTCAGAAGGCTTTTTGCAATTACGGCCATATACTTGCGCTGGAAACAGCTCGAAATTCTCTCCAGTGCGTTTTCCAAACGTTTTTCCAAACGTACCCATGCGATAAAAATAGCCTTTTAACCAACACAAACATTAAATAAGATGTATGTAGGCCATATAAGTTTAGCTAGCTATAAATATTTATGCTTTTAGGATTAAATAAAGTATGGGTACTGCAGACCGCTGTTAACAGTTTCTCCTCACTCATGTTGAAGTGTCAGAACTAGGAACAAAATTTCGGTGTTGTGTTGGTTTCCGCGTGGAAGGTAAAAAGAGCAAGACATGAATTTGATTGGCTCTTACCGGGCAACATTGCCCGAAAGTTCAGAATTTTCAACTTTTCTGGGACAATCAAACACCCACAAATCGGGCAATGGGTCAGGCACCGGAAGTCACTCACTCTCATAGAGAATCAATGCATTTCCGGCAACTAGTTGCCGAATCGCCCGCTGTTAGACCGTAGGGTTAGGCTACCACCTGGTTGTAGCCTATTCTCGTGTGTCTGTGAAGAATGAAGATGTCTTCACAGCAACAGGTCGGTGTTTTCGAGTTAACAAATGATCCATCCATCTCATCCATTATACCCTCATATAATCTTGCCGTAGTAGGCAATGCTTATTCGTTTTCTCATCACAATAAGTTTTACTCCAACAAGATTAAATAACTATGTGGAATTATGTTTTCTCATGCCTTAGTTTACTAGTTCGCTCAAGGCCTACAGCATAGAATAGGTGGTATTTAGCTAACTGTAGGGCTTACAATATTAGCTAACCCCACGTCGCCATACTCTCCTCGGGGGACAGCATGGTTCCTATCTTCTATTCACTGTTAAGTAGGGGTGCAACGGATCACAAAACTCACGGTTCGGATCGTATCACGGTTTTGAGTCACGGATCTGATTATTTTTCGGATCAGCCAAAAAAAAAAAAAGGGCGACGAAAGGCGCGTTTCCACCAAATATTTTCACAAAATACATTTTTAGATTCAGTACGCCTTAGGCGATTTAACTAGGGTGGTCTTGTGCCTTAATTAATTTAATAAAAAATTAAAAGATCGATAATTTTTACATTTTATTGAATTCGGTCGCGTTTCTAAAAACCTGCCTCCCAGAAAGGCATTTAGTATGAAAAACAAACCAAAACATACATGGTTGTCTATCTCTTCACTGTAACTCGGCATCGAGATTTAGGGAATTGTTACTTTAAAACAGCGGCAGAAAAGCTGTATTTCTCTATGATGGTTCAATTTAGCAATTAATCCGCGGATCATATGCGTGCCGAACCGTGGGGGGTGATCCGTACGGATCACGGATCAACTGCGATCCGTTACACCACTACTGTGTTTGCGATCTTCAGTTGGATATCCCGCCTACTTATGCCGCAGTGTTCCATACGTTAATGGTTCCAGAATCCATAGCGTAGATTCGTAAAAAGAATGCTGCCCGAATCGATCTGCTCCTGTTCCGCTGAGAACGTTAGTCACAACTGCGAAGCGGAATAGCCACAGGGTATAACTAAAACACGCTTTTTTAGTTCTGTATTTAATATAGATAATTTGAATGGTGTATATGAATCTTTTACCATTATAACATTAACCAGAAAACGAATCAATGTTATATATATATATATATATATATAGACAAGATAAGAAAGTTGAAAAGCTGCATTTGGTTGCTAATTGTATTAAGCATTTTCTGTTTGGGTAGGCCTACTTATAGTGTTGCATCACAATTTGGGTTTTACAAAGTCTAACCTTAATATGTTCTTATTAACAGGAACAAGATTATGTGGTTGAAAATGCTTTCTGCAGCTTTATGGAACTTGTGTCAAGTGCCCAGCAACAAGTTCACAACAGAACACCTGCTCAGCCTAGTTCCAGTCACCCACCCATTGGGCAGCAATTTGGGCAACCATTGGGCAGCAGTGCCCACCCACAAGCTCACAACAGACCACATGTTCAGCCTAGTTCCAGTCAGCTACCCATTGGGCAGCAATCAGCCACAAACATTCAGCAAGACATGCAGCGGTAATATCTACAGTACTGCCTTGTTCTGTACATATTCAGTATATTAATGCAATGGTTACAGCTGTTCTACATGAAAATGAAGCTTAACCCAGCAGAATATTTTGTTCTACATTGTGGAGAACATATATACATTACAATGCCTAGTCTATACAATGAATTGCCAAAATATTGAGCTGATTTCACATTTATGAACAAACCAACAAAACTGATTCCTTTTGTGTGCAAATCTTCTAGTATTATATAACTCAAAATGTACTTTCAGCCATTTAATTTGTGCTACCATATTTTCTTTACAGATCATTTCCTGCAATGTTCTTAGGAAGAAGATTGGGAAGAGGAAAGAGAAGAGTTGCATCTCGTCTTACCCCTGCTGTAACTTTGACCAAAGAGCTTGAGTTCAACTTCTGTCTTGTGCCAGATAACACAAGTTAAACTCCCAGCAATGAAATACAGCTCTTGCAGGCAGGGCTTGGAAGAAGGATCATTACAATATCAGACAGTGCTTGCCATGATGAGGTACTATGGCCTTTTTTCTGTTTTGGGTGGCGTGTCTATTTCTTGTGTAGGTTTCGGCTATGCTGTTTTACTGAACTGTTTGATTAGGGTTACTACATTTTTCATCTAATAACTCTAGCAGAGTCTGAGGTTGAGACAGCTGCCTATTCATTAAATATGTGTTGGTATGAACACACAGATTTCCAGAGCTCTTCTGCAGGAGTATCCAAAGATGATGGGCGTATCAGGAGGCTGGCTCTTGTATAAAGCTGCAGTTATGAGTAATAGGCTAACAGAACAATGATTTTACTTTCATCTGGCAAGTCAGATTGTGTTCAGTTATCCAGATCAGTCCATACCACTCATACTCACTTCTCGATCTCAAACAGAGATAAATACCTGGATACATATTTAATATGAGAGCTAATTATTACCCTCCACATTAACTTATTTTTAAACACAAAATAAGCCATTGATGTCCGATTACATCTTCTTAACATTTGTTCTCAATATGAATATATTTTCAATCAAGGGGGAAGTGGACAAAGGAAGCTCTCCGTTTTGGCTCAAGGCTCACATGGGTATACAGCAAAAATACTGAAGTCCAGTAGCAGCAATGGAAAACATGTCATCTATATTGTTCCACTCCAAGACAAAATTGATACCACCCCACTTCCTCTAGATGCTTACGAATTCAGGAAAATGCCCAAATCTGTGTGTAAAACGTGTGGGGTCGCCATGCCTCTTCAGCTTCTTTCTGCCCACATAGATACATGTGGTTATGTACCGTAAGTATCTCCTTTTGAAGACCAACTGTTAAACAGTTATGTTAAAAGCCCTGAACATCCATACAAGTATTTTGACTTCCTCTTGTTGATTAAACCTAGCCAGGTTGAAGCTGGGTGGAGCTATTCTGACAATTTGATGATGTAATAAAAACCTATGGTCAAGGCTCATTAAGAAAAACATGGTAAATTGGCCTGCCCATAGAGGCACAACAAACCTAACAGGAGTGTGAGGGAGCTGTCAATCAAACCTAGTTTTGCACACCCACACAGACCTGATGAGGTGTAATCAGAAAGAGTAACTCAAAACACCTGTACGAGTGTCCAGAGGCCTTAATACGGTTATATCACCCAATTCTTTCACTCTCTGTGTTTACAAGGACCCAGAGGTCACAGAGGATAGTGCTTCAGACATCAAGGAAAATATAGAGATTTTGGATGATGTTTCTGATGACATTAATGAGGAAATTATGGTTTGTGGACAATAATGTACATGTTAATTACTAAACCAAATAACAGATAGTGTATTCAAGTCTGACCTTTCTGAGTCACCTATTTATTTTTCTAGCAAACCTGCCCAGTTTGTGAACAGCAATTTCCAGCACAGTTGATCCTTTATCATGCAAGTTCATGTGGAGATAGGTAATGAAAGGGTTTTATACATGCACAGCAGCTATGATACAACTACAGTATTGTACAGTATGAACATCCATGCCTTGAGTTTATTAGAAATATTATAACATTCCATCTTATTTTTTCATTACTTATTTTTAGGTTGCCTGAACAGGAGGAACATGGGGGACAAAGTTGTTATGAAAACCCAGCAGTAAGTCAGGGAGTGGAGGAGGATTGCACATCGGATTTGACAAAGAATATGGGTGTGTAAGAAGTGGATCGATCCATTGCAGGGCACACACACCATTCACTCACACACTCATACCTATGGGAAATTTTGTGGTCTCCAATCAGCCTGCCTGCATGTCTTTGGATTGTGGGAAGAAACCGGAGTTCCCTCGCTGTTAGGCGAGAGTGCTACACACTGCACCGCCGCGTCTGCCCATTCCATACTGTTTGACAAAACTGGAGTTGAAAATGACAAAATTCTTTATTACAATATCCAACCCATGTATAATGCTGTTTCAATGTTTGTAGATCATTGGAAAATGGTAAATGACCCAAAAGCAGCTGCAGCAGTCTTCAGAAGAGACCTCCTCCAGGAGAAGGAAAATGAGATCCCACTCAGCCAGCATGGATCTCTGGGAGGATCAGCAGTCACAAACCAGTAGTATCATAACCTTTTACAAAGGAAGAGATGTTGACTGGGCAAGACCATTTTGTTGCCAATAACTGGGTAACCGCATACATAATTAATTTCCTCTTCATTAGTTGTATGCAGATGTAGTGTACTTGTTAATTGTTATTTACTGTAATATTTCTTTTCATAGGTGATGCGGCACTTGGAATTGTGTGCAGCGACCCTTCTTGAGCTCAGCAATATTCAAGCTGCAACATGGGTTTAATGTTAACAGTAGTATGTTATCTCTATTTTTTAAGAACTAGTGTTACAAAACTAAAATGGTTAAAATGTCCATCTCTTGTCCTGCTTTTTCTGCCTCAGGTGTGAGTGATTCCATCCTTCTATTTGAAGGGGAAGAGGACCACCTTATCCCATCAACATCGCAGATCTTAGTTGAGAGTGACCTATTTGTGGTGGCGGGGAGAATAATTGGCCATTCCTACTTACATGAAGGCCCACAACTTCATGGGCTGAGCAATGCACTTATCCATGTTCTACTGCATAACGACATGGACACTGCTACAATACAACTGGCAGATGTGGAAGATATGGATTTTAGGGTCACCATCCACATTGCACCTAGTGCCCAGGTATGTAGTAACAGTCTTGGTGTTTTGTCCCAAAAGTTAAATTGTCAAGTGGCACAGAGGCCTGAGGGTCAATCAGTAAGGAGGAAGTAATTATATAATCACTGTTTCTGTTTTATTGTATTGACTTATCAAATGTAATTGGGGTGTGTTTCTTTAGAATTGTGTTAACCTGTTCCCAATTTACAGCATACATTGAAAACCCTGTATTTAGGGTTGCTAATTTGCGTGTGACATTTGTGTGCTAACAGTGGCATGTGACATTTTGGTTCAGCCAGCAAATGTTACAAAGGGGATTCTTCTTTCCCTGCCTGCATTAGCACTGAGTCAGCCTATTCAAGACTTTTGGTGGATTATGTCATAGTATTTGAACTGCAGGTGGCAACAATTTTGTAGTAAAAGATAATTAACAAAGCCAGCACTTAAAGCTGCATGATATAGCTTTTTTTATATTTAAATATTAACTTTTTATTTGCTATTAGTGTAGGAATTGGTCTTAGCAAGGCCCAACAAAATAATTATCATGACATGACACCACATGAGAGCCTGTGAATTAATAATATTATAATTTGGTGTACTGGCTAGTAAAGTGGTGGGAAATCATGGGTGATGCGTTTTGTGCCCTACTCTGGCCCTAGTACACATTGCCTTCCAGGCAGAATTTTGGTAAGTATGGTTCAGTTCAGTGATTATTATGACCAGAGGGGCACCAAAGTACAAAAACCTGAAAAGTTATATCATGCAGCTTTGAGACGACTATAAAACTATTTATAGTGTTCAAGTAAAATAGTAAAATATCCTTTTTTTTTGCTTGTGTTACTGAATTACTCATTTGCTTGTCAGGCAATCCTCAGCAACATTGTCTGGCCAGGGGAAGAGGGTAATGGAGATGATGATGAAGATGACGATGAAGACACTTGCCCAAAGCACCTCAGGGACAGGACAACAGGATTTCTGCACAGATTCATTGAGACAGGTACAATAAATGTAGAATTGTCTCAGTAATACAAGTTCACAACTAAATAACTAAACTAAGAAATGTGTTTTATAACTAAATGTGTTCACATTTTCAGCATCTGCAGAGAAGCTCCAGCAGCTTATAAGATTCTGGGTGGGATGGGAAATCCCTTCACCTCGAATGAAGGTGGAAGTGGTGAGGGGAGAATACTTGAGAGCTTCAACATGCTTCTTAACCCTTCGTGTACCAGGCCATTTCCAGACCTATGAGGGCTTCTGTGACCACATGGAGTGCTGCATTGCAACTCACGACACAGGTTTCGGTCTCATTTAGGTAAATTTCTAAACGATGGTTGATGCAAGAACAAAAAGATAATTTTATTTTGTCATGTTCGATAGTTGACACAAGGAAGAATCCAAGGGCTGTAGATGCATTGTTAGTTTTATTTTTGATGTGTTGCTTACATTGCACATACAATAAAAACTATTTAAAGTTACATTCGATTTTGTGCACAAAACGATTTTCTTTGCCTGGCCGTATATTTCTCAATGGGCATAGAGCTGTATATGCCGTGGTCACTGCGGGTGGAGATATACTCATGAGGGGCGGGATAATGCAAATGAGTTGGATCGTTACGCAACATGATCAATCAGAAATGTGAACTGCCTGATTGAGCTGGTTGAAGCACATGGTTGCAGAAATAGCCTGTTAACAAAAAAATTACTTGATTGTTTTATTTTAAAATAGGTGTTTTAGTAAGCCCATCAGAGACCCAAATGTATGTGCACAAAAACTGAAAAAGTGCATTTTCCATAATAGGGGTCCTTTAAGATTTCAGATTTCCAACAATTTACAGCTAAAGACAAGCATCTTATCTTTTAAAACAACATTTTGGCTTTTCTAATGCAATTCATTGACATGTCTCTGGTTTATCTCCAATGACACCATCTACATACTGAACAACAGCTCTGTAAAGATCAGCACCAAAAGACAGTGATGGAGTAAGAGGGTCGAAAAGTTGACGTAGCGTCTCCATTTCTTCCTCTGTCATGGGGCAATGTGGTTGAGGAACATGGATTCCAATGTGTTCCATCTCAGGGTTCTCCAACTCAGAGATATACTGCCCCTGTAATGTGATTGTGTTATTAACTAACTATCTTAATAGTCATTTCCTGGATAAGGGGTAGTAGTTCACAAGTACTTTTAATTTCAAGATAAAGGAATAACAAAGTTATTACCATGGCTGGGACCGAATGAGATTTGAGCTTGTGTATACAGTGTATATTTTAACTGTAGACAAGGAGGAACTCACCTAAATATTATCAGGAGGATTAATAAGACTTGTGGCACATCCAATTTCCCATAGCTGGTTTGGGGTCAAGTTACGCTCTGATCGCATGGAGTGGTTGTTCCAGCCATCTGTAAAAGTATCCAGATCAGCCTGGATGCGGGGCAGGAACACATATTGGGCACAGAATAGGTGGGTGTAGTTTGATGGGTCGAGTACTACACTCTCCTCTAGACTGCAGGACATCATAATAGATGTTGGACACAACATTCCACACGTCACGCCAGAGGCGTTCTATCCTAAAGGGGAGGAGTAACATCAGTATCAGACAACAGAAACATCTATGATGAAAAAAGCATCTGCTAAATGGCATATATTATGATTATTTTTCTAAATCACTACCACAATGAGCAAGACCACAAATCTGAAGAGCACATAAAGGACATTTCAATTATACTTACTCTTCTTTCACAAATTAATGAATTCGATTACAGTATGAAACATTCATATGAAAATGTAAATGAGAAGACAAACTGCATTACATAAAGTTGTGCATTTTTTGAGAAAGTGAAAGACAGGCTACACGTACACAATCACTGGTTTGAGAATGCATCACACCTAGTTAAAATACAGTGTTAATATAATGGCTTTACTTATGCACATTCTAATGATTGTGCTTCTCATGCTAATTTTGTATAGCACATCTGTGATGGAATAAGACAGTTTACAGGTCTACACACATTCACAAATCACCTTTGGTTGTGGACACTTTTCCCTGAGATAAAGCTTCCCGTGCCACAGCCACGAACTTGAAACATGCATCTTGCTATGTCCACATTTTCAACTCCTTGGTCTCCCCTCACCCTTGATGACCCAAAACAAGGAATATTGTAATTTATAACTGAAAAAAGGCAACATCAAGTATTCAAATAATTACACACTGTTCCACTAAGTTAGATGGCCCAACACAATGCAAATTGTATATTACTGAAAAAACGGCAACATCAAGTGTTAAAATAACACTATTCCACTACGTTATGTACAGTTATGCTATGTGCATATTACACATGAGTTATTGGTGGTGCAGGAAAACTAGAGCATCATGCATGTCTGTGAATGTGTATGTGGGGTGTACTGTGTGTTATGTCGGCACCAGGAAGCCAGAAGGTCAACCTCCCATCTGTAGGGAGACTCGTACCCATTGGGGATTAGACCTGTGAGGGTTGATTGAATTGTCTACAAATCTGTTGGCTCTAGGCAAACTGCAGTCCTCAAAACAAAGATTTGATGATAAAGTGAATGATACAGTGTATTTACAACATTCTACAATGCATAGTTCTTACCTAGATGGAAAGCCATGTTTCCTAGTTGACTCAAGGAAGTATTCAAGAGCTGTAGCTGCCTTGTTGTTATTGGAAGCATGAAGGTACATGATCTAAGGATTCACAGAATTTCCACAAGAAAGACAAATTAACCAAATTGTATGGGTGTCTAGTTATGATGTGTACTGTATGCCAAATTAACAAATCCTTCAGTCATGAAATCACTCACCTTTCTTGAAAACCCATCAATGCCTCCAAAAATCACAATACCGTATCTGTAAATTTACATAACAGTAGAAATAGTTGAGGCATATGTATGGTGTATAGGTGTACTTTCTACTTAATTATAGCACTTTACATACATTGTGGTATGTTATGATGCAGTACAAGTTGGTAGTAGCAGTAATAGTATAATAGTGGTTGTAGTAGGAGTATTAGAACAGATTTGTATAATATGACATGATTTATCAGTTTTCAAAACCACAGAAAAACGGTATAGGCTCAAAGCTACATTATTCAAAATTAAAGTTGTTTCAGGGTAAAATATTGTGCAGGCCAAATTAAATAGATCTTTAATGTTTGCTAAATTTGAAGTAGTGTTATATTAGAAGGACCGAGCTAAGCTGTGTCTAATTAGTTCATTTAGGCCAAAATTCCATGCAATTTTACCAATCTATAAACGAAATAGCAACTATGTGGTATAAATTAGCACCTGCATAGCACTTGCTTACCTTATGAGCTTGTGATTAGTATCCACATGGACGAGTGAAAAGGGATGTGGTACAGAGTACACCCTTCTCACCACACATCCCAGGTTTGCTAGTCTTTCATGTATGCCTTTGGCATCCACCCGATGCATAGACTCCCACACTCTAGCCCACTGTACTCTATGGCCTAAGGCTCTAAGATGCCCTCTGACCATCCTGTAGCCTGTATGAGGAGAATACGATTGAGAGATTTTTCATTTTTGTGAGAAAAAAAATCAATAAAATATATATATTTTTTTTTTTCCAGAATAAGTTACAATTTCACAAGTCAGGTGATAGTAAGGCAATACTGTACATAGAACTGCTGCATCTGTTTTCCTTAAAGGATTTCAGAAGCTGATGTTCAGATTACAGTAAATTACAACCTAATAAAGTACCTACCTAAATTTGGTGAAGTGGCTTTTATTGTACACACCAAATTGTCCAATTCATCATCATTCAGTTGACTGTATGTGTTTCTCACGTTGAATCCCCACACTTGGATCCGGCGATTGATTGTATGCACTGATACCCCAAGCATTTTGGAAATACAAGGAACAGACAGATCCATTTCTATGAGCTCCTGGAGATGGTCTTTGGAAACAGACAGCTTTGGACGTCCCATCCCACCAACTACTTCCTCCACTACCACAGTGGTCCTCCTTCTGTCCATTTCTTCCCATGTCAGACTGATCAGGTAGGAGAGACCCTCGAGAACCTGTTGGTATTGAGCATAGGCTGTTATCGGCTGTTAAAACACATTGCCAAATACATATTATTGCCATCCCATACATACACACGGACATTGGTACTGCAGCGCTCAATGCAATCCCTACGAGAATCCTTGTAAAATATGTCTGAATGTACTGATGCTGAATTCTCTGCAAGTAAAGCCGAACTCTGCTGAACAAGCCGACTCCTCCTTATTTTGTGCGCTGCGAATGAAACAGCCAAGGCCAGGGGCCGAAATCGTTTCAGTACAATTAAGCTGAGTATGGCGTACATCCAATGTAAAGAGGTGTAGGGCCTACAAATGAACACTGACAACAGACAAAGTTGGATTTCAAGCTTTATAACCAAACAATCCAACCTACCTCCTGGGGAAAGGTCATGTGGTCAGCAAGGGAGTTTAGGAGAGCCATTTCATTCATGCAAATAATTTCTGCATGTCTTAGATCCAGTGGCAGTTGTTGCAGAAGGTCGTGCAGTCTTGTACCAAGCTGTCACACGCCACGTGACAATCCCCGGACGGAATAGAGCAGTCTGGAAACGGGTGGAGTTTTCGGTCTACGGACCGGATTCTTTATTATTTCTTTGGAAATGTTCTCTGATCCCGACACGGGCAGAGAACTAGACCGGGAGTTCTTTTAAACAAATAAACAAAATTAAATCTGTCCGTCGCCCTCACGGGTTCGGGACACAAAACCCATACACTTTAAACACAACAAAACTATCAAACAATAACCGGAAACTTTCCAGTTCCCGCTTTCCTTTTACTTCGCTTTTTCTTTCTTTCTTTATTTTCTTCTCCTCGGTCTCCCACGCCTTTTCTTTCTTGTTCCAGCCACCTACTGAAGAGAGCAGAGCAGTTCTCAAGCACACCGATGTGATTAGCAACACCAGACCGGTGCGTGCGTTGGCTGCTCTGCCAGTAGGCGTGGCCGCTAATCGCCCTGATCCGCTGCTGAGACCGACGCCTTCCACCCAAGCCTTTGCAGTTTTGCCGGCCTAGTCACACCTATAGGCGTCATTATTACAAAGAAAGAAATAAAGAAGTATATACCATTTAGCAGACACTTTTATCCAAAGCGACTTACAGTAGTGAATGCATACATTTTCAGTGTATGTGGTCCCAGTGGGAATTGAACCCACAACCTCTGCATTGCCAACACCGTGCTCTACCTACTGAGCTACACAGAACCACTACAATGAGAAATTGTGGAACTTGTATTTTAATAAACATGCTGTAATGCTGTAGGATTTATTTATTCATTCACTCTGAAACTAGTGAAAAATTCATCTTTTTTTGCTATGACGCGAGGAACTGACTATTGACTAATTGTGTGCTAGCATTTTTACTAGATACATGTCCTTGTTTGAGGTGGGTTACTTATTAATTTAAGAATAAACACATTTGTAGCTCATGGAAATGTGCTCCCGTTTATTTCGATATAGTCTCGCTAGCCAGACCTATCTCCACACTACGTTATTTCGATAGGCTACAACTAGCCTATGGCTTGTAATGGAGTAGGCCTATGTTGGTTACAATTTACAAATCTATAAAATTGGAAAACTCGCCAAAATAATAAACTTTTCTATGAACAATAACTAATACTTACCAGATCGTTTGAAAGCCTCGAATTATCATGATTTGCCATTGTGTACAATCTATCAAGCCTGCCCTTTCTGCAGTCTGCTGGACACCGTTCAAATTAATCTTGAACTTGGCGATGCTACGTTCTTGGACACTCAATAGGGGAATATTACACAACATGGCAACCTGATTTCTTCTGGATGCCGATTGGATAGTTTACCGGAAGCGTAAAAACAGTGCCAAAAGTCTGGCTGTAGAAAACAATCTTGTAAACTGAGCGTTGCATGTACAACGAGCTTTGCACGTAAATACTGTTTTCCATTCGTACTATTTCTGTTCGCAAATGGTAAAGTACAAACACAGACCACAAGTTACAAGCTCAAGTCATTGGTTACAAGTACAAAATGTTTTTTTTCAGATTGTTAAAACACAAACTATAAGTTGCAAGCACAAGTCATTGCTTACAGAGACTAAATACTTTTGGCATTCATTTGAGCCCATACACTACACTAGCATTCGTAATCTCCAAGACTGCATATTTCGTCTATACATTTTTGCTGATTGTATTTTCATGTTCTGTAATATGTAAGAGTTATGCAAATTAAAACAAAGTTATCAAGTTGGAGTTTCCTTTAGACCTTTTCTCTATTCAGAATAAATAAAAACGATTACCTGTATTTACAGTATGCAAACCTAAGTAATGTATATTACAGCTGATTTCCTCTATTCTGTTTATTACAGTATACAGTACACTACTGTATAAACATAAAAAAATATACTAAAAATGTTATAAATGGTGCAAAGGTGAAATTAAAACAATATCTAAAGACGGTTGACACAAACCCACTAACAGTTCAGTATGCTTGAAATATCGGTAAGGGGCGGCTCCTCGCTTATCGACCAATTCGCTTAACGACCTAGTTGTAGGAACGGAACTCGGTCGTTAAGTGAGGAGTACCTGTATTTTAAAGCCTTAAATACTGGTTATCTAGTTATCTGACTGTATTAGCTAGCCAGCAAGAAAGTTGCAAATAGACTGTTAGCTCTTTACATGTATTACATGAGCTATCTCAGTCCTTCATCTCTTTCTCTGTCCATCCATCTATCCTACAACTTGAATACATACCTACATTCTAAAATGTAACAAACCTAAAATATTATTTGTTATGTCGAACAGGAACAAACCCAAACGCAGACACAGACAAGGTTAGAATGGAGAGTGATGATTTAATAATAATAGTAATGACAGAGGTAGTGGAAGACGATGAGCTGGACAATGGAAGGGATGCACAGGAGGAGTGGACGAGATGACTGGGCAGACAGGATGAGGGAACCGGAGGGCAAGCTAAGCGTGCAGGCAGGCGGGGCTGGCAGGACGGACAGAGCTGGCAGACAGACGAGGAACGAACCTGAACACAAAGGGAGACAACAGGAACAAGGGTAAACATAAATATAACTCGACACACAAAGAACAGTAAACACAAAGTATTAGATAAGGCTTTCTGAAGTCAGTTTCTACCGAGAAGGGAAAACAACGATCTGACGATGAATGACTGGAAAACCGGGGTAGATATACTGCAGGGCTGATGATCTTGATGGGAGGCTGGTGTGCCGGAACGGACGACGGAATTGGCAACAGGTGAGCATGATGAGGAGTAATGAGGGATGATAATTGAATAATGGAAAATAATAAAACAATTAACACAAACAATCACGAGGGAGAAACAAGACAAAGGAAAAACGAGACAGGAACAAAGGGAATGTGACAATAATTCGTAAAAATGTAACCACCCAATCAGTTTCAAAACCATGCTCTTGTAAAGGCATTCTATTACATGTTCTTGTACATGCGAATATGATCTTATATATTACAACATTTTCCCAGTTTATATTGAAATGTATGCAGTTTAATGTTTCAATGTACTCTGACATGAAAGCATAGAACAAATAAACAATTGGAGATAAACAAAACAATTCCATGATTTATTTTTTAACAAAATGTAATCAACATTTTTGACTCATCAAAGTAGCCACCTTTTGCAGATATAACAGCCAAACACACACATTCTTTCTACAATGGAAATCAAAGTTCTTCCCAACACTGTTGCAGACGTTCCCACAAATGTGTTACACTTGTAGGTTGCTTTGCTTTCACTCTTCTGTCCAGTTCATCCCAAACCAGCTCCATGGGGTTTAAGTCTGGAGACTGTGCTGGCCATTCCATGTTTTGAAGCCTATCGTCTTGTTCTTTTCTTCTAAGGTAGTTCTGACATAGCCGGGAGGTATGTTTTGGGTCATTATCTTGCTGTAGGATGAACCCGACCAACTATGCGCAGACCAGAGGGTATTGCATGGCGCTGCGAAATGCTGTCTTAGCCATTTTGGTTCAGGGTGCCAGTCACTTTGTGCAAGTCGCCGACTCTGGATCCAGCAAAAGAGCCCCAGACCATCACGCTTCCTCCTCCATGTTTGGCAGTTGGTGTCACACACTGAGAAACCATCCTTTCGCCTATTCGGCGTACAAAAACCCTGCGTGATGAACCGAAGATTTCAAATTTTAATTCATCAGTCCATAAGACCTTCTTCCAGTCTTCAGTAGTAATGCATTGTAGCTGACTCCATTCAATCCCCTTCCTTGGAGGTCACTAGAGGTGTTCCACAGGGTTCAATCCTTGGTCCTCCACTCTTTACTTTATACATCAACAACATTGCCTCATTTACAAATGACTGTAAGGTACATTTTTATGCTGACGATACAGTAATTTATTCATCTCCTTCATTGGGTGGTGCATTATCCATTTTACAGTCAGCTTTTAACTAATTTCAGTGCTCACTTAGAGTGAAACTTGTTTTAAATGCGTCGAAAACAAAAATCATGCATTTTTCAAATCACCGCTCCATGAAGGAATCTACTGATAAGATGTACACTTTAGATGGGTCTATAATTGAAAGAGTATCCTTTTATAAATACCTTGGGATTTTTATTGATGAGAAGCTGTCCTTCAAGACACATATAGATGGTCTTCGTAAAAAACTACGGGTGAAACTTGGATTTCTCTACAGAAAATAGAATGTGCTTAATTCAGTCCACATTCTTGTCAGTAATAGATTATGGTGATATTATTTATATGCATGCTTCCTCTACTACCCTCAAACAACTCGATACTGTTTACCACTCTGCACTTCGTTTCATCACAGGTGACCATTTTAGAACGCATCATTGTGCATTTTATCAGGCAGTTGGATGGTCTTCCCTGGCCACCAGAAGAAAACAGCACCTTCTCCTCTATGTTTTTAAGGGGATCTTACAAAAGCTTCCCTTTTACATGAATTCTCTTTTAACATTGCACTCAAGTTTTTATCAGACAAGATCTCAGGATTGGATTACTCCTGAAGTCCCACGTGTCAGAACTGAGTTAGGTAAAACTGCTTTTTGCTATTGTGGGCCTAGAGCTTTTAATGAGCTTCAGGAGACCTTCAAACTGGACTCTGTGGTCTCCATAGGAACTTTTAAAAATATGCTTAAGGATATAGAGTTAGTGGTATGTGAGTGTTTCTAAATTTATCATAACTATTGTAATTACTACTATTGTAACACTAGTTTCTTCTTATTATTGTTATTTTGTATGATGCTTTCATCTATTTTCATTGTCCTTGTCGTATTGTTTGTTTATGTGTAATTTATATAATTGTTTTGTAATCAGGGCACCATTGTAAATGAGACCTTGGTCTCAATGGGCTCCCCTGGCTAAATAAAGGTAAAATAATACAAAAATACAAAAAATAGTCCACTGGTGGTGCTTCATGGCCCAGGCAAGCCTCTTTTTCTTATTTTGCCATGAGAAACAGACCTGTCAAACCTGCACCTCAAAGTCCTCTCTTCACAGTTGAGACTTCTTTACTTCGACCAGTGTTAAGCTGTGCTTGAAGCTGTTGTCCTGTGAGCCGCCTATCACGCAAGCTGTGGACTCTCAGAAACTTGTCTTCTGATTTTGTTGTGGCTTTGGGTCTGCCAGATCTCTTCTTGTCAGAGTTTCCTCCAGTTTCCAAGTGCCTTTTCATGGTGTAGGAAACAGTACTCACTGACACCTTGGCCTTCTTTGCAATTTCTCTAAAGGAAAGACCTACACTTTTAAGGGTTATAATGGTCTGTCTGTCTTCCTTCATTAATTGCCTTTTTCGCACCATTATGATAGCAATATACTACTTCCTGCAGTGCAATATTGTCCAAATAATGCTTCAGAGGGTGTAGTAACAGAGTCTATTCCAACACTGCTTTTATACAGACAGAGGGGTTGTAAGTAATCAACAATGGTTGGGACACCTGTAGGAATTGTTTGCATCAACTTTCAAGGCTTAATTGACTTCCATTGCTGCAACACAGCTGTAAGTTGTTAACCCATTACTTGTGAAAAGGGCCTTTTTTTATAACTCTGAAATTTACATTATTTTTCAGTTTTTGGTAACCTAAACGTATTTTTATTTTATTTTTTACCTCTGGCAGTTTATTTCTTACCTTTGTACCATTTCAAGTTATTCACTGGACTTGAACTGCTTAAATTTCAGTAAAAACTGGAAAAATGGGGTTGTTCTAAAACTTTTTACCAGTAGTATATATATATATATATATATATATATAAATATATATATAAAATTGTACTGTAATCCCTCCTCATTATTTTTTCTACCTTTGTAGAACCTGCCATGCCATAGACCAAAACCCGGTACTACAGAACCACTCCTGTGTGCAGCGAATGCCCTGTCGGCTTCCCTCCCCACTCCCTTAGGCGGACAACCAATTGCCGGTCCCGGTGGCACTCCCGGCCAGAGTCGACTCTGGGGCACCCAGTGGGATCAAACCCTGGTCGCCATGGCCAGCGTTGGACGTTGAAACCACTGGACCATGACGAGGAGTTTTTAGATGTGGTTAATGACTGCTTTTTGGTACAGTCTGTTACTCAGCCCATGAGAGGGAAATCAATACTGGATCTGGTTTTGTGTAATAATCCTGAAAGAATGTGCAGCTCAGAGGTAGTAGTAGGACAAGTGATCAAGTGAACTTCAGACAAATAAGGCAGCAGGACCCATTGGCATATATCCCAGAGTACTCAAAGAACTTGGGGAAGTTATAAACCATTGAGATATTTTTATGCAATCCATAAACACTGGAGAAATACCAGATGACTGATAGCAGGGTAGTATAGTTCCAATATATAAGAAGGGGGCCGTACTGACCCAGTGAACTATAGGTGTTAGTTTAACTTGCATTTCATATAAAATACTGGAATGTATTATTAGAGACAAGTTGGAGTCATTCTTGAAAAATATTAGTATTTTATTTTATGTGACCTTGCCAGCCTTCTGTACTTCTAATTTGATTTGTTTGGTGGGGTGGGAGCAGGGTCACAGGTGCTTTTTGCCTGTTGGCTAGTCTTGTTTTGGGATCTGGTGAGCTACAAGCGGAACTTGTAGGCAGAAATGCGGGGTGTGTGAATAATTCTCCCGTTTCTGGTAAATTTTTTATTTTGGGGTTTCGGATTGATAGGGACATGTTTTTTTTCTTTATTTGTATTAACACTCAATCAGTTGCTCAGTACGTATGATACTCATGACTGAACTGAAGATTTTAAGTTTAAATGTTAGAGGGGTGAATCTCCCCAATAAAAGGATGCTAGCTTGGACCCCTCCGGAGAAAGGGGGTGCATATCGTGTTGCTCCAGGAGACTCATTTGTTGCGTGGAGATGCTACTCGTATATCTAATAAAACTTTTCAGGTGATCGCTTCATCCTCTGCCACTAATAAAACTAGGGGAGTTGCGATCGTCACCCGTCGTAGGTTGAAGTGTGATGTTCTGGGGATGTGGTCTGATGCAGAGGGTAGGATGGCTATTGCCAAGATTCGACTGGAGGGTAGGAATATTGCCCTGGTGTCTGCTTATGCTCCAGATACTTTGGATAAAGGATTCTATGATCTTTTGACTAAAACATAATTGGGTTTGGCCAAATATAGATTTATTATTGGCACTGATTTCAATGTGGTGTGGCTGAGGGGAGGCAGCAGAAGTTGGCAACTAAAGCGCTGCGGAAATAGGCTGGTGGCACCGGCGTTATTGATCTATGGTGGACGATAAATCCGTCTGCTAGGGACGTCTCCTTTTTTTCGGTCAGACACAACTATTTTTCTAGGATTGATTTTATTTTTGCTTCCTGTGATCTCCTGCATGAGATTAGTAGCGTTTCTCTTTTACCTTTTACACTCTCGGATCATAAAGCAGTGATTTGCGCAGCCTCTCTCCGCATTAATCCAGCAAGACCAGCCAGATGGCGGTGTAACGCTACTCTTCTGCGTAATGAGTCGTTTAAAATACAATTTGAAGCTAAATTATCAGATTTTTTAATATTAACAGAGGCTCTGTCGATGATCCGAGAGTGTTGTGGAATGCAACTAAGGGCTTTATCAGGAGCAACACTATTTTCTTCCACTTTAAGTAAAGCATGCGCTGCTAGACTGCAGGATTTGGAAACACAATTTGCAGCTTTGGATAATTCTCTCCAGATACATTTTACTGATAATATAGCCTTACAGCGCAATCTGATCAAAAAGGAAGTAAATTCACTACTTAAAAGGTGGGCCGAATTCCTCATACACCGAACGAGACAACACTACTATTTCAATAGTTCTAGACCTAGTCATCTCTTGGCGATGAGACTGTTACGACCCCGAGGTGTTTAGGGGTACTGGGGAGTGCGTAACATAAAATAAATAAAATAAGGATCGGGTGATGAACAAAATGGGTGTAAATAATAAAGCCAAGGCAAGAGGGAAGGTGCAGTCGGTGTTTATATACATATATATAAGTGACAGTAGTGAGGCTATTTACATTTATACAAAAGTTAAATACTAACACAAAGACACAAGGCCAAGGGACATGGATGTTGCCAAAGAAATGAACTAAATAAAACAAAACAGGGCTAGCTACAAACAAAAACTAGGATAGGCTGACTATCTAAACTTTTATACAAAACAAAAGTCTACCTATCTAATCTACACTAGCTACCCATAAGCAAAGGTACACAGATGGCAACCACCCCTTTCCTAATGTGTCAATACACAGAATCGACTTACGAATGAAAATGTATAGAGGCCTCCCTCTTACCTATCCCAAGGCCTATGTGGGAACAAACAGGGAATACAACCATACACTTTCAGTCTTTCAGTGTCTCACACTCTCTCTCTCTTCTCTCAAATACCACAGCAGAAACAAAAAGGCAGGGTTCTTGCAGGAAGTAGTCACAGGGTTTTTATGGAAGGACAGGTGATTGATGGAGGCAGGACCAGGACATACAAATGATTGACAGCGGGGAAAGCGAATGGAATGGTGAATGGAATGGCGGAACTCCTGCAGAACAACACGGAGAAACAAAGAGAAAGACAAAAACGCACATACACGTGGAACGTAACAGAGACTCCGCTCTAACGAGCACTTTGCTGACATCATGTCCATTAAGTCTAAAGATGGGGTGGTTCGTACAGATCCGGTGCAAGTCAACGATACTTTTTGCTCCTTCTAGGCTGAACTCTGCAGCTCAGAGGTGATTCACGATCAGACTACATGTGACAATTTTCCCCGGCTCTCGGGAGATGAATCTGAGGTGCTAAATTCTCCCTTCTCTCTTGAGGAACTTAAAAAGGCCATGAGCGACATGCATAGGGGTAAATCACCGGGTCTGGATGGAATACCCCTAGAATTTCATATTTATGGATTCAAGATAAACTGGGCTAAGTCGGCTCTCTTGCTGTTAAATGAGGCAATGAGAAACTCAAGTGTTCCACCTATAGTGCCAGTGGTCCAACACTTTAAATATCTTGGGATGAGGTCTTCCCCTCTTTGCGTATTACAGCAAAGAATAATTTTGAGGATTCCCTCAATAACATTCTATTGGATTTGGCCCGATGGTCATCCCTGCCCAACTCTCTTCGTGCCTGTGTTTCCACAGTGAAGATGACCGTGCTCCCCCGCATACATTTTGTATCTTCCATGCTACCGCTTCCTCCTCTGCCGTTATACTGGAACAAACTACAGACTGCGATTTCCAAATTTGTTTGGAAGGGTAAACGTCCACGCATCAAACTCACTACAATGCAGAGTGGGAGGCTGGACGGTGGCCTGGCTCTCCCTAACTTTAAATTCTATTACTGGGCTTTCACACTACTGTGAGGGCTGGTAGGGGTGAGGCCCAAGCGCGACCAATAGTGAATAATAAGGATGACACTAAAACCCAATAGGGAGCGAGGGGCGTTAACCCACGAGAATTAGTTACAGAAAATAAAGTCAAACTCCCAACGTACAACGAAATAATAACTACCACAATTAGAAAGGGCGAAATAAAAGCGGTCCGCGAACGGAACCGAACGATAGTAAAAACTGAAATTACTGACGTGTAGCCCAACGCCACACGCGGAGGAAAAAAGGGAAATGAAATAACTTGTCGCAACAAGCGAAAAGAAAACAAAGCTGGAATAAAACCCAGAAGCCTAAGACGCAGCTTAGGAAACGAAACAACGAAAATAAGTGCCCTGGGTATGTCGGTAAGTAACCCCGAAACACAGACCAAACAAAATAAGGAGAAAACTAGACTTCCGTAGAAGTGGCGAGAAAGTTAGAGAGAAATACGACTTTCCTAAATAAGTATTTCTCAATAGTTTTTCTAAGTAAGATTTTTCTAAATAAGTTTTTCTAAGTAAGTTTTTCTAAGTAAGTCTCAAGACAGATACCGCACCGGCTTCAACGCCAAATGAATTAGACACTGAAGCACAGAGTAGTGAAAGCAGCGAGCTTAAGTAGGCAGAGAACACCTGAAAACAATCCGCTAATTAGCTATGGAGATCAGCAGGAACGCACTCAAACCAAGGAATAAGGAGCAGCCCCAGACGCAGCCTTACGCCTGTGAAAGTCGGGGCTAAACAGGCACTCAAACCATGACAGGACCCCCACTAAGGAGCAAGCGGCCCCAGAGGTCTTTCAGCCTTCGCCTGTGAAATGTTCCTCGCAAATGTTCCTAGCAGGGACACATGAGCGCTCCTCAGGCCCATAGCCCTCCCAATCGATGAGAAATTGTCTACCCCTACCCACCCGTCTTTCAGCCAGAATCTGGCGAACTGTATACACCGGTCCCCCACCGACGAACCGAGGGGGGTGGCGGGGCATCAGCGGGAGCCAAAGCGCTAATAAGAAGTGGCTTGATACGGGAGATGTGGAAGGTAGGGTGAATTTTCATAGCTGGCGGCAATTGCAACCGCACCGTGACGGGGTTAATTTTGCGGGTGATCTTAAACGGGCCGACGTAGCGGGGTGCCAGTTTACGAGATTCGACTCACAAAGGCAGATCCCGAGTGGACAGCCATACCCGCTGTCCTACCCCGGCGTGGCCCGACGGTGCCTGTCAGCCAGTCTCTTCTGGGTCGAGGACGCCCGCAGTAATGCTGACCGGACTCGCTTCCAAGTAGACCGACACTGCTGAACAAACTGGCCCGCAGAAGGGACACCAATATTCTCCTCTAGGTCAGGGAAGAGTGGAGGCTGATACCCTACTCGGGCCTCAAATGGCGAAAGGCCTGTGGAGGCGGCGCGAAGGTGTTATGGGCATACTCGGCCCAGGGGAGGTACTGACTCCATGAAGTGGGGTTAGCATTGGCCAGGCAGCGGAGAGTATTCTCCAGCGTCTGGTTAGTGCGCTCTGTCTGTCCGTTAGTTTCCGGGTGGAAGCCCGAGGAGAGACTGACAGAGGCACCAAGCTGGGAACAAAATGATCTCCAGAAGCGGGCGACAAACTGAGGACCTCGATCCGATACCACGTCCATGGGTAAACCATGCAGTCGGAAAACGTGGTTTATGATAAGCCGTGCAGTCTCCGGCGCCGAGGGCAGTTTAGGCAGGGGGATAAAATGGCCTGCCTTAGCGGTCAACAACCACTAAAATGGCTGTATTGCCTTCTGAAAGTGGCAGCCCGGTGATGAAGTCTAAGGCAATGTGACTCCATGGCCGACTGGGAATGGGGAGAGGACGTAAGAGTCCCGAAGGTGGAAGGTGGGAACCCTTACTCCGAGCACAAACTGGACAAGCGGCAACAAACTCCCGAACATCGCTCTCTATCCCAGGCCACCAAAAGCGCCCGCCACAAAGTCTTTAGTCCTGTGGACCCCTGGATGACCCGTGAGACGCGAAGCATGTCCCCACTGGAGGACCTGAGATCTGACTCTAGCCGGAACAAAAGACGACCAGGAGAACCACCCCCCGGATCTGGCTCCAATCGTTGGGCCTTACGCACAACACCCTCGATCTGCCACATGACAGGGGCCATGATCTGGCCTGCAGGAATGATGGGTTCCGGTGAGCGATCGTCGTCGGAACGGTCGAAAATCCGAGAGAGAGCATCAGGCTTAACGTTCTTCGACCCAGGACGGTATGTTAATAAAAAATTAAAACGGGTGAAGAACAGAGCCCAACGGGCCTGCCGCGAATTGCGCCTTTTAGCCGTCTGGATGTACTGGAGATTCTTGTGATCCGTCCAGATGGTGAAAGGGTGTTCGGCCCCCTCCAACCAATGACGCCATTCCTCTAACGCTAATTTAACTGCTAGGAGTTCCCGGTCTCCTATATCATAGTTCCTCTCTGCCGGTGTCAGGGCCTGAGAGAAATAGGCACACGGATGGAGCTTCTGATCCTGGGGTGCGTGTTGAGACAAAATAGCTCCTACCCCCACCTCAGAAGCATCAACCTCTACCACAAATGGGAGGGACGGGTTGGGAGTAACCAAGATGGGCTCAGAGCTAAACCGTCTCTTAAGTTCCGCAAAAGCGGCCTCCGCTCGTGGATTCCACTGGAACCGCGAGGATGCAGTCTTTTTGGTCAATGCAGTGATGGGGGCAGCGAGCGTACTAAAATTGCGAATAAATCGCAGATAAAAGTTAGCGAACCCTAAAAACCGCTGAATGTCCTTAATGGACCGCGGGTGGGCCAGTGCGTAAACCGCCGAGACCTTTTCTGGGTCCATTTGGACCTTCCCCTCAGCCACAATGAACCCTAAAAATGACACTACGGGGGCATGAAAACGCACTTCTCTGCCTTGACGAACAATTGTGCCCTGAGCAGAGCCTTTAAAACCTGCCGAACGTGTGTAACGTGCTCCAGTCAAGCTGTTAGAAAAAATCAGAATATCATCTAGGTAGACAAAGACAAATTTCTCTAACATCTCTCTGAGCACGTCATTGACGAACGCCTGAAACACCAAAGGGAGCATTAGTGAGCCCAAATGGCATCACTAAGTACTCATAGTGCCCACTATGAGTATTAAAGGCTGTTTTCCATTCATCTCCCTTACGCATACGCACTAAATTATAGGCGTTACGAAGGTCGAGTTTGGAAAACACCTTAGCTCCCTGGAGACGTTCGAATGCAGAGTTCATAAGAGGTAGGGGGTAGCGGTTTTTAACAGTGATGGTATTAAGACCTCTATAATCAATGCAGGGCCTTAATCCCCCATCCTTCTTTTGGACAAAGAAAAAACCCGCACCAGCCGGAGAAGTCGAGGGCCTAATGAGCCCGTTAGCCAATGCCTCTTCAATATACTCCTTCATGGCGGTGCTCTCGGAGCCGATAGGGAGTAGAGTGAACCCCTAGGTGGGATAGTGCCCGGTACAGGTCGATCGCACAATCATAGGAACGATGGGGCGGCAAGGTAATGGCCCGCTGCTTGCTGAAAACCTCGGCTAAGTCAGCGTATTTGGCCGGCACGTTAGTGGGTAAGGGGAAATCGAGTGACCCTACTAAACCCGCAGCTGCATTTATAGAGAACTCGTCAGCAAAGTCCTCTGGCTCCTCAAAACCCCTCTATGGAGGTCTCATCCCAGAGGTTGTCCCCATCCGCCACAGAGTCCCAGGATAAACTCTCCTGTCCTCTCCATGATCCTCCTAAATCCGTAGGATATTCCTCCTCACCCTCATCGCTGTCAGATTCGGTCTCTGTGATACACCCCCTACTACTTGAAAAGGGTGGTGATGTCAATAGACAATGAGACGAACACTGAGGACCCCACCGCAGAATGGTGTTATGACCATTACCCCAATTAACCTGCGGCGTGTGTCGGACTAACCATAAATGGTCTAAAACGAGAGGGAAGGCAGGGGAGTCTACTAAAAAGAACCTAATGCGTTCCCAGTGCCCCTGGTGAGACACCTGCATATCAATTTGACCAGTGGTCTCTTTAACCACCCCTGTACCTAATGGACGACCATCGAAGCCCGTAATAAAACGGGAACGGGATAATGAGTGAATGGGTAAACTCATTCTCCTAGCCCACTGAGCGTCCGCGAAACACTCAACAGCTCCGGAGTCAAGGAACGCGTCCACTGTAATGGAGTGCTGGCCCCATAATAAACGGACAGGTAAGAGGGTTCGGAAGCCTGTGGTGGTGGGTCTCGCTAGTGGCTTCCGTCCAGCTAGCGAGACGTGCGGTTTCCCGACAACCTTGGGCAGTTGTCCCTACTGTGCCCCCAGCGTTTACAGTAGCGACAGCTTTCGTCACGGGTCATGCCCCGTGGAGACTCACGCAGTGTCGAGCTGTCCACCTGCATGGGTTCCTCTCTATGAGAGAACGAGCGGGTGGAGGAGGGGGTCGGAACGTGAAAGCGCTCCGAGCGATCCTTCCTCTGACCTCGCTCTCTCTCCCTCTCTCTGATACGGTTATCTATACGGATAGCAGTGGAAACCAGAGCATCAAAAGAGGTAGGAGGTTCGAGCACAGACAGGACGTCTTTAACCGGGTCAGACAGTGCGTTGAGGAACAGTGTGGACAAAGGACCCTCTGGCCACCCTGTCTCCCCTGCCAGTGATCGAAATGTTATAGAGAACCTGGCCACTGTATCAGTACCCTGGCGAAGACGGGTTAGCCTCATGGCTGCCTCCTGACCGGAGATATCATGGTCAAACACCAATGCCATCTCTTTCATAAGTTGATCCGCATTATTCATCATGGCGGATTTAGACCTAATCAGAGGGTCGGCCCAAGCGAGAGTAGTCCCAGTTAGCAGAGAGAGAATAAATGCCACCCGGGAATCATGTGTGGAAAAGCGTGAGGGCTGTGCCTTAAAAAAATTAAACACTGGGAGAGGAACCCCCTACATTTTCTAGACTCCCCATCATACCTGAGGGGCAATTGGAGCTTGGGCTCTTTAATGGTGAGAGGATCAAGTTGAGGAGGAGGAGGATTAATAAGGACTGGTGATTGTGCACTTAACGTCATACGACGGAGATTGTCTGCTAATTCACGCAGACCCTCACCCTGGCTACGCAACTGAGCAACCATTTCCCCCTGTTGTTCTAAAACAGCCTGTTGTTGAATCTGGAGGACGTGAATGCCTTCCGCATGAGATGTTAAGGCTGCCTGTTGTGTAGCCAATACCTGGTCTAAAACCTGGGTGGTCGCTGGTGCCTGCATAAGGGCTTCAGTGTACTGTGAGGGCTGGTAGGGGTGAGGCCCAAGCGCGACCAATAGTGAATAATAAGGATGACACTAAAACCCAATAGGGAGCGAGGGGCGTTAACCCACGATAATTAGTTACAGAAAATAAAGTCAAACTCCCAACGTACAACGAAATAATAACTACCCCAATTAGAAAGGGCGAAATAAAAGCGGTCCGCGAACGGAACCGAACGATAGTAAAAACTGAAATTACTGACGTGTAGCCCAACGCCACACGCGGAGGAAAAAAGGGAAATGAAATAACTTGTCGCAACAAGCGAAAAGAAAACAAAGCTGGAATAAAACCCAGAAGCCTAAGACGCAGCTTAGGAAACGAAACAACGAAAATAAGTGCCCTGGGTATGTCGGTAAGTAACCCCGAAACACAGACCAAACAAAATAAGGAGAAAACTAGACTTCCGTAGAAGTGGCGAGAGTTAGAGAGAAATACGACTTTCCTAAATAAGTATTTCTCAATAGTTTTTCTAAGTAAGATTTTTCTAAATAAGTTTTTCTAAATAAGTAAGTAAGTTTTCTAAGTAAGTCTCGAAGACAGATACCGTACCGGGTTCAACGCCAAATTAATTAGACACTGAAGCACAGAGTAGTGAAAGCAGCGAGCTTAAGTAGGCAGAGAACACCTGAAAACAATCCGCTAATTAGCTATGGAGATCAGCAGGAACGTACTCACAAGGATAGAAAAAGAGTACCCACACGGGGCTAAACAGGCACTCAAACCATGACAACTATGACCACTTGTCACTTGGTTTGATGCTGCCGCCTCAGTGTCATGGCGGGCATTAGAGGAGAGCATTGTCCGTCCCTTACAATTGAGGGATATACTCTTTTCCAGTATCTCCACGAGAAAATGTAAAACCCGATTTGGCCCAATAGTGTCACAGTTGGTATCGGTTTGGAGGGCGGCTGAGAAGCTGTGCAAGGTCTCCTCTAAGTGGTACCTTTTCTCCCCAACATTCCACAATGTGGGGCTTCTGATAGGGGGCCAGCCCATTAAATTTCCTAATTGGAGCGGCAGAGGTGTTCATGCCCTGGGCGATATTTATGGAGATGAGGGTCTGCGTTCATTTCAAGATTTGCGCACTCCGTTTGATCTTCCCAGTACCTAATTTTTATTTCATTTACAACTAAGGACGGCTTTGAGGTCCCACGGTGTTCCATGGTGGTCGTCAATTTCAATGCATCCTTTCCACCGGGTGAGATCTGGTATCGATGGCACGAGGGGTTGGTTTCAGCGGTGTATGGATACTTTTTGGAGAAGTCATATAGACCTTTAGTGGTTGATGCAATGTGGAGAGGCGATCTGCCAGGTTTGGACCCAGAGTTCGACTGTAATACCGTCTGGTCCAACATTCTATTGGCCTCCAGGAATCTAGATCATCAACAGATCCATTATAATTTTGTACATAGAGTATATTTGACTCCTCACAAGCTTTGTTGCATCACAAATGATCCAAATTGTAAGCAAATTCTGGGAGTTGGTCGCCTATAAACTTAACTTTCCACTTTATTGTCCGTTGCTATACCTCCAGTCCCTTCTGTCCTCATTCTAAATAATTTTTCCCTTCTACACATGTTGCACACGAAAAAACGAGTCTGCCTGGCTGGCCTTACGGCCACAAAGAAAATGTTGGCGGTCCACTGGAAGCCGCCTCAGTGTCTTTCTGTTCGTCAATGGGTTTTTCTTTTTCTTGATATAATTTATTTAGAGTTTGTGTGGCGCGAAGCCATGGGGCTAAGGAGGACTGCATTCATTTATGGACTTCTATTTCAGTTGAAGTTAAAAACCTTTTGCTTTGGATCAGTTTTTCTGTTAACTATGTCTGTATGTCCCTGGGATGGGTGGGGGGCGTGGGTTTTTGTTTTCTTTTTGAATTTGTTGAAGTATGGGTTTGTCGTGTTAAAACAAAATAAAATAAAAACTTGATCACAAAAAAAAGAAAAATAATAGTATTTTAAGGGAGAGCCAACATGGTTTTCTTAAGGGGAGGTCATGCCTAACAAACCTCAAGGATGTGCAGAGGCTACAAAGTGTTTTGACTTGAACTGTTTATATTATATATTTTGACTTTCAAAAAGTATTTGACAAAGTACCACTTGAGAGGCTCATTGTTAAAATGAATTCAGTAGGAATTACAAGAGTTGTTTCAAAGTGGGTTAATAATTGGCTGCAAGGGTGAATACAAAGCATAACAGTAGGTGGGGTCATATCTGTCCTAGGTGCTGTGGGCAGTGGAGTCCCACAGGGATCAGTGCTGGGACCTCTGCTCTTCCTTATTTACAGAAATGATCTTGATAGGGATATTAGTAGCAAAATAGTAAAATTTGCAGATGATACTAAACTTGGGGGTTTAGCAAACAGTTTGGAATTGACTAAGGCAATCCAAGATGATTTAAACAAAATCCAAGAATGGGCAGAAACATAGCAGATGACATTATTGCCAAGTATTGCTAAATGTAAAGTTATGCATGTGGAAAATAATAAAATAAGACAGGAGTATTTTATGGGAGGAGAAAAATGAATAGGTGTTCAATTTGAAAAAGACTTAGGAATTGTAATTGATTGAAGTCTAGCTGCATCTAAGCAGCGTGTTACAGCAGTGAAAAAGGACATCAGGATGCTAGGATACATAGCAAAAAGTACTGAGTATAAATCAAAGGAGGTTATGTTAATGTTATAGAATACCTTTGTCAGACCTCGCTTTGAGTACTGTGTACAGTTCTGGGCACCACACTACAAGAAAGATATAGAAGCTCTTGAGAAAGTTCAAAGAAGGGCAACTAAATTGGTACCTGGTATGAAAGGTAAAAGTTATGAGGATAGACTTATGGCGCTCAATCTATTCAAGCTTAGCAAACAGAGATTTAGGGGGGATTTGATTGTGGTTTTTAAATTCCTAAAAGGGATTAACAAAGTGAACTACCAAAGATTTTTTCAAGATACGTTCAGTTAGCAGAACAAGAGGCTACAGGTGGAAATGAGTAAACCGCAAATTCCGCACAGATATACAAAGTCAGCCGTCATGAGAGGGGGAGGGGGTGAGGAGGCAGAGGAGAGAGGAGAAAGTGGAAAACAGCTAAGTTAGAAGCAGCCGATTGAAACTTATGAGTGACAGAAGGTAGTTTAGGAATGGAACAGTGTGCATTAATCAGTTAGGTTGTTTAAAAGCAATAGCAATATGCGAATGAACAAAAAACAGCATTACAAATGCAACCTAAAAATGCCATCAATGTGGGTTGTGTTAACATCCAAATACGTATAAAGTACAGTAATAAAAAGCCAAGCTACATGTTCTGTCCTCCGCATACATAGCTGAGCAAGAGTAGACGTACAGCTAAACACTAAGCATTAAAATGCAGAATGAAGACCCAAACACGGAAGAAAAGTTTGAACTTTACTTGTGTCCTGTCCAACATGCTTTCCTTACATGCTTTTCCGTTTTGTGAAACAAATAATAAAATGTACAAAACATCCTTAATGTCTTGTAAATACACCCTTTTTAAAAACAAAGCTACTGCAATGAATAAGTATCCACTGTAAATATTTGCACACATCTATGTAGACTGTTAATGGTTACATAATGCAAGAAGTACAATGAACTGACCACAATACATTTTGTTGCATGTAGTAACAAAAAGCTGTTTATGTACACAGCACCACAACATGAAGGCAAACACATAAATATATGCAAAATCTTGCTAAATAAAGTATAAAGATGAGAAAACGTACAAGCAAAGCTTCCCCAAGGCTCAACGTGGACAGAAGAGTCCAGACTTTACAGAAGACTAAAGAAGATTAATAAGAACTACTCCCAGCAATGTTTCTGCATTGAATTACTGAGAGAAAATGGTTGACCTTCAACTATGACCGTGTCATGTGACTGACCCGACCAATATAAAAATAGAAGAACTCAACAATAGGTTGTTTACTGACTGTACTGACACGTGCTACTTCACTTGGTGGTCAAGAAGTGAAATCATGGAAGGAGGCAACGAGCAGTTCTCGGTTTATGTAAACAGTTTATAAGCCAATGTTCGAGAGGGATACAAACTAAAGATCAAAACATATGATGGAAGAGATCCATATTGTATGAAAAGGAATGATTTCTCACAATAAATGAAAGATCTGCCCACTGTTGATATTCTGCTCTCGTCACATGTATGAATGGGACTCCGCAGACAGTGAACAGATCCACACCACAAGCTGTTGCTTCAGTTGGCATGTTTACTTGTAGTTGTAGAATTCTGTAAAACTGATACAAAAATAAATATTGACCATAACCAAATAAAATGACTTCCTATCACAGGATCGATTCAGATAAGTACCTTGTCTTCATAGTAGCCTAACTAACAGGCGTTTGCATGCTGCAAACATAAAAACAATGCATAACCAAGACGTGCAAACTAGCTATATGAAACCGTGCTAGCTAATTAGCATGAGAATGGCAAGACAACGTTAGCTAGATTACCATTAAATGGCAAACCAATGCTAGCTAATTAGCAAGAGAATTGCAAACTAACGTTAGCTAGCTTAGCATGTACATCGCAAACTAATGCTAACTGGACATTCCTTTGAAACATTACACTGTTTAACGTTTCTGTAGACACTCTTAAAACAGGTATCTACCACATCTACAGCATTCATATAAACAGTTTGCAACAATTACTCACAGCTATAAGTTTCGCTGAGGGTATGAAAGTAGAGCTGAGAACACCTGTGTCCTTTCACCAACTTGTAACATTACAGTCACGTAGGCACTGCCAATATAAACATAAGTGTCCTTTCACAAGGCGCCACAAGAGGGAGCCCATTGCCTAGCATAGGGCAGAACACTCCCTCCCTGTTACTCCCTACATTATTCCTGTTCTTTTGGAAGGAGTAGAACAACTTCTGAGGTAGGTCTCTGGAACACTTTAGGGTTTCATTCTTTGATGATCTTAACTTCAACTTTGCATACTTTTCCATCTTTGCTTGGCATGATCTCTGTGATGACTCATGAGGCCATTTATTTATTTTGACTTGGGTGTCTTTCAGCAAGATGAGATCTCCAACTTGAAGATTGGGCTTGTTCTCTTGTTCTTGCTATTTCTTTTGCGGTTGTAGCATAGAAAGGAACTTCTCCCTCCAATGCTTCCAGAAGGTTCTCCACCTGTCTCCACTGCTTAGAGTAAAGGTCGCTAAAGGACTGAGGTCTCCTGGAGGGGCAGGTAAGGTTTCAATCTTCTGGGTCAGGATCATCGCGGGGGTCAGTATGGTGGGTGCGTCCGGGTCTGTAGACACTGGGACTAATAGCCTGTTATTCATTATAGCCATTACCTCTGCCATCAGAGTGACCAGTGCTTCATGTGAGAGACGGGAGCTATGCTGATCATCCTTTGACACACTCCTCCCATGTGGGATACGTGAGGAGAGTTGAAAGTCCAGGTGCATCCTTGATCTTGAAGGTAAGTTCTCAATTCTTTGTTGTTAGCGTTTATGTTCAGTTCTCTGCAGTCGCCAACAAAGTTGGTATCTCTATTTGACCTGATGAGTTTGACTGGTCCTCTGGTTGAAATGAACTGTGTCAAGGCATTGAAGCTTGAGGTTGACATTGTTACTATCATCTCAATGTGAACAGCTTTTGTGTTAAGGCACGTGAAGAGCACTGCCCATCTTTTGCTCTCTGCGGAGCCCCCTCTGGTTTGTTGGGTCGTGACATTCCATGGACTAAAGACATCCAGGCCTACTTGGGTGAATCTATCTGATGCATTTATGGATGACACTGGAAATAGCTTTCTTGCTTCCAAGAATCCTCAATCCTGGTGGGCATACTGCACCTTCCATAAGGTGGCGTCCTTGATGAGCGACATCTTTAATGTCTCACTAATAGGGTAGAGATGTGGTGGAGTTTGTGGACTTTCTGATAGGTGTAACTCTCCGGGTTGTGTTGTGGATGTATCCTAGCATGATCTTGCTATCTGTGTAGAACTTTGTTGCTTGAAACTCAACGTCCATTTCTTCCATAATTACATCTACCACTTCTACTGCTACTGCGTGGGATTGTGTGAGCTGGTTTGGGAGCTAGCTTGGACTTTCTCATGATGAAACCTATGTGACACTGACCTTGTGCATTAACAGCTCGTAGGTAGGCTACCACTGCTATGGCCATATTGGATGCATCTGAGAAGACACAGAGTTGTCTTCGTTGGGTAGAGAGTAGAGAGACTGGGATGTATTGTCTGGGTATACACAGCTGCGAGTCCACTCGACCTCCTTCTCTTGTGAAATGGGAGTGTCCCACTCGATTTTCTCCTCAGAGAGTTCTCTAACATAGGCCCTGCCTTATGATGTTACAGGTGCTGCAAACCCTAACGGATCATACAGGCTGTTCACTGTAGAAAAATGCCTCTCTTGGTGAACGGACTCTCCTCAGGGGACACGCAGAACGTGAAGCTGTCTTCTTCTATGTTCCAGGTGAGCCCTAGGCTTCGCTGAAGGGGCAGCGGATCCATGGTTAAGTCTTTGGCCCGTTCTTCAGGAGGGAATGCCTTCATGACAGTGTTGCTGTTTGAAGCAACTTTGTGCAGCTTGATGTGTGACTTTTCCAACATTTTCTTTGTTCTTTCCAGGAGATCTACTGCTTCGTCATTGCTGGAGACTGAAGTAAGTCCATCATCCACATAGAAGTTCCTGAGAACTAACAACTTAGTGTCTGTGCCGAACTCGTTCTCACCTTCCTTTGCAGCTTTTATCAAGCTGTAAATAGCCATCGCAGGGGAGAGGCTATTACCAAACACGTGTACCTTCATCCTGAACCACGTCAGTTCTTTGGAGAAGACGTTGTCTCAATACCACATGAACCTCAAATAGTCACGGTGGCCTTCTCGTACAGTAAAGCAGTAGAACATTTGCTAGATGTCAGTCGTGACTGCGATTGGCTCTTTACGAAAGCGTACCAGAACGCCCAGCAGGGAGTTGTTGAGGTCTGGTCCGCTCAGAAGAACATAATTGAGTGAGATGCCTTCGTACCTTGCACTGGAGTCGAAAATGACTCGTATTTGGTTAGGCTTCTGAGGGTGATGGACACCGAATATTGGTAAATACCAATGCATTTACATTTACATTTTAAGCATTTAGCAGACGCTCTTATCCACAGCGACTTACAAGATGTGCATTAATACCAGGTAAGAACAATCATAGTTAGCACACAAGATCAGTGCAGTAATACAGCAATAGACATCATTGCAGGCGTCTGCGTATCATACCTGTAACACTGGGAAGGAAAAGAAAAAAAAATGTAATAGTGTAGAACAAGTAAACAGTGGTGACGACAGATTGACTAGATGGACAGTGTTCAGTGGTAGTGGAGTCTGAAGAGGTGGGTTTTGAGTCTCTTGCGGAAGATTGCAAGTGATTCCGCGGTCCTGACCGATTGTGGGAGGTTGTTCCACCAGCGAGGGATCAGGACAGAGAAGAGGCGAGATCGCGAGGAGCGGCTGCCAGGTGCCAGGTGCCCGGAGGGATGGGGCAGTCAGTTTGCCAGAGGAGGCGGAGCAGAGGGGTCTGGGCGGGGTGTAGGGAGTGATGAGTGACTGGAGGTATGGGGGAGCAGTACCTCTGGCTGCTTGAAAAGCAAGCACCAGTGACTTTAATCTGATGTGTGCTGCGATGGGGAGCCAGTGTAGAGGGAGGAGGTAGAGGGGTGACGTGGGTGAACTTCGGTTGGTTGAACACCAGGCGAGCGGCAGCATTCTGGACTAGTTGCAGTGGCTTGATGGCACAGGCCGGAAGGCCTGCCAGCAAGGAATTGCAGTAGTCCAGACGTGAGATCACCAGGGCCTGGACCAGGAGTTGAGTGGCTTCTTGGGTGAGGAACGGTCGGATCCTCCGGATGTTGTGGAGGGATGCTCCACAATGCTCCTGTTGCTTCTGCAGAGGTGGTGCTGGTTCGGCCTGGTCATTGTTGAACATCTTTTGCATAAATACAAGGAACTGCTCTCTCATTGCTGGCTTTCTCTCCAAGGTGTGTCTTAGTGACGAGAGACATTTCTCTACTTGCTTTCGATTGCCAGGGAGGTGACGTCTTGGCAGACGGAAGGGTAGAGGCGCCACCCACTTGTTTGTTTCATCTTTGTAGACTTCTCCATCCATAATTTCAAGGAAGCTTCTGTCGGCAATGGATGAGGCTTGCTTGTTGTCATCACAAGTTTGTTCAAACACCTTGCTCCTGAGGTCGTGCTTCTCATCTGCTAGGTCAGCATCTCTTATCCAGCTCTGTGGACTTTTACATGCAATGCCGTTGTAGCTCTCCACATCTACAGCATTCACATAAACAGTTTGCAACAATTACTCACAGCTATAAGTTTCGCTGAGGGTATGAAAGTAAGTAGAGCTGAGCACACCTGTGTCCTTTCACCAACTTGTAACATTACAACTAACGTTAGTTACGTAGGCACTGCCAATATAAACATAAGTGTCCTTTCACAAGGCGCCACAAGAGGGAACCCATTGCCTAGCAGAGGGCAGAACAGTCGAGTCTGTGGATATAGCTAACTATTCGTCTGAGCTGAGGAAAAAAGCTAATGAAACAACACAAAATTGCAAAATTACATAGAAATATAAATAACAAACCTATCAATAGAGTAAATTAAAACGCATTAAGTCATAGGGATTGCAAAACGCTTTGTGAGATTAGTAAAATATCAACGTCTTTGAGCATATCAACAACTAGCTAACATAGCAACTAACGTTAGCAACAACTAACAACACAACATAACACGTCAACTCACAACCGGCGTTTCATACTCCTGTTCTGTTCCAGGGAAACAAAGCTACATCAAACTGCTAACGTTATAGAATAAAGGAAAGTTGAATACTTTCCAGAGGAAAGGCACAGGTTTGCAAGCCATATCTTCCGTCGTTTTTTTTGTGTGACATTTTTCCCTTTTAGGAAGAATAACATTTGGTACTCGATAAAAGCTTATGTTTCTTTCTCGGTTAGATTGATTCGAACAACTATAAACAACGCAAGCATACGGAGACGTGACATTGTCTGTAAATTACCTATAGACAAAGACTCTCTTGATGCAGTTCTAGAAAGTCACCAGGTGGTGTTAAAATACATGAATATATAACATGACACTACCATATTGGCTACCATTCATATTAATAATTGAGTCAATGTATTAAAATATTGTGTGAAACCAAAGTATGACTACACTGCAGGAGAAAGTAAGAAACTTGTTTGAAATAAATGTTATATGATAGGATAATCACCTTGAAGAAATAATATGTGAATTGTTTTACAGGCATGAAACAATAAATCATTAGATATGACTATAAAAACCTATGAGGCATAAGCTATTCAAATTCAAGGGACCATGACAGCACTACTACTATTAGAAGATCTTGTGAACTAATAGGTACGCCTTGAACACATTTTTAGAGACTGGGCAGATTTCCTTGAGCCATGTCCAAGCACGAATTAAATAGCGAGAAAAGTTATGAGGCACAATACAAAAACAATTGAGGAAGTTCTCTTGCCGGAGTCATAAAGCTTGTTCACATGAGCACAGTTTTAGGGATATTTGTGCTTGCCACTTAAAGCTGACGTTGAATGACCGACAGATATCGCCATGATGATAACAAAACATATAACGTTAGCTAGTTGTCAGACCACTGCATGACCAAGTGACTGAAAGTGATATTTACTTGATAGTCATCTAATTCGTTGTTGTGGAAGCCACGTTAGGTGTGGATTTATCCATTTATTATAATCTCATCGTCCCCCAACACACACTTGTCAATTACCAATAAGACCAATAAGACAATGAATATATGTTTTGTTATCATCATGGCACACTGTATTATACACAGAGAGCTCTGGGAAGCAGAGCACTCACTCCAAATTGTCATAAGCACTTCGGGAGAGGGGAAGCGTGGGAGTCACGGGCTGAAAGGTTTAAGAACCAAAATATTGTAAGCTACGTATTCTGACTGTTAATAGAAAAATGGTAGGCTAACATTAATTGTAGGCCTTTTTTTTGTTATGCATAAATACAATTATGGTTAAGGAGATAAAATTGTGACAAAATGCTATCTCACATTCTTGAAATCATCTCGCAACCCCCACTTTGAGAACCACTAACCTAGAGCACCCCAAGCACATCAATTGGTTTATATTTTAATAGAGGCAAACGCTCAGCAGGCTCAAATGCTCTCAAGGCCTGCAGCCTGCACCATCCTAAGATGTACACGGCTCCAGAGTTCTGCAGTCTAATAAGTCATAAGAGAGTGGTGTAAAGGGTGAGAAAATGTTTTATTTTGAGTTAATAAATGTGTGTTCAATTTATGCAAGTTATAGGTGTGCTGGTGATTTGTATGGAATGTGCAGATGTGCAGTAAGACGGGATAGAACAGAATCAAATCACCAGAGGTGGGTGTTGTCCCATAGGAGTTTGTAACATCCAGCTCGCCACTTCAGTGCTCCAAGCCCATAGCCTCATTAGTACCTTCATGTCACCATATATGGCTCTCTGTATCAACCCTGGTTGAGAGGACCATATGGTAGTCCTCATATTCCTAGTGGTCCCCAGAGAGGTGTTCAGGCCCCTAGCAAATCCCCTTTTAGAATAGACCCCAAAAATGCAGAAGACATGTGATGATGCTCGAGCTGTTCCTGTATCATTCAAGTGCACCATTCAGACCACCAGGCAGACTCCTGCAGGCAAAGTGTCCCAGGCCCTGTAATGCTGGTACAGCTCATGAATAAAGATTTTGAACCTGTGCTGGTGTAGATTGTTGCGTACTTTCTTCGGTCTGGAGTGCGGAAGATCGTTCTACCATCAACAGGTCAGGACAGAGAAGAGACAAGCAGAGGAGCAGGTACCTTGGGCCTGGAGGGATGGGACAGTCAGTTTGCCAGAGGAGGCAGAGCAGAGGGATTTGGCTGGGGTGTAGGGGGTGATGAGTGTCTGGAGGCAGGAGGGAGCAGTTCCTGTAGGGGTTTGATAAGCTAGCACCAGTGATTTAAATTTTATGCATGCTGCAATAGGGAGCCAGTGCAAAGAGGTGAGTAGTGGGGTGATATGCGTGAACTTGGGTTGGTTGAACACTAGCTATGTGTCAGCATTCTGCACCAGTTGCAGTAGCTTGAGGGCACATGCTGGTAAGCCTGCCAGCAAGGAATTGCAGTAGTCCAGACATGTGATCACTAGGGCCTGGACCAGGAGTTCTGTGGCCTCTTGGATGAGGAACAGTTGGATTCTCCGGATGTTGTGGAGGGGAAATAGGCAGGTCCAGGTGATCGCTGTGATGCGGCCCGAGAAGTACAGCTGGTCGTCCAGGGTCACTCCAAGGCTCCTGGCAGACA
Source organism: Aldrovandia affinis (assembly GCA_029706075.1). Classification (NCBI taxonomy): domain Eukaryota; kingdom Metazoa; phylum Chordata; class Actinopteri; order Notacanthiformes; family Halosauridae; genus Aldrovandia; species Aldrovandia affinis. The sequence goes on from JAINUG010000189.1 coordinate 1,528,192, forward strand.
GGGACGAGGACACTATGGAGCCTTCCACGGTGATTGAAGCATCAATCATTGGGGAGCTCTTTGCTGGGAGGAAAAGCAGCTCTGTCTTCCCCAGGTTCAGCTTCAGGTGGTGGGTGGACATCCAAGCAGAGAGCAATATCTTGCAAGGTATACCTCATGTTCTTTATAGATAAAGGGGTGAGGGCCCTAACTGTACACCTATAAAACTGGGGGTTGGGGTCTATATCCTATACCCAAGCACACATGCTAACCTTGGTAGGACTTAGTAAGGTCCTCCTTGCACCTTCAGACGAGGTGGATTCTCTGCTATCCAAACAGTTGTTAAGCCTGCATGCTTACATTGGAATTACAGGGCCCTAGCCCTGAATACTTAGGGTTCAATCCCGGGATTTTATCCCTTTTGTTTATGTTTTGGCCCTTGGCTCTGGAGGCTTTTCACCAACTACAGCGTGGTTCTATGAAGGCTGTTCATAGGTTTGGAGAAGGACTGCTTGCTCTTCCTTTTCCCAAATCAAGCTTTCAAACCTAAGATTTTATCCTGTTTGTTTATGTTTTGGCCCCTGGCTCTGGAGGCCTTTCACCAACTGTGGTTCTGCGAAGGCTGTTCATAATTTGGACGTTCGAATAAGTAATGGTTAGACTGAGTCAGGCTGTATTTAGTTCTAGGTCAAGAGCTGGCTTCCTAGGTATAGTGTTTTTACTGCGTTGAGTGATTAATTAACAGTTAAGAAACAAGATATGTGGAGATGCAACACCTCTGCAAGTGTTGCCTTCACACTTACGAAATACAGCACTCGTGGATGTAGGATTGTCTCCAGGTTGATCATGCCCTTGATTTATTGACTCTGGGGGAACATCCTTATGAGAAGGCATTGTTTGAGATTGGGGCCCACGGTCTGTCCCCGCAGTGTGTAAGCAAGACCGAAGTGAAAAAGAATGAACCGGGACATACAGCATTGTTCTTCTACAGGGTGTGCTGGTTTTCATTATTACTCTGCACTTAAAATTAAAGCAGTTGTTCGCACATTATCAATTAGCTCAACTATTAACAATGAAAAAAATATTCTGATTCCCCCCCCGTTTTCAATTATACCCTCTATTCAATTTGCTCTCTGCACATTAATTTGCGAGACAAACTCATTCTCAGAGGGCAGCAAACTCTGCTTCCTTCGAGGAATTCGCCCACCCACATTCTCGAAACACCCTTACGTGCTTCTCGGCAAACTCGTACTGGCTCACCCTCCATGGCCGGTATGGTACAGTCGGGGTTCGAACCGTGACCTTGATAGGCAGCTCACACTCGTAAAGGACCAGCCAACACGGGTGCATTAAACCGGTATGCTATTGAATTGCGATTTTAAGGTGAAAACAAAAACCAGCAACCAGACGTTCTACAGCATAGAGGATGACACACTTAGGCAAAAGAGGCCAACAAATACAAAGCCATATGCCATATATGGTGACTTATTCCATATGTCACCAGATCTTAAGCAAATTGAACACTGATTCTGGAGCGACATCTGAGACAGCATTTTCCACACCATCAACAAAACAAGTGAAGGAATTTATGGTGGAAGAATGGTGTTGCACCCCCCCAAATAGTTCCAAACAGGTGTATAATCTATTGAAGCTGTGCTGGTGGCCCAACGCCCTATTAAGACACTATGTTGGGGTTTCCTTTACTTTGGCAGTTACCTGTATACATACAAGTTAAACAACAGAATGTTTGAAAATAAAGTATGAATGGTCCAGACCTCACTCAGAATATATGGCCATTATTACATACATCTTATTCAAACTGTAAATGTGCTCAGGCTGACTGGTTTGCTTTTTCTCAAACCAATGTTCTCAACATTTGTGCGAGTTGTTAGTTTGCCATTCCATTCATGGCTTTTTAACATTTTGGGATATATTAATGAATTGTTGACCATGCTGAATAATTTAATAAATTCTTTAAGAAAGGTCAAGTAAAAGTTCCAATTTAGTTGGGCATTGATCAACTTTACAAGTAAAACATGCTTTCAAAATTCAGCTCTGGTTGCATCAACTGTAAACTTTATACAAACAACTATTATTGCTCACAATATTGGTTGGAATAGAGTAAACATATTGAATTACCCTTAAATTACCTTTATATGTTCATTTGTAAATAATTTACAATGCTTTACCAAAAATACAACTCAGAATAAACAGGAAACCCAACTAATTGGTTTATTCAATTATGAAGATGTATTCATTGAACATAAGCCATACATTCCATATAAAATGAAAACAAAGTACATGAATGTATATAGAAACCAGAATACAAATGCTGAGCATAACCTACTCAATCCCTGTTCCAACTGTAGCACAAATCATTTTCTATTCACAAATTGTAATCAGTACAGGTCATTGGAATAAGCATGTTTAGCAAGGACAGCAACAAGTAGGGAAAAATGTGTCCACAACCAACCTTGTGGCAAATGCAGAAAAGAACGTAGCTAGTTTATTTACAATATACATAATACACCATGGTGTTTAAAAAGAACAGATTTCAAATTGTTATTGGTACTGAAGGACAGAGTGTTAAGATCATTCGGGAAGTTATGATACATATCTAAAACAATACTCCCAGATCCACTGATCTAATACTGGTAAGTACAATTCATTACTGGGTAACAAACAAAATCAGTAATACCAATTAATTTTTGATTGAAGCAATAAAAATGAGGAAATCATCAATTGAAGCAAGACAGCAAAAAAACATCAAGGATACTCAAATTAAGCAAGAAACAGTAACATAATAGTTGTTGCCCAGAAAAGGAAATGCATTTCTTTCATCTGTATTTTTTTTAAAGATTTTGTTTCTGATTTTATCCAATTTTCTCCCAATTTAGTAGCCAATTAGACCCGCTATTTAATGTCAATCCCCCCCTAGTAATGTGAGTTTGCTGCCGTAGTCCTGTGACGAAGGCGAAGTAACGTCTCCTCCGAGACGGCCGTCGACCGTAACCCGGTACTACAGGGCCACTCTTATGTGCAGCGAACGTCCTGTTGGCTTCCCTCCCCCCTCCTTGGGGCGGACAGCCAATTGCCGCCCCCTGGTGACACTCCCGGCCAGAGCCGACTCTGGCGGGACGGGGAATCGAACCCCGGTCTCCGTGGCCAGTGTCGAACGTTGTAACCGATGGATCACGCAGGAGGCCTTTAATCTGTATTTTTAACATTACGGCTAAACATAACGGAAGCAAATATATGTGAAAATTATAAGTGAAATAAGTTTAATGTACACATATACAAATTGATTACATCTAAATTGTAACTATTTATATTCAAAAGGTGGAATATTTTAACTCCTATAGTATTAGCAGAAGTACATTTTCATCTGTAGTAAGCATTCAGATACACTGCAGCATAATAATACGCTGCAGTATACTAATTCACAAATAAACAATAATTAGAACATGCAATTCTGCAGTTTGATGACATAAAAATGGGACAATTACAGAATGCCAGTTTGGGGGCCCTAACAACACAGAACACAAAACAGTCCCAGGCACACTACAAAAGATTTGCTCTAACAACATACTCCACAACTGGTGATGTTGGTAAGGGGCCATTTGTACCCTGCAAGTTCATTGGAGGAGGTTATTCATTGACTGGGCTGGAAAGGGGACCATCTGGAAGGGAGGAAGATGGTACAGGCGAAGCAGAAGATGCATGACTACTTTGATGTTGCTCCAGGAGATGGAAGAAAGCAAAGGCCTTGTCACATTCTGTACACTCATACACAACCTCCCCAACATGTGTTTCCTGGTGCCGGCGTAGGGATGACAGCTGGCTGAAAGATTTGTAGCACATGTCACAACGGTAGTTACCACCAAAGTCCTCCATGGCATGTTTTATATGTGTTATCCTGTGGGGAGAAATATCTTCGTTGGAGACAGAAGATTTCTGGCTCTTTTGGTGGTGCAAATCCTGGTGGATCTTATAGGCCTTCGAATTACCAAAGGATTGGGGACACATGTTGCAGCGGTAGCGCCGCTGGTGGATTAACTGGTGCTTCTTGAGGTATCGTTTTTGCGCAAAGCACTTGCCGCACACCAGGCACTTGAAAGATCTGTATTCTGCATGGTGTCTTTGATGTTTCTTAAGACTCTGTTGAGAAGAAAACCGCTTGGTACAGAAAGGACAGCTATAGAAGTCTTCCCCAACATCAACCTCCTCATTCTCTTCAGTATTGTCTGCTGCTGCTGCTGGTCCTAGAGTTGATGGTAGCATTGTTCTCAAACAAGAGGAGGAAGGCAAATATGGTATGGGTTGGGCCTGGTCTCTTGCTGTGTGCCGCTCATGGGCACAGTGGTGCTGACGGAACGCATCACTTCCCAAGAAGCTATCACCACACTCAGTGCATTCGTACTGAGTAGTGGCAGTCAGATGACATTGCTCATGTTCCATGAGGCTGCTTTTGCTCAAAAAACTCTCATTACAAACTTTGCATGCGTAAGTGTTCTCTGCATGTATGGAAAGGTGTTCAGCCAATTCCAAGGCATGGGGAAAACTGTATGGGCAGATTGGACATTTGTATATGTTCTCCGAGTTGATCCCACTTGCATTTGAGCCTAGATTGTCCATTACATTATCAGCCTCTTCGGTTCCATGCCTCTTTAAGTGATTGAGGAAGTGATGACGGTAGCTGAAACACATGTGGCAAAGATTGCACTGGTAGAGGAACTCTCGTGAGTTCTGGTGGCTGAGCTGGTGCTTCTTCAGGTGAGATCCACACAAGAAATGCTGGTTGCAATCTAGGCAGGAGTAAGGACGTCCTATGGCTGCAAGACAGCCGTGCTCGGAGAGCTGCTCAGGATCTCTGAACCGCTCACAGCAAATCCCACAGCGGTATTTTAGCTGATCTACATCTAGCTGATCTGAGGAACTGGCTGTTATTTGCTGTTGTGGAAGCAAGGACAGGAGGCTCTCCTCTGGTTCAATATGACTCTTGCGGTGCTCCGCACGGCTGAGCTTACATGTAAAGGTGCAGTCACAGAGATCACAGGGGAAGTTTTCATCACGATGAGTGGCCATGTGCTCTGCCAGCTGTGTGGGTCCTGTGAAGCTGAGCTGGCACTTAGGGCAACGGTGGGGGCGGTTCTTGCCATGAGTGTGCTTGTGCTTACGCAAGGCAAATAAGGAAACAAAACCACGGCCACACGTTTGGCATTGGAACTCTGATTTGTGGCTGCGTTGATGTTGCTGGAGATTGCTAAGCTGGAAAAAGCACTTGCCGCATTCTTCACATTCATGAGGCTTCTCGCCAAGGTGACAGCGCTGATGATCTTCTAAGCTTTCTGACGTGTTGAATGTTTTGCCACACACATGACAAGGAAAATAAGGTGCAGAGTCAGAGTCATCACCATCATTATCATCTTCCCCTTCATTTTCATCACTGTCTGTATGGTTCTCTTCTTCAATATCCACCGCTAGATCAAATCCTGGCTTGGAAGGGAATCCCCCCTTTGTCTGGTCATTCAAAGGTTTCTCCCTCCACTGTTTGTGATGCTTCACCCTGCAATGCTTTTGGTATGATGCCTTTATTGAGTAGGACTTATCACAGTACTGGCAGGCAAATATATTTGTGGATTCTTGTGGAGGGTGTGGTACGGTGGTTTGCCTGTGCATTACTGTGGTATGTCTGCTTAAGGATGCATTAGTCAAGAACCTCTCGTGGCAGAAACTGCAGACACATGGTCGACTGGGGTCATGACAGCTCCTGTGAACATCCAGATCTGAAGGACAGCGGAAGGACTTTGGGCATTCAGGACATGCATAGGGCAACTTGATGCTTTTGTGCATCTTAAAGTGTTGTGACAGTACTCCTGGCTGACTAAAAACCTTTCCGCACTGGTTGCAGCGGTACCCTTTTTTTCGCTCTTGCTCCTCCCGCCCATGGTTCTCCAAATGGCTGATAAGCAGAAGTCCATCTGTGAAGCTTTGACCACATTCTGAGCATTGGAACTTGTGGACAGTGTTACCTGCAGTCCTGGGGGAGTTCCATTTGTCTTGAACCTCAACTGAATATAGCTTCTCTTTGTTACCCTCCTTGCAGGAGAACTTAGTCTGCAGCACCCCTGTCCCTGTTGTTTTGGACCCACTATTGAATACCAAGACTGTATTCTTAACCGTAGTGTTAATGTCAATGGGAGTTGGGATCTCTGTATTCGGCATCTCTGTATTTGGTTCTTCCTTTGTCACAATCTGTAGGAAGCGACACTTTCTATGGTGTTTCCGTAGTGTGTTCTTGCTCCAGAAGCCCCTCTGGCACCTCTGGCAAAAGAAAGAGAAATTGCCCGAATGGATACGCAGATGCATTCCAAGCCCACTGTTATTACAGAAACGCAGGTTGCAGTATGGGCACACATACGGCTTATTCACATCACTACCTGTACTTACAGAGGTCACCTTTTCAGCTAAAATGTTGCTATCCTTTAGCTGGTTGACTTCATAGCCTTCATCCATGGGTTCTTCCTTGACACTTCCAATACTTGATAACTGCTGCTGGAGTGGCGATGGTGACTTTTGAGGCTGCTGATAAGTGTCCTCCCTATGTGCAGTAAGGAAATGTTGCTGGAGTTGTGAGAATAATAAAAAACGTGCATCACAATTTGCACAGAAAAAGCCCCTTTTCTTTGAAGATGCAGTTGCAGGGTCCATGGCTTGGTGGTCACGCATTTTCAGTGTGACAACACAGCTCTTCTGGTGGCTGCGCAGTTGGTCTCTAAAGTACAATTCACCACACCGGTCACACAGCACTCGCTCTGAATTTTCTCTACCCACCTTGCACTTGATCAGGTGCCTCTTCAAATAATCACGGCGAATAAATCGCTCACCACAATTGGCACAGCCAAATGGTTTTTCTCCTGTGTGCAAACGGGTGTGCACTGTCAATTGTTCTTGGGTTTTGAAACGACGGGGACAGTAAGCGCATACATATTTCCGTTTGCCTAAGTAGTGCTTCTGAATCCTTATTAGAAGTTTGGATGTCTTCCTGCACGGCTTGTCAGTGCCACTTTCCCTTGAAGAGTATGCCTTGATTTCTTGCTGAGAGCTTAAAGCTTTGGAGGAAGAAAACATCCTGTCATTGCACTTGAGATTATGCTTTTTTAATGAACATCTATGGGAGAAAGAAGTGCCACAGGAGTTGCAGCAGAAGGGTTTTACGGTTGTATGCTGCAAGGCTACATGGCGAGCTAAATTAATTTTGTTACTGAAGCATTTACCACAGGAGCTGCATTCAATCATTTTTCCCTCTTTCTGTTCTGGTTTTTCTGGCTTCTTTTGCAAACCATTTCTTAGATCCTCCAGATTAAGTTTGAAGATGCGCACTTCCAAACGTTGCCTCTTACCTTTGCAACGGTTCTGGTGCAGTTTGAGATGATCGTATCGGGAGAAGCAGCTCTCGCAAGTCTTGCAGCGGTATGGCTTGACTTCAGTGTGTGTCAAGATATGACGCCTTAGGTTTCTGGACTTTATGAAGCTCTTAGTGCAGAATTTGCACTTGTACTCACCCTCACCCTCTCCTTTAGTCATCTGTCCACCTTTTGATTTTGATGTCATGGACAGTAGCCGATTCTTTATCACCCTTCTCCTTGATAGATCGCTCTGATAAACACCATCACAGAAGGCTTCATGTTCAAGGTAATGTTGACAGTTTGCATATTTACGGCCACAGTGCATACATTCATACTTTTTATCCCTTGTGTGCACAACAATGTGTCTCAGGAGGTAACATCGGAACCTGAAAGCTTTTGGACAATGGGGACATCTGTGCTTGAGTTTTTCAATGCTCCTGGTCTTATTTTTGGTTCCATTTTTCATTGGATTGCCACCCAAAACAGAACTGGGGCCTTTGCACCTTCTCTCATGGATACTTCGGTTGTACGGCCTACAAAATGTCTTTCCACACTTCCCACATGCGGATAACTGAAAACGGGAGGCCTCAATCTTCTTGGTAATGGGGAGGTCACATACCTTCTCATGTGACTGCAGCTTCAGTTTTTTATAGCACTTGCCACATTTTGAGCAGGGAATGAGAATCTTCAGCATGTGATTTTTCTGGTGTTTTGATAAGCTGCAGGGCCAGACAAATGTTTGTGGACAGTATTGGCAATTATGGATCTTCTTAACTTTAAGTACCTCACTCATATGCTCCCTTTCCTCACTCTCGTTGAGGGCTGGCTCTTTCTGTGTTTCAGAACACTTCTCCTGGTGTATTTTAAGGGCTTCATTCCTTGAAAAGCATTTTCCACAGGTATGACAGCGATATGGTTTTTCTCCAGTATGTAGGCGTATGTGGCGGATTAAAGCATTGCGACTGCAGAAGTGGCGCTTGCAAACAGGGCACTGATTTATGGAACGCTTTGGCATGTGTGTTAAACAGTGCTTGCTCAGTTCCTTGCAACCTTTAAAGACTTTTTGGCAAAGAGAGCACCGAAATAGCTCTGCCTTATCCTGCTGTCCCTGCTTATCTTGTTGCAGAAGATCCTGTGACTGTGGAGGCTTGTGCTGCATGAGATTGTGTGTGCGCACATGCCGGAGTAAGAAAGCAGGGTACTTGAATTGCAATGGACAGTCTGGGCACTGCAGCATCCCCTTTTTATTGTGGGCCTGTCTGTGCTTGATCAGCTCACTAATCGTGGGAAGGATCTTCTTGCAGACAGTACATTGTATCCTTCGCTGGTGGACATTTTTGTGAGTTATAAGGTGTGAACGCCGCAAAAACCTCTTACCACATTCCTGGCAGTGATATGGCCGGTCACCACTGTGCAACCGCATGTGCTTCTTAAGGGAGAATGGTGCCTGAAAACACTTTCCACAAAACCGGCAAATGAAAGAAGGGCAACTTGCATCTTTCCCACTTTCATTGTTGTTGGACAACTTAGCAGTATCCTCCGTTTTTGGATTCAGAGAAAAATGGATGGAAGTTTGGTACTTTAATGGTTTCCCTGTCTTCTCATGCAATTTATGTTTCTGCATGTGCTTGTATTTTCCAGATGCGTAAGCAAATGTGGCTGGGCAGAAGTTGCACTTGTGGCGTAGACTATTCTGTTGAGGTTGCATTAGTTGTGTCCTTTGCTGCTGTGGCTTTTGTTGCTCCTTTGTAAGTGGATTTTTCCTCTGCTCCAGATAGTCCCTTTTTACCTTCAAACTCTCCTTGCGAACATATTCCTTCATGCAAGTTGCCTTTATGTGTCTGCTGCGATTGGCTGTATTAGCAAAGCTGCTTGAGCACAGGGCACACTTGTACACATTACCAACTTTACCCTTGCCTTGTCTTGAATATTCTTTTAGGCACACTTCCCGCATGTGCCGGAAACGATTGTAGGAGTATTTGAAAACACCTCGGCAAAGGGGGCACTTGTATTCCCCCACCAAAGATTTCAATGGACTTACAAACTTTGCAGAACTGTTGAGGCTACTGCAAGTATTCCTTTTGTGCCTGTACAGATTGCAGGCATACTTGAAGGCCTTAAGACAGTTATGACACTTAAAGGGCCTCTCACCTGTGTGTGATCTGCGGTGAGAGATGAGTTGCGCCCTGAGGCGAAAGGTCTTCCCGCATATTTGACAACAAATCTGGTTGGGTGGTTGATTTTTCTTGCGATAGTCCACAAGCTTCACATAGCAATCAATTAGTTTGACATGTAGGCTGGCAGGGGGTATGTCAACCAACTTTGCTCCTTGTTTCTTCGGACTGCTGGAGGTTGGCTTTTGGCTCATTGGCTTTTGAGCAGCATCTTGCAACCTTGGACGCCTGCATCTGTTCAAACGTTTATGGCGGTTCAAACTGGAAGATTGAGAGTAGTACACACCACATTTTACACATCTAAAAGGGGTTATGCCTGTATGCTTCCGCTGATGCTGATGAAATTCATACAATCTGTGAAAGGTCTGACTACAGTACTGGCATTTGTGTAGGATGCGCCAAATCCCCTTTCCCTCCTGTTGGGATTCCTCTGGGCATCTGGAGCTCACATGCTGCAAAGTGGTCTTCGGAATAAATGAGCGTGCAGTGTTAACTTCTTGGTCACATTGATGTTGTATGGCAAGGTTATCATCAGTGAAGTAGCATCCACAGGTCTGACATAAATGGACATTGTGCTGAGAGTGGACACAATGGTGGTGTTCAATAAGACTGGATAAGCTTTGAGCATTCTCTAGACAGACTGCACAGTGGTACCCTCTACTCTTAGTAGAATCCTTCAGCAGCACAACTGGATGCAAATATTTCTTCAAATCCTGTGGAGAGATTAGTTGAACCAAGTTTAGGTCCCTGACCCCTTCATCCTCTTCCATTTCTTCCAAAGTCAGGAAATTCTCATCTCCCAGGTTGGTTACAGCTTTGCTAAGGCAGACACTGAGCACAGGAGGCTCTTGGTCACTACCTCCTGAGTATGAGGATCCTTGAACCTCCTCCGTGAAGGTAGATTCCAAATTCACTGGTACCAGAGTAGGTGGTCCAGTTTGAGGTTTCCAGTGTTCACGTTCAGTCTGGTCTACAACTTTTCCATCAGAGGACATAGCTGTCTCCTTGTCAGTTAGCCTTTGGATTTCTTTTCCAGGGCTGGTCTTTTGCCTGCTACCTGTGGAAAAATCTCTGAGACCTAAACACCGCTCAAGGAACTCAAAGCTACTACGTTCACATTCACTGTTAGGGGAACAAAGAGAGTCATCCCCTCTGTCCTTATTGGTAGCTTCTTTAGTAATGGAATCTGTGCCAAATTGCCTTTTTTCACCCATTTCCAAATGGGGACTTTGGGGAAATTCAGTGACCGATTCAAAGGATAAATCATTGTTCTCTTTCTCACCATCACTGGGAAAAATGTCCTTTCCTGACATGTTGTCATAGCAAACCGTATCATTATAGTTACTTTCTGGAATGTCAGGGTCTTTTTCCACAGCATTTGTTTCAAAGGCACTGGTCCAAATATGAGGTTCACCAGACACAACTTGACAATCTAAGGTATTGATCTGGTATGAACTATCAAAAGCTTGTGTTGTTGAATGGTCCCCATCAATTTCCTCAACTTCTCTTGGAGGAGATTGCTCCCTTCCAAACTCAAGTGGACTGCTTATATTGGAGTACTGATCCTCTTGGCTTACAAAAGTGTCTTTTCCATGCTCTTTTTCTTCAGCTTCTGGGTGTTCTGTCAAATCCCCAGCTCCGTCCCAGACTTTTGAAAGGAGTGAACTTTCATGGCAACATAAGCGGTTCTCTGAGGTGTTGCTGCCACTTATACCCTGCTTGGGGTCAATGCTTCCCTTAACACCTTCATTTGGACAAATGTCTTTCAGTGAGTTCAGGGAATTAGCTTTTGGGTTAGGAGAGGAAAAGGACAATGCCAAATGCCCCAATTCCCAGGTATTCTCACTTTCCTGGCTTACGCTGTGGTGGTTACAGTCAGGTTTTAACTCCACACAAGGAGATATGGTCCTGTCAATATCTAACTCGGAGCAGCTGCTTACATCTGAATATTGCTCCAGAGCAGATGAGCTCAACAAGGCAGAGTCTGATTTTGTATCATGGATGTTTGAATTCACTCCAACATCTGCGATACTGCTACTTTTCTCTCCAAGCAGGCTCCCCTGCATACCCAACAGTGGGCTAGGGCCAACCTCATCATTCCACAGCAAGCCATGGGAATTCTGTTGCTGCAGAGAGTCTAGAATTGTGTTGGAGTTTAAATTACAGCCAGAAGATGGTGTCTCTTGGGAGACTAAAGTACTGGAAAGGGTATCCTGCCCAATAAGGTTATCATTGTGGTTGTCCTCTGAACTTGCAACAACTCCTGATAACTGAGTATGACAGGGTGTGTTCCATCCATGTGCCATGCTGTTCCTTGGGAAGGGGATGTGGGCAAATTATTTCCTTGTCCCAAAATTCTAAAAAAGGCAGAAAAACACAGAATAATTAAATCAGATAAATGAGCTGTAAATACCGTATTGACCCGACTATAAGGTGACCCCCCCCCTTTTCAGAGGAAACATTTTGAAGAATATTTTTTGAGAAAAGAAAACTTTTTCTGAAGGAATATCATTTTATTTCATTTTATCAACACATTCAGTGTAATGAGGAAATGCAATTATTTTTCAATACATTTCTCCAATTCTTTTCAATATTTTTGAAAATACTGTACTTTTCAATAGGCTACATTTTAAAAATGTCAATACATTTTTTAAATTATTTTAAAATAAACATATCATTCAACCACATAACAAGCTGTGTTTCCATCCATCCCTTTACCTGGACGCGCACTATAATGCCATGCATAGCCTCTTTAGGTAGTCTTGCCTTTCAAAACAACGTACGGAGGATGTTTGGTTCCGTCCGCAAGGCAAGTTAGCATAACTGTGATTCAGCCCTTCTCGTTTCCAGTTGACTTCACAATGACAGATTTGTCACCTTTCTTACTCACAGTGACAGACGTAGGCATGTCAAAAAACACAGGCGTTTGATCAGCATTGCCTGTCTAATAAGAGTGTTTTTTCTTTAAAAATGACATACCGCTGAAAGGACAGAAGTTTCTCCCTAAAGTCAGTGGGTAAGCACCGTGATACCAGGTTGCTAGCTAGCTAGCTAGATATCGATAGTCTTCCTTAGCTAACGTTAACATAGATATTTTACCTGTCTCACAATGGTTTCCACTTATATCTGCATTGCAGCTAGTCTCTGTTGAAATTCCTTGAAATCTCCCCCCATGAATTGGCCATCTTTATGGCGCTCTATATAATCATTTCTTGAGGAGTTATACATTTGAGGATACCTCCTCACCTGCTCCACGAACAATTATTCAAAGCCATCCATTGAAATAACATGAAAACATCTAGTGTCTCGAAGCGCAATGCATTTGCCAAGTCATTTTACTAGTAAGCGAAAATAAGGCGACTGTCATTTTTTAGGCCCAACATTCGGGGAAAAAACCCTGCCTTATATTCGGGTCAATACGGTATAGCTGACAATCTGTAAATCTGTAAATCTGTAAATCTAAAATGATGTTGACTGAACTTGACAATGATCCAAGACATGTCAATTACCTTAATGTGTGTTATTGATTCCCTTTCATCCCATGAAACATATTGTAATCTGTACAAACTGCATAATGGATTTTGAGGTATTAAGGATAGACAATCTTAAATTACAAACACTAGACATAGGCGTCTTGAACTCACCTCACACCAGCTTTGCTCCTCTAGAAGCAGACGAATACAGGAGTTGCAGCATCTGCATAGGGATCTGAAGAAAGAGAAAGTATTGCAATAGTTAGCATTCCAGTAACGGTCTATTCTCAACATTCTAACAAAATCAGTTAAATATAACTTATAAAAAAGTTTGTTAAATCACAACATTCTGCATATTCTCCAACATCTGCAAAATAGTATATATGTTTTGTCTGCTGTTCAGCACTGTCTGCTTGCTCTCCAAAAGTAAAAAACAAAGGTAGTATGCAAAGGTAATTCTCCTTATAAGCTGTATGTCCATGTAAAATTATTTTACTTCCATTTTATATATATTTTTTCCATTCTTTGCTAAGATTACACCAAGTGTTACTCTTAGCATTGTACGTGAACACCGAAGTGCAATTTATGTTTATAAGTATTCTTGAGAATATTCTCAGAACCTTTGTAAATATTACTGCTCGTGTGGGCCATATGGATGCTTCCAAGTTGCTACCAGATCCGATAACTGTCCTGCAGAACAAAATATGTAGAAGATATGAGGCAAGCCAGAATTCCTGAGCTGAAGGAGAATTTTGGTGAGTCCAATGGATGGACGATTGTTGAGGCTACCTTTGTTTTAAGGCTCATTTCATTATCATCAACAAGTGGCATCTGGTTGAATGGGTGCTAGTTGAAAATCTACTACTGAATGTGACAATGCACTACACAAGGCTTGTAATAAGACCAGTCAGAGGTTGAGGAAGTTCAATTTAGATTATTATTTTTCTAAGCTGGTATATCTGACTGATAGGTGCTCTCAAACAGCATTGTGAGTCGTCACAAGACTGAGTTGCTATGCCCATGTTCTTAAAGACAGTGCGTATAGAATCTGCTTCAAAAGACAATGAAAGCTTATATTGAGACCCACTGGAAGTCTTTACATTAGGGGCATCAAACTCATTCCATTAAGGGCTGGGCATATGCAGGTTTTTGTTGCAACCAATGCACCACACCAGGTGATTTCACTCATTTGCTCACTTCGTCAATCAAGGAGGGGAAGTAATTGAAATCACCTGGAGTAGTGCACTGGTTACAACAAAAACCTGCACACACTTGGCCCTCAATGGAATGAGTTTGACACCCCTGCTTTACACAATGCTTGAATCAATCCAGTTCAGCTAAATTTGGAAGAGGGGTGTGAAGAGTATCATCTTAATGACACTGGGACACAACTTGCTTTCTCCCGTTGTTTAAGGAGGCAACACTTACAGCAAGGAGGTAACACTCGAAGCATCCAAGACACTCACAATTTACTCGATAGTTGTTAGGCTAGTAGTAGCAGCAGCTGAAAAGGCACCTGCTGTCCTCTGACAAACAGCTAGACACACTTGCTTGACAAATTTGAGATTCACCTCTTGCACAAGCTAGCCATGTTCTTGCATCCTTAACTGAATAATCTCAAATTGCTGGCAAACAACCACAGTGTTGACCATACCAAATTAAATGTGAAGACAAGTGAAAGATCCACCACCAATGAATAAACAGAAAAAAACAAGGGAAGATTTCTCTCATGTGCAGGACTCAAGTGAAAAATCATACTTTGAGGTACTTTGAATTCAAGCCATCCAATAGGCATAACTTAAACATCCTCAGCTGGAGCAGCTAGCTTTGCAATGTTCCCAAACTTGACCCAGATCACACTCTCCATTCTTGTAATACCTGCCTCGATGTGAGTGTCCGACTGATAGTATGGGTTCTTCAGAGCATTCTTGTTTTGACCTGCTCTCCCTGTGTGCGCACATCGGATAATAAAAGTCTGAACCTGTGGCTGCCATCTCATGTGTGAGTCCCAGGAGATCTGGGGGATCTCGATCACCACTTCAGTAATTACCTATGTTTTGGGACAAAAAGCAAAGATTTTCTTAATTGGTCAAGCCTTTAGGAATTCCTGACCACGTGACTTGAGGCATGTGACTGGTGTTTCAACCTTTAAGGTACATTTACACGGTGCTTCAAGCAAGTGCTGTGTGAGCTGGAAGGCATTGTTTTTCAAAGGAGCCCTGCCGTTGGCTTGCATTGCTTTCTATGAAGCTTGGGTTAGCATCAATAAAAGCTCTAATTGTCTCTATTTTGAGCTCGGTTTCCATGCTTTGACATCCATCCAATTGCAAAACGAAAGGGAGGGGAACACCTTGTAAACATAAAATCCACACAACCATTCATTAAAAAATGTATAACTAGCTCATAACTGCTAGAAATTAAGATATTTGGTAGCTATAAATCAGCTGGCTAGCCATGTTAATCAGACAGCAAGTCTGTGACCTAGCTAGCAATATTATTTGATTAAACAAACCATAAGTAGTTTCCAGTGTTTAATGGTGGTATAGCAAGCTACATGAAAAGCTAGCTACTTTCATATCAGGTTGCTAAATGTTAGCTCTATTCTGTATTCAGATGCAGACTACAGTAAATGTAGCAATGCCAATCTTTAAATCTCCCCCTTGACAAGCATTACATTTGATCGACAAGTGCAAGGCACACCTCAAAAAACAAAGTGGTGCATCAAGCTATGCGTCAGCATGAAGCGCCATGTGAACATAGTATTATTTTCAAGGCATCATTGTAGGTACTCTAATCTCAGAAATTATTAGACAATCAGCACAGTTGTGTACCCAATTATACCATTAGGATTAATTAAAAATAAAATAAAAAAAGAAGGTGGTCAGCATTAATAATCAATAATCAATATTATTATGACGCAGTTAAATTGACATGTCAATGAAGTGAAACACAAACACACACAAAAACATCTAATAAACTTACTTTGAGGCAGTGGAACAATATCCACTTGGTTCACTGCACAGTGATGGATACAATTTGTTTTGCACAACATGCAATTTAGTTTTAATTTGTACACTGTTGTATTCTGAATTAATGGTTTTATTGAATAAAAAATTAAAAAAAACATAAAATTGACAGGATAATAAATACATTGATGCATACAAACGAATTTGCAGAAAAACTTGGCGTACAGATTATATACTGTTCATATATACTGATAATGAACATACTGTTCTTTCAGCTAGCTCATGAATTTCTCAGAGGTAAGGATTTTTAACCCAAAGCAAGCTAACAGAGACACTATTCCAGACCAGTGGAGGTTGAGACCAGAAGTACATACAAGGCACTCTACACAGCCAGCTGACAATAGGAAATTAGCCAACACTGCAATAGATTGGTAACAGTTTAATGGTGTAATTCAAAATGTGTTTTCATTTCATGACAATATTTATCTGCTACTCTTCCTGCTTGAGTATTTATGTCAGAGGTGCACAATGAGGGTCGATCCATTTCATTCCAACTTCTGCTCTTAATTATTTAACTAGCCCCAATCATGCATTTGATTTGATAAATTCAGGAGCGACAGCTGCAGACTGCACATGCATCCTTAGTGAAAACGTTTTACTGTGGTACGATATAGAAGGGCACCAGCATTGGTGTATACAGCGGTTTAGAAAATTAAGCCAGTGTCATACACTCTGGCCCTCCAGACCTGGAGCTGTGCAACGCTGATCTATGCATAAGCAGATAGCCCAAGTCTCCCAGACGTTTATGGGAGTCTCCCGAATCCGAGCCATGGCTCCCACATGCCTGCAAATGATATATAAACTCCTGGAAATACATTTATCTGACGTAAGACCTCGGTTTTATTAAAATCTTCTGAAAGATATGCTGATTTGAGCTGTTCTCAATCATGAAATAACGGTTTTATCAAAATATTGTTCACAAGCATGAAATAGATGCCAAATATGTAGCCTGACGTGTCATTTAAAGGCTTACTTCACCCAGAAATCTAAATTGTATATTTTCTTTGCATCTTTCTACAACCTATACAATGCATCTATACCAAAAAAATTCCCTGTTCAATGGCTCTGTGTTGTTCGTCATAAGTCTTAAGAATGTCGATAGACATGCGTTTATGTGTTTGTGTTTCGGAACAACTGCTCAGTGACATCAAATTGCAAGCACCAAAATCCCAGATTTATATAAATTTTTTAAAATACAGCAAGTGAATATAAAATTACGCGTATAGTAGATGTACAATTCAAATTGACCGTTTAAAAAAATATATTATTTTACCCCGTTTTTCTCCCAATTTGGTAGCCAATTACCTGTGTGCTTAGTTCAATCCCCCTCCCCTTATAGTTAGCTGCCTAGTTAGTAGTCTTGTGACCGGCAGTGGCAAGGGCGCAGCGCTGCCTCCTCCGAGACAACACTCGTCGTGCCGTCGACTGTAATTCCAGCACTCCAGAACCACTCCTGTGCGTAGCGAACTGTGTGTGTCGTCCTCCCTCCCTGGGGCGGACAGTCAATTGCCACCCCGATGGCACTCCCGACCAGAGCAGACTCTGGCGTGACGGGGAATCGATCCCCGGTCGCTGTAGCCAGCGTCGGACGTTGGAACCACTAGACCACGCGGGAGGCCCAAAATTGACCGTTTTAATGCTACACTTGACACCTGGACCTGACTAGTCCTACCAGGTAGCCTGGAGAGGATCTCTCTCCTCTCCCCAGACCCTCTCCACCAGAGTCCCGCAGGGCTCGATGCTAGGACCCATCCTATTCTCCCTGTACACCAAGTCACTTGGTTCTGTCATCTCTGCTCATGGCTTTCCTTATCACTGTTATGCTGACGACACAACTCTTTCTCTCCTTCTCTCGGTCTGAGACCTAGGTCCCAGTACAGATCTCTGCATACCTAGCTGACATCTTTGCCTGGATGTCCACCCACCACCTGAAGCTGAACCTGGGGAAGACGGAGCTGCTCTTCTTCCCAGCAAAGGGCTCCCTGATGATTGATTCAATCACCGTAGAAGGCTCCATAGTGTCTCCGTCCCAGTCTGCCAGGAGTCTTGGAGTGACCCTGGATGACCAGCTGTGCTTCTCGGGCCACATTGCAGTGATCAGCCGGACCTGCGGATTCTCCCTCCACAACATCCGAAGGATCCGACCGTTCCTCACCCAAGAGACCACACAACTCTTGGTCCAGGCCCTGGTGATCTCACATCTGGACTACTGCAATTCCTTGCTGGCAGGCCTACCGGCCTGTCCCATCAAGCCATTGCAACTAGTCCAGAATGCTGCCGCAAGTCTGGTGTTCAATCAACCTAAGTTCACTCATGTCACCCCTCTACTCTCCTCTCTGCACTGGCTCCCCATCACAGCATGTATCAGGTTCAAATCACTGGTGCTTGCTTTTCAAGCGGCTAGAGGAACTGCTCCCCCATACCTCCAGATACTCATCACACCCTACACCCCAGCCAGACCCCTCCACTCTGCCTCCTCTGGCAAACTGACTGTCCCATCCCTCCGGGCACCCGGCAGGTGCTCCTCATGGTCTCGCCTGACCCCTCGGTGATGGAATGATCTTACGCAATCGGTCAGGACCGCGGAATCACTTGTGATCTTCCGCAAGAGACTCAAAACACACAGTTTCAGACTCCATTACCACTGAATTCTGTACATCTAGCCAATTGTCATCACCACTGCCTACTTGTTCAATGCTTTTGTGTATGTAATTAGGAAACGTAGGGATTTTCTCTCTGATGTTGCAGGATGGGTGGGGGCCGCTGGGTCAACAGTAAACACCATTTCAATAGCTATAGAATGTAATAATCAAGATTGGGGCAACAACCTGTTAGCAACAGGTATTATATCGGCGGCAAAATTAGTATTACTTCCTAACCAGGCTACTCACCATCTTGCTTCTGCTACGCATGACACTGGGGAGGTGATCACTGTTTTGCTCCAGCATTTACTTGAAAATAGTAAGTTTTACAAACAAACTTTGGTGGGAGAGAACAAGCACCTGAGGATGGAGGAGATGTGTTACAGAACCAGCATGACATTCAGCGTGGAGGTGGCAGCCTTGATAGGTGACCTGCTTGCATCACGAGTACCAGGTTGGGTGTGGTCAGCAGTCCTTAAGGATACAGAGCTGGGTCCCTGGGTGGCGGTCAGGGAGGGGTCCCTGTCAGTGGTCAGGGCTTGCCATAATGGTGAGACCAGCCAGGGTGGGGTGCAAATTCCAATAGGGCAAAAACCTATACTGAAGGCACAACCCATAGACCCGCTTCCTTTCCCCTGTAAGGGTTGATAGAGAAATTCTGTGTTTGGTAATTGTTTTTGAGTCACTTCTCAGGCTAATGAAGGTGTGGAGCTGTGCCAAAAGAGATAGGCGGCAAGCTTGGCCGCCACAGTCTCAAGGGCAGTGTGCCTGCCCAAAAGATTAGACTCGTACGAGGTTCTCCCAGAGATGGGGAAAATAACTGTCTTGTGACTGATATATGGGTGGGGCTAATGCATCTGACATGGAAATGATTATGTATAAGAGAGAAATCTGCAGGAAAAGAGTTGTTCTTTGTCTGACAGGGAGGCATTGAACCCCGAATGCATTGGGTTAAATAAACTCTGCTTGATTTTGATTGACTGTTCTGTTTCTCATTTGGTGCAAGTATTCTCTATCCTCTTTTAAGGTCTTCTGAATTCGTGAACCTAACAGGGTCTTATGTGATGTGTACACAATGTCAAGTACATAATCACTGACAATCGCACTTTTCAGAGGACTAATGCTCTACTGTTGGTGAGTGGGTACTTTGTAGGGCTGACCCCATTTAGTCGACTGGTCGATTGTTTGGTCAATGGGCTGTTGATCGACCGAGATTTGTTTTGGTTGAGCAGCGGAAAAAGAAGAAAAAAAAATAATAAATTCTCCACGCAGCACGAGACACCTATATTCGCGCTACAGTTTGGCACGCTTGTCCGTAGAATAATCCATTCTGGTTGCTGCGGGTATGGCAGTGACAGTCCTTCACTCTTAACATAGCTAGGCCTATATACATTCTCTTTAAATTATATTAGGCAGTTAAGGTAATAGTAATGTTGTGAATAATTCTGCAAAACTAATAAAAGTAACGTTTTATAATAAATGTGTTTTGCTAATTGTATGGTTTATATATGTATAACTAACATTCGTAACACCCCCTTTCATGCAGCCTATATTGTATCCTTCTTGTTTTAGGCACGCAAATGTGCATTTTAATTGTAGCCCAAGATTTGCCTACAGTTAAGACTAGTAATATAGGCATACTTTAGTTATTCATTTCGATATATAACCTAAGAACACAATGTGAAAGAAAAAACCTGGAGTATGGCAGCATTTTGTTTTAGTCACGGATGATCCAAAAAAAGTGGAATGTAAACTTTGCAAGCGCGTTTTCCAAGGCAGGGTTTATCGTTAATAAAACGAGGTACAGCCTTTTGCCAAAAAATGTGGACAAGCTAGTGTTCCTGTGCCATAACATGAAATGACTGGGGAAGTAGGCCATCGGATGGTCTCCGACTCAAGTAAGTTATTTTCGATAGGCTATAGCCACTTTATGTTCAGCTTTACGCTACAATTTAAGACATTACGCTATATGTGATCATTCGTTTGTTAGCCTATATAAAGAGATTTTAAATCCCAATGAGACCAACTTGGTTAATTAAATAAAACATAGCCTATGCATTAGAATGTTTTATGGTTGTGGTCAAATAAAAGCATCAGCCAATTATGTGCCCATACCGCAACTTCACAAGCTCACAACGGCAGAATCTGCAAGGGCAGCATGAAGAGGAGGCTCGGAACGGATACGTTTTCTTTTCTTTCAGGGAACTCCGGCTCCATAAAGTCATTAGCTTTTGTTGCTCATTTGTGTCATTCACTTAAGAAAGTTGTAAAACATGAGACAAGCGCAGTGTGCATATAGTTGTATTTATTAAAACAAATAGGGTGTGTCATATATATTTTTTAAAGTTTTGACTAATCAGAAAAAATGGACGACTGTTGGTCGACCAAGATTTGTTTTAGTCGGGGACAGCCCT
This sequence comes from Aldrovandia affinis, assembly GCA_029706075.1. NCBI lineage: Eukaryota > Metazoa > Chordata > Actinopteri > Notacanthiformes > Halosauridae > Aldrovandia > Aldrovandia affinis. The sequence continues at coordinate 1,549,309 of JAINUG010000189.1, forward strand.
AGTACTTAGCACTGCCTCAATTGAGTAAGGACAAGCCCTGTCAAATATTATGGGACCTGACCTACAAGTACAAGTATTACCTGAACCTCCTGGAGCAATAGCAATGAGAATCAATGTTACCACTTAGTGTGACTTTGGACCATTGTACTCTGGCTAAAAGGTTTGCGCAATGCCTAACCCTTCCTACTGCATTAACCCAACTGGTCCTTTTATAATTATCAGCTCTATTATAGTCATGTTGGACCCCAATAATTCCTTTCAGAGAGCTCTTATGGCAGTTTCCAATACAATTAAGAGATTAGCTAAGGAAACTGGAGCAAAAATTAAGCATGCGGTCATCTCTACTCTTGAGGCTACTGATGCTTCCCTCCACACTGACTAGATTTATCATAGTGCAGCTAAAAAGGCAACGACTGTGACCTAATGGGTAAAAGGTACTGATCCTGGTGGGAGTAGTGTTCCTTGGGGATGGCTTTGGGTGGCAATATCAGTGTCACCCTTCCTCCTCCACCATCCCCCTCCTTTCTAAACACGGATGACTTTGCATCCTTCCTTCACAAGAAGGTTGATGACATTTGCAACTTTTTCTCCCCACCCCCTCCTGCACCTAACCCTCCCTCACCCATCTTGCTACCAAAACCTCTCGCTTCCCTGTCTTCCTTCTCACTCCTCCCTGACTCTCACATCCATCAACGTGTTCACTCCCACCGTCCTACCACCTGCTCTCTTGATCTCATTCCTTCCCCCCTTTTCCAGTCCATCGCTATGGACATCCTCCCCTTTGTCTCCAATGCTATAAATTCCTCTCTTTCCTCTGACTCTGTCCCCTCTCCCCTCAAAAGTGCCAATATCATCCCCCTCCTCAAAAAAGCCTCTCTGAATCCTGCTGTCATTTCTAATTACCGACCTGTCTCTATCCTCTCATTCCTTTCCAAAACACTAGGGCGGGCTGTATATCATCAACTGTCTGTCTATCTCCTACAGAATGACCTGTTTGATCCCAACCAATCTGGATTCAAGGCAGGCCACTCCACAGAAACTGCTCTGCTCACAGTCACTGAGGCTCTACAATTGGCAAAGTCTCAATCACTCAGCTCTGCCCTCCTCCTCAACCTGTCAGCTGCATTTGACACCATGCACCACCAGATCATGCTCTCATTGCTCATTGAGATGGGAATCTTTGGATCTGCACTGACATGGTTCAAGTCATACCTGGCTGACCGGTCCTACCAGGTGGCCTGGAGAGGTGCCCTCTCCTCTCCCCACACCCTCTCCACCGGAGTCCCGCAGGGCTCGGTGCTAGGCCCCCTCCTAATTATCCCTGTACACCAAATCACTTGGGTCGGTCATCTCTGCTCATGGTTTTGCCCAGAGTCCCACATCTGGGGATTATCATGTGGCATGTGACCGTCGCTCTGGATAAGAGCGTCTGCTAAATGCTTAAAATGTAAAATATAAATGTAAAAATGTATTTGGGGACTTGTATTGTACTTGGGTATTGTAACTTTTGTTTTAGTTCTTTGTATGTACTATAAGTTGCGTAGTTTATTCATCAAGAAAGTGCATTATGGGCCTCCCGTGTGGTCTAGTGGTAAGAGCATTCGACGCTAGCCACAGCGACCGGGGTTCGATTCCACCGGTCGTGCCAGTTTCGGCTCTGGCCGGGAGTGCCACGAGGGGGCGGCAAATTGGCTGTCCGCCCCTGGGGGGAGGGATAAAAAGCAGAAGGAAAGACTCGCTGCATATATGAGTGGTTGTGCGTCGGTGACAGGCTTCGGCCTAAGCAGGCACTGGCTCGAAGGAGGCAGTGCAGCGCTTGCTGTTGTACAGACTACGGCGGCAAGTTCTCATACAAGGGAGGGATAATTGGCATGAAAAAAGAGAGAGGGAATTGGATACTAAAAGGTGGGGGTGAATGGGGAAAACAGCAAAAATAATAAAGAAAAAAAATTATGTGTATTATGTGACCTATTCCAATCTGTCCAATTCTCTTGCAAATGGTAAAATGACTAGAATCTAAATAATTGTGGTTGGGATGCTACCCCACCACCAATACAAAATGGGGGAATGATAGGTTTGAGTTATGACATTTAGAATTAGTATAACCCTCATTGTTTTTCTGATTAAATGGTTTTTGTTTTACCTTCATTCCTAGTATACATTTACACACACTCTCCACAGCAGCTGTGTTGTTAGAGAGAAATGGTCACATACAGTGTTCAATTGTTAACTGTAAAGATATGTAAAAGCAGTATACCAAATGGGTGCCTCCAGGACGTCTGGGTGTGATATGTATTCCCTGCTAGGGTTGTGGATGCTTGGCAATTGTGACACCTCGAACAAGGGTACATAACCCTCACTTGTGGCTATTGAGTTGAGGTTTGTTGGGTACACGCTGTCGCAGCGCCTTCATGAATCTCCCTTTGCGCATCGTAATAAAACCTTTTCAATTGTAAAGTGGTCACCAGTGTGTTACTTCGCCAGTCCCAACTTGGTCCCACAAAGGGAGAAGATGAAACGGGCAACAGTTTAAATATTTTTTTCCCTGCATGAAAATGGCTTTTCCCACGTGATTTACTATCACGGTATTACGATACTACGGCTACGGCAGTGAACTCATAATACGGGGGATTGACATGAAAAATAGCGGGTGTAATTGGCTACTAAATTGGGAGAAAATGGGAGAACATCAAACAAATTCTTAAAAATTATTATTATTATTTATTTTTTTAAACTTGACTGTACCAGACTGACCCTGTTAGGGAGTCCCGATCGGGGACGTATTTGGCTGTTTGCCCCAGGGGGAGGGGAGGGGGAGCCAGCATGAACTCACTGAGAGGCACTCAAGGGTGTCTCCAGTGGGTGTCGCCAAGTGGGTGGGCAATTTCCGTCTCGAAGGAAGCGGAGTTCACTGCCCTCTAAGAATTAGCTTGCCTTGTAGAGATAGGTGGTGAGTTAAAGTGGGGAGGGCAAATAAAATAAATAGAGGGTATAATTGGCCACTAAATTGGGAAAAAAAACAGGAAAAATAATATTTGTATATATATTTATTATTATGTTAAAATCGTCTGTCAGCTCTCCTGACCAACTGTTTATAATTCTAACATCAACCTTTTTCTACAGGGTCCTTCAAATAATGTTTTTGAAAAAAAGAATGGAAACAGAGCAAAATGTGTACAGTTAATTTAGTTCACCACACAAGTTCAAATGAAATTCTGCTTTGATAACTAAACAGTTTTAACCAGGTGGAAGTAAAATGCAGGATAATCAAAGCCAATATTTATGTCAAAAGGTAAATTGAAACAAAATGGAAGATGTGCCCAAAAAAGCCACCTATACAAAGCGAGAAACTTGCTTATTACAGCAGAACACAGTAGCAATAGTACCCAGCAGGGTTATACAGTGGACACGCTCAAATGTGCACAATAAAAAAACAACACAAATATATAATCATCAGATCAGTATACAAACATTTAACCGGGAAGACGCAACACATTTAGACAATTGCAGGTCTTTTGCAAGCAAACTGAAGACAACCTGCAATGGTTGAAACACATTGCCTCTGCTCTGCCTGTTTGTATGTTCAACTGGGTAATTATGTATTTGTGCTTTTTTTTGTTTTGCACATTTGAACTTGTCTAGTGGGTAACCCTGCTAAGTACCTTAAATACAGAGTTCTCAGAAATCTTTCTCACTTCTCAGATATTTATGGCAAGCTAGGTAGCCATTTCATTTTTTATATTAAAATTCTTACATTTACATTTTAGGCATTTAGCAGACGTTCTTATCCAGAGCGACTTACACAAATTACATTCCTTTACATACAATCCATTTATACAGCTGGATATTTTACTGAAGCAATTCAGGTTAAGTACCTTGCTCAAGGGTACAACAGCAGTGGCCCATCTGAATTGGACTACACTGCAGTTGCGTCTTGGTATTTTCATAAATTCATATTAGAGCACATTGCTTGCGCTATAGAGACTTAAGAGGTTGTAAGCAGCTGTCAGACATTGCCTAACTGCATCTAATTTGAATATTTTTGACAAGATTGCCAAAGATGCCACTGACAGACAGACATAGGTCAGTGGAGGATGTAAACAGTAACTACTGGTTACTAATGATGTGGGCAAAAACTATCTAGTGTTTGTGAGGCACTTTTCCTATCCATGTCCATGTGGTACAAATGTTGCCGATAAACCCAGAACAATTCACAAAGCGCAGTCACCTCCAACGTGGTATTAAACACAGCTTGTTGCTGGTAGGTTTGGAGGTGAACACCTGTCATACATAAGTGAAGGCATCTCAAAACAATACACGAGTTTGCAAAAAACAGACTGCAATAAGTCTGTATACCAATATTGAAGTGGTCTGTGTCAAGGTCCCACAAGCCCCTCTGAGTACCATCCACAATTTAACTGAATAAAGTGGCTTTTACACCATACCTTCTTATTTTAAACAAATACAATGTGGTAAAGGGTTTAAAAACAAGTATTTTCCTTGGTAAACAAGTTGTATCCACATTTAGTAAATCTTCGTGAATTCACAAATAGACGCACTGCTATAAAATCTAACAGTTTCGCATGCACGTTTTCACATGCTGCCCGGAAAAATATTTCAATGATTATTTTCTGTTTACCTGAAAAACACAAAACCTCAATTAACGAATTAATTAAAATCCAAATAATAAAAAACGTGTCAATGGAGGAGCTAAATACATTAATTATTTATGATGAAAACTTCCAAATAGACTCAAAGTTGATATACAGTGCCATGTGCTATTAATCATCACGCCCTCAAGGTTTTTTAATGAAGGTTTGCAGAGGCAAAAAACAGCAGAGGCTCCATATTCCCCATGGAGTACAACAGGGATTGTTGATTAACAATCAACGAATTGTTAGTAGTTAGACATTACGATTAGTAGTAAAAACCTGTGCTTACTGACGATGTGTCAGTTAAAAACTATAAAATAAGCTAGCTGAGGAAGTGCCCGATAAACAGTGTCACCACTCGCTTCTTGCTCACTTTATAATTGCAAACATTATTATGTGATAATATTTTTCGTGGGGAAAGTAGCGTCACGCGCATTTGTTACTGTCCCTATATGTACAACTAACGTCATCTAACATTAGCTAATTTATTTAAATTGAGGGTAAGATTAGCGCACATCAATTACTTCCAAATGCTGTCACAACATTTAGCGTGAATGGGGAAGCGTTATGCAACTGGATTTTAGGTATGTACACGGGATCAAACGGCAAGGTTTCAAGGAAAGAACAAGGAAAATGAGAGGGGAGGGGTGAGGTAGCTAGCGATCTACTGACTAGAAAAAAAAATGCATCTCCGCCATTTCATTTAATATCCTAACAAAATGGAATGTTAAGCGAACTAAAATGTAGGCTACTCCAATCCACTATGTAATGAATAATTGAAAGAGTAACTAAGACATATGGAAGCAATTGCGTTTTTTAAAGACCCGGCCATTGCAGAAGGGTATATAATTCTTTAGCTTGCTCTGGGCTGTCTCCATTTCGGTTTACTAATGTAGCTAGCTACAAATGGCTTCTCCGCAAAAACTCGGCGCAGTTCTTAACGTTTACTCACTCACCGTAGCTGTCCTTCCGTCCCTTTCGCTTCCCTTCGGTCTGTCTTCCAGTTTCAGTCTCAAGTCAATCTCTTTAGACACAATCGACAACCTTACACAGAGCTAGCTACATCGCCGTCTACCTCATTTCGCTTTTCAATAATGTTCAATGGCGATTTCGAGATACTGTAAACCTAGCAATACCGTTTTTCCCCTTTCTCCCTCTGTTTGGCGCATTTACCAGACAATGTGCCCAAACCCGGGGCACTTTTATGACACCACTACCTCGGAGCCAATAGGAAGGATCGTGGACTAAGTTATAGCCCGCCCCCACTGGTACAGAGCTTCAATTTACACACGCAGATTCTGCGCATTGATATTTCTGCGCATGTACGTAGCGCACAAGGGCGCTATAGGACATTAATGGCGCGGGTACAGGCTTTAAGCAAGCCAACACAACTACACATAGATCTGCAGAGACAGCCAACAAAAATACATATGCATGTTCCCATAGTCTTTACCTAGTATTTTCTGAAAACATACTCTTACTGTATGGTTTGCACCTATAGCCATTCTCTACAGTGACATACCAGATACAATCTAATTTGTTGTTCTACTGGGAAAACCTTAGTCCCCCCCACTGTTAAGCAACACTGCAAAAACAAAGAATACTCCACTGTTGTGACCACTGCAGTCCAATCAGAGGACAACCAGGAGCTCAGGTTGTGTCCAAAGATGTCTTTGGATACTGTTAACAACGGTGTGAACAACTCATACTGTTAATGAAAACAGAAAGTGTCATTCAATTCATATGAGTGTCCTTACACAGTATCATTACGCAAGAGTAACCATAAGGATTCACTACTATAGTAGCTTGCTAATCCTCTCAAAATGATGTGTTATGTGTGGCTAGGCATACATTATAAAATTAATACACTCATGTAAAGACTTGTGGATCTGTTCAGTAACTATTTAAAACAATACCTGTGAACAAGAAATCTTGTTCAATGATTCTCTTTACCGGGCTGTGGATCACATACATGCAAGTAGGCGGGAGCACTTCTTTCACAACATGCAGAGCCCAGGATCTGAAAGGAAACAACCTTTTATATTGATGCCTTTTGCATCAATCCATGATCTAATGTTGACATATGCCATAGCAGTCAAAGACATGAGAGTAATCTCAATTCCATTCTTGGCGCACATATGAACACACCCATAAAGCCCAAAGGAGTCCAAGTTCATACAAAACATCATCTTATGAGCAGGTCAAAATCTTGTTTCTGACAGGTAAGTCAGGGGGTTCCAAACAATCAAATGACTGAATCCTACACAAACTGCTTTGGGATAACTTTCTATATCCATTCCTGATATGACTTTGAGTAAATGAAGGTCAATGGACTAACAGTGTGAGGAGCATATTTCAGCCCTGGCAAATAATATAGTCAAATATGCATTTTTAAATATTTGCTACATTGTGAGTCTATTGGGTGGCTCCTCCTGTTATTAAGACATTGTTCTAGTGTGTGGATGAGCCCCATGGTCTGGTATCAACTCTAGATGTACCAGTGCCAACTGTGGCCAGCAGTCCCACAGGGCGATGCATAATTGGTGGTAGCATCGCCCAGGGAGGGAGGGATTCAGTCACCTGGGTTGTCCATATCTTGTTGCACCAGTGCCCCTTGCTAGTCAATTGGCCGCCCAGTCTGCCAGTATTAACCTGCACATAAAATGTCTTCCTCTGACTCACGTCTGTGCAAGCTTAACTTGCAGACTGTGGTGTGAACAAAAGCAGTGGCTGACATTATGTGTTTCGGAGAAGAGCACATGCTTGTCTACACTCTCCCGAATTGACAGTGGTGGTTGGAGTGAGTGCAGCTTATTAATACGATTGGACATTCCAAATTTAGAGAAATAGGGGAAGAAATCATGAAATCATTGTTTGGGTCCTAATTGGATCTATTTATCATAGTCCTTTAACTACCATTTTGCAGGAAGCCAACCTGGAAATTGGTGTGGTAGTTCATGGAGTCTAAGTAGTGAGCGAATCCTCAGAATTAAGATTTTTACGCACTTTCACAGTACCAGAAAAAGTGATCTAGGTGCATGCTAAAATACCCAATGAATTAAGTATTGGAGTAAAGCAGAACACACAGAATATATCACTTGACTTGACTGATCAAAGTCCAATATCCTGATCTGCAGAACCCAATAAACAACATAAAACATGCAAAAGGTGCTTTGAACTGTTATATATAGTCCTCCACTAAAATCATGAAGTTGAGTAGGATCTGTCACACCTTGCCTTTGAAGAATATGTTACAAGCACCCTACATTGATAAACTATATTGACAGGTAACTACCAAAATATAGGAAACACTTGAGTAAGTAAGGGGTACAAAGTATATTGAAAGCAGGTACCTCCACATAGGTGGAGTTAATGTAGCAATTAACATCCCATCATGCATAAGGTCATGTATAAAAATGCTGGGCAGGCCCAGTCGCCCATTATTTTGTCTACCATAGCTAGAAGAAGAATTTTCAGTGTACTTTGAAAGAGGGGTAATTGTTAGAGCACGTTTAGCAGGAGCTTCAGTGATGAAGACTGCTCAACTTGCTGATGTTTTACGAGGAACAATGGTGAAGGTGATGTTGGCATGGAAGTCTGAAAGAAAGACATCATCAACAAGGGGAAACTGTGGTTGAAAGTGCATACTCCTCGACTATGACATCTGTGCATTGGTTCAAGATTCAAGGCAAAACGGATGAGCAACTGTGAATTGGTTGACTGCAAATATTAATCTAAGGCATGAGCAGGTAATTTAATCAAGTACAGTCCAATGAGAACTTCACAGAGAGGGATACTATGGTCGGGCTGTAGTGCATAAACCCCTTTATTATACCTAAAAATGCATGTTTGTGAGTAAAGTGGTGCAAAGAACACAGGCAGTGGTCACATGGTCAGATGAGTCATCCTTCACCCTGTTCTCAACTAGCGAACGAGTGCATGTGTGAAAGAAACCTACAGGTCCCAAGTGCTTGTTTCCCACAGTGAAGGGTTCTGGTGGCTCTGTTACAGTGTGGGGCACATTTTTCTTGCATGGTTTAGGTCCATTCAACCCCTTAGAGGGCAATGAAAATGTCAATAAATACAAAGCCATTCTGAGTGATAACCTTCATCCTATTGTGAAGCATTTCCATCCTGATAGGAGGGGTCTCTTCCAGGATGACAATACCCCCATCCACAGGGCATGAGTGGTCACTGAATGGATATGGAACTTCTTGGGGGGATTCTCAACCATTCCTCCATGCAGAATTGTTCTAGTTCCTTTGGATTCTTGGGTTGACGTTTGTGGACTGGTTTTTTGAGTTCAAACCACAATTTTTCAATTGGATTCAGGTCTGGAGACTGAGATGGCCACGTCAGGACATTGATCTTGTGCTCTGTCAACCATTTCTTAATTTCTTTGGATGTATGTTTGGGAGCGTTGTCTTGTTAGAAGGTCCATCTGTGGCTAAGGTGAAGCTTCCTGGCAGAGGGAACAAGGTTTTTGGACAAAATGTCTTGGTACATGCTGGAATTCAATTTAATTTAATTTAATAAGGACCCCAGGGCCTATGGATGCAAAACAACCCCAAAGCATTGAAGATCCACCGTAGGCATGAGGTGCTTTTCAACATTACTTGCATTCTTTGGACACCAAACATCATGCTGATGTCCAAAAAGCTTGATTTGGCCACATGAAACAGTTCCAATTGTAGTTCAGAAGTAGTTTGACAAATTCAAGACGCCTTTTTTGGTGAATCGTCTTCAAAAGAGGCTTCCTTCTTGCAACTCTGCCATTGTCATGTAGGCATCATCGAATGGTAGCTTTAGACATCTTGTAACCCCAAGATGCCAGGTTGTTTTTGAGATCTTGAACTGTGCCCCCTCACTACACGTGGGAAAGATAGACTTGTGTCTTCTACCTGGCAGGTTAGCTACTGTTTCAGTGGCCTTAAACTTCCTAATAGTTGACACAACAGTGGAAATTGGTATCTTTTAACTTTTTAGTTTTTTGTAGCCATCTCCTGATCTGTAGAGGCCAATAACCTTTTGTCTGATGCTTTCAGGGAGTTATTTGCCTTTGATGATGGCTGACCACAGTATTTCAAACATGTATTCCTTCATTTTTATACCCTAGGGAAACAGGATACCATTGTAGGCCACTGTATAGTTCCATAACCTTCCAATAAACTTAAAATAAGTTGTATATTTATGAAGATTTGTTTTTGGTTGGATTAAAAGAATAGTTAGGGGTATGAATAATTATTTTCTGGAATTTATTTTTATTAATAAATAATTGGTATGCATTGTTGAAAAGAGAAGATTCCATTCGATATGTGCATATAACACATCCATATTTTCAATACATTTAACCATGATATTTAAAGGAGAAGGTGGTATGTGATGTAGATGGTGATGTATATGATGTAGATGTTGATTTGCTGAGTGGCTGGAGCAGCGGGACTCTCTCTGAACCTACAAGAGAAGTCCTTTTCACGTGGTTAACTGCTGGTGCAGCAGAACTTTCTTGGGAATGCGTGAGATAAGTCCTTTCCATGTCTATGGCTGCGGGACTCAACACTGTGAATCAGGTCGTGGAGTAGCTGGAACAGCTGAACTTTCCCGGAGAAAGAGAGAGAGAGAGAGAGAGAGAGAGAGAGGTTTCTCCATGGTACTGGATGCAGGCGTTCACAAGGCACAGGATTCAGGAGCTTCCTCAGCTGGACACGGGGTGCTTCACATCAGAAAGTGGTTACCACCGACACAGGATCAGAAGTGTGTCAACTCTCACCCTCTGTGCTGGATTGGGTGTGTCCTGTCAGGAAAGCTCTCACCTTTGGCACTGTGTTGAATGTGTGTCTTGTCCTTATACCCAAAGATCAAAGGGGACTGACATCCACACCTACAGTTGGTCATCTCCAGCATTGTCTCCGTCTAGGACCTCACACCAACATGTGAGCCTTGAGGCTGTGTTTGAGGGTCTACAACCCCCCTCCTTTGATGTTCATCTCAGGCAATTCAATTTCAGGCAACAGGGCATAATCTGAAGCACTGTTCTTGTTATTCTGAGGTCATTAGGTCTCTGTCCCCAAGAGATAACAGTCACAATACAACAGGGCCCTGCATGTGCTACACAATGCAGGCTTCATGACTTTGACCAAGCATTTGGTTTTATCCCTACATTTGAGGCTGGATATTGGGTCTACATTTTGTATTACGCTATTGAGTCATTTAGGTGCACGGTACTGTTTAAGATTACAGATTACAAGATTACATTGAAGTGTGAAAGTGTTCATCAAGTTTATAGATGGGTTAAGCAAGCTGTACAGCCCTGTGGGTAGTTACAAAGCTTAAAGATACACTTAGATGTAGTAGAGTTTAGAATTTAAAAAATATTTTTTGTACCGAAGGAGTCGAGTTGACTTTATTTAGTCTAAATTAATATATTAAGTCCATCCATCCATCCATTATCTAAGACGCTTATTCCTGGTCAGGGTCGCGGGGGGGTGCTGGAGCCTATCCCAGCATGCGTTCCGGGCAAGAGGCAGGAATACACCCTGGACAGGTCGCCAATCCATCGCAGGGCACACACACCATTCACTCACACACTCATACCTACGGGCAATTTAGACTCTCCAATTAGCCTAACGTGCATGTCTTTGGACTGTGGGAGGAAACCGGAGTACCCGGAGGAAACCCACGCGGACACGGGGAGAACATGCAAACTCTGCACAGAAAGGCCCCCGGCCTGGATTCGAACCCGAGACCTTCTTGCTGTGAGGCGACAGCGCTATCCACTGCACCACCGTGCCGCCTAATATATTAAGTATTAATTAAAATGTTATGCATTTAGCAGATGCTCTTATCCAAAATGACTTACATAGTTTTACATTTCTTACTTACAATCCATTTATACAGCTGGATTTCTTGAAGCAATTCAGATTAGGTACCTTGCTCAAGGGTACAACTGCAGTGCCCCACTTGGGAATTTAACCTACAACTTTTGCGTTACAAGCCCAGTTTCCTAAACATTATACTGCACGACCACCCAGGAAAGTAGGGAATTTACAGGAAGATGCTTTTCAACTGTGTGCAATATACAAAGGGAATGCAATTACATCAGATGTAGGTACTAATTGTTAGAATCCTAAAATTTAACACAGCATTATACACTGCTCAAAGAAATTAAGGGAACACTTAATCATCACAGTATAACATCAAGTCAATCAAACATCTGGGATATCGATCTGTCCAGTTAGGAAGCGTAAACGATTGTGAATCAATTTCACCTGCTTTGGTGCAAATTAAAGTGACAACAGGTTGACAGGAGAGGCAACAGCAAGACAACCCCCAAAAAGTAAATGGTTTTGCAGGTGGTGGCCACAGACCATTTCTCTCTAGTTATCGTTCCTGACTGATTTTTCTCTAGTTTGCATTTTGCTAGTGCCCTTGTCACTACTGGTAGCATGAGGCGGTACCTGCAGCCCATTCAGGTTGCACAGGTAGTCCAGCTCCTCCAGGATGGCACATCCATACGTGCCGTCGCAAGAAGGTTTGCTGTGTCTCCCAGCACAGTCTCAAGAGCGTGGAGGAGATACCGGGAGATGGGCCATTACACGAGGAGAGCTGGACAGGGCTGTAGAAGGGCATCAACCCAGCAGCAGGACCGGTATCTGCTCCTTTGTGCGAGGAGGAACAGGAGGAGCACTGCCAGAGACTTACAAAATGACCTCCATTGGGCTACTTGTGTGCATGTTTCTGACCAAACTGTCAGAAGCAGACTCCATGAGGGTGGCATGAGGGCCCGACGTCCTGTAGAGGGACCTGTGCTCACAGCCCAGCACCATGCAGCTCGATTGACATTTGCCAGAGAACACCAGAATTGGCAGGTTCGCCATTGGCGCCCTGTTTTCTTCACAGATCAGAGCAGGATCACACTGAGCACATGTGACAGACGTGAAAGAGTCTGGAGATGCCGTGGCAAACGTTATGCTGCCTGCAACATCATCCAGCATGACCAGTTTGGTGGTGGGTCAGTGATGGTCTGGGGAGGCATATCCTTGGAGGGCCGCACAAACCTCCACGTGCTAGCCAACGGTACCCTGACTGCTGTTAGGTACCGGGATGAAATCCTCAGACCCATTGTCAGACCTTACGCTGGTGCAGTGGGCCCTGGGTTCCTCCTGGTGCAGGACAATGCCCGGCCTCATGTGGCCAGAGTGTGTAGGCAGTTCCTGGATGATGAAGGCATTGATGCCATTGACTGGCCCTCACGTTCCCCAGACCTGAATCCAATTGAGCACGCCTGGGACGTTATGTATTGGTGCATCCACCGCCGCCAAGTAGCGCCACAGACTGTCCAGGAGCTCACTGATGCCCTGATCCAGGTCTGGGAGGAGATCCCCCAGGACACAATCTGCTGTCTCATCAGGAGCATGCCCAGGCGTTGTCGGGAGTGCATACAGGCACGTGGGGGCCATACACACTACTGAGCCACATTATGAGTTGTCGTGATGAAATTCACACAAGTTGGATCAGCCTGTGATCTCAATTTTTCACTTTAATTTTCAGTGTGATTTTGAATCCAGCCCTCAATGGGTTTTGGTTTCCATTGACCGTTCTTATGTCATTTTGTTCTCGACGAAGTACACAATGTAATCAATAAAGATTTTTAACTTGAATATTTCGTTCATCGAGATCCACAATGTGTGATTTAAGTGTTCCCTTGATTTCTTTGAGCAGTGTATATCCACATTTCTTCTGTAATTTTGGATCTCCAGTTGTGCCTCTTGAATTACTGCTGTGTCACCTGCACCCCACAGAAAGAGGACTGCAGCTGAAGTGCTTGTACTCCCTCAGTGCACACACCCAGCAGTAAGTGATTATTGCCCACACAGTACTATGGGGAGCTTGTGCAGATCAGAGGAGTGGTGGATCTATCATTTAAGACAACTGTAGTCTGTGTGAGACTGTTGCGGGGGGGAACCAAGGTCGCAGTAATCAGAGCTAACTGAAATTCAACCTCCCCCTTGTTTACATTTTAGCAGACGTTCTTATCCAGAGCGACTTACAGTTTTTACATTTCTTTACATACAATCCATTTATGCAGCTGGATATTTTACTGAAGCAATTCAGGTTAAGTACCTTGCTCAAGGGTACAACAGCAGTGCCCCACCTGAGAATTGAACCTGCAACCTCTGAGTTACAAGCCCAGCTCCCTAACCATTACACGACACTACATCCCAAATCCTTGTGAGATGAGGCCAAAATCAGCCTGTCATGGTAGACTCCCTGTCATAGTTAGCTAATTGCATAGGGAAGTATTGAACCTATAGGGCCCAGTGAGGCACAGTTGGCAGCTTTACAGACTTAGCCACTTAGGAGCCTTTAAAATAGCATATTTGAAGTTCAACCAAAGAAATTTGTTGGAAAAATATATGCACCTTCTGGACATTCACACAATAGGTGCCCCAAGGAGCTCAGTTGAAAAAGACAGTAGTCTGGGCCCTATAACCTGCCTGACATCACAGGTTTGAACATAATCGCAGATTATGACCAGGTGACCACACTGGTGGGACACAAATGGATTCCCCCAACAATAATATAAGCCATTTAGCAGATGCTTTTATCCAAAGCAACTTACAGTAGTGAATGCATACATTTTTCAGTATATGTGGTCCCAGTGGGAATTGAACCCACAACCTAAACATTGCCAACGCCATGCTCTACCAACTGAGCCACACAGAACCACAAGGGATAGGTTTTGCTGTACATCACTGCATTAGTTCCTACACTACACCACATTATTACACTGCAGACAGACAGATCGATCAGTGAAGATACATTTGTACGAGGAGCCGAGGACAATCCCACTGTCATGGAAAAAAGCTCAGTAGGATCGGAGAGAATTTCTTAAATGGTATTAAAAGCTTTTATTATGCACAGCTGCACGGAATCAGTCATGTTTAAATGCCCTATTTATAACAAACAAACCGGAAGGCGAGGGAACCAAATAAAAGGGGAGGGAACAGGGCGTCATAAATAGCAGAACAGGATGGAAAATGACTGCAATTGTAAAGGCTCGGACCCCAACGTGCGATTACCCCGTGGTGCGAATGGGCCACTTAAGGACAAATGTCCTTTTGATCTTTTGGCATGAAAACCTTTTGTCTAAAGAAAAGAGAACATAAACTGTGGCTATTTAACAATTAGATTTGCTCAGCATTTCAACATTATACAGAGAAAAATGTTTTTCCTTCCACAATACCAACCTAAATCCTCCCTTCATGGGTGAAGAACACTACAACTAATTATGCGCTGCCCTTTGGGGCTGCTGGCTAAGTTCAGCCCTGGCATGGACAGGATTTGATACCACAACGTAGGGTGCATCCATTACATGAACACCTGAGTAGCCATCATGACGCAGGTATTTTCCTGTACTGCTGATGCACAGTGCATGCAGTTTTGCATCACATGGGCTGTGTTGTAGTGCTGGGGTAGGCAACTCTGATCCTGGAGTGCCCAAGACGTTTCTGGTTTCTGTTCGATCTACCCCTCTAACTACATAATAGGAGTCATTATTCGGCTTAATAAATGCAGTTAACAATGTGCCGGAGGTACTCAGCAGTTCACCATTCAGACTCAAGAATATTCAGGCTCAGACTCTTAACAAATTATCAAAATGTGCAAGCTTAGATGGAACAAAAAACAAAAACATGTCTAACTCCAGGGGCCAATTGTACCAGCTGGACATTGGCCAGGGCACAAGCTCCATCTGACATAGAACAGAGCTTTAAGCTAGATGTAACATATACCTGTTGCACCACCTGGGCCTACTGTATGTTCTTCAGTTATGCTTGGGTGTAAATCCTATGCCTAGTAGAGAGCAGGCGTAAGATCGAGCAGGTGTAAGACTGTTCTCCATAGTAACGCAAAATAAAATTACAGACCTCTGACGCAAGACACATAAAATATAGCAATTAGGCATCTTAGTTATACATTTCACAACAAGCAGGCATTTAGCCTGTAGGCAAAAAAATTATTTGATAACTAAACAATCAATTAGTTAGTATATTTAAACCATTTATATTTCAGTGGAATAGACCTATATCAATTTCTCTAGCTAGATATATATTCAACCAAAATGCACATCCACTGGGTCAGATTCATGCATATAAACAAATTTCATGAAAACTTAAAATAGCTAAGTGCAGTAACTTTGCCTACTGTGAGGCACAAATCCACAGCATACACTGAAATCCATATAGTACCAAATAAGTCAGTTATTTTATTTCTTAGCTAGCCAGCTACATCAGAGAACGAGTAAGCTAGCTAGCTATCTTAATTCCAAATCCTTACTTGAAGTTAACAGCTTAAATAAATACAAAAAATTAAAGTGAAAATAGAGTCTCCCGGATGGTCTA
This sequence comes from Aldrovandia affinis, assembly GCA_029706075.1. Classification (NCBI taxonomy): domain Eukaryota; kingdom Metazoa; phylum Chordata; class Actinopteri; order Notacanthiformes; family Halosauridae; genus Aldrovandia; species Aldrovandia affinis. The sequence goes on from JAINUG010000189.1 coordinate 1,565,363, forward strand.
GTGGTGACAATGTTTGACACTGGCCACTGTGACCGGGGTTCGATTCCATCGGCTGCACCAGTCGGCTGTCTGCCCCAGGGAGGGGGGAAGCTGACATTAAGTTTGTTGCGTACAGGAGTGGCTCTGGAGTACCGGAGTTACGGTTGACAGCTTGCAAGTGCCGTCTCGGAGATGATACTTTGCCTTTGTCACTGCCGGTCACAGGGTTATGGCAGCGAGTTCACAATATGAGGGGGATCGACATAAAAAATATAGGATGTAATTGGCTACTAAATTGGGAGAAAATTGGAGAAAACCAGAAACAAATTCTTAAAAAAAAAAAAAAAAGGGAAAATAGAAGGTACAAGTAACTACCCACATAAGGACATACTTGAGATAGTCAAGATTGAAACCAAGGTCCTGAGTTAATTGCCAGATTAACATTATACCTTGAGAAGTTTGACATAGGGTTACCATCCTTGAACTGGAACTGATGGTAAACAAGGTCAATATGATAATTAAATAAAAACCATTGCTACTCTCAGGCTGTGAGGGCTAGATTCAATGATTTCAAGCTCGTTACCCCAATAACCTTGCCATAGACCTGTGACAGGCTGAACAGCCTGATGCCTTTATCAAACATGCTGGTATAAATCATCCTTTTGTCTCTGTTTGACACTGGTAAAAAGATCTACATAGGTAACTTGTTATTGAGCAACCGACGCTCTTTCGCATAGACTAACGCTGATGCGAACATCGGCAGTCATCCTGTCTCTGTTTGACACTGGTAAAAAGGTAATAGACAGCAAGCACTAGCTAAGGTACTTACAAATTTTTGTTAGTACTAGCTAGCTAATGCTAACGATAAGTATTAGACAGCAGGCACAGGTAGGCTACTTTAAAAAAAAAATTGTTAGTACTAGCTAGCTAACACTAACACTAAGTATTAGACAGCAGGCACAGGTAGCCTACTTTAAAAAAATGTTGTTAGTACTAGCTAGCTAATGCTAACGCTAGGTAATAGACAGCAGGCACAGGTAGTTACATTTTTTTCGTTAGTACACTCATAATCATGGATATAGGAGGAAGTGTATAGCTTAAACCCCTTGTCCTGTAAACATCTTGTATAGAACAACGCCATTATCTCGTCTACCGGAAATGGCCAGCCACGTTTAGCAAAACACGGAAGTCCATCGCGCATAACCCCCATCGCCCATCATTTTGGCTACCATGGCTAAAAGAAGATATCTCAGTGACTCTAAAAGGGGGGTTATTGTTGGGGCATGTTTGGCAGGAGCTTCAGTGACAAAGATTGCTAAACTTGCTGTTTCACAGGGAACAGTGGTTAAGTGGTTAATGTTGACAAGGAAGTCTGAGGCAATTGTTGTCGACAGCGCATACTACTTGACCGTGATGTCTGTGCATTGGTTTGAGATGCCATGCCATGGAAAGTCACCCTCACAGGCATGTCAATATCTTCACTGTAACAGAGCAGATTGTCCTATTAAACCATCAAAGACTTGGTGTTAGCAACCTCAGATTGCTTCGGTCATGCAATTGCAATACCATGTAAGGTGAACAGGCAGCAGGCAAGCAAAACATTTTTTTTCTTACATAAAGATAAATGATTACATTCTCAAGTTATAAGCTAGCTAACCGTTCTTGTGTGTTAGTGTTACACTTTTTACTTTTTTAAACAATTTCGCCAGCCAACTCTGGCATAACACCAGCATCTTGAAGGTAGTAGTGGTTGTGTGGGGCTCAGTAGGTAGAGCATGGTGCTGACGACACTTGGGTTGTGGGGTTTGAATCCCATTGGGACCACATATACTGAAAAATGTATGCATTCACCACTGTAAGTCACTTTGGATGAAAGCGTCTGCTAAATGGCATATATTAGTTTGAGGCCATACACCTCCCTACAGCCATGCTACCGATAGCACAACATAAGAGAAAGGTCCTGTTTAAATAGCGGACACATGATATTCTGAGCTACAATCCCTTGCAATACAACATGCTTTGGGCGGATATTACTCTTCACAAAAAAGCAAGCTAGCTTCAAGCTTATAATAATAGACAAGATACCTAGCTAGTTAGTGTCCATAATTAGCTGCAAAATTGATTGATACAAATACAGTATTGGTCTGTGTGTGAACTGATGTAGTTTCTCTTAGCACATGTAGTAGTATAGTATGTAAGGGGAGAAAAATCATAAAAGGCTCAAGTACACAAAAGAGTTCAAACAAATAAAGGAAACATTTCCATTTATTATGGCACAAATTATTCAGGAAGAGTGAATTTATTATTAGGCAATGAAAAAAGATGCCAGACAGGATCTTGCCACTAATTCCCATGTCTGAAACAAGCCATTATGGTTTATTTCAGATAATTAATGATATGGTCTACATCTTTTCAAATTAACCACAATAATGACATGGTATACAAATTGTTGCAAACCCATTATACAGGTCTCATATGTGCATTTCAGTCCTCAAGACACTTCAATTCAAACATTTAAAATAAATAAATTTAAAACAAGACACCTAATCACATCATCCAGAACTGTATTACACTTGAAATGTTTTTATGAAGAACAGCACTAAATAGTGCATAGTAAAAATCTGTTCAACATCTCACACATCACCAATCAGAACCAAGGATGAGTGGGAAGTACGCATCTTGAAAGAGCCACTGTGTAATTACTACTGATATTAAAATTCAAGAAGCAATACAGTACAAAATAAAGAAAAATGAAGTAACTAAGAAAGAGAAATGTCAAAGCTATTTAAAAGCTGTCCACAGTCTTGGGGTTTAAGCTGGAGCCAAATTCCCGAGGTTTGGGACAGTAGTACCAAACAATCTCTCCCATAGCTCAGATTTATTGAAGGGGGTGGCATATGTCTAGATTGGAAGAATCCTAAATTGTTGTATGTAGCATGATGAGCAAGTCAGTTACATTGCCAGGAACAGAGCCTTGTAGGTGAACAGCAAACTGAAATCATTATCATATAAAGAGTAAGTGGTACTTCAGGACATAGGAGATGCATTTGTGATGAACTGCGTTGTTGAATCAGAATTCCACACTTATTTCACTTACTTAAAATACTAGGAAAGGCTTTGTGTAAAAGTATATTACAATTGTCCAAACAAAAAAATATTTACATGTGATTAGCGTATAAATGAGATCAGGCCCAGAGCAACCAATAATGTGTCGTAATTAAATACAAAAATACAAAACTAATGGTCCAAAGACTGAACCTGGGGAACACCATGGGAAACCATTGTATTTGCCATTTTGGAGGGTGACATACAGTCTGTTACACAGAAATAACAATGCATTAGAGAACAGCACTATTATCTTTCCTATATTTTGATTATTACATTTACAATGTTAAAGGCATCACTCAAGATGAGAGCAGCGAACGCATTACTCGAATAATGTTGTAATTACTTCAGTATTCAACACTAAGTACTTCAGCAGTTAGGAAGAGATGACTGCTTAGAAACGCAAACAGGAAATTGGCCAGAAATAGTTTGGTTTAGAATTGTAATTTTTCTATGGTTAAAAAAACCAAAACTCCGCTCTAACACAATGTACATTCCCAACATATATTGACATAAGCAAAACCAGACATTGATCTAATCTATAGGCTGTCCTAAAATACACTTGGAACATATAAAATCTCACAATGCCACATAATTCCTTTTCATTCACCATGACTAAATTAGGTTTCTCAAAACAGACTTTCTTGGATAGCTCTACACTTGTTGACACGATTGGTGGCAGTTAGGCCAGTGGCACTAGTCATTTATCCATAAAACTCCAGACATACCTGAAGAGTCAAGGACCACACAGTGGTTTTAATTAGATTATATCATCCAACACTTTCTGTACTGTGTGCACTCTGGTGCTGTAGAAACGTTGCCAGACAAGTGAAGGTCTGGGTACATTCTGTGCACTCATACAGCACTTCTGCTGAGGTAGTTCCACTACCCTCTTCTTCATCTGTGTCCTCTTCTTCCTCTAAATCCTCATCATCATGTTCCAAAGCTAAGGCAGGGTCCTTATTAAATGTGGTAGTGAAAGATGTTTGCACCTCCTTATCATCTTCCACTGGAGACCGACTCTGGTGAGTGCCAAGGTGGCGCAAAAGAGCAGACGACTGGCGAAAGCGGCGTGGACAGTGGGGGCACTTGTGTACCTCACCAGCAAGTTCCCTTCTATGGTAACGCTGGTGCCGTTGGTAAACACATAGCAACCCAAAGCCCTTGCCACAGTCATTACACTGAAAGGTGACACGAGGCTTTGGGGAAGCAGCCACCTCTGCACATTTGTGATCCGGGGGTTGTTGGCTAGCACAGCTGTGGGTGTCTAATTCATATTTGCTCAAATATTCCTTTCCGCATTTTGCACAAAGGTAGAGATTACTATCCCTTCTGTTGTCAGGCACCGCTCTGTCCACCTCAAGCATGACTTGTGCCCCTTGAGAATTACGATCCCGTGTGCTTTCCACCATCGCACCTTCTTCAGTCTCAGGTTTTGAAGGTGGTACTTCTGAATTATGATACATTGCTATATGCCTCCTCACGTCACAACGCTGTGGGAAGTGTCTCCCACAGAATACACAGGTGTGAAGTGTTCCTTTGTGGTATCGCATATGCCTTGATAGACTGCTGGAATGCACAAATACACGATGGCAGAGTTTGCATGGATACACTCGTGCATTGTGGGTAGCTTGATTACCGCGTGGGGGCCTGCCCCGAGGCTTTGAGGAGTGCTTTCCTGCACCCCCACCTTGGAATTGCTGCTTTCCTGCTGCTCCACTATGGCCATGCTGCTTTGCTGGGGGCGCACTATACATTTTTTGCCTAAGTACCGGTTCTGGTTGAAGATTTATGAAATCTTCCTGTGTCTGATGAGTGAGGTGGTGTTGCTTTAGGTCAGATAATTGCTGGAAGCGATTCCCACACAAACCACAGCGATATGGTCTGAAAGTGGTGTTGACAATAGGGCCACCTGAACCAGTGGAATTATTTTTCTTAAAAACAGGTGTTTCTAGCTTGGGTTGACTCATTTTTTCATGTAATACTTCATTTTTCGAGGGAGCTCTCTGGGTGGCTGGACTGGAGTGAGCAGGGACATGGGAAACAATTTTTCCTTGGGCATGACTGAGCAAATGGCTCTGCAGGTCAGAAAGCCAGAAAAAACGCAGACCACACATCTTACAAGGATATGACTTCTCCATGCTGCTCTCTTGTCCTTCTCCAAACTTCCTGATGGCCTTGGATCCTGTTGTGCCATGCCGTTCATCATGGTGAATGCGCAAAGACTCCTGTTTGAGGAAGCGCTTTCCACATTGCCTACAGCTGTAAAATCGCTCATGGGAATGATGGTGAAGGTGCTGGCGTAAATCCTCCCGTTCACCAAAGACCCTGCAGCACAAGGTACATCTATAGCCCCGCTCCAATGTGCGGTAACGCTGATGTCGTAGTAAGCTAAGCCGCGTGTTGAATAACTGGTTACACATCTCACATCGGAAGCGTGCAGGGCAAGGGGGCAGAAGGGTGTTATCACCATTTCCACTCTCAGCAGCTTTGGTGGGTGCAAGAATCATGGGGGTAGGTTGGGACTCCAGAGGTGGGGTATGGGGGGGTGCCTGAATCACAGGGGTTGGCCGAGATTCCCGAAGGGGGGCTTGGGTGGATGTGAGTATCACTGGGGTAGGCTGGGACTCCAAATTGTGGGCATGAGGTGGGGCCAGAATAACAGGAGTAGGGTGGGCCTCCAGAGGCAGGGTGTGAGGGGTGGCCTGAATCACAGACGTAGGCTGGGACTCCAGACGTGGGGACTGAGCGGACGCCAGGATAATGGGAGCAGCCTGGGATGCAAGATGGGGGCTTGATTCCACGCAAGAATTTGGGAGGATGATTTTCCAATGGGAGGTGAAGCGAAGCTATATTCCGCTGACCTGTCGACCACTGTAAGCATTCCATTTTCATGGAGCGCAAACTCAAGTGGTGCCCCAAAGCCATTTGGGTGGCAATCATAGGAGAAGGGTTCCACAGGGCCATGCTCAGCCATGTGAGTCAAAAGGTCAGGATAGTGGCCGAAACCCTCCCCACATTCAGTACAGATGAAGGCAGCTGCCCCCCCTGCCTGCTCACCACAGTTGGTGTAGTCCATCAGGGGGTATTCCATATTAAGGATAGTAATGATGTTACTTGTACTGTAAACAGTACTATCAATTTAGCTTCCCCCCTCAAAACACTCTTAGAATTGTTTTTAACATAGTCATTATAGAAATATTGCGAGAATGGGAATCCTTCTGGACCACTAAGCTCTCTCTATGAGCCACCATTTCATTGTAAAATACTTCAAGAGACAGAGCAACAGGCAATATGTAATTTGGCTTGCAAAAATAAACATCAGGAAACAGTAGTGTGATGAACAGTGCGATGAATAAACTTTCTGATGCTTTGATTGAAGACAATTCCTGAATGAACAGTCCCATAGAAAAGGTTACTGAAACATTTAAAGCTTGTAGGGCAAAAATACATGAGGGGAAGTGTTTGATTTGATCACTTTGTGATGGTTCCAAGAGTTCCAACAATCCATTTCTCTATTTAAAAATGTTGTCATTTGGAATGTTGTAATTTGTTCCAACTGAGCTGTTGTTACAACATGCTGTTCTTTCACAGCAAAACAGTTTATGTACACCTTAAGTGCTTTATGTGGCTATAAGTCAGTGCAAGTCCTCTTTTTTGCTCAGATATTTTAAATGCAACATTACACGCACATTATCCTTTATTTTTAGCAAGGACATCAAGGTTCTTCCAAGATCTTGTTTTCCACCATGACGTTTTAAATTTGTTAGTTCTTGTATGGTTGTTGATTACTCCATACTCTGTAGTAATCTTCACTGACCCAATGAAATCAGGGTACTAGTGTATTAAAAAGTCTATACTTTGCTTCTAGGCTATCAATGAATTGCCTCCAATGTATAAACTTGAACAAAAAAGAAGAAAAAAAGAAGCTCATCAAGCAGGACTGACTCCTTCCAACATGTGCAGGATAGCTTCTGATTTTAATGATGTCATTGGGTAATTTATTTTGTTCATGTGGACGTGACCATAAACTCATCTTCTATCTTGTCTTCTTTCCCCACATCTTTAGGCCATCATCTGAAGAAATGAGGGGTAAAAAAGGGGGAGAAAGTGATGAGAGAAAAGTCAGTGTCTCCTGTAACAAATTACAGCTGGTTCTCAGTGTAGAGAAGAAAATCACACTGGTTCAGAGCCAGTAACTTTTGAAAACAGCCCATCACATGCTGGGCTACAGTACACCTACGAACATCCAAATACCATAGCCCAGGCAACGAGAACAACATTGGCAACAGCATAACATTTAATAACTCTTCTGCTGAATAGTGGCAAATACATTTTATGTGAACATAACAATTGCAAGCTAAAGGATATTATGACTGAACATGATTTACTGATGGTGCTTCATCTGCAGCATGCTCACTGATGTATAGGCCGGAAAAAAAACATTGAGAGGGCACACTATATAGTACATTTAAAAAACATAGCCTTTTACTTATAGCTGAATGCATTGCGAAACATCACGGATATGTAATAGGGCAGCGGCTCTCAGCCTAGGTTCAAGCAAAACTTGCTCATCAACTCCAAATCTTGTATAAACATACATTATCATCACCAGCAAATGAACCATTCACAATTCAAACCAATGAAACAATGAAGTGTGATGTAGTAGATAGTAGTAAAAGCAGGGCTGGAATTTCATTTTTTCCACCCTACCTCACATAAGTAGGGTGGCAACCCAGCCCATAAAATGTGTAATAATTCCATAATGCTGAGTAAAAATGTCCATTCTCTTTCAAACTCAAACAAAATGTAACTTGTTGTATATTTTCATTTGTTAGAGGCTCGAAAAAGAGATCTCAGAAACTTTGAAAGTGATTGTTGAGTGGTGATTGTTGGGGCACGTTTGGCAGGAGCTTCAGTGACAAAGACTGCTCAACTTGCTGATGTTTCGCAAGGAACAATGGCTAAGGTGATGTTGTCATGGAAGTCTGAGCGAAAGACACAATGAACTACGGGCAACTGTGATTGAAAGTGCGTACTCTTTGACCATGATGTCCGTGCATTGGTTCGAGATGCAAGGCAAAACAGACGAGCAACTCTGAATCAGTTGACTGCATGTCAAATATCAACCTAGGGCATGACCAGGTAGTTTAATCAAGAACAGTCCATCGAGAAAGAACACAGATAATTATCTATTGAAAAGTGGAAAAGGTCATATGGTCAGATGAGCATCCCTCACCTTGTTCTCAACAAGAGGACAAGTGCATGTGTGGTGCATGCCTATAGGCCCAAGTACTTGCTTCCCACACTGAAGGGTTCTGGCGGCTCTTATGGAGTGAGGTGCATAACTCAACCCCTTAGAGGGCAAGGTACATGCCAACTAATACAAAGCCATTCTGAGTGATCATCTTCATACTATGGTGAAGCATTTCTATCCTGATGGGAGTGAGCTGTTCTAGGATGACAATGCTCCATCCATAGGGCACGAGTGGTCACTGAATGATTTGATAAGCATAAACACGATGTGAAGCATATACCATGACCATCTCAAGTCACCAGATCTCAAACCAACTTATGGGAAATTCTGCAGGGGACCCTGAGACAGTGTTTTCCACCACCACCAACAACAAAACAGCATATGATGGAATTTATCTTGTGTGTTGCATCCAGTTAATTCCAAACACTGTTGGTTTCCTTTATTTCGGCAGTTACCTGTAAATACAGCGCATTCCAGATTTATTCATACCCGTGATTAAATGGGGGGGGGACTTTTTAAATATTTTTTATAAATTTGTTTCTGATTTTCTCCCATTTTTCTCCCAATTTGGTAGCCAATTAGACCCGCTATTTTTTACGTCAATCCCCCCCTAGTAATGTGAGTTCGCTGCCGTAGTCCTGCGACCGGTAGTGACGAAGCGAAGTGACGCCTCTTACGAGACGGCACCCGCAGGCCGTCGACCGTAACCCGGTACTACAGGGCCACTCTACGCAGCGAACGTCACGTCGGCTCGGACCCCTCCCCCTCCCTGGGGCGGACAGCCAATCGCCATTGCCCCTGGTGGCACTCCCGGCCAGAGCCGACACTTGGCAAGACGGGGAATTGAACCCGGTCTCCGTGGCCAGCGAAAATCGGACGTTGAACGACCAACCACTGGACCACGCGGGAGGCCACGGGGGGGGGGGGGGACTTTTGATTATTTTTTGTTTTATTTCAATTTTGAGAGCATTGCACAAAGCAAACATGCAAACTGCTAAAGAGAAGCACTGAATCATCAGTGATTTTGTACACCATTCCATTGCTGAAAAATGTTAGTTGTCAGCATAAGTAGGTCTGCCAAAGCTTCCTTTCAATTAAGTCATTTTTAAGAGTGCTAACAGTTTACCATTATTGCGTTTTCAAGTGATTTCGACATAGCATCATGCAAGATTTATGCTTACATTGACATTTTAAGCATTTAGCAATCGCTCTTATCCTTTCACACTTCCATTTTAGATAAGCAGCATGAATGCAATTTTAGCCATTTTGACTGAAACTCATCTTTCTTATTAGTAGTACGTTCAATGTCCGGAATGTTTGAATTGGTCACTTGTTCAATGCCATGGACATACAAAAATGAAATAAAAAGTTTCAGATTTTCCCCCCCAATTTTGTGGCCAATTATACCCTCTATTTATTTCGATCTGTCCTCCTCACACAAACTCGCCGCCCATCTCTACAAGGCAAGCTAATTCTCAGAGGGCAGTGAACTCCGGTTCCTTCGAGATAGAAATCACCCACTCACGTGGCGACACCTATGGAGACACCCTTACTCACTTCTCGGCGAGTTCATGCCGGCTCACTTTCCCCCCTCCCACTGGGGCAGACAGCCAAACGCTGCCCCTGATCAGGACCGGTTTGGTACAGTCAGGTTTAGAAACCGCGACCATGATAGGCAGCTCATTCTCTAAAGCAGTGGTTCTCAACCTTTTTTGTGCTCTGTACCACTAAAATATTTTCAACAATCCCCAAGTACCCCCTACCCATAATATATATATAGGCCTATATATACATATATAGGCCTATATATACCTATATATACATATATATAGGCATATACCTCATGTGTAAGCAGCCAACACAGATATTTTGATTTTTAAAAAACATTTTATTAAGATTCACCATTAATAATTACAAAAGATATTTTGATAAATAAAAAAATTATAATTTAAGATTCATCATTAATAATTACAAAACAAAGCCAGCAAAGGCCCACCAGCAGGTCGTTTGAGCCATCTATCCATTGTTGAAACCTGGTTGAAACTAGCTAAGTTAGCTCTTTTACACAGCGAGGCTACAGCGAGCGAGTGCGTCTTGAGTTTGTTGCTATTTTAACGTTACGTCAGTTGTGGCGCAAATATGGAGGACCGGTTGGTTCATTTTAAAAACACGTTGTCTTAATTTTGATGGCCTTATATAGAATATTATTTCAACATTCATTATTCTTTTTTATTTTATTTATTTATTTATTTATTTTGCAAAATACAATTAATTTATATTTATTTTGAGGTTTCAAAAAACATTTCCGAGTACCCCCTGCAATTCCCCCACGTACCACTAGGGGTACGCGTACCCCCGGTTGAGAAACAATGCTCTAAAGGACCAGCCAATACGGGTGCGTTAGACCGCTATGCTATCAGAGGCCCCTCCATGGACATTCTTGTCAGAGAACAATGAATTAACAGATTCTTAAGTTCTCTTCTGTAAATTCTTTACAAGCATGCAATCCATGTTGCTGGCTAACAAGCACCAAGATATCTAAGATTAGTTAGCTAACAATGTCTACTCTAAACTTGTGGCTAAACTTAGCTGGCTATTATTGCATCACTTCATACATCCGCAGACAAGAGCACTCAAATATACACATGCCTGATCCCGCAGACTTAGAATATAGGCCACACTAGAGAGCTCATATTTGGATCTCATGTGTAGGAATGTGTCTCATGTGTGGCCACCAAACTGGGAGAAAGTCATTAAGTAATCAATGAAACGAACACAGCCACCAAATCTGTTTAAATATTGCTACTGTTATTAAAAGCTTATCGTGTGTACTTATTGTTTTCAGAACTACAGCCAGCACAATGGAAAATCAAGACCATTGCTCCACTGCAATCTTGAATGTGCCACAACCCAGATGAAAGGACATGTAGCATGGAGAAACTTCTGTGCCATAGGAATGGCAAGTTTGTGTGCTTCCAGGTAATCTTTAACTCGTTCGCTATGTACAGGATTGTGTAACATAGGAGCCCACAGATTTTTATGTTTTCCCCCAGACATCTCTAAGAAGGATGTTCGAGTAGCAAACACTCTTCATTAGAATTAGCAATCTTGGACCCCAATGAGGTCTCCTTATTATAATGATTACTGCATGCATGCCAACTCTCATATGCCTGATTCAAATTGAATACCCTTTTTCCCCAGATGTTCAAAAAAATTGTTTTACCTATTTCACAAACAACTGCAGCCAGCCTTGGTAAATCACACAAAGCATACCCTCTTCCCATTTTTTGCCATCTCTCATAGGCACTTGGCATTGTATTACAATGATTTAGCAGACGCCCTTATCCAGAGTGACAAGAGAACATAGGCTAAGTGCATCCACATGAGTTTTATGAGAAACAGTGACACAGATCTGGCTAACAACACTCCAAGACCAGTGGGTGTACAAGCAACATCACTAAAGTGCTACTGCAAGATATCCATGTCAACTTGACAATCATGCCTCAATTTTTAACTACCTAGATGCATCCAATATGATAATAAAACAATGAAACACCTGCACAGGTAAGTTACCAAAAAGGTAGCAAGTGCTGGGGGTATGGTTTGAAGACAGATTGGAGGTATGGTGGAGCTTTTCCATTTGCTGTCCTGTAGGCCAACATCAACGTTCAACTTTATGCGCGCTGTAACAGGTTGCCAATGAAGAAAGACGAGCGGTGTGAGTGTGACATGTGAACAATTGGGAAGACGGGCCGTGCAGCTGCATTCTGGATTAGCTGCAGGGGTTTCATGGCACAGGCAGAAAGACCAGTCAGGAGGGAATTGCAGTATTCAAGACTTGAGAATACCAGGGCCTGGACTAGAAGCTGTGTGAGAGTAGGTGGTGAGGAAAGGACGGATTCTCCGGATGTCCAAAATCCCAAGAATATATGTATTAAGTAGTGCTAGAAATAGGCAAGTAGATTCGATTTTTTTTTTTTTTTTAAACAATAACTTAATAACATACATATTATTACCCATTGGATAAATAGGATGGAAGGAAGGATGCAAGATATTTTTATGGGGGCTACCAACTGCTCATCGTTATGGGATTACTAGCACTTTAGCACCGTGCAACATTTCTGCTTTGCTCTTCTCTTATAAAGCAGCAGTAGTGCCACTTGAATACCTGGCTAACGTGGAAGTTTTGAAGTCAGCGACTTAAGTCGTCGCACGTGAATTACACACTGAGCAGGTCATTACTTCACCATTAGAGACTAGCCATGGGTACAATTTTAGCAATTTTGACAAAAACTTTTAGAGCAAGGTATAGTCAATGCTCAGCTGGAACAAAATACCTGCATCCACTCAGAGGCCCGCAGAACCAAGAGTTGGCTACCTATGCCCTAAAGTATTTGCGTCCAATTTACAGTCACTGTGTTGATAAAGCAAAAACACCACACAGGACAATATGACCGAGGGTCAGAGTCCTGTGAATTTAGAAATCTTTCATTCATATAGTAAAATTGAACACTCACTTTGGCGATTTTGCTTAACACACAGCCTGGGACTGTGGCAATTTCAGTGGCATGGAACAGTTTTACATGGAACTCTTATAAAGTTAAAATCATGCATCTCGATTGCCTTCATTCATACTGTTCGGCAAAAGCAAAAGAATATGGTCAACAAGCTATCAAGGATGGGAGACATAGGCCGTGTCCGAAACCACTCCCTATTCCCTATTTAGTACACTACTTTGTGTGGACGCCATTTTGTAGAGTGCGACGAATTCTAAAATGTGAATTTCGTACACTAAATAGGGAACGAGAAAATACCCACAATTCACCGTGATTTGTAGTGTACATCGACTGTACCCTACTTTACCCTAGAATTGATCCCGTCTACCACAATGCAATGCGGTCGTGTCATACCGAAGGAGAGAAGGGAAAGAATGGCGACAGAAAGAAATACAGCGACGGCGACAGCTAGCTTAACGTTACTTACATTTATTTACATTTACACAAAATTTTGCCCGTCTTTGAAACTCAAAACTTTAGCACATTTAAACCTGCCGCCATGAGTGCTCGGTTTGTTTATGATACTGAGCACATCCGCTTTGCGTCACCTGAATATCCGGCACTTTTTTTTTTACGCAAATGACGTTCAGTTGTAGTCTCCGAAAACACTACTTTCGTTCTCTAAATAGTACACTATATAGTATATACTATATAGGGAATAGGGAATAGGGAATAGGAACGAGTGAGCGGTTTCGGACACGGCCATAGTCTAAATACAACCATCAGCAATCAAGGCACATGACAACAGCTAGCTAGCCAGTCGATCAGCCAGCCAATCATAGGGACCTATATTATTTTCAATATTATTATTATTATTTTTTGTTGTAAAACTTTACATTTGTTTCAGATTTTTACCCCGTTTTTCTCCCGATTGAGTAGCCAATTCAACCCTCTAGTTATTTTGATTCGCCCTCCCCTCATAAGCCCGCCGCCCTTACTACTTCTCAGCAAGTGGAGGCCAAATTTTCCACCCCCTGGAGCAGACAGCCAAATGCCGCCAGAGTCGGACTGATGCGGTTGGGTTTGCAAAGTGCTCATAAATGCAGGCGTGTTAGACCGCTATACTATTCGAGGGAATTTCAATTTTCTGTTTTATTTTCTCAGGATTTTGCTTTTAAAAATCCTGAATTTAAGATTTTAAAGATCCTATTAAAGATAAAGAGAAAAAGAGAATATTAAAGGATAAATTCTCTTTATCCAGTTGTTCATTTTGCAGTAAAAAAACACACTTGGACAGTATTGAATTGTTTCAGCCGTCGCAAAAGTAATATTTCTCACCTAATTTGTTCACATTTTCGTTCGCTTTTTACAGATGCGGATATGTCTCAGCAAATCCATCCTACTTGTCCTGCATCTGGACTATTTGAATCTGGTCACCCTAAAGATAAATCCCCCATCACAATAATTTCTTTTGTGCATGTTCTGTATTTCACCACACTGAGGCAAAACGTTCAATAAACGACTATTAGAAATGCAATCTGTATTCAGTTAAGCAGTTAAAAGTTGTAAGATACGCACTTTAAAAAAATGCATGCGCACCGTTTTTTGTTATGTTAAATATAAATGTTCACTACAATTGGACGCCCTATCACGCACCAATACCGTGAGCAATTGCGGAGGTTGCAGAGACAGAGGTTGTGATCCGCAGCTTTGCGAGACCGGCTCTGGCCGGGACCACCTTTTGGGGGTGGCAATTGGATGTCCACCCCACAGGGAGGGGGGAGGGAAGCCGGCAGGAGCTCGCCGCATGCAAAGTGGCTCTGTGTGTATCGGAGTTACGGTCGACAGCTTGGCAAGTGCCTTTGTCATTGCCGGTTCCAGGGCTGCAGCGGCGAGCTCGTAGTACAAGGGAAGGGATTGCTGAATTAGAAATAGGGTACAATTGGCTACGAAAAAGGGAAAAATCTAACAAAATTATTACAAATAATAATCAATAAGGCAAGAGAAATCGGAAACAACATTTACTGAAGAATCAAAGTGTGGGACATCAGGTCAGTCGAGTTACTTTAGTTTAGTGTAATACGCTGTCCAATTATGTACTCAATTTTACAGAAATGACTAAATTGGCATTTCACGCTGTGGCGACAAATGCAGGCCTTGTATTTCATTCCCTGAATGTAGGCCTACGTTACCATTTTCACTCTAAAAATAGTTTGAGCCAACCTGTGCCTGTATATAAAGTACAATTTAAACCTTGCAATTAATAGGCCGTAATATAAATAAATTCTGCCCTACCTTATTCAAACTTGATGAGACATCACACTTTTAAAGCTGCAAACTAGATAATGATCACCATTTTTAATGGAAATTAAAATAAGAGCAGAGTTTCTCCGGTTGTTCTTAATTAAAAATTATTTTTAATTAAAATTTTTTAATAAAAATTATTTTTAATTAAGGACAACCTGCTGAAGGAGTGCTCATCACAGCGATTTCCAAAGGGATTGTAAGCTAGCAACTTACATGTCAGTGCAAAACGGTGTTAAAAATATTATACCTTACAAATCATTATACAAGACTATTAGGTAAGGGCAGTATGCATTCATGGTCTCATCATGCCCTGCCTTCATGAACAAAATACTATTGTATGATTTGAATGCATATATAAAAGGGACATCGCTCTTAAATATAATTCATCTGAATTTTTCACCACTTGTTTCTTAGTAGAAGTGGATCCCATTAAGGGCATTTGCACCCACTTCATCACCATAAACGCCGACTCTGCTTGCAACAACAATAGGGGATTATCAATAACTGTCCCAACCTTACCTGTCACACTGTACAACCAAACCTTATGTCCTCCTCATTTCTCGACATTTTATATTATTTTACTCAAAAATAATTGTACAATGTTCTGTTTTGGTTACAATCAGCAAAATCTGGACAAAATCATGAGGTGTTTGCACAGCTTTCGAGAACTAGGTTCCACATTTTCTAAAAAATAAAATAATAATAATAATAAATTAAAATCAACACAACTGGGTCAAAACCATGTAATGTTTTTTTCAACTTTTTGGTGCTAGCTAAAAACATATGAAGAAATTGACTGGCATAAAATCATGGCAGTAGGCCAAATATAGAATAAAAAATGCATTTGTACAAAATCTGCAGCAAACAGATTAAACTTAATGTTATTAGCGTACATTAATTTGATATCTCAAGGTATTTGCAGTTACTATTGGCTACACAGGTGCAACTGCTATTGATAAAATCGATTTTGTAATTAGTTTGCTACTTATGGTGTTTTGCTTGTAAAAACCAATGTGTTTTTAGCCAATTTGTACATGCAATGTTTACAATTTTTTATAGCATGTCCCCTTTCTGCAGGGAAGCGCTTAAGCTGAGCATCAAAAGTACTGCTATTCATTGTTGCACAAATACAACAGAAAAATGTTTAAGCAGTTTAAATTATTACAGCGCAGAAGCTCAAAAAGCAATACAATCTTTCCTTTTTTACACTGTAAATTAATTAAGGTCCTGTAGCTTAACATGCATGTCCTCTTAAACTGCTTTGCTACTTTGTATATAAAGTACTGTTTAACAATATCTAACAACATGTGTACATAACAAAAATGTTAGATCAACTGTTTGAATGACATCCACCACAATTCCTTGACTATCTCTAAGCAATACAATATGCTAGTAAGCAACACAGTCCATTGTTTCTAGCTTGCTAGATATTTTCAATTGAATGTCCTGTGATAGCTATCTATGGATTGCAAGCAAGTCATACTGACAAAGGGCGGCCATTTTGAATGAAGAAATACAGTATCAATTTTATTTTTCTAGCTAGCCAGCTAAAGCAGCTATCTAGCAACACTAACAAGCTATAATTGTCGCCGTGTTATTTGGGGTTGTACATTTACAGCCAGGCAATTTCGTGTAATTATTGTACTTTTGGAATTTGTTTTAGATTGTTAAAGTTAGCCCTCGTTAGTTGTACTAAACGAACCATCTCGCTCGTTTAGCGTTAACCACCAGGCACTCTACAGCTAGCTTACGTTAGCTAGCTAGCTGAACACAACATATTCTGAACAATATGTGTAATATAGAAGTACTGTAGCCAGCTAACGTTAGGTCTCTAATATTTTCAAATATATGGGAGTAACTGAAATAATAACCCCACCGAGTGAGACATACAATAACGTTACGGGAGGTACTGATTATTAATAATCTAACGTTAATATATTCTTAATGTGAAAAGACTGATCATGGCGACGATCATAACACCTAACGTCACCTACCTATCTATGGCTAATGTTCCCGACCTAGACAACGACATCATTTTTTATAGCCTCTTAGCCAATTCTACATCCAAAAAACGGAGAAATGCTGTAGCTACTAGAGAAATATAACGTTTGTTTTATACCCACCAAATTCAGCTCTAGCTAACTAGCTACCAAACAATACCATAAAGGACCATTCAGCTAGCTAGATGGCTAGCAAATGTTGCCATAATAGCTGCATACCGGTGTATGGGTTTGTTCGAATTCGCAGTAGACTAACTAGCTTAGCTACTACAATGAGGAAGAAAGGCCTCGCGCTAGCTAGACTAGACTACATACCTTCATTTAGCTAGCGCATATGCACGAATTTTGTATATTTCCTTTCACATTTAACCACACTTACCAAACCGAAGAGCCACAACATTTCACATTTCCTGTCTTGATGAAGTGTTAACGGCCTTGTATGGCTACTGCGAATGCAGGTAGAGTAACAGACGCGGTTATTTTACCGTTAATAACTAGCTAGATAGCTAGCTAACAAGCGACCCCCGGAGTGGGGAGGGGAGGGGAGAGGGCGGGTACATTTTTTAGGGAGGAGAAAGCATGACATGGACGCACCATCTATGGGGGAAAGACGACAGTCGTAATAGACACCGTAGCTAACGTTAGCTAGCTAGCTCGTTGGATAGAAACAGTAACGCTGCCTAAATAAATTGTATGTTGAAAACGGATTTCTATTAGGATTAATCCAGCATCAAAGACGTAGCTAAAGTAACCCACAGTGCACACTCAAACTGATCTATAATACTTTTGATGTTAATTTCCCCTTAATTATCTGGTCTGTATTTAAAAAGAAGTAGGTTATTTTACCACAAATGTTTCCATAGCCTAAATAATTACACCGTGAAGCCTATTTTCAAAAGTCTGCAAAGATGCCCCCAAACCCAAGGTGAAAAAAGTTAAAATGTTCACTAATTGAGAAATACATGACTTTCAACCTGATGCTTTATTTGGTTGTTTACCAGTAATATATTACAGATTGAATTAACTAGGAATTCGTTTTAGATTTATGTTTCAGCTCAGTTGCAAAATAATAAAATGAGGGCTGTGTAATTAAATATATTAATGCTGTCCTTCACCACATAGCATAATGACGGAAACAATGTTTGTGGTTTTGTCTTTCCTGTTGTTTAGGCTAGAGAATATAACAATATGATGGTAGCAATTTATGCTGGCTGTGTCTATTTTCTATTTGGGAACTATTACTGATGTTTAAAGCCCCAAATTCTCGGTTTAGACAGATTTTCACCAATAAATATCCAGATTATAAAGAAAAAACAAATCGTATTTAACCGATTTTTACGCCAATACACAGCCCATCATTTTCAACCATAAATAACCAAATTAAATTAAATTGATTTCCTTAAAGCATATCCAGGCATATTTTATTTCGCCTATTTATTTACAATTGATCGTTGGTCCTTTTTGTGACGTAATGCAGTCACGTGCCAGTTGAGTTGATACTTGACTTGCTTTGACTGACACTGCATTGCCATGCAAGCAATATCAAGTTGTTTAAAAAAAAAAAGGTTTTCGTCGGGATCTTACCCTGTTTAAAAATAAAAACAGATTTCTTACAGTACTAAAAATTCAAAGTAAACCTCGATAAATTCCCAGATTTCTTTGTAGGGCCCTACTAATGATCATTGGTGTCATATATATATATATATATATGCCTGTTTACATTCCCTTCTCTTTTTCTATTCACATTATAGCGTGCACAACAAAACACATTATACGCATGCCACCCTTCATTTGTGTTTCTCTCTTATTGTAAAAGGAATTGGCAATACCTTTGCAGGTTTGGGGGCATTCATAATATAATAATAATATATGCCATTTAGCAGATTCCTTTATCCAAAGCAACTTACAGTAGTGAATGCATACAATTTTCAATAAATGTGGTGCCAATGGGAATTGAACCCACAACCTTAGCATTGGCAATGCCATGCTCTACCAACTGAGCCACATAGAACCATGTGAACCAGTGTCATGTGATGCCAGGCCCCTATGAGCTGTTTGGGTATGTTGGGTACTAATCTGAGGACCAGTTATACGTATGAGTCAATGGTGCCTTGTTGCTCCCTGAACTTTAGTGAAGTTCTTTTCTAATGTTAACATTTTGATATTTCAACAACAACAACAAATACAGATAACTGCCAAAATAAAGGAAACACCCACATAAAGTGTCTTAATAGGGTGTTTGGCCACCACCAGTCACGAGAACAGCTTCAGTATGCCCTGGCATACATTCTATAAGTGTCTGGAACTATTGGAGAGATTCACCATCATTCTTCCACAATAAATTCCATCATTTGCCGATGATATTTGGTGATGGTGGTGGAAAACGCTGTCTAAGGTGCCTCTCCAGAATCTCCCATAAGCATTCAATTGGGTTGAGATCTGGTGACTGAGACGACCATGGCATATGACATTACCATTTGCATGCTCCTGAAACTATTCAGTGTCCATCATGGATGGGGCATTGTCATCCTGGAAGAGACTACTCCCAACAGGATAGAAATGCTTCACCAAAGGATGAAAGGGATCACTCTTTGTATTTTGAATGGCTTTGTATTTATTGGTGATTACCTTGCCCTCTAAAGGGTTTAGTGGACTTAAACCATGCCAGGAAAATGCACAAATTTTACCCCAAATGCAGGCTTTTGGAGCACTTTCACCAAAGTGGTTCCTACCCTCCAGGGACCATTCTGAGCGAGCTGTCCCACTCTGCAGGTGACTAAAACTAAAATTCTGACCGAATGGCAATCAAACCCCACCTTGGTAAGGCCTCTGCACACCAGGCACATCCCTGGCATTATGTGCAGGTGCTTCCTCCCGACGTCGGTGCGCTTTTCCAGGGCTATCTGCTTTGGCAAGCTGCGCACAGTGCGCCCCTCTGCCTTGTTTAGCCCTCCCTCACCTGAGCGAGACAGAGACGGCCGGCAATGTCATGTGAACTTGATACTATAGGGCACTTTGCTAGGAAATAAAGGAGATTAGAATTTGCTTATAAGGTAAGGGGACAGCCCATAATATTTATTTTGATATGTTGCAAAATTAATGTGTTAGCTTTTACCTTAATTAGGGAAATTATTTATCTACCATACCCTGTATTGTTTCTCTATAAGAGTTCACATTTAAAGGTAAACAATTTATTTGTGAGGCTAGTATTACCAAGTGTACATAATGTATTTACTGTTATGTTGAATAACATTTGCATTACCTATGTTCCAAGTCTTTAATAAACTGCCAATTTATCTTTTTATTTGTTTCTAATGTTTCAACAAAGTACTAATTTGATGAAAAACTCATTTGGGCAGTGAGCGCATCATCATCATCATCTTCATCAGAACAGCAGGGGCAGTGAGCATCCATATCACAGAGCAGCAGAGGAGGTCAGATCCGATCCCCCCTCCCCAATTTGTCAATATGTTGTTGAATGAAGGTGATAGGATTGACTTGAGTAGGATTGATTGAATTATATGATATCAGGCATTTAATATGAGGATAATCTCTATTTTGCAGTAGTGAGGCAGGCAGGCAGGCAGCATCAGGGGCAGTGAGCACATCATCATCATCATCATCATCACCATCATCATCATAACATCATCAGAGCAGCAGGGCAGTCTGCATTATCACCGGAGCATCAGAGAAGGTCAAGGTCAGATCAGCCCCCCCCATCCCCACGGGCATGTATCTAGCTTTATGATACGCATATTTGTAACTGATGACAATACCTGCCTTCCACTGGCAGAAGTCTCTAATCTAATCTATCCAGTTAACATTAACATTAAACATATTATAACTGGTCACTTTTTATATAATTAATAACATCTTAATTACTGCCAATTACAAGCAAAGCAAATGTGTTCAAGCAAAGACACTATGAAGAAGCATAATGGAGTTCAGCTGAGTTAGTTACTGAAAAAACTATTTGCTGAAAATGCAGGACCCTATATGTAGTTCCATAATCCTGTCTGCAGCAGCAAAATGGGTGACATGGCAAAATGAAATATTTATCCTTGTAGCAGTGGCCAAAATGCACCTACTAGTAGTTAGTGCTGGGCTTTGTATTGTCTGTGGTATTGTTTATTATTGCTTTTAAAGTGGTTTAGATTTACAGTGCCATTTTAGTCACTACTAGTAGTTAGCTTTGTTGCGGTTTTAAATATAATTAATTTACTAATTAAATCACTCAAACTTGAATGGAAACCACCTGTTGTTAGTTCAATTTGTTGACATGATTTCAGAGGAAATACACCTGTCTATATAAGGTCCCACAGTTGACAGTGTATGTCAGAGCACAAACTCAACCATGAAGACCAAGGAGCTGTCTGTCAAATTCTGTGAGAGAATTGTGAGGAGGCATCGATCTTCAGAAGGGTATAAAAAGATTTCTAGTGTGTTTAAAATTCTCAGGAGCAGAGTTAAGTCTATCATTAAGAAATGGAAAGAATATGCAACCGCCCAGACAATACTTTGAGCAGGCTGCCCTCCAAAACTGAGCAATAGTAACTCCTGTGGTGGATTGAGTGCCACATTTTACACATAGACAGTTAGTAGATGCTCTCAGAGACTTACAATAAGTGTATATGAAATGGGAAGAATATCACAGCTAGATCAGTAAAGCTCCAATAAAAATCGATGGCATCATAGATATGCACACCACAACTACTACAAAAAAAAAGAGAGAAAGGTTAGTCATTTTTATTTTATTTATTTATTATCATTATTATTATTATATTTATTTTCAGTTCAAGTGTAATCTGAAGAGGTGGTTTTCAGTCTCTTACGGAAAATGGCTAGTGATTCTACAGTCCTAACTGAATGCGGAAGGTCATTCCACCACCCAGGGGGCCAGCGCAGAGAAGAGGCAAGGCTGTGAGGAGCAGCTGTCAGATGCCCGAAGGGACAGGATAGCCAGTTGGCCAGAGGAGGTTGAGAAGAGAGGTCAAGCTGGGGTGTATAGCATGATCAGTGTCTGGAGGTAGAAGAGAGCTGTGCCACTCATGGCCTGGTATGCAGCACCAGGCCATATTTTTAAAATGTTTTGGAATTTCTTAAGTGTCAACATATTTATCTTATTCTGGCATTTTGACACAGGCACTTTTCAGCTTATATTGTTTATTGTTTTTGAGGATCAATAAAGTACTATGTATCTATCATATGATGAATATCAGACATTTTACATTTACATTTACATTTTAAGCATTTAGCAGATGCTCTTATCCAGAGCGACTTACAAGATGTGCATTAATACATGGTAGGAACAATCAGTTCGTGCAAGAGATCAATGCAGTAATACAGCGATAGACATCATTGTAGGCAGCTGCATACCATACCTGTAACGCTGGGAAGGAAATGGTTAGTAAATCTTTAAAAAAAATGAATATCAGGGCTTTCGTACAGAAAATGAAGAATCGCATACAGGTAACTGGCAAAATAAAGGAAACATGAAGTGTCTTAATTGGGTCACCATGAGTCACCAGAACAGCTTCTTTGGCATAGATTTTACTTTGTGTCTACAACTTTATTGGATGACAGAAGTTCTTCCATATAAAATTATATCATTTGGTGTTTTGTTGATTGTGGTGGAAAACTCTGTCAAGTGTTCTGTCGGGTTGAGATGTGGTGACTGAGATGACCATGGCACATCGTTTTCATGCTTATCAAACCATTCAGTGACCTCTCGTACCCTGTGGATGGGGGCATTGTCATCCTGGAAGAGATCACTCCCATCAGGATATAAATGCTTTACCATAGGATGAAGGTGATTACTCAGAATGGCTTTGTAGATATTGGTGTTTACCTTGCCCTCTAAGGGGTTGTGTGGACCTAAACCATGTCAGGAAAATGCACTCTACACCATAGAGCCACCAGAATCCTTCATTTACTCAGTGTTTCCTTTATACCAGTGTATATAGAAACAGTTTAAACATAGGCAGTGGGTGTGACATAGTGGCTGTTTTTTTTTTTTGTACTGGTGTTCAAATGTTCAGAGGCCAAACAAGGTGCTCAAAACAAGGGCGGTGTGCGTACGAAAGGGCATACTTCAATAAGTTGTGTGATAGGTCTGCACTCAAAAGAGCTCTAATTTATAGCTTCCATGCAGAAAATAAATGAATTAAAAGAGTAAGTTAAATTATTATATTTTTTACTGGTGTCTGTAGCATGCAACGGGAATAGATAACTTTTTGTGATTATCGGTTTTACAATTATAGCAGATTGAGCATGTTTCAGTTCATGTTACAACTCTTTGTTGATGCCAAAATGTAGACAAATGATGATCAATGGTCAAATTTACAAGGACAATTTCTTCCCTTTACCACAATTATATCACATTTCCCCCAAAGAAAACATTCTGGTGCATTTTTTGAAAACAAATGCAATCTCTTCAGCATTTCCAATACAGTGGCAGTATTTTTCATATTTTATTTAGTTGTATTGCTGGAGACATGTATTGTGTGTCAAATGACTGTCAATTTGCACTACTTGCAATGTCTGCTAATTTACTGCATTGTTTTAAAACAAAGTATGACCATTTTTTTTCAGCATAGAGATTGATATTTTGGTCGCGTGAATGTGGAGTTAACATGAGGTAATTACCATACTTCATTTTCAGATTCTGCTTAGAATTCTGCATTTTTGCTATCTCAGACAGCAAATAGCGCAATTATTATTTTTGGTGGAGCTTCTCAATACCAACATGAAACAAAGAAAAAAGCAATAAAATACATAGGCTAATTTTAATGATCCTCTTCTATTGAGGTGATACACTTTAAGCATTATTTTGTGTCTAACTTCAATATTATTTTTTAAATGTTTTTAATATTAATTTGAAAGTAAAAATCAATTTTTAAATACAAGCTAGTTGTACTACATTTGAATATTTGTCTTATAGTTCAAATAACTCAAAAATATTCATAATTTCTCACTGGGAATGAAGCATTTTGCTTTTATCCTGGAACTCATTCATTCCACACCAGTGCTTTTAATCATTTAATATATTTTTATTACAGATCATGCTTAGAATCAGTAATAAAAAAAAAGCTTCCTTCAATGTTAAAAAGACAACAAACATTAAAAACAGCCATGGCAGCAAGACAACATATAGCATGAACATTTATTAGCTCAAACTATATCAATTACCAACATGAACAAGCTTATACACAGATTTACAGCAAATAATGTATTTAGATCAGGGGTGTCCAATCTTATCCGAGAAGGGCTGGTGTGAGTGTCGGCTTTTGCTGTAGCCCATCACTAAAACACCTGATTCAATCAAGACCACGAACAGTTGAATCAGGTGTTTTAGTGTTGGGTTAAAGCCTGCACTCATACCGGCCTTTCTCGGATGAGATTGGACACCCCTGATTTAGAGCATATATAATAATACAACATAAAACAAAAGTTAGTAGTATGTTTGTATGGGTGCACATCTCATCTTTCAAATCCTTTTTGTTTTGGTCAAAGCTGTATTGTTACAATGCTCCAGCACCTGGCACTGTGGAGCTTGCTCTTTTTATAAGCAACTGAGCATCCTCTGCTCCTTCCCATAGAATTTCAATTGAAGTCCTTGAAAAAGTATGCTCCTTGGAGCATATAGAAACACTGTAACTCCAGGGATTATACCCAGCTCTCCAGCCCACCACTGAAACTAACAATATAATGGCTTTCTACCTTTCAATGTGCCTTGCAATGATCCAACACACTGACTCGATAGGATGCCCGGATTCATCTCCAGTGTTTGTATTCATACCTCAGCATCAGAAAATGACTTCTCCTTGCTTTGACCATTGATGACTGAATTTGAATGGGGGTTGGACCGAGACAGCTCCTCCGTGAAGGCAGTCTCCAGCACCTTGAGGATAGACTTGCGCACCTTGTCCTTGAAGTCCTGGCCCATGAAGACGTAAAGCAATGGGTTGAGACAGCTGTTAAGGAAGGCCAAGCTGCTGGCAATGGGGATGCCAATGGTGGTGACGTGGTCCAGGGTAATGTTGTTCTCAGTAGCCATGTGGTTGACCATTTCGATCAGGACCAGTATGTGGTAAGGGGCCCAGCACAGGAAGAAGGCAGTGATAACAGCCGCTATGATCTTGAAGGGACGCCCGGAGCGGCTGGACAGGGAGCGGTTCTTCTTGAGCCTGTGAATGATGACTGCATAGCAGGAGACGATGATGGTGAATGGCACCACGAAGCCCAGCAGGAAGCGGGTGATGATCATCGCCTGGTGGCGGAATGCCCTCAGCTCCAACACCGTTGGCGTCTCATAGTCCTCCGAGAGGGCAAAGTTGTTGAAACAGTTGATCACGTTCTCGTTGTGATAGGCGGGCGCAGTGTCCCGGAAAGCAAAGTAGGGGGCGCTCAAGGCCAGGGCAAGTAGCCAGACGGCCAGGCTCACACCGGACGCCTTGCGTGGGTTGCGGTGGTTCTGGGCCCAGACCGGGTGCACCACAGACATGAATCGGTCCACGCTGATCACGACCAGGATGTAGACGCTGGCGAACATGTTGAGGAAGCTCAGTGTACTGTTGAGCTTGCACATAAACTTGCCAAAGGGCCAGTGGAAGCCCATGGCAGTGTAGGCCACGCTGAGGGGCAGGAAGGCGGTGAAGAGGAAGTCGGCCACTGCCAGGTTGAGGAACCACACTGTGTTCACCGTCTTTTTCATCTTGAATCCGGTCACCCAGATCACCACTCCATTCCCCAGTACCCCCAGCACAAAGGCCAGGCAGTAGACAATGAGGGACATGATGTTCAGCGACTTGCGAAGCTCTGCGTGCTCATCCTCGTAGTAGTCCTCATAGTACTCCTCTTCCGTGCTGTTGGCAGACAATGTGTGGTTGATGCTGGGAGACGCCTCCATTCCATCACCCAGATATAGGGCAGTGGTGGTTAGGAGACGTGCCATCATTGCGGTTAAACCTGGGAGAACAGAGGAAATTATGAGGCTTTGTCAAAAGCACATGGAGACTGCCTAGTAGTTTGATTCTAGAACTCAACATCCTTTTTCATAAAAATGTCAATCTTCCCCTCCATTGTTATCATAATTGTATGTAAATGTGGTTTAGTAGTTCTAGAGGGGGAAGGTTTTTTTGTATGCTGTAGTAACTCTTTATCGCCACTAGAGAGAGTCCATATCCATGACATGGAGATGTACAGTACCAAGCTCATAATTCTAAAATTACTCAAACTTTGCAATTTGGGGAATTTCTCTAAATTTGCAGTGTCATTTGAGAAGCATAGTTCACAGGACACACACACACACACACACACACACACACACACACACACACACACACACACACACACACACACACACACACACACACACACACACACACACACACACACACACACACACACACACACACACACACACACACACACACACACACACACACACACACACACACACACACACACACACACACACACACACACACAGGGTTTGGATAAGTGAGCAAAAGGTGATACAAATAATAAATAAAACATGAATGTGTGTGTGTATATATATATACACACATGTAATGCGTGCTAAATTAAGTCAAATCCAACAGAAAATCTGGAATAGGACCTCAGTAACCAAAGTGTAGTCCAAACAAGTTAGGGGAAATAGCACATTTTGAAATACATTTCCTTCGTTTTCTTTTCAAAGGCAGATAAGGCCAAGATAAGGTTACAAAATAGAATAAATAGGCAGAGCGGCTACGCAAATAGTTAAAACAGAATAAATTAAATACACAACACCCAACACTGCACAATAAGGTCCAATAATGTAAGTATACAATAACAATACAATAGTAAGAATGCCAAAGCAAAGGGACTTCACGGCAAACTAGTACACACGTGACTATTAAACCGTAGCCGGTCTATTTAGATATACTATAAACCCTCAAGGCCCTGGTCGTAGATCTGCATATACATTTACTTACAAACAGTATAAAAAAGAAGAAGAAAAGCTAAATACAATGATTGCAGCCCGCGCCTCTTTTAACAATGATGTTATAATATATCGGACAAAGCCTGGAGGTTTGAATTATCAAGCGCGCGGGGAACGAGAGAGAAAACAAATCGTCAGTGGCGCCACGAAATCTGTGCGAGTTGGGAACACGCACGCCTATAATAGCGATCTATTCCAATACTATTTTCTGAAAATACAAACGGAGAAGTTTTGACTACATAGACATGACTGTTCATATTAAAACACTTGCGAAGTAGCAACAGAAATACTGATACAAACACAGGTCGTAACGTTGCGTGTCCCAATTTGCACAGCTTCACCGGAGAAAGGTAAGACAGCCGCCACGCAACCGATATGCGTGTCTTTTAAAGATGCGACATTGTTGCGGGTTTGTTGCTCATTGGTTAATGGACAGTCAGCCCGTTGGCGGAGTAGCCACACACCCACTTAATCAGCGCACAGACTCAAGCACCAAAACCAGAGAGAACATAATTAGCGATTGTCTAAAATAAAGTAAATAAACCATAGATTGTATCTATTATATAGCCTAGGGAGAGAGGGGCACAATTATATTGACAATAATAAAAGTATACACAGTAAAAAGTCCCATTACATCAATTAAACTAATGACAAGTAGCTAAATCATCAGGAAGCCATAATTGTATTTTCGCTGTTGTAGTTGTAGCAGAGTTATACTTTATTTTTAGATTATTTATAATATAAACACTTAAAATAATTTGAAAACAAGACACGTGTTTTAAGAAGAATAAACTTACCTTCAATAACAAAGAAAATCTTAACATCCAAAACTGCAGGTGAGCCGCGCTAAGAGACGTCGTGGTCCTTGACTTGTCGGCTACTGTCAATTCAAACCTGCGGCAAAGAGTTTTAGCTTCTGCTAGTGTTGACGTCACGGCTTCGCTTCAGCTAACTGAGGCGGTATTATAAGGGAAGATAGTGTGAAATATCGACGTGCTCTTTTAAACTATTGAGTCAATAGCATGTTGCCGAAGGCTTTTCGTTTGGCAAATATGGAAAATGTAGAATTCTAACAACGGTGTTAAAAGTCGCAAAGCCCCATACCTAGAATCCCCAAATAGACTGTTATTATGGGTGACTTAGACATTTAATTACATATCTCACATTCGCATACAGCAAACGTGTGTTTATTTTGCATGATGCGAGGCGTAGACATGGTTTAGTAATGGTTTTAACATGTAAATGGAAGTTAAGGAAATTAAGTATTGTACAATGGGGGTTTCCTCAGACATTTGTTTTCAGTGGTATTAAACAACAATTACAAAACACATATGATACTATTTGTCGATATCAAATACATTTTGGACTGTTTAACCCACACATTTTACAGCAATGTCCGATTATATTGTACGGTGTGGTGTAATGTGTACCGTACTTCCTTTTTTTCAAACAAGCAGACTTCGGTTGCTTCATGACCATGTTCTTGAGACTTGAGTGTAGTAAATGTTTTCAGGTTTGAACCAAAATCGTTACAAACGTTATTACACAACATAGGCCTAGACCTGTTCAGTATACGATTTTCCCCATAAGCGAAATGTATATCCCATATACACATACACCTGCACAACATATGGGCTCTGTTTACGGTCAGCGTTGAAAACAGGAATGTCTGCTTTTTCCCGCAAAGAGGAGAAGGCGAGGCAAGGAATGCGGTTAAGAGGCTGCAGCCAAAGAAAGTTTGTCCATTTCCTCCGAAGGAAATAAATAAGTCTGAAGATAGTTTGGGGCAACATTTACTACGGCAACGTTAATTAACGGTAATTAAGTCTCCCTACATTAACATTATGTAGAAAATACAGTTTGCAATAGACTAACACCAGGGCCATGTGGGAGATATGCGAGGACCTGTGCGAAGTCAGCAGCGCGAGGCCTTTATCGATGCACTATACCTGCGCGACACGCACGGAAGTCCTTTTTTTCAGGAGCGATACATTGTAACAAACGCGCTCATTATGCGCTCCACTGTTGCGACGTAGCCTACCCTACGCTACACTGCTGAAATCTAAGATAGACACTAATAGATATTTACTAGTATTTAGATGATCTTACAACCATGTTTAGGGATTTAGGATTTATTGAATAAGCACACGCTATTATTGATATGAATCCAGGTGTGTTACTCACCAAATACGAGCAGCAGAATTATGTGAGCATTTTCACATTTTCACAAACTCAGAAATAATGTCTTTGTAATCCAATTTGGATACAACGTTCTTTTCGATTGAGAGGACCGCATGGCATGAAGGAAGCATGGGGATTGAGACGGAGTTGGTGGGCCTGAACGCCTTGGTGCTGTCCTTTCATATTTGTCCCGTTGTCGTACCCTTTTCCCCTACAGTCACTTATACTGAGACCAAGCCGCTCCAGTTCAGCCAGGACAGTCTGTCAGCCCTCTTCCAGTTTGATCACTTGTCACAATAAAATCAACAAAATATCCCCCCACGCTCACCTAGGGAGTTCATATTCACAAAACGCAGTACAAGCCACATCTGCTCTTGGTGGCTCATATCTGGAGTGTAGTTTAGAATCATCAAAAAATATGTCTTTGTGTCATTAAGGATGGAGTTTTTCACCTTTGCACCCATGATATTAATTATTTAATTTTTAATATCAGATCCCAGGTAATGTTGATGGGTTTCTTTATTTTTAATTCGCCCGAGATGCTCTTACATGGTTGGGTCGAATTTGGCGAGCATTTCTGTAAGGCCTAAAAAGTTACCATTGTTTTCCTCATTGATCTTAGTTGCTCTAAATGCCAAATTATTTTCTGCCAGATTGATTTACATTTACCGCTACATTTACATTTACATTTTAAGCATTTAGCAGATGCTCTTATCCAGAGCGACTTACAAGATGTGCATAAATACATGGTAGGAACAATCATAGTTCGCGCAAGAGATCAGTGCAGTAATACAGAGATAGACATCATTGCAGGCAGCTGCATACCATACCTGTAACACTGGGAAGGAAAAGGTTAGTCATTTTTTAAATTACAAAAAATAATGTCCTCCCTCTGTCTCTTTCTCTCTATATTTTATCATCCGCAATATGCACAAGAGTGTGTTATGACCCGTTAAAACCATATGCACTGCAATAGCCGCGTGGAGAACCGATACAGGACGCGACAAACAAATATCATCTCGAGTCACGAATCTTAAAAGAAATACAGGATTTATTTAAACTATGTTCAATAAAACAGTCTAGCTAAGCCCTAGCCGTAGACAAGACAGATTCTAACCTCTCTCTCGTATACATCCGAAGGACGTTCTTCCGCAAACTGCTTCCCCTACTCTAGCTTGACTAGCTATCCAAAAGTACATAAGAAAAGGTATCACACAACACAATCACGTAAGGCCACGTATCGGAAAAAGTACTCTTCTACAAATCTATCTAATGTCATCACATCTAAAGTCTACCAATATGCTAGATATTAGGCCTAAATAAAAATGATTTCATGTGTGAACATTTATACATTTATTAAAGGCATGGAAAAAAAGTAATTCTCTGCCTGGTGCAAGGCCCTGTGTGACTGCCCCATCCCCCCCTCCCCCTTGACTAACACTACTAACATCAAATGGTGCCAAAATGGTTCTGGTACCATGGTAATCAAGTCCTAAAATAAATGGTAAATGATCAGCTCTGAGGGGGAAAAAACAGATGGTGACTTGTGGAATAATGCTTGCTGGAAAACAACTCAAGTAGTGGCTATGCAATGAAGTGTAATGTATTTAGGGAACTGGGATAGTAAGTCAGAGGTTATAGGTTCGACCCACTGGTGGGGTACTTCTGCTGTAGCCTACCCTTGAGCAAGGTACTTACTTGAATTGCTTCAGTAAAAACCAATATCCAGCTGTATACATGGATTGTATATAAACTGCCTGGTATTTTGATTCTAGAACTCTGGATTAAAGCATCTGCTGAATTGGTGTCATGTAAATGAATTAGCCACATGTCCTGTAAGAAATTAAGAAGCACGGTTCCAAAGTTGTTTTTCATTTTCTAAAGTTGTTTTTTTGGCCTAGAGTGTTGCGTCCTTCCTTCCGTTCGAACTCCTGGGCGATTTCCACCACAATAAATAAAACAACTAAACCTTGAATTAGTCCCCCAAGTGGCCCAGGGCCAAAGCACTTTGCAGGCTGAACCACCTTAAAGACGACACATTGTTAGATTGAGTCTAGCTATGGCATGAGAGGAATATGACAGTCAGCAGTGGCTGACCACAGATGCCCTTGTAGAGTGGGCTTAATTGGTCATGGTACCTCAGGTTACCACTGGCACAAGGACACCCAAGCTGCTCATCAGGTGCCTTCTGTTTTGTCTGTGTACTAGCTAGCTAACATGGAGACAAGAGAAAGGAGGGTTTGATTGCTGAAAAACACAAAAAGGATGGAAGGTTGAGGAAAAAAAGCATTTCACACTTTTGGAAAGATTTGGGACCACAACAGAGTTTAAATTACACCAGTTGGCAAGAGTGGTTAGTTCTGCCCCTGAGGTAGAATGAAAGCCATACGCTCTCTAGCCTTCTAATAACAGCCGTCATTAGTGGTGTTAAGTCTCAAAATAAGGCTTACATTTTGGTGGCTCTTGTTTGCTGAGGGTTTGTATCTCAGGGATTAGGCCTGAAATGGAGTTCTGTGGGGTTACATCTTGTCAGATGAGTCTTGTCTAATTCATTTCATGGCCTAATATTTCAGTTTGAATTAATACATCTCCATACAACAGAGACCTGGTGTAAAGTCTGACTCATATTTATTAACCATAGAAACAATAGAATTCCTCACAGTCCCCCATGTGACTATTATATCCATCACCATACCCATATAATCAATTTCTGCTCTCTGCCCTATCAATTGTGTGGTGACCCGCATTTTGGTTATATAGACAGGGGATTAATTTCCTCCTTCTCGATAACATGAACAATATTAGGGACAGCCGCGGTCCAGTGTTTACTCAGAGAAGAGATGGTATTGGGGGCAGTTCGAAGAGTAGTTAGAACCAAGGGGTTACTTTTGGGGAGTTACTTCAACTGGCGTCGGTCAAAATTGGGAATTAGATGTCGCAGTAAAAACTGATGAAAATGCTTTCACAAAACAACACAGTGGAATGCAGCTCAAGTGGATTGCTTCCATGAAGTGCAATACTTGGGTTCAGTGTCAGAACGCCCCTGTTTATGTCAATCAAATGAGAACCATGCACAATTTGGGATGAAGATCAAGGACACTGGCATTCATTCCCTGTCAGTGTCTAAGCCATTCATTCTCAACTTTTATTATGTTTATGTTGAGATCTTTACAGACACTTGTCTTGTCACTTCCATGTGTCATATATCAGTGCTTTTAGAATTAATGTATACCAGGGTATATTGGCTTTGTTCCAGCCTGTGTTCAATGGATGGCTAAAGTCAACACATGCCATTTGTAGCTCACTGAATTTATTTACACTTTACAATGGGGATGTCACACGCCACGTGACAATCTCTGGATGGGAACAGAGCAGTCTGGAGACGGAGTGGATTTCTGCGGTCCACGGACCGGATCTTTATTAATTAAGCCGAGTTCTCTTTCCCCCATGCACAGAGCAGAAAAGGAGAACTGGGAGGGTAAAATAAAACAAACAAAAACACAAAATCTTTACCCTACTTGCCGCGAAGCTTTCGGGTAAACACAATGAACTGAAAATAACAAAACCAAATTAAACAATATCGAATCGAAACATTTCAGTCTCCGTTAAATCTTTTACTTTCACTTTGCTTCACTTTGCTTTACTTTCTTTCTTTCTTTCTCCATGCTTCCTCTCCTCGGTCTCTCACCCTTCTCCTTTCGGGTTCCAGCCGCCTACAGAAGAGAGCAGAGCAGTTTTAAAGCACACAGATGTAATTATCAGACACAAACCCAATCAGTCAATTGACTTCCACATCAATTGCCTGATTGGCACCAATTAAATAATAATTAAATCAATTATGGCCTTTGGAGCAACCTTCCGGGCGACAGTTCACTCTCACACCCTGTGAGAGTGCAAAACCTGCCCCCGGAAAGTCTCCCTGCTCCAAAGGTCTCCACAACATGTAAAAACACAGGCAACCATGCCACTCCCACATGGCCGAGACTGACGCTCTCCACAGGGTATTAAAAGTAATCACCCCCTTTGGCATTTTTCACATTTTATTTTCTTATTTCATGGAATCAAAATGTATTTAATTGGAATTTCTTGCCACTTATCAACACAAAATACTCTATAATGTCATATATAAAAAAAGTATTAATTACAAATAAAAAACAGACAACAATTGATTCCATATGTATTCACCCCCCTTGACTTGATACTTGGTAGAACCACCTTTAGCTGCAATTACAGCTGTGAGTCAAATTGGGTAAGTCTCTACCAGCTTTGCATATCTGGACACTGCAATGTTCGCCCATTCTTCTTTACAAAATTGCTGGAGCTCCATCAGGTTGGATGGGGAACGTTGGTGAACAGCAATTTTCAAATCTTTCCAGAGATTCTCAATGGGTTTGAGGTCTGGGCTTTGACTGGGCCACTCCAGGACATAGATTTTTTGTTCTTAAACCACTCCAATGTGGCTTTTGCTGTATGCTTTGGGTCATTGTCCTGTTAGAATATAAACATTTCAGATGGCTAGTGCATGCATTCCTGTCACAGCCAACGGATTGCAAATGCTAGCCAATCACACTTCCCACCCACATCACTCTGTTTTACTTTTTGTGGGGTGAGCTCATGTTTTCTTGAGGTCAGTGTAATGACTTTGTGTTGACTAGCTCACCCATGTTTTTCTTTTTAAATATACTTCTCTGCAGTGACAAGTAACTTACTGCATCTGTCAGCGGTTTGTCCACCAGCAACATTGTATTCAGTGGAATGAAACCTGGGAAAAATGTGCCTGCTACAAACCAAGGTGGGACAACAAAAAAAGAATGATTCATTGCTTTGTTCATATATATTCCTATCATATATGAGGAATCCTTATATTGATTAGTCCTTAGTTCTTCTTAAGTCTTTTTTTTATCCCCAGATAGGAATCCTTGAATATACAGTGTTACAGAAAATCTGTGAACGATGAAGACTGATCACTTTCAAGGTTTTCAGCTTGGGAACAAAAGTTTACTCAGATGATAATAAATGGAGAGACATTGTTGATCCACCCTGCTTTAAATCTTCACATGACTACAAAACCAACATCTGTCACACGGTCAGACAAAGTTCAGCAGCACAGAGAACACAAGACAGTAAAGTTATTGTCTAAATATGCTGAGACCGACGCTTTTTAATCCACATGAGTGCCTTGGAATATTTCTTTTTTCATGAACTTCCTCTCCACTGTTTCCAAAGAGCACCAGTGGTTCTCATAAAAGCACCACTGGTGCAACTGTCATAAAACAGGACAGTTGATTACCTAGGAGGAGCACATGTGATAAAGACATTTCCAGTGATGTTATTACTGTGTTGCAGAAAAGTTTTGTAATGGCCAAAATGTAACTACAATGGTATATTCTATATAGTACTCTCTGGCAATACAAATGATAAAGTCATAATAACTGTGAGATTATATAAATTGATCATTTGGTCTTGGAGTGTCTAAACCTCTTGGCTTGAGGGGGAATCTTAATTTTTAAAGCCCAAATGTATTGCATAAATGGTGGTTGTGATAAATGCCAAGACACAAGGTACCTTTGGGCCCCCTGTGGCCATAGATTGGTTCTTGTCATGTCTTGTGTTCGTGTTCCCCGTAATTAGGTGTTTTAGTTTATTCCATGTTTTCCTGGTTGTCCGGTCTGTGTTTTCACTTTCACTTACCTGTTTCCAGTTTCCAGTCTACGCCCATGGCTAGAGAGAAACCAGTCGACCTGACACTCGTGCCCTCCGAATACCACGACCTCGGCCAGGCTTTCAGCAAGTCCCGTGCCTGCACCTTACCACCTCATCGCGCCTACGACTGCCCCATCGACCTACTTCCTGGTTCAACTCCTTCTAGAGGCCACCTATACTCGTTGTCTGTCCCTGAGAACAAAGCCATGGAAGAGTACATCGCCACCTCATTATCGTCAGGGATCATCCGCCCTTCTTCATCCCCTGCTGGCGCCGGTTTCTTTTTTGTAAAGAAGGATGGTACACTGCATCATTGCATTGATTACCGGAGTCTCAATGCCATAACTGTAAAGAACCGCTACCCACTTCCATTAATGTCTTCGGCTTTCGACAACCTCCAGGAGGGACAGTTAGGCCGGGAGCCAGGTCCACCCCTCAGGATGTTGTTTGCTTAATTTTTTTCACTATTATTTCTTGTTAGCCTATACCTTGGGCCATCACAAGTTCATACTGACCACTCCCAACTCGGGGCCGTTTGGCCTCAGGGGCCAGAAAACCCCCTTTTCGGGAAATGTTTCTGGCGAAATTATGTAAATGCAAATATTAAGGTGGTGCAACTGCATAGATTGTCCTACACGTATTAAATTTTGCATGGAGTATCCTGACACATAGGGGAAACTAGCAGAATAGGATTTGGGGGCTTACTGCCTTTCTATTGTCAAATATCACCCTCATGATACCCCAAAAGACAAAAAAGTGTCAGTCCGCCTGACAAATTCTCATCAAAAGTGATTATTTTCAAGCACTTTATTGTACATGTCACTGCCCCATTTGTGTACAGAAAACTTCCCAGCTTTATGAGCTTCAATTTAACCCCCTGAGGTCGACGGGAGCGGCGCCGCTCCCAGCAGCAATAAAAGTATATTACTATTTCTAACTTCGCGATATTTTATCATACACACGCGACAAAAACAGACAGAAACCTTAGAATCGCGACTTTCCGATTTGAGCACTGGCAAATCAAATGGGATTTTTTAAATTAGGTTAATTAGACCAAAAGTAAACCTTGCTTTTTACTCTGTTTTTACCTTTTAGTAACGTCCCCCTTCTATTGACATGGTAACTAGGTGCGAGTTTCGGTGAGGTGTGGGGAGGGGCGTGGGGCCATGTGTGAAAACGCCGCGTAAACACATAAACTGTCCCGACAATTTGAAGCAAGATTTTATACAGACGTACAATTTTATTCAAGATGGAAAGATTTTCTGCGCTGCAGTGTTTGAGAGTATTGATGAAAAGCGGCGAAGACAATAACTGACGAAGAGTAAGTAACTATATTTGATTTGCCATGTTATCAAATACTCATATATATATTCAATATATGAATTCGCGTCTTGTGACTACATATTCCGCGTGTTGCAACGTAACAAATTGCAATATGCACACAAGATCTATGGAAGAATACTTTTCAAACAGCCTAAAATGTTATTTATTTCGCTTGTTTTCAAATACTTGTGAAAATATATGAATTCAGCGTCTTGTGACGCCAAACATATTCCGCGTGTTAGTAACTTAATCTAAATCCCTAACGTTAGTAGATTAGTTGGTTAGTACTATACACATCTACCTTATATATACAAAGTGCAATCTAGAAAGTAAGAAGGAAGAAAACGAGATAATAAGCGAAGGCGGAAAAACCCGAAAAGTATAAACTCCCGAAGTGCATGACAAGACAAGGAGTACTCCACGTAGATCTCGAAATAAACGGAACAAGGACAGACAGGAGCAGAACGTTCATTCCGTTCATTTGAGCAGAATGCAATACTGGATAAAGAATAATGAATAAGGACTGAATGAAAAAATAAACAAAGACCAAAAACAACAGAACAGGAACTCAGAATATAACACTGATGGCCTTTGAGAGAGAGAGATGGCCCATCTGACAGATCTTAGAGGTGTGAATATTCAGGTTTTTAGCATTTAGCCCTCCCACAGCCTGAAATAAATGTGACCAGTTCTGATAAAAACAGGTTTTTAGCTATTTAGATCTCAGATGTGCTAAACTGTTTTCACACCCTTACATAACCAAGATCTTGATGAACAAACGCACATTGGCAAAACAATTCGTCACTATAGTTTAGTGTGTGCTTTCACAACTTTTGTGACAGCAGAAAAATTTACTATTTTTAACTTGTGTGTTTGTAGATCTATTTACAAGCTGCATATGATACTGACCAAACTATTGATGGCATACAAATGTAGCTGTGATTGTCCTTCAAATAAAAATATCAAACACTTTGGAGTAAGTGTGTGTTAAATTGATGAAATTGAGATAAATATCAGACCATGCCAAAATAAAAAAACATCTAAAAGCTTAGCACGGACCTCAGAGGGTTAAGCCCAAGATGAACCTTCTGTCTTGAAGATTACACTTGCTATGGCCTAAGTTCTTCACTGTACCTCAAATCGGAGAAAACTGAATTTTCAATCACTACCCTTCCAAATTAGTGGAGCAGATAACTGCAAATTACAGGAGAATCGTTCATTTCTGGAAACAAGCACCAAAATTGGCACACATACCCCTTGGGGATTGCTCTTTTGATAAAACCCGTTAGCCACCAAAAAATTCAAGATGGCGGCCATTTTTCAAGATGGCCGCCATTGAATATACAGTAATATTGCATTTCGCAATAAAATCGCAGAGACTTGTCCTATTTGAATGATCTTGGTGTCAAATCATACATTTTTCACTATGTAGAATCCGAATTTGGAACCATGGACTTACTCACTGGCTTCCTTGTACCATATATCAGTCTCGGAATCCTAATATTCTGCTAAATTAGAGGTTCATGTTACGTCTGACTCGGCTAAAATGCATGGTAGTGTATATCGTAGTAGTGTTAGAGGTTTAGTATGTGTAGCATCTTCCTGTACAAGGCTTCCAAACTGGACATGACACGATGCGGTGGGGTGGGGGGGGGGGGGGGACAGGATTATTACAGAA
Source organism: Aldrovandia affinis (assembly GCA_029706075.1). Taxonomy (NCBI): domain Eukaryota; kingdom Metazoa; phylum Chordata; class Actinopteri; order Notacanthiformes; family Halosauridae; genus Aldrovandia; species Aldrovandia affinis. The sequence goes on from JAINUG010000189.1 coordinate 1,603,377, forward strand.
ATTACAGGAGAATCGTTCATTTCTGGAAACAAGCGATCGGGCGTGACTGAAGACCCATCAGCACTGAGAAGATGGATGATAGCTGGTCCTGAAGTCAGCCACTTGGTTGCACAGTATGAGGCAGCATGTGGGACCAAAGAGGGTACTGAATACACCAGCCACCATGAGGAGACAGAACGAGCACAAAGAGTGTTCTTTGAGAACGTAGAAAAGCTCTCACAAGCCATGAAAGATATGGGCAATCCTTTCCAGGAGGAGAGTCGGGACCTGCTTTCGCTTGATACAAAGGATATTGCCCACCACACTGCCGCCGAGCTGATTGGCACACACCTTGAGAAATGCAAGGTCCGTTTCCAGGAGTTTATGAAGGGACTGGAAGGGGAAGAAGAATCCACCTTCTATGAACCAATCAAGAAGAACAGGGTTGACTTCTTCAGACAGGTACCAGCCTCTGTTGACTCTTCAAAGCAAAAAGTGCTGAAGGAAGACTGTCAACTGTTCTCCAAGCTGTTCATATCATGCCAGAGCAGAGAGTGTGACTTGAAGGAGTTCTTCCGTCATGAGAACCAGTCACATCCTGCTGCCCTCAGTGATGGTGGAAAGCTCCACACCTGTCAGAAATCCCACCTCACTACCATTCTTGAGAGCCAAGTTACAACCCCTGAGGCAGAGCCAGACGCCGACACCATCATCATTGATGGTGCAGCGTTGGTGAACAGTCTGCCCCCACGGAGTTCAAAGACGTTCAAGAGTATGCAATGCTCGATGTCCTTCCTACAATACAAGCATACTCTACCAAGTACAAGAGAACAGACATTGTGTTTGATGTCTACCGGCCATCTAGTCTGAAAGCTGAAACTAGATCAAAGCGAGGACGCGGGGTGAGACGCAGGGTGACAGGGAAGGGCAAAATTCCCTCAAACTGGCGAAACTTCCTGAGAGAAAATGACAACAAAGCCGAGCTGTTCAACTTTCTGGCTGATAAGATTGCACGTGTGGCCACACCAAATGTGGTCATTGTGACCAAGGAAGAAGATCAATCTGGCTGGGGTGGCACCATGCAGTCATGAAGAAGCTGACACGCGGATCTTTTTGCATGCCAGGCATGCAACAGAAGCAGGCAGCAAAGTCATCATGGTCAAAGCCAGCGACACAGATGTTGTCGTCATCGCAGTCAGTGTTCTGCAGGCACTTCAGGAGCTAGGTCTGCAGCAGTTGTGGGTTGCCTTTGGCCAAGGACAGCACCTGAGGTGGGTTCCTGTACATGACTTGTGTTGCACTCTTGCAGAAAAGAGCAAAGGGATGCTCTTCTTCCATGCCTTCACTGGCTGCGATGTCATTTCAGCATTCCGTGGCAAAGGGAAGAAGTCTGCTTGGCAAACCTGGGATGTTTGTGATGAGGCTTCCGGTGTCTTCAGCAAACTCAGCCAGTACCCACGGTAGTGGATGATGAAGACCTGAAGACCTTGGAGAAGTTTGTGGTCATGATGTACGACAGATCCAGCACAGCTGAAGGTGTCGATGATGCGAGGTTGGACATGTTTTCTCGGAAGCAGAGGCCGTATGAAGCCATTCCTCCAACCCGATCAGCGCTGAAGCAGCATGTGAAGCGTGCTGCCTACCAGGCGGGCTGCATCTGGAGTCAGTCAACAGTACGTCAACCAGAAACGCAGACTCCTGCCAACTGGGGCTGGACCAAGAAAGGAGATCTGTGGCAGATCGTTTGGACAGAGCTCTCACCCATTGCAGAGAGTTGCCAGCAGCTGACCAAGTGTGGATGCAAGTCGGAATGCTGCAGTCGATGCAAATGCTACTGCTTTGGTCTGACCTGCACGGCACTGTGCAGCTGCAGATGCGAGGTTTAGAAGCATTGTAGTATACTCATCCAGGCAGCAAGACAATAAGTGACAAACAAGTATAGGCCTACTGCCTACATGTACATCCAATAATATATCGGACTGATGGTGCCTATGATATGGGCACTTTTTACCCTAATTATGATTCCGGGACTGATATTATGGTACAAAGAAGTTAGTGAGTAGGTACATAGTTCCAAATTCAGATTCTACATAGTCAAAAATGTATGATTTGACACCAATATCATTCAAATAGGGTTTTATCAAAAGAGCAATCCCCAAGGAGTATGTGTGCCAATTTTGGTGCTTGTTTCCAGAAATGAACGATTGTTACAGTTATCTGCTCCACTAAATGGGATTCAGCACATTTCTTGCATCAATACATTTCTTGCAACAATATTTAATCCAGATCATATATCAAATATATGTATACTATATGTATGTATGTGTGTATACCTATAGATAGATATCCAGAATAAGCCTACTTCACTGTACCCCAAATCAGAGCAATCCACTGTAACGTTACCCCAAATCAGAGCAGCCTTGTCAGCTGCACTGACAACAGTGGGTATCACAAGAAATGAAATACCACAAGGCTCCCAAAGACTGAGGGTATGTATTTGGTTTTAGACAATGATTAGGTGATTTTTGAACTGATATTCAACCATACTTAACATGATTTAAGCTTATATCTAACGTTAGCCATACAAGGTAACGTTAACAAGTCCCAGGATGATTGTGATCAAGATCGCACATGCTCTACAGTAGCTAACGTTAGTTAACGTTAGTGTTTCACATTAGCAATGGTAGCCTAAGGCTTATAGCTAAATGTGAGATTCCTGAAATAAAACTTCATCATCTAACACGATGACGTAGCAGTATGATTATGATAAACATCTAAAGTTAACGCAAGCTAGCACAACTACTGAGCTAACGTTACGTTAGCTAGCCAGCAACTTCTTACCTAACGTTGCTGTACTTAATGTTAGCTAACTAGGTTGCACTTATCATTAGGTTTTTTACACTGTGTGTGTACATGCTCACTTGTGTGTGTGTGTGTGCATATTCATTATTAGTTGTTTGGTGTGCTAACATTAATGTTACGACTCCATATTCCAGTTTGACCACACTTGATATAATATGCTGCTTCATGCTCCTACAAGAGATGCTGCAACCCAGTTACGCTATTCTTTGATAAAGGTAAGCACAGTCTTCCTATAGGCCAGCTATGTTTTCTTTTGTGATTGGAAGTGAAATCAATAAATATTGGGCAGAAGAAACAGATGTGAGGGTGATCGTCTGCATGCAGTACATCCAAACCAAAATGCCTCACATCAGAACAGTCAGAGTCAGAGCAAAAGACTCTGACATTTTCTTCATTCTCCTCTTTTATGCCAGATCATCAACAGTCAACATCATCTTTGACATGGGAGATAGACTTATCGACATCAACCAGCTGGCTGAAAATTATTCACAAGAACACATTTAGCTCTCTGCTAGCCTTGCATGCCTTCACTGGTGCTGACTGCACTTCAGCATTCAAAGGCAAAGGAAAGGTGCGACCGATGAAGATTCTGAATCAGAATTCAAAGTTCATTCAGATCTTTGCTGCAGTGGGGGACTCTTGGGAGATCGATGAGCTTGTTCTCAGTGGTGCTGAAGAGTTCACCTGTCGCCTCTATGGTTTTAGTCCTCGAATCAAGAAAGTTGATGAGGCAAGAGAGATTAAGATCAAGAAGATTTGTGGCTCAAGCCTCGAGCTTCGACAGGGTCTCTCCGTTGACCTCTCAACCTTCCCACCTTGCAAGAGGGTCCTCTTGGAGCACATGAAAAGGGTCAACTTCCAAGTATGCGTCTGGAAGAGGGCTCATGAGCACTACCCGGAAATCCCATCTCCTCTTGACCATGGGTTTCATATTAACTCTGAGACTGGCAAGCTAGAACCACTATGGTTTGAGGGCGACGTCATCCCCAAAGCCCTCGTTGATGTCCTAGCTGAAGAGGACACAGATGAGGATGACATAGCTGATGAAATCCATACTATGGATGATGATGAGGAAGAGGATGAAAGTGATGATGATTAAAATTCACCGGATCGCTGAAGTTCTATCATAAGCTAATGCATTTCACCACATAGTACAATATCATTTATTCAGAGAAACTGTGAGAAATACAGAGCTGGAAGAACCCGGACAGTTTAGAATGGAATATGGACAGCATTAGTCCTGTCAATGAATAATGCGATAAGATTGAATGACTATACAAAGCCTACCTAAACCTCTAACACTACTACGATATACACTACCATGCATTTTAGCCAAGTCAGACGTAACATGAACCTCTAATTTAGCAGAATATTAGGATTCCGAGACTGATATTTGGTACAAGGAAGCCAGTGAGTAAGTCCATGGTTCCAAATTCGGATTCTACATAGTGAAAATGTATGATTTGACACCAAGATCATTCAAATAGGACAAGTCTCTGCGATTTTATTGCGAAATGCAATATTACTGTATATTCAATGGCGGCCATCTTGATTTTTTGGTGGCTAACGGGTTTTTATCAAAAGAGCAATCCCCAAGGGGTATGTGTGCCAATTTTGGTGCTTGTTTCCAGAAATGAACGATTCTCCTGTAATTTGCAGTTATCTGCTCCACTAATTTGGAAGGGTAGTGATTGAAAATTCAGTTTTCTCCGATTTGAGGTACAGTGTAGAACTTAGGCCATAGCAAGTGTAATCTTCAAGACAGAAGGTTCATCTTGGGCTTAAATTGAAGCTCATAAAGCTGGGAAGTTTTCTGTACACAAATGGAGCAGTGACATGTACAATAAAGTGCTTGAAAATAATCACTTTTGATGAGAATTTGTCAGGCGGACTGACACTTTTTTGTCTTTTGGGGTATCATGAGGGTGATATTTGACAATAGAAAGGCAGTAAGCCCCCAAATCCTATTCTGCTAGTTTCCCCTATGTGTCAGGATACTCCATGCAAAATGTCATACGTGTAGGACAATCTATGCAGTTGCACCACCTTAATATTTGCATTTACATAATTTCGCCAGAAACATTTCCCGAAAAGGGGGTTTTCTGGCCCCTGAGGCCAAACGGCCCCGAGTTGGGAGTGGTCAGTATGAACTTGTGATGGCCCAAGGTATAGGCTAACAAGAAATAATAGTGAAAAAAATTAAGCAAACAACATCCTGAGGGGTGGACCTGGCTCCCGGCCTAAGTTCTTCACCAAATTGGATCTCCGCAATGCTTACCACCTGGTCCGGATTCGGGAGGGAGATGAATGGAAGACCATGTTCAACACCCACACCGGCCATTATGAATACCTGGCCATGCCATTCGGACTCACCAACGCTCCTGCCGTCTTCCAGGGATTAGTTAACGTCGTACTCCGGGACATGCTGTCCCACTTCGTTTATGTCTATCTGGATGACATTCTGATTTTTTCTAAAACATTTTAGGAACATGTACAGCATGCATACCGGGTTATCCAGAGACTGTTGGAGAACCAACTTTATTAAGGCAGAGAAATGTGAATTTCATAAAGACTCTGTCCGGTTTCTAGGGTTCATAATATCCCGTGGCCAGCTGGAGATGGATCCCGCCATGGTGCAAGTGGTGCAAGAATGGCCCGTACCTTCTGATCGCAAACAGCTCCAATGCTTCCTTGGGTTTGCACATTTTTACAGACATTTTGTGCGGAATTACAGCACGGTCGCCGCACCGTTAATAGCACTAACCTCTACCAATATCTGTTTCAGATGGAATCCTAATGCCCAGGCGGCCTTCGAGAAACTCATGTCTCTGTTCACGTCAGCCCCGGTCCTTGCACTCCCGGATTCCACACGTCAGTTCATTGTGGAGGTGGATGCCTCCGACTCAGGGACAGGGGCAATCCTTTCACAAAGAGCCCCTGATAACAAGGTACACCCATGCGCTTTCTTTTCTCACCGCCTTTCCGCTACGGAAAGAAACTATAGCATTAGGGAGCGATAACTTTTAGCCATCAAATTGGCGTTTGAGGAGTGGAGACACTGGCTAGAGGGGGCTGTGGTGCCATTTATGGTCTGGACGGACCACTGCAGCTTGGAATACCTCCACTCGGCTCAACGCCTCAATCCACGTCAGGCCAGGTGGTCTCTATTTTTTTGCCCGTTCCGTTTTTACTTTATCCTTTCGCCCAGGTTCCAAAAACATCAAGCCCGACACCTTATCCCGGGTCTACGCCTCTCCAGAAGAGGAGAGCAATCCGGAGCCGATCCTGCCACCTAGTTCCGTGGTAGCAGCAGCAGTCCTCGATGTTGTTCGGATGGTGGAGGAGGCGCTCCTCAACACACCGGGTCTCAGAGATATGCTGGCCAACCGCCTGTTCGTGCCAAAGACCGCCCGGCCCCAGGTGCTGGAGTGGGCCCACTCTTCCCCCATGGTCTGTCACCCCGGTATTTCTCGCACCCTAGCTCTGTTGTCTCGTAGATTTTGGTGGCCCACTATGAAGGACGACACGGCCAAATTTGTTGCAGCCTGTGTGCCCTGTGCTCGGTCTAAATCCACCAATGCACGCCCCAGCGGTCTCCTTCAGCCCCTGGTGGTTCCATGACGCCCATGGTCCAACGTCGCCCTGGACTTTGTAACCGGTCTACCACCATCAGAAGGTAACACAGTCGTACTTACGGTGGTAGACCAGTTTTCCAAGAGTGTGCATTTCATTCCGCTGACCAAACTCCCCTCTGCCAAAGAGACCGCAGAACTCATGGTGAGACACATTTTTCGCCTCCATGGGTTACCACAGGAGATGACCTCGGACCGTGGGGCCCCAGTTCTCCAGCAGGTTCTGGAGAGCGTTTTGCTCCCTGATCGGCGCCAAGCCCAACCTGTCCTCTGGGTTCCATCCAGAGAATAATGGCCAGACAGAGCGCTACAACCAGGAGCTGGGGAAGGGACTGCGCTGTCTGGCTGAACAAACTCCAGCTACCTGGTCACGCTCCCTGCCGTGGGTGAAGTACGCTCACAATTACCTTCCCGTTTCCTCTACTGGAATCTCTCCGTTCCACTGTTGTCTGGGATACCAACCTCCTCTGTTCCTGGAGGAGGAGAAGGAGGTGGAGATGCCATCTGCCAAGGCCCTCATCTCAAGAGCCCGAAGTACATGGCAGAGAGCACGTGTCACCCTACTTCGCCACGTCTCGGCCATGAAGAGCCAGGCTGACCGCCAACGTCGCCCGGCCCCTCGCTACAGGGTCGGCCAGAAGGTCTGGCTCTCTGCTAAAGACATTCCCATGCGAGTCTCTTGCAAGAAGTTATCCCCCAGATTTATTGGTCCCTACCCCATCGTTCGTTTTATCACCCCCTCAGCCATACAGTTGCGCCTCCCTCCTCCCCTATGCCGCATCCATCCTGTGTTTCATGTTTCTCGTCTTAAACCCAATGTTGTGTCTAGTTTTAGCCCTCCTGTCCGCACCCCGCCTCCCCCCCCGGCTCATCGAAAGGGGCTCAGTCTACACCGTTCGCCGCCTGCTGGATGTCCGACGCAGGGGCTGTGGTCGCCAATTCTTGGTGGATTGGGAGGGGTACGGTCCCGAGGAACGCAGTTGGGTGCCCGAGAGACATATCGTCGACCCCTCCCTAATCCAGGAATTCCTGCGTCGACATCCGGTACAGGTTGGTGATCCGTCAAGTTGCGTCACTAAGGGGGGGGTACTGTCACGTTTCGTGTTCGTGTTCCCCGTAATTAGGTGTTTTAGTTATTCCATGTTTTCCTGGTTGTCTGGTCCATGTTTTCACTTTCACTTACCTGTTTCCAGTCTTGTCATTGTATTATCGTTTTCACCTGTTCCTCATGTGTCTGATTGCAGTTAGCTGCATTCATGTTAATTCCTGATTGTTTCTCGTTATGTCTAAATGTATATAAGCTGTGCGTTTTCCCATGTTCGTTGCCAGATTGTCTTGTGCTTTGCTTATGCCTACACAACTTTCCAGCGTTCTCTTGTTTACCCGTGTTTTGTTTCCTCGTGTTCGTGCTTCCGTGTTCAGTCTTGTCTCAGTCTCGTTCCCGATCCACCTGTTCGTGCTCCTCATGGTTCCTGCCCTGCTCCTCTCTGTGTTCCCTGGACTGATTGCCTGTTATCAACCTCCACCTGCCGATTGACCACGTCTTGCCTGCCTCTGACACACCTGAAGCCTGGAACGAACTTTGCCTGTCCCCGACCACTCTTTGGATTCCTGTATTGCCCTGATTGCTCCCGTATGAACTTTGCCTGTCTTTGCAATAAAGAACATTATTGCATTCTTGGGTCCGCGCCTGGTTTTCCTACTCCGTTCCTGACAGGTTCTCATATTTGTGCTCGTCGCATATGAATTGTGGTTTATTTCTGTGACTTGGTGGCCTGCAGACGGGGTCCCTCAGTGTCCATCAGTCTACTGAGTGAATTTAAAAAAATGAAATGAACTCCCAGAGTCAGCTGGGAATCAAACCCACAGCTGTCTCTTCGCGAGGCAGACTCTTCAACCATAAATACCACCAATACTAGTACTGCCGCACTATGGTTCACCCAGGTGGGTGCTGCACATTGGTGGTGGTTGAGCTGAGTTGCCCCTATCGTTGAGATATATATATACAGCTCCGGAAAAAATGAAGAGACCACTTTTTCTTAAATCAGCATCTCTACATGTATGGCAGCCATTGCATTCCAGTGTCTGTTGAATTCCAACACAAGCACACCTCATTCTACTTAATGAGTACTGATTAGGTGATCACCTGAACCAAATCTTATTTAACAAGGAAAAGTATAAAAACCACTGCAGTGGTCATCACTATCCTCTTGCAATAGGACCAGCTGGATGGAAAAAAACAGTGCTAGTAATACCTCAAAAGTCTTTGGGATCAAAAAATAACTATTGACCATGCCAAAAGAGTTGAAAAGAAAAGTTTTGAGTGAGGAAAAGAAGAGTTCAATTCTGGCTTTACTGGCAGAAGGATACAATGAGCATAAGGTTGCTTCTATCCTTCAAATTTCAAAGATGGCAGTTCATAAGAACAAGGTCAAACAGCAGATATTGGGGACAACAAAGCTACAGACCGGCAGAGGGTGAAAACGGCTCTCTACTGACCGGGATGACCGCCAACTTATTCGAATGTCACTCAACAACCGTAGGATAACATCAAGTGATCTACACAAAAAAAAGGCAAACGGCAGCTGGGGTGAAGTGCACGGTGAGGACGGTTCGAAACAGGCTCCTAGGGGCAGGGCTGAAGTTGTGCAAAGCTAGAAAAAAGCCATTCATCAATGAGAAGCAAAGAAGAGCCAGGGTGAGGTTTGCAAAAGACCACAAGGATTGGACCATAGAGGACTGGAGTAAGGTCATCTTCTCTGATGAGTCCAATTTTCAGCTTTGCCCAACACCTGGTCGTCTAATGGTTAGACGGAGACCTGGAGAGGCCTACAAGCCACAGTGTCTCACACCCACTGTGAAATTTGGTGGAGGATTGGTGATGATCTGGGGGTGCTTCACCAAGGCTGGAATCAGGCAGATTTGTCTTTGTGAAGAACGCATGAATCAAGCCACGTACAAGGTTATCCTGGAAGAAAACTTGCTTCCTTCTGCTCTGACAATGTTCCCCAACTCTGAGGATTGGTTTTTCCAGCAGGACAATGCTCCATGCCACACAGCCAGGTCAATCAAGGTGTGGATGGAGGACCACCAGATCAAGACCCTGTCATGACCAGCCCAATCTCCAGACCTGAACCCCATTGAAAACCTCTGGAATGTGATCAAGAGGAAGATGGATGGTCACAAGCCATCAAACAAAGCTGAGCTGCTTGAATTTTTGCGCCAGGAGTGGCATAAAGTCACCCAACAGCAATGTGAAAGACTGGTGGAGAGCATGCCAAGACACATGAAAGCTGTGATTGCAAATCAGGGTTATTCCACCTAATAATTTATTCCACCCTAAATTTCTGAACTCTTCCTAAGTTAAAACATTAGTATTGTGTTGTTTAAAAATGAATATGGCCTCCCGCGTGGTCCAGTGGTTACAACGTCCGACGCTGGCCACGGAGACCGGGGTTCAATTCCCCGTCTCGCCAAGTGTCGGCTTTGGCCGGGAGTGCCACCAGGGGACGGCGATTGGCTGTCCGCCCCAGGGAGGGGGGAGGGAAGCCGACGTGACGTTCACTGCATATAAGAGTGGCCCTGTAAGTCCCGGGGTTCGGTCGACAGCTTGGCGAGTGACGTCTCGGAAGAGGCGTCACTTCGCCTTCGTCACTACCGGTCGCAGGACTACGGCAGCGAACATTACTGGGGGGGGATTGACGTAAAAATAGCGGGTCTAATTGGCTACCAAATTGGGAGAAAATGGGATAAAATCAGAAACAAATTTTAAAAAAAAAAAAAAATGAATATGAACTTGTTTTCTTTGCATTATTAAAGGTCTGAAAACACTGCAACAAAAATGTTCATTTTTACTCGAACACATAACTATAAATAGTAAAACCAGAGAAACTGATCATTTTGCAGTGGTCTCTTATTTTTTTCCAGAGCTTGTATATGCCCCTATACTTTGAGTTCCTTGGAAAAAATGTGCTGTATAAATCCAATATTCATTCATTCATTCATTGAATACTGCTCACCCACTGTGATTTGGTGTTTCCTCTGTATGCAACTTTGGCTTTTCATTTTGCTGTGATATAGGAGGTTTACATTATGGCTGCAACAAAAATGTTTATTTATTCAAAACAAACATGAAGTATGATATGCAGTTTGCACAGCCACTCCGCAGCCTAATCCCCCCAGACAAAGGAGCAACACTCAAGAATGTTAACATTTGCCCAGATCTGATGTGGTCGCCAATGTATTTCTGAGCACAGCCATAGAAACAATGAGCACGAGAAGCGTCTTTGTAATTAGGACAAGATGTAGATGTGGAGGGGAGGGTGAACGCTGAGCTTGCAGATCTTTCCCCACCACTCCCTCCCCTGCCCCAGCCCTGAATCCACCCCCGTACATATGAGGCTGATTTTGTTATGGCATAGCCTCCTACCCCATAGGAGTGGAACACTGGAGGAACACTACCCCTCCTCATGTTTAACACCCACTTGGTCCCTGACCTGATCCTATGTTTTTGCACACCCACACTCTAGGGATGTTTTTTTTGTGGGGGTGGCTGTGAATTTTGGCAGCATGTTTGTGAGACTCTTTAATATCTACAGTTTTCAAAAGCAAAAAAACCTGCAAACACATTTAATTGGGGAATTTAATTTATACTATAAATACTGCAAATCATTGTTATAAACACTGTGAAAGCCATAGTAGTTATTTAGGTATCACAATTGTTGCATGAGCCTAAGGTACTTTGTTTCCTAGCAGTTGGTAAACATTTACAACTCAAGGGTCAATTAAACTGAAGTGATTGCTAAAGTTATTGTACTGCTGTGTTAATATGGAAGCTACTAAAATATCAAATATATCTTTATGATCGCTCTTGGTATGAATGCCAGCCAGTATACATACTGCTTGGGAACTCCTCTGTACTGCCAATGGAACAGATGTGTGGGGGTTTGTGAGAGCACAGGGGAACAGAAGAAAGCACTTTAGATTGAGAGAGTGGGAGTGCACATCCCTTGCTTTAAAAAAGAATAACACTAATATGGATGATTCATGATTCTGTTATCATTCCCACCGGCTAATGCATTAGCATGCTGGCAGAGCATACTTGGCCACAGGGAGAGACATTGGAAACTGGGAAATGTACAGTTGTTTCTCTGCGGAGATGATTGTTCAAAAGTGACTGAAAGAAATGTGGGGTTTTTTGTCTGGTGTGCACTGTACTGTACACCTGTTTCTATTTAACCTTGACCTCCTCCATATGCAAGACTTCCTACAGATATGTTAATATCTGTACTGGTTTTCAGGCGAATAACAATATCATGTTATTTGGTGTTGGGTTGAGTCTTGTTATTGCAGTTATATTTGTAGTTGTATAAATTAAAATGGAAAATTCCTCTGTTATTATTTCTCAAACAATTTTACTGTTAAGTTTACTGTTCAGTAGCGATGTTGCAGAAATGTTCAAATTCTGAGTCAACCAAAATAATGGAGTGAGTTCAGGAAATGAATAGCTGTAGCTAAGCTATAGTCTGTGGACTGCCCTAATAGACCATGTCTTGCCATGCTCCCTGATTTCCCAGCCAAACTTGTAATTACGTTGTCCAACACAAATACCAATTTGGGTGAGTGAGACAACAAGTAGGAGTTTTGGGGTGAATGTGTAGTTGTGATTAAGAGTTTTTTGGAGTAGCAGGGAGGGGGGCCGGGGAATTCTTCTGTGGCCATGGAGCTAGGGTGTGGCTAGGAAGAGAGAATGCCAATCAACACAGTGGACAGCTCACGCTCGTATTTCAGGGTAGTTGTTGGCAATGTGAATGTGAAATAAAAAATCCTTCCATTCGATATGAGTGTTTCCTGAGAAGTCACTGTGTACTGATGAGGAACATTTTCTTTGAGTAAAGAACTAAATCTCCTTTGTGGAAATGGAAAAAACAAACAGACAACCAAATTCATGCAAAGGAAAACAAACATGGCTGAAGCTAAAGTACTCAACATTTGGGAAAATGCTGAAAGAACACGAAAGACCAGAGGTACATCTTACCGTAAGGTGCATGATGCAACAGAATGGAAAGTTCTCTCGATGGCAACCACTGAAACTGGTCAACAAGGTTGCGGGCACTGCCGGGAAAATGAGATAGCTGTTTCAGAATTCTGTTTTTGTGTCACATTCGTCTCTCTTTCATCCCTGTACCACCAAAATAAATAAATAGGGAGCTGTGCCTCACCAGCCAAACCACTTCCTTCTCTGCCTACTCCCAGCTGCAGGACCGCTGTACCATAACCCCCACCCCCTGTGCAGAGTGCACGACCACAGAGCTGATGGTTTTTTTGTCAGAAACTAGGAACCGGCAGTAAACAACTCGCACAAAGGATGTGCCGCTCAGATCCTGCGTCTGGTTTCGTCTAGGAATCTCCCCCCTCCCCCCCATGACACATCTGGAGAGGAGAAAAGGAGCAGGAGGCAGATTTCACCAGAGAGGAAGACAAGAGCGAAGAAAATAATCATTGTGCGCCAAAGGCTCAGTGGAGGAAACTGGGCCCGCAAGGGGTAGTTCAGTTGGGGAAATTGAGAGGAACAACTCTGACTTTCCGACAAGGTCAACATCCTTTCACGGTTGCACAAGCAAGGACTGAATTTCTGATCCTTTTTTTTTTTTTCTCTCTAGTTTGCAGTGAGCACGGTTTAGTCAGCCAAAATAAGGCAGAGCTGCATCTGCTAAACAAATGGCCGTTGGTCTGCGTTTCTAAATATAATTTTATAGCTCTGTGCCTGTGTTTAAACATGGAGTATGAGAAGTGGCAGGCTTTCATTACCCTGCTGAAAAGATGCTCCCTGGCCTTTGCGAGGAGATGTGTGAGATTGATGTTCTTACACGGATTAGGAAGAATCTGTACATACAACTATTAAAGTACAGTCATTTTAATAGAAGGAGCAAGAAGATTCATATTTACAGCATAGTTATACCAAGGCTCGATTCTGATTGGTCAAGAGGGTGTCGATTTGTTTTTGCACAGAGAAACAAAATAATGCACTGCTATGAAGTAGTTCCAGTGAAAATGACCTTATCACAGTTCCAAATTAATATGCAACCCTGTTCTACATTATTTCAATTGAACTTTCTATTTACAACTGGAAATAACAGCAAAAAAGTTACATGTTAACAACAACGCAGCAACAATTTTGTTTAATTGTATTTGAGTGGTGAATTATTTCTGTTGCAAGTAGTTATGGTGTAAGCGGAATATCGGTGTGGGTGCTACTGATGACATTGTTTAGGGGAAGTGTTGATGGGTGCTCATGAGATTATTAAGCAAGTGTTAGCCAGACCTGCAGACAAGGTCTCAGTTACAGCCATGCTGTTAATTATGTCTGCATTATGGATACCGTCAAATAGAAAATAATACAGATACAATACAGCCTCATACGTTTGTGTATACTGTATGTGGGTTTTTTGGAAAGTACTAATATAATATTAATGTTTGTTCAACTGTTTTCTTGTGTTCAGAAACACAAAAGTACCCCATGCATCATGCAATATGTACAGGTCTTGTATTATTAGGCTGGTTTTATTAGGCTTCCAAGCCTAGAGGGGTTAGGCTTCCAAGCCATATGCTGGTGTCTACATATGCTATGCTACACTACTATAATGAACTGCCTGAACTGCAAAGAAGTAGTGTTACAATATTTTGTCACACTCTAATGTTTTTCAGAAGTCTAAATTTTTTTTTACAAAATGCCAAAAGCACAGGTACCTGATTGCGATGAATATACATTTCTGTAACAGTGTGAGAATTTATGTTCAGTTCTATGTGCCTGTTCACTGCTGCCTCCACATTTATTTTGCAATGTATTGTTTTTGTTCCAAAATGTATTATTGCATTATTAAAACATTTTACATTATATGAAAAGAGGCAATAAACTGTATATTGCAATTATATTATTAATTACATTTTGCAAGACATGTAACAATATAATGTATTACATATAACAACGCTTCCATTTCATCCACATGCGTGCATCATCTTTGGATATTGTTGTTATTTGTACATGCTGTAAATGCTAAAAAATATTGTGTGTTAAATTGACACACATAATGAAAAAGCTAGAATGTATTAGAAAAATAGCAGTATATTAGATTTTCATATATGAAAAAAATATATAAAATATAAAATATAATATAAAATATTTAAAATATATATATTATATATAAAATATTATTATTATTTTTCCCGTTTTTCTCCCAATTTGGTTGCCAATTATACCCTCTATTTATCTCAATTCACCCTCCTCCACGAGTCCACCGCCCGTCCTCCGGGTCGAGACACTATTTCCAGGCCGATTTATCCGCCTCTTCTGATACATAATTCTACCACGGACGCCTTTTCCTGCTCCTCGATGGATTCGTGCCGGCTCACACTCCCCCCTCCCCCAGAGGCGGGACGACCAGGGCCAGTCTGGTAGAGATGCGGGTTCCGAACCGAAAAAATATATTTTCATTGCATAAGGGATGGCATCACTTGGTTGGGCGCTCTTCTCTTTCTCTTGCATAGCGATGTGGAGCAACGCTGTGGCCTGAATATGAGGCTTGGTGGCTGCTGCATGTGGTGAATATGCATTATTTTTGGCTGAAAGAAATTTCTGCTGATTCAACGCTTGTGTAACCTTCAGACTTCCGCTTCAGAACATTGTGTCCTTTTGACAGTGAAATTAAAACAGTATGTGCCACATTTTGCGTATGGAAATGATACATCAATCCTCAACCAGGGCAGTTTCTCATATATTCTCCAGATTTTGTACACATGTTCCTGATGTGACTTATTTTTAAGCCACAAAGTAAATCACTCCCTCTTACATGTTCTGTGTGGGTTTTTTTTTTCAAGGGGCTTGTTGTAAGCCTGTGAGGTTTGCCTACAGGGTCTAATAAATTATCATTCTTTTAATTTATTCTTTTAAAATGATAAATATTTAAATAATGAATCCAGCATGGCAAAATGGAATGCACATGGAGTAGCAAGAACAAAATCACATGTAGAAAACAGCCCGTAGCACAGGAAATTACCATTAAACTGAAAAACAGTGCTAAGTACACACAGTGACAAACAATTATCCTTCGGAGGAGCAAACCTACATCAGACTGTGCACATAGAGTTTCGTAAAGATAATACATTACTAGCTAACTACTAATTGGAGAAACCATGGACAGAAATATAAATAACTGCCAAAATAAAGGAAACAATTGAGTAAATGAAGGATACTGGTGACTCTGTTATGGCATGAGTGCATTTTCTTAACATGGTTTAGGTCCACCTAACCCCTTAGAGGGCAAAGGTAAACGCTAATAAATACAAAGCCATTCTGAGTGATCATCTTCATCCTGTGATGAAGCATTTCTATCCTGATGGGAGTGGTCTCTCCCAGGATGACCATACCCCCATCCACAGGGAATGAGTGGTCACTGAATGGTTTGATGACTATGAAAACGATGTAAACCATATGCCATGGCTTGTCACAGTCACTAGATCTCAACCCAATTGAACACTTATGGGAGATTTTGAGTGGCGCCTGAGACAACATTTTCCACCACCATCAACAGAACACCAAAAAAAATAATTTCTCATGGAAGAATGGTGTTATATCCCTCTAAGGGCATTGAAGCTTTTCTGGTGGCTTGTGGTGGCCCAACGCCCTATTATTACATATTAACTGAGCACTTTTCCTCACATTGATACAGTGGGGAAAATAAGTATTTCACCCCCTGCTGATTTTGTGAGTTTGCCCCCTTACAAAGAAAGGAACGGTCTATAATTTTCATGGTAGGTTCATCTTAACAGTGAGAGACAGAATATTTTAAAAAATCCCAGAAAATCACATTATATGAATTTTAAACATTTATTTGTGTTTTATTGAGGAAAATAAGTATTTCACCCCATAGCAAAACATGACTCGGTACTTGGTGGAGAAACCCTTGTTGGCCAGCACAGCGGTCAGACGTTTCTTGTAGTTGGTCACCAAGTTTGCGCAGATCCCAGGAGGGATTTTGGCCCACTCCTCTTTGCAGATCCTCTCCAAATCCTTAGAAATCAATTTTCAGTGTTCTGGCTGAGGGAAGGAGGTTCTCACCCAAGATTTCCCGGTACATGGCCCCATTCATCCTCCCCTCGATCCGGTGAAGTTGTCCTGTCCCCTTAGCAGAGAAACAGCCCCAAAGCATAATGTTTCCACCGCCATGCTTGATGGTGGGGATGGTGTTCTTGGGGTCCAAGGCAGCTTTTTTCTTCCTCCAAACACGGCGAGTCGAGTTGATGCCAAAGAGCTCGATTTTAGTCTCATCTGACCACAGCACTTTCTCCCAAGCCTCCTCTGAATCATCCAGGTGCTCATTGGCAAACTTCAGACGGGCCTGTACATGTGCTTTCTTGAGCAGGGGGACCTTGCGGGCACTACAGGATTTCAATCCATTACGGCGTAGTGTGTTACCAATGGTCATCTTGGTTACTGTGGTCCCAGCTGCCTTGAGATCATCAACAAGCTCCAGCCGTGTAGTTCTGGGTTGTTCCCTCACCTTTCTCATGATCAGGTTCACTCCACGAGGTGAGATCTTGCGTGGAGCCCCAGACCGAGGGAGATTGATGGTCAATTGGTGTTTCTTCCATTTTCTAATTATCGCACCAACAGTTGACTCCTTCTCACCAAGCTGCTTGCCAATGGTCTTGTAGCCCATTCCAGTCTTGTGCAGGTCTACAATTTTGTCCGTGATGTCCTGAGACAATTCTTTGGTCTTGCCCATTGTGGAGAGGTTGGAATCTGATTCATTTATTGATTCTGTGGACAGTTGTCTTTTATACAGGTAACGAGTACTTAATTAGGAGTACTAATTAAGTAAGAGGACTAATCTGTTTGCCTCCTGGTCACATAACCGGTCTGTGGGAGCCAGAATTCTTGCTGTTTTGCTAGGGGGTGAAATACTTATTTTCCTCAATAAAACACAAATAAATGTTTAAAATTCATATAATGTGATTTTCTGGGATTTTTTATATTCTGTCTCTCACTGTTAAGATGAACCTACCATGAAATTTATAGACCGACTGTTCCGTTCCTTTCTTTGTAAGGGGGCAAACTCACAAAATCAGCAGGGGGTGAAATACTTATTTTCCCCACTGTACATAGAACCTACTTAAACCAATTTTGCAAGTGGAATCAGCAACCTGCTCATTGGATCCTATTCCAACCAAATTTTAAAGGAAAGCTTTATCAAATTATCCAGTGATATCTTATAAATTGTAAACAATTCTCTGTCCACGGGGATCTTTCCTGCCAGCCTAAAGACAACTATTAAGCCGTCACTCGAAAAGGCTAAAGTAGATAATACATTTTACAATGTCAAATAACTTTAGACCCATTTCTAACCTCAAGTGCTGGAAAAAATTGTTTCTGACAACTTTGCTAATATCGCTCTGATAACAACATTCTCAAGTTTCAGTTGGGATTTTGGTCCCATCTTAATAGAGAGACTGCCCACTTCAATATGATTTTGCTAATTTCAGTGTACTGATTATTTTATACGTAAGTGCTGCTTTTGATACAGTGGACCACAAAATATTACTACAACGGCTTAAAAACATAGTTGGGTTATGTGAAACAGTCTTAGAACAGATGGTTAGAATCTTATCTTACTGGCAGAAAAATGTTTGTTACGCTTGGTGATTCTGTGTCACAAGAAGCCAACATTACTTGTGGGGTCCCACTGGACTTAGTTCCTGGCCCTTTATTGGCCTTATTGTACATACTCCCACTTGGTGATGACATTCATTGTAATAGTGTGCCCTTTCACAGTTATGCTGATACTCGGCTGTATGTAACTGTTAAGCCTGGGGAAAGCTCTTAAATTGTGGCCTTAACTAAATGTTTGTCAGACATAAACATTTGAATGTCACAAAATGTTCTTCAGCTAAATGAGAAAAAAACAGAAGTTTTTTTAGTTGGTCCTAATGTAACGACAGTGGGTAGGTCTGCTTCTGCCTGCGACCCAGTTTTGAACCGAGGATCTCAACGCAACAAGATACAAGATTAGCCCGCTGAGCTAAATACTCATTTTTTACATTTACATTACATTTTAAGCATTTAGCAGATGCTCTTATCCAGAGCGACTTACAAGATGTGCATTAATACATGGTAAGAACGATCATAGTTTGCGCAAGAGATCAGTGCAGTAATACAGCAATAAACATAATTGTTGGCAGCTGCATACCATACCTGTAACACTGGGAAGGAAAAGGTTAGTAACATTTTGAGGATAAAAAGTAAGCAAGGATACACAGACATAATGATGTCTATTGCTGTATTCCTGCACTGATCTCGTGCGCTAACTATGATTGTTCCTACCATGTATTAATGCACATCTTGTAAGTCGCTCTGGATAAGAGCGTCTGCTAAATGCTTAAAATGTAAAATGTAAAAATGTACATATCCAAAAAGCAGTGGCGGGCCGTGCATTTCACACCTAGGCCTTCAGTAGTGCTCTGCCCAGTGGCGTAGCGCAGTAACGGTGCCCAACCTTTCACCGGTTTCATTTTCCGTGGACGGGGGGGGTACACGCGAGCACCCCCCACGCTACGCCTATGGCTCCGTCTGAATCGATCCACCCCTCAATAACTATTTTATGGCTATAAAAACCATCTTATTCTTATTATGCAGAAATGCAGTATAAACATGGGGCTACGGGGACGGTGTAGGGACAGGACATAACAGAGGAAGACAGGGGGGGGGGTCACTGTCCCCTCTCACAGACCCAGCCCTGCCTCATCACAGCGGGTGAGAATCTGTGCTTACAGAAAGACAACTCACTGCTGCCACCAGAGAGACACGGTTCTCTTCTCACCGCGAGACCGGATCGGCAGAACCAGAACCAGCCTGTGTTCAGTGTGGGATAGTTATGCTATCTATAACATTTTGTAATGCAGCCTGCCATGCCATGTTATTATCTGCCTTGCATGCTGGCTAGCTTGTTATTAAAAATTGAATGATACAAAGTTAATGTTAAAGACTAAGGTGGTTAGCTATAATAAGTTAGCCACTTAATTAAATCATACAAACACACTGATCATAATAAGAAAAAGCGCTAGCTGACCTGTTTTATGATCGCTATTTTTATTCGAGTCACAGCTCATGTTTATTACATAAACTTAGCTGGTTAGATAGCTAGCTAAACAAGATCGTAACATGAAACATCAATAATAACCTCATAAAATTGCAATATTATTTAGGAAAATAGCAACATTTTACTCACCAAAAATCCTTATTATTTGTACACAAAATCCATCCTCCTTTCTTTCCTCAAAAAGAGTTCAATTACTCTGTCGTACAGATTATCCGTGTGTTTCAGTTCCATCAAGAAGTCATTTTCTATCGCCATCGAAGCTAATGCTGAAAGTCGAGTCTGCCCTGATGTATTTCTGGCATAAGTTTTAATTCGCTTTAGGGCTGAAAATGTCCGCTCAAATGTCTGAATCACAGACTGATGTTAATTATATTTTGTCCATGAATACTTATTAAATAATTCCAAATGGTCTGTCCGCTTCCTTTCATAGCTGTTCCCCTGGCTGCGCTCCTTCCAGACGTGTATTTTCATATTAGGCCAGCAGAGAAGGCCTTGCAGGCCCTGACAGCCCACCACTGCCAAAAAGTATTGAACAAGTAGGCAGTGGTGATGACAATTGGCTAGATTGAATTCAGTGGTAGTGGAGTCTGAAAAGGTGGGTTTTGAGTCTCTTGCGGAAGATCGCAAGTGATTCCGCGGTTGTGATCGATTGCGGAAGATCATTCCACCACCGAGGGGTCAGGACAGAGAAGAGGCAAGACCGCAAGGAGCGGCTGCCGGAAGCTCGGAGGGATGGGGCAGTCAGTTTGCCAGAGGAGGTGGAGCGGAGGGGTCTGGCTGGGGTGTAGGGTGTGATGAGTGTCTGGAGGTAAGGGGGAGCAGTTCCTCTAGCCAACTCAAGTCCCTAGCCAAGTGAACCAATCATACTAATGCCGCTTATTCTGTAGCGAACGCTCACATGCTTAACTCACGTATCGGAGCTCCTCTACTACACTCTCCCCCTCAAAACTCCTGCAGCAACCACAGGTTCCCTGCACAGGTTAATGTAACAACAGTGTGTAAGTCTGCCTTGAACCAAGGATCTCAACACAACAAGAGACACAATTAGCCCGCTGAGCTGAAGACTCAAGTCCCCTAGCCAAGGGAACCAATCATACTCTTGCCGCTTATTCTGTAGCCAACGCTCACATGCTTCACCCACAGGGAGTTTAAATAGCCTAGACATCAGTGCTATTCCCCCAGCAGAGCCTTCGCAGCAAGGCGTTTTTGTCACGGTTCGAGGGAGGCATAGTCGCCATCCCAAGAAGGTCATACACCAAACTCACGTTTCGAATCGTTTTTCCCCACTCACCTAATAATAGTAATACACCTACTGAGAAAGCTCTGATTATTGGCGATTCCATTTTACGAGACATGAGGATAGAGTCACCAGCGACCATAGTCCAATGTTTGCCTGGGGCCAGAGCTACCAACGTGGAGGCAAACTTAAAGGTGCTAGCTAAGAATAATCGTAAATATTCTAAAATTATTATCCACGCTGGCACCAACGATGTTTGACTTAGGCAGTCGGAGATCACTAAAAATAATTTAGTTTCGGTGTGTAAGCTCGCTAAAACACTCAGTCGGGAAGTAATTATCTCTGGCCCTATCCCTGCCCGTAGGAGTGACGAAGTCTACAGTAGACTCACGTCGCTAAATCGCTGGATGGCTAATTGGTGTACTGACAACGACTTGGGCTTCATAAACAATTGGCCCACTTTTTGGGGAAAGCCTGGCTTACTGAAGAGAGACGGACTCCACCAGAACTGGAGAGGTGCTCTTCTATTATCTAGACATTTTTCCCGTAGTATAAACTCGCAAAATTGATGACCTCTCAGAGCGCTAGCCAGGCAGCAGACTTCTGGTCCTAAACCACTCTTTGCTAGCTTCCAAAAACCCATGACTAGCTTAGCTATTGAGACTGTGTCTGTCCCTTGTTTTGGAAATGGTTTTAGAAGTATAAAGCTATCTGAGCACACTGGCTGTCGTGGCATTTGTGTACATAATCTTATTTATATTAAAACCTCTCAGCCTGCAGTAAGTGTTGCCTGTAGTAAGACGCATCTTAAATGTGGATTGTTAAATGTTAGATCACTTTCCCCCAAGGCGGTTCTTGTGAACGAACTAATCACGGACCATAGTTTTGACCTGATTAGTTTCACTGAAACCTGGCTTAGGCCTGACGAATACAGTACACTTAATGAGGCATCTCCTGATGGTTATGCCAGCTGCCAAGCGCCGCGTCTGTCCGGTAGAGGGGGTGGTGTTGCTGTGATTTTTTCGACAAAATTTAGTTTCACACCTAAATGTGGGGATAAGTTCTCCTCTTTTGAATCGCTTTCTATGCTTTCTGGACGGTCAAAAGATCTAGTTACCTCAGTGCAATCCTTCCTCTTAATAACTATTTATAGACCACCTGGACCGTATACTGTTTTCTCTCTGAGTTTGCAGAGTTTTTATCAAGCTTGGCAACTATGGCAGATAAAGTTGTGATTGTTGGAGATTTCAACATACATGTTGATAATGACAGTGACCCTTTAGGACTGGCTTTTGCAGCTATTATTGACTCTTGGTTTTATTCAAAATATATCTGAACCAACCCACCGCCACAATCATACCTTAGATTTAGTTTTATCCTATGGCATCGATGTCGAGAATATCATTGTGTCTCCCCATAATCCTGTACTATCGGATCACTTTTTGATTACTTTTGAAATTCAGGTAAATATTCTTATTAAATCGGAACCTAAATACTATTCCAGCCGCTCTATAAATTCATTGACAGCTTCAAAATGTATAAACTTACTTCCCGAATCCTTAGTATCAAGTCAGGACCCAAATTGCTTTTTGTCAATTGATCATCAAACTGATGCGTTAAATCACATTTTACGGAATACACTTGATGCGGTCGCACCCCTCAAGATAAAAAATGCAGTGAGAAAAACTTGCACCCTGGTTTACTGACCATACCCGTGCCCTTAAACAAGTTTCCAGGAAATTAGAACGCAGATGGCGCTCTACCAATTTAGAGGTTTTTCGCTCTGCTTGGAAGGACAGCCTCAAGCAGCTCTTAATACAGCTAGGTCATCGTACTTCTCAAAACTAATTGACCAGAATAAAAACAACCCAAGATTTCTATTTAACATGGTAGCTAAACTGACAAAAAAAAGTCTTCCAGTTTCCAGTTATCCTTCTAACTATAATTCAAATGACTTTATGAACTCGTTTACTGATAAGATTGAGACAATCAGAGAACAAATTATGAAAATGACTCCAATATCTAGCACTCCAACTCCCGAGATGGCACAGGGCTATCAGGAGCAGGGTTGCGAGAGACCCTTGAGTTTTTCACTCCCTTGGATCTGGACAAATTCAGTAAACTGGTTATGTCCTCCAAATCATCTACATGTCTGTTAGACCCCATACCAACAAAGCTTATTAAAGAGCTTTTGCCTGTGCTAGGCCAGCCCATGATATCATTTAGATATTTCATAAATAAACATCCCTATTATTGGGTTGCATACCTAGGTCTAAAAGTGGCAGTAATCAAGCCTCTTCTAAAGAAACCAAATCTTGATCCTGTTAATCTGAAGAACTATAGGCCCATTTCAAATCTGCCCTTTTTGGCAAAAATTTTAGAGAAATCTGTAGCTCAACAATTAACTGCTTTCCTAAAAACTAATAATCTGTATGAAACACTACAATCAGGTTTTAGACCAAACCATAGCACTGAGACAGCACTTATTAAAGTTGTAAATGACTTACTGTTAGCATTGGACACTGGTTGTGTTTCTATTCTAGTGCTCCTTGACATACGTGCTGCTTTTGACACTATTGACCACCAGATTCTCCTTCATAGGCTAGAAAACCTGGTTGGTTTGCATGGACGGGCACTCTCATGGTTTAAATCATACTTATCAAACCGGTTTCAATTTGTACAATTAGATCAAGAGTTCTCCCTACTGTTAGGTTAAATATGGTATTCCACAAGGCTCAGTGCTGGGACCATTACTGTTCTCATTATACTTGCTACCACTGGGTAATGTTATTCGTAAACATGGTGTGAATTTCCATTGCTATGCAGATGATACACAGCTGTACATATCAATGAAACCAGGTGAAATACTTAAACTCACTCAATTAGAGGCTTGTATCTCTGATATAAAGAATTGGATGACAGTAAATTTCCTGCTTTTAAATTCAGATAAAACAGAGATGATGGTTTTGGGCCCCCCAAAATTAAGGAACAAGTTGGATCTGCAGTTAAATGCAGGTGATTGCATAGTTACATCAAGTCTTATGGTTAAGAACCTTGGTTTTATTATTGATCAGGACCTTACATTTGACACTCATATTAAAAACACTTCCAGAGTAGCTTTCTTTCACCTAAGAAACATAGCTCAAATTCGGCACATTCTGTCATTATATTCAAACCTTGATGCATGCTTTTGTCGCATCGAGGCTAGACTATTGTAATGCCTTATTATCCGGCTCCTCTAGTAGCTCTCTAAAGAGTCTTCAACTAGTATAGAATACAGCGGCACGTATTTTGACTAGATCCAAAAAGTATGAGCACATTACTCCAGTGTTAGCATCACTACATTGGCTTCCTATTAAATATCGGGCTGATTATAAAGTACTGTTGCTAACTTTTAAAGCAGTAAATGGACTTGCACCTGACCGAAATGATTGCCCCCTATAAGCCGACACGACTGCTTCGTTCACAAGAAGCCGGCCATCTATTACTCCCTAGAATTTTGAAAAGCACAGCTGGTGGTAGAGCCTTCTCTTTTAGAGCTCCTCTGTTGTGGAACGGTTTACCAAGGCATGTTAGGGATTCGGACACAGTTTCAATTTTTAAGTGTAGATTAAAAACATATCTTTTCAGCCTAGCCTACTGCCAAACATAGTCTAGGTGGAGAGATGGAGAAGGCCATGCCCTAGTGTCTTATTGAGTGAGAAACTTTCCATGCTGTCACCTCCTCAATGTGTTACCACCACTGTTATGCTGGTTATCCTTGATCAGGTGTGGATGGTTTGGAACTCTCATGGCTGCGTGTTTTCTCTGTCCCTCTCCTAATAGGTATGCTGCCATAGCTTACACCTAATGGGGCTATCTGTATATTTCCTATGCTTGTGCTCCCCTGCTCTTACATAATGCTACTCGCTATAGCACTGCTTTTTTTTCTGACTGCATGTTCTCTGCACCTGCCCCCGAGCCCTAGATCCTGCGAGAAGTGTGAGCTGCCCCCATCAACCCTTACCCCCACGCCAACCCCAGTTCCTGGATCTGGACCCTCTCCGCGTGGTTTAGCCCCCCCGCCCGCTGACTACCTAACTCAGGAGGGGCAAAGTCTTTCAGCCCTGAGCCACCTTGGACTGACCATGACATGGTCTTTTTTGGACATACCCTGTGCCGGCCAGAAGAGGATGGGTTCCCCCCCTTTTTAGTTTGGTTGCTCCCAAGGTTTCTCCCTACCAAGGGAGTTTTTCCTTGCCACTGTTGCCGTTAGGCTTGCTTTTGGGGGGGTCTAGGCCTGGGTTCCCCCTCTGTTAACCGTTTTGTGACAATTATATTGTGAAAAGCGCTATACAAATAAACTTGATTTGATTTGATTTGATATTGGAGCTCCTCTGCTACACTAAGAGACAGAGAGATTTGTTTTGCATAGATTCTGGCTCTAAAATGTTCAACTTTAAGTCTGAGGTTAGAAATCGAGAGGTAATCTTAGACTGAGAGCTAAGTATATAGAAGGGAGTAGATAAAAAGCAGAAAATGAGGTTTCTATCAGCTTCTTGTATTCTTTCTGTCAACAAACACATACACACACACGACAAGTATTACTGTTGTGTCACAGATTAAATGGTAAAACATTAGTCATTTCTGGTTCCGTTTAAGTCACAAAATCGTGAAAGAAGAAATTGTCCTTGTTCTAAAAATATGTGTCTATGGGTGTGTGTGTGTGTATGTGTGTGTGTGTGTGTATATACCAGTGGTGGGCCGTCAGGGCCTGCAAGGCCTTCTCTGCTGGCCTAAAAAATATCTGAATCACAGACTGATGTTAATTATATTTTGTCCATGAATACTTATTAAATAATTCCAAATGGTCTGTCCGCTTCCTTTCATAGCTTTTCCCCTGGTTGCGCTGCGTCCAGACGTGTATTTTCATATTAAAGCATTTAACCAATCACATTTCAGCCATCATTTGTTGCCACGGTCAAAGAAATCTGCCTGGAGGCCTTCACAATCAATTCTGAAGGCCCTGTAGCATAAAATAAGTGTTGATCAAACTGTTGCTTCAACCAATCAAATTTTGAATTGGAGACACCAAGGCCTTCTAGAAGGCCTAGGTACGTCAGCGTATTCACACCCTTTGATTGGATAGTCAGAGAGTGTCTGACTATGATGTAATGTGATTGGTTAAATGCTTTAATATGAAAATACACGTCTGGAAGGAGCGCAGCCAGGGGAACAGCTATGAAAGGAAGCGGACAGACCATTTGGAATTATTTAATAAGTATTCATGGACAAAATATAATTAACATCAGTCTGTGATTCAGACATTTGAGCGGACATTTTCAGCCCTAAAGCGAATTAAAACTTATGCCAGAAATACATCAGGGCAGACTCGACTTTCAGCATTAGCTTCGATGGCGATAGAAAATGACTTCTTGATGGAACTGAAACACACGGATAATCTGTACGACAGAGTAATTGAACTCTTTTTGAGGAAAGAAAGGAGGATGGATTTTGTGTACAAATAATAAGGATTTTTGGTGAGTAAAATGTTGCTATTTTCCTAAATAATATTGCAATTTTATGAGGTTATTATTGATGTTTCATGTTACGATCTTGTTTAGCTAGTTATCTAACCAGCTAAGTTTATGTAATAAACATGAGCTGTGACTCGAATAAAAATAGCGATCATAAAACAGGTCAGCTAGCGCTTTTTCTTATTATGATCAGTGTGTTTGTATGATTTAATTAAGTGGCTAACTTATTATAGCTAACCACCTTAGTCTTTAACATTAACTTTGTATCATTCAATTTTTAATAACAAGCTAGCCAGCATGCAAGGCAGATA
This sequence comes from Aldrovandia affinis, assembly GCA_029706075.1. Classification (NCBI taxonomy): domain Eukaryota; kingdom Metazoa; phylum Chordata; class Actinopteri; order Notacanthiformes; family Halosauridae; genus Aldrovandia; species Aldrovandia affinis. The sequence goes on from JAINUG010000189.1 coordinate 1,630,068, forward strand.
ATAACATGGCACGGCAGGCTGCATTACAAAATGTTATAGATAGCATAACTATCCCACACTGAACACAGGCTGGTTCTGGTTCTGCCGATCCGGTCTCGCAGTGAGAAGAGAACCGTGTCTCTCTGGTGGCAGCAGTGAGTTGTCTTTCTGTAAGCACAGATTCTCACCCGCTGTGATGAGGCAGGCCTGGGTCTGTGACAGGGGACAGTGACCCCCCCCCTGTCTTCCTCTGTTATGCCCTGTCCCTACACTGTCCCCGTAGCCCCATGTTTATACTGCATTTCTGCATAATAAGAATAAGATGGTTTTTATAGCCATAAAATAGTTATTGAGGGGTGGATCGATTCAGACGGAGCCATAGGCGTAGCGTGGGGGGTGCTACCCCCCCCCCCCGGTCCGCGAAATAAATAAACTGGTCTCAGCTTTCTCTCGCGAAAATAGTTTAATAAGATTAAAGCAATCCTTTTACGAACAAGGGGAAAAAACTGGAAGGTTGCTTGCTTGGCAAATAAAAAAGCTAGACTCCGAGAGAGCTATTAATAGTATCCAAATGCCAGATGGCAGTATATCCGTTTGCCCTTTAGAAATCAATAACACCTTTGCATCTTTCTTTCAGACCCTGTATGAATCAGAATCTCCCGAGGTTAATCAGGACCAATCTAATTTCGTAAACGAGCTTCAAATCCCTTTACTATTAGAAGAAGACAAAATTCAACTAGACAGGCCACTTGAAGAATGTGACATTTTAGAAGTCATATCAAATATGAAAGGGGGAAATATGCAGGACCGGATGGATTGCCAATTGACATCTTCAAATTATTTAAATACAAATTAGTAAAACCCTTGAAAGCTATGTACGAAGAATCTTTTCAAAATGGCCATTTACCTCCTTCTTTAAGAAGTGCACTAATTGTATTGATTTTGAAACCTGATAAATGCCTCCCACTAAATGCTAATTCTTTCAACCAATTTCCTTAATGAACTCTGATGCTAAGTTAATAGCTAAAATCATGGCCCTGAGATTGGAGAAATGCATCCCATCTCTAATAAATATGGACCAGAATGGATTAATAAAAAATCGCCAGGCGTACTATAATATTAGAAGGTTATTAAACATAATGTATGAGAAAGAGGGGGCCCAGGACACCTGCATTCTCTCACTTGATGCTGAAAAAGCATTCGACAAAGTAGAATGGTCATACATGTTTGAAGTGCTTTCTCGATTTGGCTTTGGTGACGGCATTTTCCAGTGGGTTAGAATCCTGTACTCTGGTCCGGTGGCGGAAGTTGTCACCAATAACATTACTTCTAAACCATTTAATTTGTATCATGGAACTTGTCAGGGATGTCCTTTGTCCCCAATGTTATTTATTCTGGCCTTAGAGCCTTTTGCAATTGCGATTAGAGGTCATCCTCTCATTAAAGGAATCCAAACTGCAGATCTTGAGCATCGTGTAGCTTTATACGCCGATGATACAGTTCTTTTTCTGACTAACATTAGTAATTCTATTCCAGCTCTTAATAATCTGATTAATAGATTCTGGAAATTCTCTGGATATCGAGTGAACAAAAATAAATCCTTTATTCTTTTTCTTAATGAGCAGGAAAGATTCCAACCCAAAATTCAACACCCATTCATTAATGCGACTAATGGATTTAAATATCTTGGTATTATTATTACCCCCCAACTGAAAGCATTCATTCCTGCCAATTACGAGCCATGTGTCACGGTTTTACCTTGTTCGGCCTCTGGATGGCGCTTGATCATGTGATGGTTTGTTTTCTCTTGTTTTGCTTGAGGAATCATTGTCATTTCTGCCATCCTTATTTGGTCTTTTGTCGGTGAGTTTTCTGATCTCTTTCAGCTGAGGGTTATCAGTGTTAATTCCGCCTCTTATTTAAGGTCCCTGTTTCCCTCATACAAACGCTTCTGTGTAAATCATTGTTACGCTCTAGCCGGTACTACGAACTAAGGTTTAGTTTTCCACCCTGTGGTCTCTCAGTTAAAGAGAGAAGGTACTTATTATTATCTCGACTTAAAGGTTTAGCATTACCACCCCGTGGTTGCCTTTTAGGAGGAATTATCCTATCCTAACTAAAGGTTTTATGCTTGCCACTTTGGTGGTGTTTCCTTTTGAGATTCATTTTTTGTTTATTGGGCTAAAAGTCATTTTAGTTTCTTACCTCTTCGTTGAAGAGTTCTCACCCTTATTGGGTTGTTTTCTGTTGATTTATTTTCCATGGACCTTTTTAAAAAAAAACTCTGGGCAGTTTTCTTTTCTTTGTCTTTCCAACTTTTCCCCCACTCCCTAATCTGTTCACAGACTTAGTGGCTGATCACTCGTGGTTAGCTTTTAGATATTCATGAAATCTGCGTGTGGCTCTTCCACCTTCGATCCACACTACACCATATATATCTAAAGTGACTGAATCTTTAAGTAGATGGACTTCCCTTCCCCTCTCCTTGATCGGATGTATAAACGTCATTAAAATGAACGTCCTTCCTAAATTCTTGTACTTATTCCAATCTATCCCACTTGCACCCCCTCCGAAATTCTTTCTTAACATGAATAAACTCTTATCCACAAATTCTCGGATAATGAAGCGGCTTCATTATGGTTCTCTCCACACCTACACATATCCTGGGTAAATATAGAAACATTGGATACAAACGGGCTTGGCTTAGATGCATACTTATACTCCGACTCAGTTAAAACTCTGAAGAAAAGTACTCTCAATCCCTTCGTCAGAAACACTCTGCTGGTTTGGCATGAGGCACAGCGCACTCTAGGTGATGCTCCTCCTTTGACTTGTTTCTCCCCTATTTGGGGTAATACTAACTTTAGACCTGGGAAAACGATTTGGGATTCAGACAGTGGTCACAAAAAGGTGTCAGTAAGATCAAAGACTTGTATAATGGAGATACCCTCATGTCATTTAAGGAACTCCAGGGAAAATAGGGTGTCCCGCAGACCTATTTCTTTAAATATTTGCAGCTGCGCAATTTCCTTGGCTCAAGTCAGAACCATTCATTAACTTGTCCTTCTCTCACAACTCTTGAACATTTTGCTATTAATCATCAAGATGAGAAAGGCCAGATCTCCCTGCTTTATAACAAGTTTTTAAGTAAATCCAAGGAGTCATCTGACTTTAAGAGAGCAGCATGGAGTGAAGACCTGCATGTTGAAATTTTGGACTGTGAGTGGAAGCAGATTTGTGCTAAGACCCAATTCCTTTCAATAAATACTAGACTTAAGTTGACTAAATTTAACTGGATTATGAGAACGTATATTACGCCGGTAAAGATAAATAAATTTAACCCAAACATCCCAGACATATGTTTCAAATGTCAAACTCATAAAGGTACGCTATTTCACTGCATCTGGGAATGTGAAGAATTGAAAATATTCTGGAAGAAAGTAATACAATTAATTTCCCAAATTACTTCTAAAATTATCCCCCTCTGTCCTAAACTCTGTATCTTGGGTCTTTACCCTGCTGAGTTATCTTTGAAAAGGCATGAAAAGAAAATACAGAAAGAAACACAGGAAGTCACAAGAGAGTCACTACAGCCCTCATGTCCCCATGTCAGAATTTAGCCACATTTGTACTGTACACTACATAATCACAATTTTTTGGGGGGAGCCAATACAATTATAGCACTGTAAATGTGCATACATACATATATACATGTTTAATATATACAGTGGATATAAAACGTTTACACACACTTATTGCAATTGCAGATTTTTGTGATGTAAACCCTGAAATCAAGATGAATCATGTCAGACCTTTTTCCACCTTTAATGTGACCTGGCAACCAACAAAAGTTAAGTAAAAAACAAATAGACCATTTTTAGGGAAAATAATTGAAAATAAAAACCCTACAATACCCTGGTTGTGTAAGTGTGCACACCCTTAAACTAATACTTTGTGGAAGCACCTTTTGCTTGTATTATAGCAGTGAGTCTTTTTGAATAAGTCTCTATCAACTTCGCACACCTGGACTTTGCAATTCTATCCCACTCTTCCTTGCCAAAAAGTTCCTACTCCATCAAATTGTGAGGGATCTCCTGTGCACAGCCTTCTTTAGGTCATTCCACAGGTTTCTCAATGGGATTGAGGTCTGGACTCTGACTGGGCCATTCCAAGACTTTGATCTTCCTTTTCTGAATCCATTCCCTGGTTGACTTGGACTTCAGCTTTCTGTCAGCAGGTTTTGTGCCAAAATATCTTGATATTTGGAGCTACTCATTATCCCCTCTATCCTTAGTAGATGCCCTGTCCCAGTTTAAGAGAAGCAGTCCCAAAGCATGATGCTACCACCACCATACTTCACAGTAGGTATGGTGTTCTTTGGGTGAGAGTTGTGTTGTTTTTGCACCAAACATATCTTTTAGAATTAAGGCCAAAAAGTTCAACCTTGGTCTCATCAGACCATAACACATTTTCATGATTTGGGGTGATTGAATGTATTTGTTTGCAAAATTTAGACTGGCTTGGATAAAATAGCTTCCATCTTGCCACCCTACCCCATAGCCCAGACATGTGCAGAATACGGGAGATTGTTGTTACATGCCGGGAGTGACCAGTTCCTGCCAGAAATTCCTGCAGCCTCTTTAATGTTGCTGTATGCCTCTGGGTAGCCTCCCTGATAAGTTTTCTCCTTGTCCTCTCATCAACTCAGGGACATCCTGATCTTGGCAATGTCCCTGTGGTGCCACATTTTCTCCACTTATTGATGATAGTCTTCACAGTGTTCCATGGCACATGTAATGCCTTTGAAATAATTTTATACCTCTCTCCTGATTGGTACCTTTCAACAATGATATCCCGTAGATGTTTTCTAAGCTCCTTGTGGACCATGGCTATCCCAGTAGGATGCAACCAAGAAAACTTAAAGGAAATCATTTTGGAACAGCTGATCTTTATTTGGGGTTAATCAGAATCACATTAATTGCTGGCCGGTGTATGTTAATTACCTTTGAACATGATTTTGAATGTGATTAGTTAACTCTGAACACAGCTACAGACCCATTATAAAGGGGTGTGCACACTTATGCAACCAGGGTATTGTAGGGTTTTTTTGTTGTTGTTTTTTTTCCTAAAAAATTGTGTCGGGAAGGTGCCTTTTGAAAAAACCTGCGCAGGCTGACAGAGTGGAGCCATCTTTGCCAGGTTTATGGCTCTGTGAGTGAAGCCAGGGCACTTCGGTATGGTGAACCAGTGCCACACCCTACAACTTCAGGATGCTACCTATGAGCTGAATATTATGGATCATAGAGAAAATAATTATGGTCTGCCAGATTAAAGCAGAGGCCAACATAGTATGATTGGCCTCTTACATTTTACATTTTACATTTTAAGCATTTAGCAGACGCTCTTATCCAGAGCGACTTACAAGATGTGCATCAATACATGGTAGGAACAATCACAGTTAGCGCACGAGATCAGTGCAGGAATACAGCAATAGACATCATTGCAGGCATCTGCGTACCATACCTGTAACACCGGAAGGAAAAGGTATTTTACAATGTTTACAAAATGTACAATTTTTTTTATTTTTTTTTTTTTAAATAAAGAGTATAGTGTTGAACAAGTAGACAGTGGTGAAGACAATTTAGCTAGATGGACAGAGATCAGGGGTAGTGGAGTCTGAAGAGGTGGGTTTTGAGTCTCTTGCGGAAGATTGGAAGTGATTCCGCAGTCCTGACCAATTGCGGGAGGTCGTTCCACCAACGAGGGACCAGGACAGAGAAGAGGCGAGACCGCGAGGAGCGGCTGCCAGGCGCCCGGAGGGATGGGGCAGTCAGTCTGCCAGCGGAGGCGGAGCGGAGAGGTCTGGACGGGGTGTAGGGCGTGATGAGTGACTGGAGGTATGGGGGAGCAGTACCTCTGGCCGCTTGAAAAGCAAGCACCAGTGACTTGAATCTGATGCGTGCTGCGATGGGGAGCCAGTGCAGAGAGGAGAGTAGAGGGGTGACGTGGGTGAACTTCGGCTGGTTGAACACCAGGCGAGCAGCAGCGTTCTGGACTAGTTGCAGTGGCTTGACGGCACAGGCCGGAAGGCCTGCCAGCAAGGAGTTGCAGTAGTCCAGACGTGAGATCACCAGGGCCTGGACCAGGAGTTGAGTGGCCTCTTGGGTGAGGAACGGTCGGATCCTCCGGATGTTGTGGAGGGAGAAACGGCAGGTCCGAGTGATCACTGCAATATGGCTCAAGAAGCACAGCTGGTTGTCCAGGGTTACCCCAAGACTCCTGGCAGACTGGGACGGAGACACTATGGAGCCTTCCACGGTGATTGATGCATCAATCATCGGGGAGCCCTTCGCTGGGAGGAAGAGCAGCTCTGTCTTCCCCAGGTTCAGCTTCAGGTGGTGGGTGGACATCCATGCGGAGATGTCAGCCAGGCATGCAGAGATCCGTGCCGGGACCTGGGTATCAGATGGAGGGAAGGAGAGAAACAGTTGAGTGTCATCAGCATAACAGTGATAGGAAAAACCATGAGCAGAAATAACAGAACCAAGTGACTTGGTGTACAGAGAAAATAGGACAGGGCCTAGCACCGAGCCCTGCGGGACACCGGTAGAGAGGGTGCGGGGAGAGGAGAGGGATCCTCTCCAGGCCACCTGGTAGGACCGGTCAGCCAGGTAGGACTCAAACCATGTCAACACAGATCCAGAGATTCCCATCTCGACGAGAGATGAGAGCAGGATCCGGTGGTCCACGGTGTCGAATGCCGCTGACAGGTCGAGGAGAAGGAGGACGGAGCTAAGGGATCGGGACTTAGCGATGTGAAGAGCCTCTGTGACCGCAAGGAGAGCAGTCTCTGTGGAGTGGCCTGCTCTGAACCCAGATTGGTTAGGATCAAGCAGGTCGTTCTGTGAGAGATGAGCAGACAGTTGATTATAGACAGCCCGCTCTAACGTTTGGAGAGGAATGGGAGGAGAGAGACAGGTCGGTAGTTAGAGATGACAGCAGGATTCAGAGAGGGTTTTTTGAGGAGGGGGACAACCTGAGCGCATTTGAGGGAGGAGGGGACAGAGCCAGAGGAAAGAGAGGAGTTAATGACATTAGAGACAAGGGGAGGATGTCCATAGCAATGGACTGGAAGAGGGGGAAGGAATGGGATCAAGAGGGCAGGTGGTGGGACGGTGGGAGAGAACAAGTTGAAGGATGTCAGAGTCAGGGAGGGGTGAGAAGGAGGACAGAGGAGTGGGAGGTTTAGGTAGCGGGATGGGAGAGGGAGAGGTTGGGGGGAAGGAGTTGCGAATGACCTCAACCTTCTCGTGAAAGAAGGATGAGAAGTCATCGGCGGTTATAGAGGAGGGGGGGGGGAGGAGGAGGGGTGAGGAGAGAGGAAAATGTAGCATAGAGTTTACGTGGGTTGGAAACAGAGGATTGAATCTTAGAAAGGAAGAATGCAGACTTAGCAGAGAGAGGTTAGCGGGAGAAGGAAGCCAGGAGTGTGTGGAAGTCAGACAGAGCTGCAGGGATTTGGATTTTCTCCATTTCCTTTCTGCCGCACGCAGCTTCAGTCGGTTAGCCCGAATGGAATCGGTTAGCCAGGGGGCGGGGGGGTGGAGACGAGCGGGTTTAGCGGATAGAGGACAGAGTAAGTCAAAGGAGGAGGAGAGAAAGGAAAGTAGGGTGGATGATGCTACTTTTTTTAAATTTTATTTTTATTTAGCCTTTATTTAACCAGGTCGGTCCCATTGAGACACAATGATCTCTTTTCCAAGGGAAGCCTGGCCAAGACAGCAGCTTTAAAACATTGAGTTTCAACAGTTAAAACAAACAGTGCAAAATTACATAAAACACCAAGTCAAACAAAAAATAAACCAAATATAATCTGATCAAATCAATAGAGCTAGATAATGGGGCTTTCATGAACAAGAACAAGAACGGTATGAGGCCGATTCTATGTTACTCATAACATTTTTGAATGTTCCTAAAGAAATAAGATCCTTCAAGTTCAGGGTGCTCTGCAGTGAATTCCAGGCAGAAGGTGCGAAGTACATGAAAGAGTGCTTGCCGAATTCAGTGCGAACCCTGGGGACACTTAATAGATAACAATCGTTGGAACGTAGGGAGTAAGTGCTCTGGGTTCTCGAAATATAACCACACAAATATTGGGGGAGTACACCTAAAATGGCTTTATACACAAGAATGTGCCAGTGTGAGAGACGACGTGCAGCCAATGAGGGCCACTCAACTCTGCCATATAGGGTACAATGGTGAGTGAGGGCTTTACATCCTGTAACAAACCTCAGGGCACTGTGATACACAGAGTCCAGAGATTGCAGACATTTGGCAGGGGCATGCATATAAAGAAGGTCGCCATAATCCAGTAGGGGAAGAAAGGTGGCACCAACCAACTTCTTCCTGGCAGCAAATGTAAAGGATGTTCTGTGGCGATAAAAGAAACCCAGCTTAAGCTTTAGTTTCTTGATCAGGTTCTCTATATGAGATTTAAAAGAAATCCGATCATCAATTAAAACACCCAGATACTTGTAGCAAGGCACAAAATCAATCACATTTCCTTGTAGGGAGAATACACTGGGAGGGGGCTCAGGTATCTTCCTGCCATTTGAAAAGATCATGCAATTGGTTTTGGAAACGTTTAAAACAAGTTTCAGTTCTACAAGCTGACGTTCCACAGAGTTAAAAGCAGTCTGTAGGTAGCCAAGGGCCTCAGCAAGGGTGGAACCACAACAGTAAATGACAGTATCGTCAGCATAGAAATGGAAATTGGCATCAGGGACATTTCTGCCAAGTACATCCACATAAATAGTAAACAAAATTGGACCCAAAACAGAGCCCTGGGGCACACCAGAGGAGACATTTAACATTGTAGAAGAACTACCATTAAAATGTGTACATTGCATTCTGTCTGACAGATAGTTATCAAACCAACCAACTGCTTGTTTTGACAGACCAATATTCAACAATCTTTGTTTCAGGATGGAATGATCCACAGTGTCAAAGGCCTTGGAGAGGTCAACAAAGAGGGCTGTGCAGAATTTGTTGTTGTCCAGTGACTCTATTAGGTCGTTTGTGACTTTTAAGGAGGCTGTGATGGTACTGTGTTGCTTCCTGAAACCAGATTGATATGGGGAGAGAATATTGTTTGTTTGGAGAAAGTCCTTCAACTGATCATTTATCAACCTTTCAAGGACCTTTGACAGAATGCACAACTTCGAGATTGGCCGATAGTTATTCAAACAGGTAGGATCCCCTCCTTTTAAAAGAGGAAGAACATGAGCAACCTTCCAAATCGCAGGAATGCAATTGTTAGTGATGGTAAGGTTGAAAATACATTGGATAGGTTTAGCAATGAAATCAGCAGCTAACTTTAAAAACGAGGTTCTAACCCATCTGGGCCATGGATTTCGTAATATCCAAAGAAAGGAGAGCTCTATGGACTTCTTCCACTGTGAACAATGTAAAACAAAAAGAATGACCAGCAGGTATGTGACCAGCACCTGTAGCAGAAGGCACTGAACCTGCGGCTGGTGAGTCAATTTGGGGAGAAGAACGAGAGAACAAAGAGCCAGAGGCAATAAAATGCTTATTAAAGCAGTCAAGCATGGAAGCCCTATCAGATATAGTAATGTCATTGTAAACAATGCTGGATGGGAGGTCACTATGATTCTCATGTGCTGAAATGGATTTAATCACCTTCCAAAATGTTTTGGGGTCATTTAAATTTTCCGTTGTTGCTGAGAGATAGAAGTTGGATTTGGCTTTTGATCAGAAAAGTAAAGCGATTTCTGAGTTGCCTGAAAGTAAGCCAATCAGCCTCGGACCCGGTGTTTCTGGCTGTGGCCCAAGCCAGATTTCTATTTTGCAGAAGGTCAGATAGCTCAGGTGTGAACCAAGGGTTGTCTCTCCCTTTTATTTTATACCTCCTGAAGGGAGCATGTTTATCAACAAGAGAGGAGAAACCTTCATGGAAGAACTCCCATGCAGTCTGTACATCATTACATAATTCAATACGTTCCCAGTCAAAGTCATACAAGTCATGAAAAAATCCCTGTTCAACAAATGCCTTCATGTTACGTTTAATCACAAATCGGGGTTTAGTTTTAGGAACTTTTGCATTCCTGACTGCAGCAATCACACAGTGGTCACTTATATCATTAGCAAAAATGCCTGCCATGGAGTACTTGTGTGGAGCATTGGTCAAGAACAAGTCGATTAGTGAGGATTTATCTGGAAATTTTAGGTTGGGGTGTGTGGGACTCTCAATAAGCTGTGTATAGTTCATTGAAACACAGACATCTTTGAAAGCATCAGATGAAGGTTTTAACCAATCCCAATTTAAGTCACCAGTCAAAATGACTTCACTATAGTTTAGGTCAGCTAACAGCTGGGTCAAAGAGGTGAGTGTCTCAGCAACAGCTGAGGGTGGTCTATAACAACCCACCACAATTAAAGAAAACCTGGTTGACACCTCAAGATTAATGGCCAGGAACTCAAACTGTTTACAGATTGATTTGGACTGCAATACATTCACAGTGAATTTTGATTTGCAATAAATTGCAACCCCGCCCCTTTTTTGGGACGGTCGGTCCTGAAAACATTGTATCCCTTAATAGAGATGGCTTTGTCAGAACATGATTTACTAAGCCAGGTTTCAGACAAGACAATGACGTCTGCGTCAGTTGATTTGGCCCAAATGCGGAGCATATCAATCTTTTGGGAGCAAGCTACGAATATTCAGATGGATTACACCTAGCCCAGATCTATCCTTAAACTCAGTAGGGGTGTTACATGTAGCAATATCAGGGCCAGGGTTTGGCTGCAAACCAGAAATCAATAGTAAGAGTAACAGTAAGTATCGTTTTCTAATTACATTGTGATTGCTGAGTGGAACCTTTTTAGAGTGTAACATAGTTGCAAATAAAACAAGAGACTTTCCTGAATGGACAAAGTTAGTCTCCAAAACAGAGATGCAAGCAAAACACAACCATTTGTCATAGTTAAAAGAATCCGCGGTAAGAGAGAGATGGTGCTTGCACGGTTGGGTCTCTGAACAAAGCAACCATTTGAGAGTTTGGAACAATCGGAGGGGGGTACACCTTCCCTGGTGTACATAACCCAGGAGAGCTGCTGAAGTCCCAGAGAGTCATCGCAGCAACAAGCAAGGCCAGGGGAAAACACATTATCTCTGTATAGACTTCACTCCAGAGGAGAGAATAGTGCATGAAGGTCAGTGTGTCTAGTGAGGAGGTAACTACACCTGCAGGGCTGGTAGAGGCTAGCAGTTGCAGGGCTGGTCGAAACCAACTACGGCCGGTAGCCTGGAGGAAGCCAGCTAGGCTGCTGAAGGTCGGAGGCCTGGTGGAGGCCGGCTGCTGTAGAGCTGGAGGCTGGTAGCCTGGTGGAGGCCGGCTGCTGTAGAGCTGGAGGCTGGTAGCCTGGTGGAGGTTAGCTGTAGCAGAGCTGGAGGCCGGCTGCTGTAGAGCTGGAGGCTGGTAGCCTGGTGGGGGGTAGCTGTAGCAGAGCTGGAGGCTGGTAGCCTGGTGGAGGTTAGCTGTAGCAGAGCTGGAGGCTGGTAGCCTGGTGGAGGTTAGCTGTAACAGAGCTGGAGGCTGGTAGCCTGGTGGAGGTTAGCTGTGGCAGAGCTGGAGGCTGGTTGCCTGGTGGAGGCTGGTAGCCTGGTGGAGGCTGGTAGCCTGGTGGAGGCTGGTAGCCTGGTGGAGGCTAGCTTCTTCAGGGCTAGTGGGGGCTGGTGACCAGCTACTGCATAGCTAATGGGGGCTAGCTACTGGATGGCTGGTAGGGGATAGTTGCTGCAGGGCTAGCAGATCCCAAGAATGGCCCAGGCCTCAAACAATTCAATGGCAAACTAGGCCTCAAACAGTCCTGAGACAACTTATTCAAAAGTATCTCAAAAATAAGTCCCAAATATCTCACAGTGGGGGAATCAAAAAGAGCTTGTAAAGCATCCCATATCCAACCCTATGTATGACAAGTAGTGACTTAAAACATTAAAACATTAAAATTCACAGACCTCACAAACAAAGGGATCAGATGGCTGGTAGGGGATAGCTGCTGCAGGGCTAGCAGATCCCAAGAATGGCCCAGGCCTCAAACAATTCAATGGCAAACTAGGCCTCAAACAGTCCTGAGACAACTTATTCAAAAGTATCTCAAAAATAAGTCCCAAATATCTCGCAGTGGGGAATCAAAAGAGCTTGTAAAGCATCCCATATCCAGCCCTATGTATGACAAGTAGTGACTTAAAACATTAAAAACATTCAGAAAATTCATCCCAGACCTCAATTCAAACAAAACAAAATTCAAAAGATCTCTCAAATACAAACAAAGAGGATCAGCCCTATGTATAGCTGACTTAAAACATCTTCACAGACCTCACAAACAAACAAAATTCACAGATCACAAACAAAGGGATCAGGTAGCTGCCATCTTGGATAGGGGGCGTGTACTAACACAGTAGTGGGACAGATTACGGGTGTGGGTAGAATCTCTCCTTCTAGGCAATCTAGAAGAGGAGACATGGACTGGGATAGGGAGGAAGCATGTAGTGTTAGATGCGGAGGAAGTAGAACAGGGAGATACAAAACTATGATACTTACCTTGCGGCGAGCACTCCCTAGCTGGCCCCCCTCGGTGGACTCCTGCAGGTATAGGCCGGGAGCCAGGTCCACCCCTCAGGATGTTGTTTGCTTAATTTTTTCACTATTATTTCTTGTTAGCCTATACCTTGGGCCATCACAAGTTCATACTGACCACTCCCAACTCGGGGCCGTTTGGCCTCAGGGGCCAGAAAACCCCCTTTTCGGGAAATGTTTCTGGCGAAATTATGTAAATGCAAATATTAAGGTGGTGCAACTGCATAGATTGTCCTACACGTATTACATTTTGCATGGAGTATCCTGACACATAGGGGAAACTAGCAGAATAGGATTTGGGGCTTACTGCCTTTCTATTGTCAAATATCACCCTCATGATACCCCAAAAGACAAAAAGTGTCAGTCCGCCTGACAAATTCTCATCAAAAGTGATTATTTTCAAGCACTTTATTGTACATGTCACTGCCCCATTTGTGTACAGAAAACTTCCCAGCTTTATGAGCTTCAATTTAACCCCCTGAGGTCGACGGGAGCGGCGCCGCTCCCAGCAGCAATAAAAGTATATTACTATTTCTAACTTCGCGATATTTTATCATACACACGCGACAAAAACAGACAGAAACCTTAGAATCGCGACTTTCCGATTTGAGCACTGGCAAATCAAATGGGATTTTTTAAATTAGGTTAATTAGACCAAAAGTAAACCTTGCTTTTACTCTGTTTTTTACCTTTTAGTAACGCCCCTTCTATTGACATGGTAACTAGGTGCGAGTTTCGGTGAGGTGGGGAGGGGCGTGGGGCCATGTGTGAAAACGCCGCTTAAACACATAAACTGTCCCGACAATTTGAAGCAAGATTTTATACAGACGTACAATTTTATTCAAGATGGAAAGATTTTCTGCGCTGCAGTGTTTGAGAGTATTGATGGCTTGGACGAAGACAATAACTGACGAAGAGTAAGTAACTATATTTGATTTGCCATGTTATCAAATACTCGTATATATATTCAATATATGAATTCGCGTCTTGTGACTACATATTCCGCGTGTTGCAACGTAACAAATTGCAATATGCACACAAGATCTATGGAAGAATACTTTTCAAACAGCCTAAAATGTTATTTATTTCGCTTGTTTTCAAATACTTGTGAAAATATATGAATTCCGCGTCTTGTGACGCCAAACATATTCCGCGTGTTAGTAACTTAATCTAAATCCCTAACGTTAGTAGATTAGTTGGTTAGTACTATACACATCTACCTTATATATACAAAGTGCAATCTAGAAAGTAAGAAGGAAGAAAACGAGATAATAAGCGAAGGCGGAAAAACCCGAAAAGTATAAACTCCCGAAGTGCATGACAAGACAAGGAGTACTCCACGTAGATCTCGAAATAAACGGAACAAGGACAGACAGGGAGCAGAACGTTCATTCCGTTCATTTGAGCAGAATGCAATACTGGATAAAGAATAATGAATAAGGACTGAATGAAAAATAAACAAAGACCAAAAAACAACAGAACAGGAACTCAGAATATAACACTGATGGCCTTTGAGAGAGAGAGATGGCCCATCTGACAGATCTTAGAGGTGTGAATATTCAGGTTTTTAGCATTTAGCCCTCCCACAGCCTGAAATAAATGTGACCAGTTCTGATAAAAACAGGTTTTTAGCTATTTAGATCTCAGATGTGCTAAACTGTTTTCACACCCTTACATAACCAAGATCTTGATGAACAAACGCACATTGGCAAAACAATTCGTCACTATAGTTTAGTGTGTGCTTTCACAACTTTTGTGACAGCAGAAAAATTTACTATTTTTAACTTGTGTGTTTGTAGATCTATTTACAAGCTGCATATGATACTGACCAAACTATTGATGGCATACAAATGTAGCTGTGATTGTCCTTCAAATAAAAATATCAAACACTTTGGAGTAAGTGTGTGTTAAATTGATGAAATTGAGATAAATATCAGACAAAAAACAAAAAAAAAAACATCTAAAAGCTTAGCACGGACCTCAGAGGGTTAAGCCCAAGATGAACCTTCTGTCTTGAAGATTACACTTGCTATGGCCTAAGTTCTTCACTGTACCTCAAATCGGAGAAAACTGAATTTTCAATCACTACCCTTCCAAATTAGTGGAGCAGATAACTGCAAATTACAGGAGAATCGTTCATTTCTGGAAACAAGCACCAAAATTGGCACACATACCCTTTGGGGATTGCTCTTTTGATAAAACCCGTTAGCCACCAAAAATTCAAGATGGCGGCCATTTTTCAAGATGGCCGCCATTGAATATACAGTAATATTGCATTTCGCAATAAAATCGCAGAGACTTGTCCTATTTGAATGATCTTGGTGTCAAATCATACATTTTTCACTATGTAGAATCCGAATTTGGAACCATGGACTTACTCACTGGCTTCCTTGTACCATATATCAGTCTCGAATCCTAATATTCTGCTAAATTAGAGGTTCATGTTACGTCTGACTCGGGCTAAAATGCATGGTAGTGTATATCGTAGTAGTGTTAGAGGTTTAGTATGTGTAGCATCTTCCTGTACAAGGCTTCCAAACTGGACATGACACGATGCGGTGGGGTGGGGGCAGGATTATTACAGAAATTACAGGAGAATCGTTCATTTCTGGAAACAAGCGATCGGGCGTGACTGAAGACCCATCAGCACTGAGAAGATGGATGATAGCTGGTCCTGAAGTCAGCCACTTGGTTGCACAGTATGAGGCAGCATGTGGGACCAAAGAGGGTACTGAATACACCAGCCACCATGAGGAGACAGAACGAGCACAAAGAGTGTTCTTTGAGAACGAAAAGCTCTCACAAGCCATGAAAGATATGGGCAATCAATCAATCAATCAATCAATCTTTATTTTTGTATAGCGCCATTTACAAACAGGTTGTCACACAGCGCTTCACAATTGGCATTTTCCAGAGGGAATCAAAAACCAGAAAACCATTGGAGCCAATGTAGGAAACTGGAAAATTATTCCCTGACCCTTAAAAGGCGGTGAGATGAACTCCTGGAAAATTGTAGGATACAGAGAAAAACAACGCAAATAGTCCTTGAGGCTCATGTGGCTTAACAGACCACTGGAAGGGCATTCTAAGTGTAGGAGTGGGGTGGACCTCATCCCTCCAGATACCAGGGCAGGGCGGGGATGGAACCAGCAGCTAGGGTCTGGGCCAGCGGCATCCAGCTAACACATGGCAGGGGTGGGGGTTGACTCTGGGGCAGGTGAGCTCCGGGCAGGTGCCCAAAGCCGGGAGAAAAGAGGAAAGGTGCAATTATGACTATGATAAATATCACGCCGGATCAGGGAAGAGTAGTGATAACACTTTTGCACCAGCAGAAGTAATCTAGGGCAGCATAACTAATTAGGTGAGTGGCACAGGGAGAACGCAGCCATGAGGGCACTCAGAGACCATCCCACCACATCATCAGCAGTCCTGATAGGGCGGATCATCACTTATGATTGGTGACAGTAAGGATAGCTCATTGCACCAGAAGGCTCTATTGCTACGCCCCTCCACATCTGCACCTAATGACTATAAGAGAGACTAAAGAGATGCGTTTTAACCTAGACTTGAAAATTGAGACCGTGTCTGACTCCTTCACAGAGATGGGTAGACTGTTCCACAGTAGAGGAGCTCTATAGGAGAAAGCTCTGCCACCTGCTGTATTTTTGATATTCTAGGGACTACCAAGTTGCCTGCATCTTGTGAGCGAAGTGAACGTGGGGGATTGTACGGATGAAGTAGATCCGTCAAGTAAGAGGGTGCAAGTCCATGCAACACCTTATAAGTTAAGAGGAGTACCTTATAGTCTACACGATAGTTTATAGGAAGCCAGTGAAGTGACGCTAACACAGGACTAATGTGCTCATATTTCTTTGTTCTAGTCAGGATCCTTGCAGCAGCATTCTGTACGAGTTGTAGGCTCCTGAGTGAGGCATTGGAACAGCCAGACAGTAATGCATTGCAATAATCTAATCTAGATGTAACAAAGGCATGTACCAATTTTTCTGCATCTATTAATGACAGGAAGCCCCTAATTTTGGCAATATTCCTCAGGTGAAAAAAGGCTACTCTGGAAATGTTTTTGATGTGACTATCAAATGAGAGACCAGGATCTATAGTAACACCAAGGTCTTTTTTACCGCCAAACTTGCAGCAACAGAGCAACCATCCAGATTAAGAGATAAATCAGATAACCCTCTTCTGAGGTTTTTGGGCCCCAAGACCAACATCTCTGTTTTATCAGTATTCAGCAATAGAAAATTATCTGACATCCAGTCTTTTATGTCTTTAAAACAGGCCTCCAACTGTTCGAATTGTCCTTCGCCAGGTTTCATTGATAGGTATAATTGTGTGTCATCTGCGTAGCAGTGAAAATGTACGCCATGTTTACGAATGACATCACCAAGTGGCAACATGTAAAAGGAGAACAATAATGGCCCCAAAACAGAACCTTGAGGGATACCATATTCCACCTTGATGAGAGCAGAGGGCCTCGTCATTTAACTGCACAAATTGATATCTATCTGATAGGTAGGATTTAAACCAGGAGAGTGCCTGTCCACGCAGTCCAACTAGGTTTTCAAGTCTGCTCAGAAGAGTTTGGTGGTCTATTGTGTCAAACGCAGCACTTAAGTCCAAAAGCACAAGAATAGAGACACATCCACAGTCAGCTGATATCAGTAAGTCATTGACAACTTTAATAAGAGCAGTCTCAGTGCTATGGTGTTGCCTAAATCCTGACTGAAAAGTTTCATAGATGTCGTTTGATGTCAGGAACGAAGTCAGTCTCTGAGCTACAGCTTTCTCTAGAATTTTTGAGAGAAAAGAAAGATTAGAAACTGGCCTGTAGTTACTGAGATTTTCTGGGTCAAGGTTTGGTTTCTTTAAAAGTGGCTTAATTACTGCCACTTTTTGAGAATTTGGCATATAGCCTGATGAAAGAGACAGATTAATAATGTCTAGCATGGATTGCCCCATAACAGGAAGAAGTTCTTTAACAAGTTTTGTTGGGATTGGGTCTAATTGACAAGTAGATGGTTTGGAGGACATAACCAATTTAGAAAAATTCAGTCCACTCCAGAGCACTAAAAAACTCAAGAGTAGCCATAGGACCCCTGTCCTGGTAAGCCTGTGCTTTCTGATCAGTGTCCGCTACAGCAGAAGGTGCCATTTTAGAAATTTCATCTCTAATTTTCTCAATCTTCTCAGAGAAAAAGTTCATGAAATCATTACTATTATGGGCTGCCGGAGGCTTAGCATTGGTTTCAGTCTGGTTCTTTGTCAGTTTGGCCACTGTATCAAAAAGAAATTTCAGAGAGCACAGGATTATGAGGAGAGACAACTAGATTGCTAATGCTAATACCATAGGATAAAGCTAAGTCCAGTGTATGTTGATGACAATGAGTCGGCCCAGACACATTTTGGACAAAACCAACGGAGTCAAGAATAGAAGCAAAAGCCTTCACTAGAGAATCATTTCCATTATCAACATGAATATTAAAGTCGCCTATAATCACAACTTTATCTGCCATAACTGCTAGGTTTGATAAAAAGTCAGAAAACTCTGAGAGGAAAACAGCATAGGGTCAGGGGGTCTGTAGATAGTAGCTAGTATGAAAGATGAAGTAAATGCAGATCTATTATCTACATTAGTCTGTATGGAGCCCAGGAAAGCACTTCAAATGAAGGGAATGTGTTTAAAGATTTCTTAGTAAGGCGTAGTCTAGTGTCAAAAATAACAGCCACACCGCCACCTCTGCCTGATTGTCGAGGGTTGTGACAACTAGAGTATCCAACTGGGGTAGATGCATTTAATGCTATGTACTCATCAGGTCTAAGCCAAGTCTCCGTCAAACTTAAAATGTCAAGTTTATAATCAGTGATCAGTTCGTTCACAAGGGCAGCTTTAGGAGCTAGTGATCTTATATTTAGCAACCCAATTTTAAGGAGAGTTCTATTGAAATTAGGTTTAGCATTTGCATTACGATGGTTCGTGTTGATCCTTATCAGATTATTAGAAAAAATCCCACGGGGAGGTTTGAGTTTCAATAGACTACGGTTTTCTCTACGTGGAACAGACACAGTCTCAATTATGTGGGAACTGGGGTGGAAACTAGTCACGAGTTCAGGGAAACTTGCAGACAGTTGTTTAAGACCGTCTGTCTGCTGCCTGGCTGTAGCTCTTGAATGTCAATTTCGCCGATTCAGACTATGGCCTATGTTATTAGATAACAGAAGAGCACCCCTCCAGCTCGGGTGGAGTCCGTCTCTCTTCAGTAAACCAGGCTCTCCCCAAAACGTAGGCCAATTATTAATAAACCCTATGCTATTTGATGTACACCACTCAGTCAGCCAGCGATTTAGCGACGTTAATCTACTGTAGATTTCGTCACTTCTACGAGCTGGGAGGGACCAGAGACTATTACTTCCCGACACATCTCGTTTGCCAATTTACACAACGAGACAAAATTTGTTTTAGTGATCTCCGATTGCCTCAACCGGACATCATTAGCGCCGGCGTGGATAACAATTTTGGAAAATCTCGTTACTTTAGCCAGCGCTTTTAAATTGATTCAATGTCGGTAGCTCTAGCCCCGGAATACAATTGACTATGGTCGCTGGAGACGCTATTCTCACGTTCAAGAATGGAGTCGCCAATGATAAGAGCTTTCTCTTTTTTCCTCAACAGTGTGAGTGGGGAGAATCTATTTGAAACGTGAGTTGGGTGGTGTACGGCCGGCTTAGGCCGACAACTATGTCCCCGCCGAACCGTGACAAACTGGCCGTACTGCGTCGGCTCTTCTGCTGGTGCGATGGGAGAGGCTCACAGGTGCATCCGGCGTGAGCTACACAGGACTGAATAAAACTCTCATGATCTTTAATCTCTGAGGGTCCGGATGCAGGCCTCTAACTCAACTATTCTCTCCGCCAACACTAAATTAAGCTCACACTTATGGCATGTAAAATTATCATTAACAGTAACATCGGCAGGAGAGCTAAGATGATACATGCTACAACCAGAGCAAAGAGGGGGGAGAGGAAGCAGCCATCGTTTGTGCTTACCTTATAAGTTGATGAGATAGGAGTGAAAAAAAGATTTAAAAATAGAAAGGAGTTTTGTATTTAAACCAGTATTTAAACCAGTATAAAGATGCAGAAAATGCGGGCAGTAAAACTTGGAGCAGCGGTGACTAGAGCGCGCGTCGCGTTCAAACAGCAAACAGGAAACAGGAAGTCACCAAATATGGGCAGTGCCTGAGAGGGAACAATGACTGTGAGACTGAAAATCCAATAGGACTCAGGTGTGACTCAATCCTTTCCAGGAGGAGAGTCGGGACCTGCTTTCACTTGATACAAAGGATATTGCCCACCACACTGCCGCCGAGCTGATTGGCACACACCTTGAGAAATGCAAGGTCCGTTTCCAGGAGTTTATGAAGGGACTGGAAGGGGAAGAAGAATCCACCTTCTATGAACCAATCAAGAAGAACAGGGTTGACTTCTTCAGACAGGTACCAGCCTCTGTTGACTCTTCAAAGCAAAAAGTGCTGAAGGAAGACTGTCAACTGTTCTCCAAGCTGTTCATATCATGCCAGAGCAGAGAGTGTGACTTGAAGGAGTTCTTCCGTCATGAGAACCAGTCACATCCTGCTGCCCTCAGTGATGGTGGAAAGCTCCACACCTGTCAGAAATCCCACCTCACTACCATTCTTGAGAGCCAAGTTACAACCCCTGAGGCAGAGCCAGACGACACCATCATCATTGATGGTGCAGCGCCAGTGAACAGTCTGCCCCCACGGAGTTCAAAGACGTTCAAGAGTATGCAATGCTCGATGTCCTTCCTACAATACAAGCATACTCTACCAAGTACAAGAGAACAGACATTGTGTTTGATGTCTACCGCCATCTAGTCTGAAAGCTGAAACTAGATCAAAGCGAGGACGCTGGGTGAGACGCAGGGTGACAGGGAAGGGCAAAATTCCTCAAACTGGCGAAACTTCCTGAGAGAAAATGACAACAAAGCCGAGCTGTTCAACTTTCTGGCTGATAAGATTGCACGTGTGGCCACACCAAATGTGGTCATTGTGACCAAGAAGAAGATCAATCTGGCTGGGGTGGCACCATGCAGTCATGAAGAAGCTGACACGCGGATCTTTTTGCATGCCAGGCATGCAACAGAAGCAGGCAGCAAAGTCATCATGGTCAAAGCCAGCGACACAGATGTTGTCGTCATCGCAGTCAGTGTTCTGCAGGCACTTCAGAGCTAGGTCTGCAGCAGTTGTGGGTTGCCTTTGGCCAAGGACAGCACCTGAGGTGGGTTCCTGTACATGACTTGTGTTGCACTCTTGCAGAAAAGAGCAAAGGATGCTCTTCTTCCATGCCTTCACTGGCTGCGATGTCATTTCAGCATTCCGTGGCAAAGGAAGAAGTCTGCTTGGCAAACCTGGGATGTTTGTGATGAGGCTTCGGTGTCTTCAGCAAACTCAGCCAGTACCCACCGGTAGTGGATGATGAAGACCTGAAGACCTTGGAGAAGTTTGTGGTCATGATGTACGACAGATCCAGCACAGCTGAAGGTGTCGATGATGCGAGGTTGGACATGTTTTCTCGGAAGCAGAGGCCGTATGAAGCCATTCCTCCAACCCGATCAGCGCTGAAGCAGCATGTGAAGCGTGCTGCCTACCAGGCGGGCTGCATCTGGAGTCAGTCAACAGTATGTCAACCAGAAACGCAGACTCCTGCCAACTGGGGCTGGACCAAGAAAGGAGATCTGTGGCAGATCGTTTGGACAGAGCTCACCCATTGCAGAGAGTTGCCAGCAGCTGACCAAGTGTGGATGCAAGTCGAATGCTGCAGTCGATGCAAATGCTACTGCTTTGGTCTGACCTGCACGGCACTGTGCAGCTGCAGATGCGAGGTTTAGAAGCATTGTAGTATACTCATCCAGGCAGCAAGACAATAAGTGACAAACAAGTATAGGCCTACTGCCTACATGTACATCCAATAATATATCGGACTGATGGTGCCTATGATATGGGCACTTTTTACCTAATTATGATTCCGGGACTGATATTATGGTACAAAGAAGCTAGTGAGTAGGTACATAGTTCCAAATTCGGATTCTACATAGTCAAAATGTATGATTTGACACCAATATCATTCAAATAGGGTTTTATCAAAAGAGCAATCCCCAAGGAGTATGTGTGCCAATTTTGGTGCTTGTTTCCAGAAATGAACGATTGTTACAGTTACCTGCTCCACTAAATGGGATTCAGCACATTTCTTGCATCAATAAATTTCTTGCAACAATATTTAATCCAGATCATATATCAAATATATGTATACTATATGTATGTATGTGTGTATACCTATAGATAGATATCCAGAATAAGCCTACTTCACTGTACCCCAAATCAGAGCAATCCACTGTAACGTTACTCCCAAATCAGAGCAGCCTTGTCAGCTGCACTGACAACAGTGGGTATCACAAGAAATGAAATACCACAAGGCTCCCAAAGACTGAGGGTATGTATTTGGTTTTAGACAATGATTAGGTGATTTTTGAACTGATATTCAACCATACTTAACATGATTTAAGCTTATATCTAACGTTAGCCATACAAGGTAACGTTAACAAGTCCCAGGATGATTGTGATCAAGATCGCACATGCTCTACAGTAGCTAACGTTAGTTAACGTTAGTGTTCACATTAGCAATGGTAGCCTAAGGCTTATAGCTAAATGTGAGATTCCTGAAATAAAACTTCATCATCTAACACGATGACGTAGCAGTATGATTATGATAAACATCTAAAGTTAACGCAAGCTAGCACAACTACTGAGCTAACGTTTACGTTAGCTAGCCAGCAACTTTACCTAACGTTTGCTGTACTTAATGTTAGCTAACTAGGTTGCACTTATCATTAGGTTTTACACTGTGTGTGTACGTGCTCACTTGTGTGTGTGTGTGTGCATATTCATTATTAGTTGTTTGGTGTGCTAACATTAATGTTACGACTCCATATTCCAGTTTGACCACACTTGATATAATATGCTGCTTCATGCTCCTACAAGAGATGCTGCAACCCAGTTACGCTATTCTTTGATAAAGGTAAGCACAGTCTTCCTATAGGCCAGCTATGTTTTCTTTTGTGATTGGAAGTGAAATCAATAAATATTGGGCAGAAGAAACAGATGTGAGGGTGATCGTCTGCATGCAGTACATCCAAACCAAAATGCCTCACATCAGAACAGTCAGAGTCAGAGCAAAAGACTCTGACATTTTCTTCATTCTCCTCTTTTATGCCAGATCATCAACAGTCAACATCATCTTTGACATGGGAGATAGACTTATCGACATCAACCAGCTGGCTGAAAATTATTCACAAGAACACATTTCAGCTCTGCTAGCCTTGCATGCCTTCACTGGTGCTGACTGCACTTCAGCATTCAAAGGCAAAGGAAAGGTCGACCGATGAAGATTCTGAATCAGAATTCAAAGTTCATTCAGATCTTTGCTGCAGTGGGGGACTCTTGGGAGATCGATGAGCTTGTTCTCAGTGGTGCTGAAGAGTTCACCTGTCGCCTCTATGGTTTTAGTCCTCGAATCAAGAAAGTTGATGAGGCAAGAGAGATTAAGATCAAGAAGATTTGTGGCTCAAGCCTCGAGCTTCGACAGGGTCTCTCCGTTGACCTCTCAACCTTCCCACCTTGCAAGAGGGTCCTCTTGGAGCACATGAAAAGGGTCAACTTCCAAGTATGCGTCTGGAAGAGGGCTCATGAGCACTACCCGGAAATCCCATCTCCTCTTGACCATGGGTTTCATATTAACTCTGAGACTGGCAAGCTAGAACCACTATGGTTTGAGGGCGACGTCATCCCCAAAGCCCTCGTTGATGTCCTAGCTGAAGAGGACACAGATGAGGATGACATAGCTGATGAAATCCATACTATGGATGATGATGAGGAAGAGGATGAAAGTGATGATGATTAAAATTCACCGGATCGCTGAAGTTCTATCATAAGCTAATGCATTTCACCACATAGTACAATATCATTTATTCAGAGAAACTGTGAGAAATACAGAGCTGGAAGAACCCGGACAGTTTAGAATGGAATATGGACAGCATTAGTCCTGTCAATGAATAATGCGATAAGATTGAATGACTATACAAAGCCTACCTAAACCTCTAACACTACTACGATATACACTACCATGCATTTTAGCCAAGTCAGACGTAACATGAACCTCTAATTTAGCAGAATATTAGGATTCCGAGACTGATATATGGTACAAGGAAGCCAGTGAGTAAGTCCATGGTTCCAAATTCGGATTCTACATAGTGAAAAATGTATGATTTGACACCAAGATCATTCAAATAGGACAAGTCTCTGCGATTTTATTGCGAAATGCAATATTACTGTATATTCAATGGCGGCCATCTTGAATTTTTTGGTGGCTAACGGGTTTTTATCAAAAGAGCAATCCCCAAGGGGTATGTGTGCCAATTTTGGTGCTTGTTTCCAGAAATGAACGATTCTCCTGTAATTTGCAGTTATCTGCTCCACTAATTTGGAAGGGTAGTGATTGAAAATTCAGTTTTCTCCGATTTGAGGTACAGTGAAGAACTTAGGCCATAGCAAGTGTAATCTTCAAGACAGAAGGTTCATCTTGGGCTTAAATTGAAGCTCATAAAGCTGGGAAGTTTTCTGTACACAAATGGGGCAGTGACATGTACAATAAAGTGCTTGAAAATAATCACTTTTGATGAGAATTTGTCAGGCGGACTGACACTTTTTGTCTTTTGGGGTATCATGAGGGTGATATTTGACAATAGAAAGGCAGTAAGCCCCCAAATCCTATTCTGCTAGTTTCCCCTATGTGTCAGGATACTCCATGCAAAATGTCATACGTGTAGGACAATCTATGCAGTTGCACCACCTTAATATTTGCATTTACATAATTTCGCCAGAAACATTTCCCGAAAAGGGGGTTTGTAGACTCCTTTGTCTTTGTCCGCCGAGTCTTCGTTCGGTGAGGCTAGGAAGGTGAGGCTGCCGCGAAAAGCTGCCGCTATCCACAACTATGATTGCTTATATGTGGCGAATGCCCCCTGACAACAATACAGACTAATTACCAATTCCTTACATTAATCAACTGCAAACACGGGTGCTAAGCCTGTTAATCAAAACTGGTTGAAACGCTAAGTATCAATCAAACTTTGAACTAAATCTTCTAAGCAGCGACTGAAGCTAGTAATCAACTAATAAACCGTGGAACAAAAGCAACAAGCTACTAATTAGACTAACAAAGTAACGAGACCTGCTCCTTCAACGGGTGCGAACAGGCAGAGAACGCAGAACTACACACGAAGTCTAACGCCGGGTAACCAACACGGACTGGAACGCAACAAGATACTCTTACCGTGGTCAGATGCTCTTCAGTTGGTAGCAATGCTCTTGAGCATATTATGCCTCCCCAAATATCAGCTCAACCAACATCGGAATAAATTAAGCTGGCTTCACCAGGCCCTAGTGATGTTTGATATCGCCACGATTCTCAACATGAGAGGAGCATATCAATGTCAACCTTGAAAATATATCCTGTGGTAGTAAGTGACCCAAAACATAAAAAGGGAGTCTGAGCCTGGCTTGGGCTGGGCTTTCCCCCAAATCGTAAATTATGGGCTAAGAAGGGAGTGAGCCAAACCCCCCCCGCCTCAACACTTAAAGTCTGACCTGTTGGTGACATGATGCTTAGATTGGGGGAATTCTACTCTTGCTTTTTCCTGTTCTCTTGGAAGATCTGGTGCCAGCTAACACCTCGCCTGTGTGTGTTCTTGCATTTGGAGAGAGACAAGCTTGGTTTGGTATAATTTTCTTCCATTTGTAGGGTGCTATCCCACTAGAAGTTAGAATTCTAATATAGTTGACGGCACTATGTAAGGCTTGTTAATTCCCAACATGGTAGCAGCCAAAAGTATTCTTATAATATTAGGTTTTGTATATCAGTCTCATAAAAATAGACTTAACTATCAAATTGGAATTTCAATTAGTAATTACATTAATAATTACAATTAAATTATTGTTAAAAAACAGCTCTGACCCATCGAGGCATGGACTTCACAAGACCTCTGAAGGTGTCCTGTGGTATCTGGCACCAAGACGTTAACAGCAGATCCTTTAAGTCCTGTAACTTGCGAGGTGATGCCTCCATGGATCAGACTTGTTAGTCCAGCACATCCCACAATTGCTCGATTGGATTGAGATCTGGGAATTTGGAGGCCAAGTCAACACCTTGAACTCTTTGTCATGTTCCTCAAACCATTCCTGAACAATTTTTGCAGTGTGGCAGGGTCCATTATCCTGCTGAAAGAGGCCACTGCCATCAGGGAATACCGTTGCCATGAAGGGGTGTACTTGGTCTGCAACAATGTTTAGGTAGGTGGTACGTGTCAAAGTAACATCCACATGAATGCCAGGACCCAAGGTTTCCCAGCAGAACATTGCCCAGAGCATCACACTGCCTCCGCCGGCTTGCCTTCCTCCCATAGTGCATCCTGGTGCCATCTCTTCCACAGGTAAATGACACACACGCACCCGGCCATCCACATGATGTAAAAGAAAGCGTGATTCATCAGACCAGCCACCTTCTTACATTTCTCCATGGTCCAGTTCTGACGCTCACGTGCCCATTGTAGGCGCTTTCGGCGGTGGGCAGGGGTCAGCATGGGCACTCTGACCGGTCTGCGTCTACACAGCCCCATACGTAGCAAGCTGCGATGCACTGTGTGTTCTGACACCTTTCTATCATAGCCAGCATTAACTTTCAGCAATTTGTGCTACAGTAGCTCTTCTGTGGGATCGGACCAGATGGGCTAGCCTTCACTCCCCACATGCATCAATGAGCCTTGGGCGCCCATGACCCTGTCGCCGGTTCACCGGTTGTCCTTCCTTGGACCACTTTTGGTAGGTACTAACCACTGCATACTGGGAACACCCCACAAGACCTGCTGTTTTGGAGATGCTCTGACCCAGTTGTCTAGCCATCACAATTTGGCCCTTGTCAAAGTCGCTCAGATCCTTACGCTTGCCCATTTTTCCTGCTTCCAACACATCAACTTCAAGAACTGACTGTTCCCTTGCAGCCTAATATATCCCACCCCTTGACAGATGCCATTGTAATGAGATGATCAATGTTATTCACTTCACCTGTCAGTGGTTTTAATGTTGGGGCTGATCGGTGTATATTTAGTTAATACCAAATATATAATATTGATGACCTAACCAAGGGGTTGAAGGCACCAAGGGTTCTTTATCAAGGAGACTCAGCTTTTGCTATTATTTTCTGTTATGTAATGCAGATTTTTTGGGGGGGATTTTATTTAAAAGGATGTTTTATTAGCAGAGTGAATAATTATGACACATATCTTTTTGGGGTAAAAATAAAAATTTTCTCTGAACAATTGTATTAGTATAAAAGTATTAGAAATCTATGTTTTTAGCATGCTGTATATAATATACAGTCAGGTCCATAAATATTTGGACATTGACAAAGTTAATGTTATTTTAGCTGTCTACCACAGCATATTGGAAAGTCTTCAAAGTGCAGACTTTCAGCTTTAATTTGAAGGTATTTACATCCAAATCGGGTGAACGGTGTAGGAATTACAGCACTTTTTATATGTGATCCCCCTTTTTAAGGGACCAAAAGTAATTGGACAATTGACCCTTCGCTAAACCACGCCCCAAAACGCAAACTGGCCAATCACAGCGCCGTGTTTTACATACTCCGACAGAGGTCCGACAGTTTTTTGCTGCCCTCCATTCACTTTTACGGAAGAATTAGAGATTTTCTTCATTTTCGAGCTGGTTTTGGATTTTTAGCAAATTATGGTTAAACGTTGTGCCTGGGGCACGTGTAACAGTGACACTCGTTACCCAGAGAGGTTTGAAGGAGATATACGTTTTTTCCCTTTACAAAACCTAAATCAAATCCTGAAAAGTGTAGACTGTGGATAAAGCGATGTGGACGTTCTCATGCCCAGTTGAACACCTCCAAGATCAACAAGCACAGCTTTGTCTGCTCCAAGGTAAACTCTTATCAACCGTAAAATAATGTCATGCTGTTGTTATCAGATGTTAGCTGGTTAACCTAAATTATTGTAAGGTTCGTAGCTATCCGTGGTGCTAGCAAGCTTAGCCAGTGACGCTAACGTGGCTACGGTCTGGATATACAGCTCTGGGTTGCAACGTTGGTAAAGTTAGACTAAATGTTAGCTTTGTTATTCGTGATCCAGCCAGCTTGCTAATGTTAAGATGTTACAGTCAAGCTCTAGAAAACCAAGTGGGTAACGTTACCTTGATGTCAAAATGTAATACTATTTTTTCATTACTATTTCAGCACTTTGTCAATGGGAAGCCCAGTCCCGAGTACCCAAATCTTGTGGAGGACTGGGCTGACACACTGCTGATATTTTTTGCTTTACAGAGGTCCAGGGTATGGAGCTACCTGTGGAGCTAACCAGAGTAATGTCGTTACAGCACACTATAGGCTACTAATGTTACGTTAGTTAGCTAATGCTAGCTAACTTACTACTGAATGGAACGTTATATAGGCCTACTGCTTTTGCTTTTTAATGATTGTAATAGTGAATAGAGACCTACCCAGCTTTACAGGAACAGTGTTGCTCCTTAATGTCGTTATCCTCTGTCTCAATCACCAGGTGATGCGGTGGTTCACTTTTACTCTGATCTGTAGGCTTTCGCTTCTATCTTAATTTTTTTTACGTCATTTTGTTGCTGAGTCAGTGTGATATCTTGAATATAACCTTCAAATACATATTGTAGACCCTTCTGTCTGCTTCTATCTGAAATCGCTTTTTCTATTTTCCAAAAATTGACAATATTTCTCCAGGGAGTGCAGTTAGCGACATTGCGAGCGCCATGCTGGCTCCGAAAGCTTGACAGACTTAGCAACAATAACTAAGGGGGGCGTGGTTTAGCGAAGGGTCAATTGGCTGCTCAGCTGTTCAATGGTCAGGTGTGTGTTATTCCCTCATTATAATATATGCCATTTAGCAGACACTTTTAACCAAAGTGTCATTATTTCATTTACAAGTAAGCAGATAAAAGGTCTAGAGTTGATTAGAGTTGATTTCAAGTGTGGCATTTGCATTTAGAATCTGTTGCTGTTAACTCTCAATATGAAGTCCAAAGAGCTGTCACTGCCAGTGAGGCAAGCCATCATTAAGCAGAAAAATCTAAACAAACCCATCAGAGAGATAGCAAAAACATTAGGTGTGGCCAAATGAACTATTTGGTACATTCTTAAAAAGAAAAATGCACTGGTGAACTCAGGAACACCAAAAGGCCCAGAAGACCACGGAAAATAACTGTGGTGGACGAAATAAGAATTCTTTCCCTGGTGAAGAAAAACCCCTTCATAACAGTTGACCAGATCAAGAACTGTCACGTCTCGTGTTCATGTTCCCCATAATTAGGTGTTTGTAGTTTATTCCATGTTTTCCTTGTTGTCCAGTCCGTGTTTTTATGTTTGCTTACCTGTTTCCAGTCTCGTCATTGTATTATTGTTTTCACCTGTTTCTCGTTATGTCTGATGTAGTTAAGCTGTTCATTTCCAGATTTTCTCGTCATTGTATTATCGTTTTCACTTATTCCTTATGTGTCTGATTGCAGTCAGCTGCATTTGTGTTCATTCCTGATTGTTTCTTGTTATGTCTAAATGTATATAAGCTGTGCGTTTTCCCATGTTCATTGCCAGATTGTCTTGTGCTTTGCGTATTCCTACACAACTCTCCAGCGTTTTCTCTGTTTACCCGTGTTTTGTTTCATCGTGTTTTTGTTCGTGCTCCTGTGTTCATATGTATCCCAGTCTCGTTCCTGACCCACCTGTCCGTGCTCCTTGTGGTTCCAGTCCCGCTCCTCTCTGTGTTCCCTGGACTGATTTCCCGTTATTGACCTCCGCCTGCCCATTGACCACGTCTTGCCTGCCTCTGACACACCTGAAGCCTGGAATTAACTTTGCCTGTCCCCGACCACTCTTTGGATGCCTGTATTGCCCTGATTGCTCCTGTTTGACCATTGCCTGTTTTTTACGCAATAAAGGACATTATTACATTTCTGGGTCCGCGCCTGGTTTTCCTACTCCGTGCATGACAGAAAATCTGGCCACGATGGAACCAGCGGACTGACCCGATCCTGCCGACGTTGCCCGTTACCACGGGATTCGCCTGGTACATCACGATACTTTTTTAAGGCAAAGAAGTGGAATGTTCTGCAATGCCCAAGTCAATCACCTGACCTGAATCCAATTGAGCATGCATTTCACTTGCTGAAGGCAAAACTGAAGGCAAAACGCCCCAAGAAAAGCAGGAACTGAAGACAGCGACAGTAAAGGCCTGGCAGAGCATCACCAGGGAAGAAACCCAGCATCTGGTGATGTCTATGGGTTCCAGATTTAAAGTAATAAAAATAAAAAATTTAATTTATGATTATGTTAGTTTGTCCAATTACTTTTGAGCCACTAAAATTGTTATAACCAATATGTATTAAGTCCTTGGTATACAAAAAGATTCATATTTGAATTATTTTTGAATAATAGATATGTTCCATGTTAGGCCTAAGGAACGCAACTGTAAGAAAAGTGTAAGTAAGAAAAGAACAGCATGCAGTTTGACTCTTCTATTCCACTACAAGGCAAATAACAAGCACACAAGTAAACACTTGCACAGCCAGCAATAGCTTTTGTTGAAAAGTACTGCTATATTTAGCTTGGGAATTCAAATTGTATTACAAGCTATTTAAATTCTCCAGAATTAATGTCCCATAGAACAAGAACAGAACCCCAAATGTTACCCTGTTCTGTGGTACTGAATTTGGTTGAGGACAACCTATTACATTATATCATATGGTTATTTTTAAACCTGCTCTATGTTTTTCAATGCTATTTTAATATTTTTTTGGTGAAGTTCATTTCACCTTATGTTGTTTCCCAAGAGAGTCGATCTTTAACATAGCCCTTAATAAGCAGATATATGGTGTCCTTTCAGAAAGGTGAGATTATGGGGAGTAGGGGGCTTTATATAATGAGAGGGGCAAATGCTGAATTCGCTCTGTGAATTGGACAGAATAGCAAGCATGAAGCTTCGCTCTTGCTCTGGCCCTGTTAGGAATGGCTGGTAAGAGAGCATTTTTATTTTAGTACTTTTATTTGGACTTGCTAGCAAGAGACACTTTCCTACCAACTGAATGTGAATTGACCTACTGACATGTCGGCATGTAATGTGACCAGAATTCGCTTGGAAAAACCTTGGGAATATTTTGGGGCTTGGGTTCCCAAATTGGGGACCGAGGACCTTGAAGGTCCTCCAACGTGTCAGCAAAATTCAAGAAACATTTAACATATATTTCCATATTTTATAAATGACATTTTAAAATGTCATAAAAATAACCTTGGTATTATTGTAATCATTATAATTATTAAATATTTAAATTGTCCTATACAGATCTATGATATAATGACACACTGACTTATTAAGTAACCACTGCACTTTAGCCTGTTGTGAGTGTTGGTTAATTGACATTAACAATTGTACAAAAGTGGGGGTCCTCAGCCACAGGGTTGTCATTTTAAATAGCCTTTAGATTAAAAAAGTTGTAACCCCTGGTCTAGGGTTTTGGTCTGAATGCCAATGGGTGAGTTGTATTGCCACAATACATTCAGTCATTCATTATCTAACCCACTTATTCCTGGTCAGGGTCGCAGGGGGGCTGGAGCCTATCCCAGCATGCATTGGGCGAGAGGCAGGAACACACTCTGGACAGGTTGCCAATCCATTGCAGGGCACTACATACACCATTCACTCACACCTACGGGCAATTTAGACTCTCCAATTAGCCTAACGTGCATGTCTTTGGACTGTGGGAGGGAACCAGAATACCTGGAGGAAACCCACACGGACATGGGGAGAACATACAAACCCCACACAGAAAGTCCCCAACCGGGATTCGAATTCGAATTCGATTCTTGCTGTGAGGCGACAGCGCTATCCACTGCACCACCGTGCCGCCAGGGTGGACATGTCCCTCCCAATATTCAAAACAGTCATATCTGTCCCCACCAATAATTTGTAGATATTAAACTTGTGGTGTGGTGATGCCCTTGAATTAGCAGTATGAAACATTTGACATCAAACCTTGTCTTGGCACAGTGTATTCTGTTCATTCTACACTGCACTTAGATAGCACCTTTCATGGATTGCAAAGGGCTTTGCAATGAAGGTGGGGGTGGCGGTGCTCACCTTGACCACCACTAATGTATGACACCCACATACTAATTCTTCTCCCATTTTTCCTGTTATTCGGTTGCCCCTGTTACTGACAGTTGCCACGCCTGTGGTATATTATAAGATTGTGGGAGGGTACGAGTGCAGTGCACTCTTTGCCCTACCAGGTGTCCTTTTTCACGGGGTACAACTTCTGTGGAGGGTCCCTCATCTCCAGTGAGTGGATGGTGTCCGCGGCTCACTGCTACAAACCCAGCATAATCAGACGTGTGTAGGAATTTAAAAAAAAACATGAGCATGATATGATGGCAGTTTAAACACAAAGGACACATGCCTTTATGACTCAATTTCTTAATTTTCTCTTTGTTGATTTAACTCCATTCAGTTGGAACATGATTTTTAAAATAGCCCATTCTTTTTATAATGCAGATGCGATTCCTTGGCTTGATTTTATACAAAACAAAACTTTTTTTTAACTTATAGTTGTATTCAAATTGGCTCGTATATTACCACTCTACATACAATAATAATAATAATAATAATAACAATAAAATCATTCTTGTTTACATATAGTTTTATCATCAAACTCAACTTAACAAAGCAGCACTACAAATTATAACAGGGCAGATACATTTGTCTTAATAGTAAAACCATAACTATAATAATGTACATGTAGCACATCATGTCTGCCAAGTTCATCCGCCACCCTGAGTACAACTCCCACACCCTGGACAATGACATCATGCTGATCAAGCAGAGCAAGCCCACCATCCTGTGATGGCTATGTGTGGCCCGTGACCCTCCCCTCCAGCTGTACCCCCACCGGGACCACTGGTCTGATCTCTGGCTGGGGGAACATCCACGACAGCTCCAGCAGCTGTGAGCGCGTTATCTTTGCGGTGTGTGGAGGACGAGATGAGATGAGTACCAGCCATACAGCAGCTACAGCACCACTGCTAATGGAGCTCAGTGCTGATCAATGATGTAAGACCTACCATGGAACAGGGCTTGGGCAAAATTATAATGCGCCCCCTGGTGGTAAGAGTAAAGAACTGTGAATATTGGCTGTTGGGAATGCAGTTCAGACATCCTATGGGTGGTGTGGGATGAGATTCCTCTCTCTCCTCCTCTCTCTCTTTCTCTCTCTAAGGCCAGGCAAAGATGGCAATATACATTACCAGCAGAAATAAAGTAGAGCAGAATGTGGGACATGATGCTGTGTTTTTATTTTCCATAATGTTTAAAGGAAGAATATTGGTTGATTTTAGATACCATAAGGCAAAAAATTATCTTGATACATTTATAAATGTGTGGTGCTGTGTTCAGTTGAGGAGGGGCAGCTTATGTTTGGGAGTAGGCTGGGGTAAAGTCTGATGGAGAACTTTTTAATATATATATATTTTTGGATGGGGGGGCTTCCCTTGGTCATGTCATTTGATGGCAATTCTGATCTATATCAAGACGGAGTTTCAAATTTAAAAATGTCAAATTTAAAAAAAACAAGCATATTGTTTGTATAACAGTTGATAATAACTGATAATAATAAAATAATGACAATAATAATAGTTATTATTCTCTCAAATTCAAATTCAAATCAGCTTTATTGGCATGACAAGCACAAGACATTGTATTGCCGAAGCATAGTAATAGCAATTAATAATAGAAAATTATAACAATACTAGTGGCGTGAGGGGTGATAAATAACAATGAAAATAAACCAGTAATAATAACTACAATAATAATCTTAAAAAGGAGCAATGTAAACAGATCTGCCCTATTATTTAATCTATCTATAGATTTACTTATTTTATGATTTGGCTCTCTCTCTCTCTCTCTCTCTCTCTCAGGGTGACTCTGGTGGCCCGGTGGTGTGCAACGGTGAGCTCCAGGGTGTTGTATCCTGGGGATACGGCTGTGCCCAGAGGAACAAGCCTGCTGTCTATACCAATTATTAATTGCTATTACCCACGTCACCCCTCTACTCTCCTCTCTGCACTGGCTCCCCATCGCAGCACGCATCAGATTCAAATCACTGGTGCTTGCTTTTCAAGTGGCTAGAGGTACTGCTCCCCCATACCTCCAGTCACTCGTCACTCCCTACACCCCAGCCAGACCCCTCCGCTCAACCTCCTTTGGCAAACTGACTGCCCCATCCTTCCGGGCGCCGGCAGCTGCTCCTCGCAGTCTTGTCTCTTCTCTGTCCTGACCCCTCATTGGTGGAACGACCTTCCGCAATCAGTCAGAATCACGGAATCACTTTTCAGACTCCACTACCACTGAACTCTGTACATCTAGCTAATTGTCCTCACCACTGCCTACTTGCTCAACACTATACACCCCTGCTTACTCCATTTAATAATAAAAAATAAAAAAATAATTAAAGAAATTTAAAAAATTACTAACTCAGTGTTACAGGTATGGTACTGTCGTGAAAATTCTACTATTCAAAGGAAGCGAGACTGTGTTCTCAATTTTCAAATAAAGTTTTATTACTGCTTCGAAACAGGGGAGCAGTCTAACACTCTCGCATGAAGAATGTCAGAGCATCTCCGACGACATAAAGGAAATACAACAGTATCTTTTACATTGACCATCGCCCCTTGGAGTTTCACCCATTGGTCATGGTTGAACCCCCTCCTTTATTGATGGGTCCAGACACACGTTTTACCCTCCCAACATACAAATTTCTTGCATACATTAGGATGGGGCAACTCTCACCCATCACCCAGTATCAACTTTCCATCCGTGTTATTATGATTTATACAGTGCAATAATGAAACTCATTCCCAAGGCGCTGACCTTGACGTTTCCTGCTTCCTAACCCAAACATGCCTTGTTTCTCATACTTTCACGAGTTGTTTCTCTCCCACTTCTAGCAATACACACTTATCTCTTCCTTACAGGATGGTATGCGATATGAAGACAAAATGTTTGACCTGCTCGTGGAAGCAGAAACAACTTAGTAAAGCTGAAAGCGGCCTGTACCAAGGCCTAATTACATTTTTCCCTTACAGTACGCAGCTGCCTGCAATGAATGTCTATCGCTGTATTACTGCACTGATCTCTTGCGCAAACTATGATTGTTCCTACCATGTATTTATGCACATCTTGTAAGCCGCTCTGGATAGGAGCGTCTGCTAAATGTTTAAAATGCAAATGTAAATGTACCAAGGTCTGAAACTACAGCTCCTGGATCCAGAGCACCATGTCTTCCAACTGAGGCATGCAGAGTTTGGCACACACATAGACAGTCTGCTGTGCAATTGAACTCTCATGACAAAATAAAAATATCTGCGCTTGTTTAGCGAGACACTGTAATTGTATGTGTTCAAATCGCAGTGACTCATTGTGGCTAGGAGCGTCTTGATACCCTGTGTATGTCGATAGAAATCAATTTGAGCCAGCAGAGGGCGCCATGCACATTAATATTGGTGTAGTTGGTCTGAGGAACCTTCAAAACCACCGGAGGAAACAGCGAGCAATGGTGTTAACCTTGTTTTTTTTAGCAAATTCCCGATCTTTTGAAACTTTTTAAAAAGTGAGAAAAAGCTGCACGAGTTCAAAATACTTCACATTTAGAAAATAAGATCAGCATTTTTTTACATATATTTATCCCATAGCTTTTTTCTCCCAATTTAGTATACCCGGTCATACTGTATTTGTAGGCTCGTCCCATCCCTTCAGCAAACTTCACAACTTGGGAGAGTGCACACAAGTGCACTTGACCTTTGAAAAATCTTCTCATTCGACTGCCCACCATTTTTGCTGCACAGTCATTGCATGAGTGGACTACTTACGCAGTTCGGGCAGGCAGTCTGCATGTGCCTGAAACCGTCCCTCCCTGTGCAATGCTATGACCAATTGTGCTGCCGTACAGGACAGAAGGCCACAGTCGACACTAACACAATCAGGACTCCATTTTAGACCTTGGGTTTCATCAGCAAGTGCTTTAGCTAAACGCACCCCCCAACACCTCAGAATATATCCGCATCTAATAGCATGTTGTGACAGATAAATTGGTGTGGGTGGTTTTCTTATCAGTTGGTATTAAAATGAACACTCTTCATTCAGAATTGTTAGAATAGCCACACTTTATTGAACTCAATACTTGGGGGTCACAAATTGCACACTTGACCTTTTTCATGGATCCCAAAGAGACAGATAAATCAAAACAATAATTCATTACAGATACTGTGACATTCTGTGTGTGTGTGTGTGTGTGTGTGTGTGTGTGTGTGTGTGTGTGTGTGTGTGTGTGTGTGTGTGTGTGTGTGTGTGTGTGTGTGAGTGTGTAAGTAAAAGTAAAATGTGGAAGAAATGATTTTGAATGATACATTTACAATTCACTTTGGTCAGTTCCAAACCTTCACGCACACTCCTTCAGTCCAATGTTGTCTGGGAAATTCAACTTCAGGCCTCAAGCACCACATTGTCTGCAGGTGTTTGTTCCAACCATGCACAACACCACCTGATTTCATTAATTAGTTTACCTCCTTGTTCCAGGAGGTGAGCTAATTAGCTAAATCAAGTCGTGTAGTGCGAGGTTGGAGCAAATATCTGCAGACACTGCGGCTTTCGAGGCCTGGAGTTGAATAGCCCTGATGTAAGTCAATCTGTTGTCATGCAGAACTCAGCCCAAGTCTTATACAAATGAAAAGACCAGGAATACCTTTGTAGGTTATGCCAGTGGAACATGGTGAATCATGATCAAGGTAATTATTATTCAAATAGGTCAAATGAATAAGGGGTCATTTAAGTTCTCGTTTACAATGGTGGCCTGAAATGTAACATTAAGGTAAAAGCACACAAGAAAATAAATTAATACATAATTGACAAAAAAGTATTAGGACTTATGAGGAGTTTTAATTTTATTCTTTAATGAAGTATGAAGAGACACATACTTAATGTGAAAAATAACATATAATGATAGCTGTGGTATCACAAGGGGCAGCCCAGAGAAATGGCTGCCCGTCTTTTTAAATCTTGTGAGCCACAAGAGTCATAGAAACTACAGCTCCTATCAGCATTAGAAGAAGCAATTAGGACTGCTGGCAGCTGACACCAATTGTGGACTGCACAAAAAATGACTGATTGTGCCAAAATAAGGGAGGTTGGAGAGCAGCAAGCCATGCTGCAGGCCTCATGCCACGGTTCTCTATTCTTAATTTGATTATATGGTTTTGGTTGATTTAGAAGATTCCTTAGTTTTAAAATGATTGATTGAAGACTTTATTTTGTATTTTGGAGAACATCATTAATCAAATGGAATCCTGCCTCCTTTCTGTGTTTCTTCCATTGCCTACATACACCCTCTGAAAATGTCCTGTTTGTGTCATCAACCCCCAGTGACACTACATAGAAAGAATGTATAAATGGCATGCCCATTTGCTTATACTATTCCAAGCACACATCACTGAGAGGGACCTTTTTGGTTAACACAGATGGAACCCGTGCCTTGTGTTCTCACGATCATTAATATTTGAAAAAAATATAAAGTGGATCCTTGAACAAGAGGAGATAAGTAAGGAGGGAAATGTATGAAAACAGATCAAACTATCCTGAAAAACTCAGGAAAATTCAACCATAGTGCTGTTTAGCTCTGGCTGGTGAGAGAACATTTGATCGGACTGACAAACGGAGACCTGTGTCTCACTGACTAATAAATGACTTCCCGATTAGCCGAATGATGAATTGACTGATAATGGATTGCTGAGAATGTACATGCTTAAAGAGATTAAGAGGAAGCCACAATAATTAAAATGGAAGACAATCTAGAGGTAACAATAGATCAGCGGTTCTCAAACTATGGGTCGCGACCCCACTTGGGGTCGCCAAAGGGTCATGGTGGGGTCGCCAAAAAATTCAAAATTAAAATTCATTAAAAAATGTTTTAACCATAAGCATTTCTTTACCTTTTTTTAATGAAAAACAAATTGCCTGTCTTTTCTGACCGATTATTTTTAATCTACCGACATGCATGAGTTTAATCCAACGCATGCGTTTAACGTTACTGCACTACCCCATGGCATGTGTAGCGCGCCAATACAGCAGTCACAAAAATGGACACGTTTCTTGTCAGGAGTGGTGTTGGAGGTGAGTCAAATTCTATCAAAAGACGAGCAGAAAATTACAAAAATACAAATAAAACAAAAAGGAATAAAATAAATGATGACCCGAACTTCCTCACCTATGGCTTTACATGGACAGGACATGAGGACCCAAGACCACAATGTGTTGTGTGTGGGGAAGTTCTAGCTAACGAGAGCTTTAAGCCATGTAAAATGCAACGCCACTTGCAAACTAAACACAGCGCATTACAAGCAAAGCCACTAGATTTCTTTCAGAGTAAACAAAAAGTTTTCGGCATTGACTTTAATTAAAAATAAATATAGATCGCGTCTGAGAGTTGAAGGGGATCTCCGCCTCTTTCTCAGCCCGGCGCAGCCACGCATCGATGAACTGTGTTCAACACTCCAAGCACATCCATCCCATTAAGTAGGCTAAGCAGTCCGTTTTATTTTTCATAAAGATATAGCCTGTGAATGTACTGTATTTGCTACTATTAAGTCTGTTTTATTTGTTTTTCATAAAGATATAGCCTGTGAATGCATTTGCTACTATTTTGGAAATAGACCACCAATATATGTTTATGGACTAATGTTTTTCAGCGTTGTAATTGCACTATCATTTATGTATGGGGTCGTGATTTTTTCCCACCCATGAAATGGGGTCGTGGTGTAAAAAAGTTTGAGAAACCCTGCACTAGATTGATTTCTGACAAAGACAGACGCTGAAATGTGAACTATCTGATCATCAAAAGATGTTGAACATAAGAAATTAGATGGTAATTTGTGCGTAGTAGTTAGTGAGTGGTAAGTGAACCAGACTTGAATCCAGAAGGTTGTTGAGGCAGAATCAAAGTGGCTCTTTCCTGCTGTATTATCAAGCATGGAACTTCATCTGAATTTTCACAGTAAAAATCAAGGTATATAAATTGAACATTTTGTAAAATGTGAGATGGATAAAGCCCTCTCAATAAGGATGTAAGGAAATAATGCAGTATTTAGTAATTGAAGTAAATGTAGTAAAAGGATTGCTGAAATTCACACTTAAATGATAGCTGTAGCTAACTGAAAAGCCCTGTAGCTGATGTAATAGGGTGGAGGGATGGCTATGGGGTGTTGAATGAAGAAAGGGGTGGGTGTGGAACAATTGAGTATAACATGGAGCTGATTAATGGGGGTGGGACCAGGTCACAACCTCAACACTGAACATACAAGACTGTCAAATGAAAATGATGGCATCAACTGTTCTTACGCTTTTATGTCGTGCACAAAAACAATTGCAGTATAGAACTCACCTCAGAAAAGGTGTGGTACAGTCAGGGGTTGGGCTTCTTGCCTTGGTGTTTCATTGTGATATCCATGCCACTACTTTCAGGTGCCACGTCTGTTCAAATGACGGAAAGCATAAGCATGTGTCTGATCAGGTTTATCTCGTGGAGAATGATTTGACTATTGTGTATGAATTAATCCGTTTTATTTTTATATAGCACTCTTCACACCAGGTGAAAATGGGCACTGAGCAATTAAAATAATTTTGCAAAGAAGGGCATTTTTCAGTCAGTTACATGCACATACTATGGCCATCACAGGTATAGAAAATTGTCAGTTATACTGTATACACAGTACATAAAATCACAATCAAAATGAAATTGTGAGAAAATGCCTTCAATTGATTTTTAAAAGCAGCCATTGTTTCTGCATTTTGGATCTGGGCTGGAAGAGAGTTCCACAAACGGGGAGCATAGCAGGAATTGAGCCTATATTGTGTGTGACATTCAGAACAGCTATTACCATGTTTTTTTATCCAAAGCAAAAATATATAAACAGCATTGCAATTTTGGGATGTGGTACTACACAACACAACAAAATAATATGTTTGATTCTGTATTCTTTTAATAATTTCATGGCACTCAAAATAAAATAAAAAATCTAAAGGTTTACAATGGAAAATGATCAAATATTCAGGAACAGGAGGGGAAAAAAACTGTTTTCAATTCAATGAATTCTTTCGTCATAGTCTTTTCAATAACACTGTTATAATGGATTTAAGGTAAGTGATGACTAATAGAAATCCACAGGATTAACTGTTGGCACCTTAGTCAAAATTATTATACTGTAGAATCATAGGTTACATATTGTTGAAGCACAAATATTGCCAGACCATGGTAACTGAATGATAAATATAATATGAATTAAATTAAATTACTATAAAGCCATGCATAGTAAAATTGCCATAAAAACATTGAGCAACATAATAAAATAAAATAAGGGTAACACTTGAAAGGTTGAACCCTTCATTTGACCCTTCGGGGCAACTCTGTTAAGGTGTGGGGTGCATTTTCCTGGCATGGTTTAGTTCCACTCAACTCTTTAGAGGGCAAGGTAAACAAAATAAATTCAAAGTGATCACTTTTATCCTATGGTGAAGCTTTTCTATCCTGATGGGAGTGGTCTCTTCCAGGATGACAATGCCCCCATCCACAGGAAAAATGGTGTTGCACACCAGTGGGGGTTAACACACCAGTGCATAGAAGTATGCCTAAATTGGACGAAGCTATTTACATTACATGACATTACAGGCATTTGTACATACAATCCATTTGTACAGCTCAATATTAACTGAAGTAATTCAGGTGAAGTATCTTGCCCACGTAGGAATCAAACCTGCAACCTTTGTGTTACAATTCCAGCTCCCTAACAATTATACTAGCTGCCGCCAGTGTATTTAGCACACTAAATGAAAGGAAATCCGATGCCCAATCCCCCCCCAACAGTTCTTTGCCATACATTTTTACAATGTGTGCCTCAGATTTTCTGACGTAGACATGTGTCTGGGGGAGCCCAGCATCTGGGAGAATAACCACACCGAGAAGCATATCTGGTCTGGCATGTTCATCTGTTACCCAGAGTACAAGCTTGTATGCAGGACATTAATTGCTTTATAGATCAAAGGAGCGAAGAAAGGGAATTACTTTACCATGTAGTGTACCTTTTTGCCCCTCATCTGCCCCTATTCAAAATAAATGGCTTGAATGGAATCAATTGAGGGGAAAAATGTGAATGTGCATTTAAAAAAAAAACATTTTATGTAATAGCTAGCCATGTGAGTCACCGGAGAACCAAGATCTGTGGTGTGTGATGCTGTCCTTTGGATGACAAGTTAAACTGAGGTCCTGACTCACGGTGGTCAATAAAAATCCCACATGGCATTTATCTAAAAGAGCATGGGATTCTCCAGTATGCTGACCATATTCCCAACCTAGCTGGTACATCTGCTACCTAATCATCCCCTGGTTTACTCAACTAAATGAATCCCTTCCCTTCTTCACCTCTGCTGATGTGTGGTGCAAAATGGCTACCATGATGAATTAGTATCATCGTGGTGGATTGATCCTGTGTTCAGCTGTCATACTGATGACTGATAACAATCCATTGTTATTGTGCCGTTTTGTGACAATATTAATGTTTTTAAGGTGTGGTAAATAAAGTATTAATGTGGCCTATAAATTCCTTTCCATTATGTAGTTACACTCACCATACCTCAGAGGCGTGGGAAGATGTTTTGACTTAGGGGTGCTGAAATCCGAAACGATACGAAATATAACGTTATAATAACGCAACGGAGGTTGACTAGTATTGTTTGGAATAATACTTGCACTGGCCATTTTTTTATCCACTGTTTTTACACAGACGTAGCAACGAACACGGTCGGTTTATTTGACATAATGCAACCACTTCCACATATCAAGCCAATCTGGCTTTAAGGAACGTGAAAAGGTTTTGGTGCCGATGTAAGTTACATCATTGAAAGTCATCACTAAAAGAATTGCTTCTACATTCGGATTTAATTAGTTTTATGAGTAAAACAGAAAAACACCCATAGAACATCCATCCATCCATCCATCCATTATCTAAGCCGCTTATTCCTAGTCAGGGTCGCAGGGGGAGGGCTGGAGCCTATCCCAGCATGCGTTCCGGGCGAGAGGCAGGAATACACCCTGGACAGGTCGCCAATCCATCGCAGGGCACACACACCATTCACTCACACACTCACACACTATGGGCAATTTAGACTCTCCAATTAGCCTAACGTGCATGTCTTTGGACTGTGGGAGGAAACCGGAGTACCCGGAGGAAACCCACGCGGACACGGGGAGAACATGCAAACTCCGCACAGAAAGGCCCCCGGCCTGGATTCGAACCCGAGACCTTCTTACTGTGAGGCAACAGCGCTATCCACTGCACCACCGTGCCGCCCCCCATAGAACATGTTAGAAGTAACTTATATCACCGTTTGGTATTATGATTTTTAACATGCGGTCAAATCGGATGCTGTGCCTTTGAGGTTGAGAACAGAGGTAGCAGCGATGAGTGCTTTGTTTTCTTTTTAAATAATTCGCTAATACGTTTTTGAGACATTTAGAATAAAAATGTAAAAACACAACAGTTAAATCAATTAATTACACAGAATTGTGGAAAATGTGTTACTTCTTCTGGTTACTTCTTGATAGCTAGCTAGCTAACTCGCTTGCATGCGTTGCTAGCTATGTAGATGCAGATGTTCTCGATCAAATGTTTTTTTCTTAGGAACTTTTTAAAACTTCTGTTCAGCACCTCTCGAAGCTCCACGCAGCACCTCCCACAGTTTCACGCCGATTATGACATGTAGACACAGACTCATTTTTGTATTTATTTTAAATATGATACTCTATGTCATTGTGAACCAGTTGATTTTTGTGGGAGGTAAAATCAGAGAGCAAATATGAAACACTCTCAGATTCCAGTACATGTGTCCGTGCAATGGTCAGCAGCCACAGCTCTTGAATGCACAGCCCTGTGGCCACCAATGAAGACAGTGCAGGAGTCACACCACTAGCCAAGAAACTCATTCATTACTATTTTATTATTAAGTACTATATGAAATAAACAAAACATGCTGAGATAAAAAAATAAAAATAATGTTTGAGCAGATTAAGTGATTTTGTTTTTACAATACTATATAAGAGTAAATACATTGAAAGAATCTAAAAAGATTTG
The DNA here is from genome assembly GCA_029706075.1 of Aldrovandia affinis. NCBI lineage: Eukaryota > Metazoa > Chordata > Actinopteri > Notacanthiformes > Halosauridae > Aldrovandia > Aldrovandia affinis. The sequence goes on from JAINUG010000189.1 coordinate 1,673,117, forward strand.
TAGCAAGGTGGCAGGGGTGGCCACCATGCCAGGTGGTGAGCGGATGAAAGACCAAACAAAAGATTTACGGTTCGATAGGCCAACGGCCACTTTATTCTCTTTTTACAAAATAATATCAACAAAACACAAAAATAAAGCAGTTAAATCCCAAACTATGCAAAAGAGGGAAACAACAACAAAACCCAGCACTTCTGCCTCCATGCCCCAAAAACTCTCCCCTCAGGCATGGCAGGCTGTGCTTTTATAATGGCCTAATGAAGGCAATGGCTCACAGCTGAGCTGATTGCTCATTAGCCTCAGGTGAGCCTGCCTGTAAGTGAGGCCGCTGCTGTCCAAGGCCCTGTAGTCCTCTCCAGGCTGTGGGAGGGAACAGGAACACCTGACAGCCAAAAGGGAGGCGCAGCCCTCTCTACACCTCCCTCCACTTCTCCCAGTGTCACAGATTGAAGACATCAAAAGCTATGCTTTCAATCAAAGTATCATAAAGTGGTGTTGATATAATCACAGTCCATCCTCTCTGCTTCTTATCTACTGGAGGTTCTGGTTGGCAACAGGAGCTTTATTATAGTACAGAATTGGAATCCAACGGTAGGTAGACAGATCTTCCAATGTTTAAGAATATGGAGCTGAGTATCTCCTGTTTCTACAGAATCTGTGAATTGACACTATTTCATTTAGCATTTGTTTGTAACTTCACTAATCATTGTTCAATAACCTTATTGCACTTATGAGAAAAATATTTGCTCATTCACACCATTGGGGAAATCTGTGATTTTGTTCTGATGCAGCTCAATAATAAAATTAAAAATATCTCAAGATGACCGCCAGGTTTATCCACAGTTATACAATGTAAGTGGTACAGCCCTCAATACCTTTAAAAAAATCTTATTTTTAGTTTTTTGGGCTGAGTGACTATTCTCATGAATACCTGATATTTCACCCTGAAGCCCTGGTCTAAAAGCATGGAATTAGATATACAACACATTATAAACCCTGTGTGAACATAGACCTGGGATTTGTCTACTGTTTGGATATGAGTGTATACGAGTCCTGAATCACTATGCGCAAACATTTCAAAACATTCAGTTATTGAAGTTCAGGGATGCAAACTCATGAGCTGTGAAAAGGGTGAGAGAATAACACCCCCCCCCATGAGGAAGTCAGCCCGGTACTCCAGTGGCTACGCGAAGGGCTGACGCCCAGTCACACCACTCTCTCTCCCTTCTCTCCAGCAGTTAAGCAGCTGGAGGCTTAGTGGGATACCCTGCACCTCCACGACGGCCTGCTGTACTGCAGGCACTCCAGCTCCTCACCACTCTCCAGCTACGCCCCACTATACTGCAGCTGGTTCATGGTGCCGCAGAGTCCGGACACTACAACGTGAACAAGACAATGCACTGCCTCAGGGAACAGTTCTACTGGGGCCATTGCCATTGGGATGTGGCCTCCTACTGCCACTGGTTTGATGCGTGCATGGCGAAGAAGGGCCCAGCCGGCCGGTCTCACGCTCCCCTCCAGCAAGTTGCATGCAGTGCCCTCATGAAAAGGGTGGCGATTAACATATTGGAGTCCAGTAATCGCTACGCCCTCACGGCCATGTACTACTTCACAAAATGGCCAGAGGCGTACGCAATACCGTCACAGACATTCTCTCCTGTCTGCGAGAGGACTGCCCCTACGCCATCGTTACTGGCGTCAGTGTCCAGAATGAAGGGCTTAGATGGGTCAGGGATGGCTGAAACTGGCGGTCAAAGGCATCTTGGCTAGCTGAAGACCACTTCTGTGACGGCTCCAGCAGCAGCGAGAGCGTTGAAACGGTTGTAAAAACAGCTTTTTACAGCCCGGCATATCTGCTGTTTGCCCTGTTACCATCTCTAGCCTGGTGTTCATGCAAGACCAGTCCGTGACCCGGGGCAGCAGGTCATGTCAGATCAGGCTGATGCTGGACCCAGTGTTGATCAGCGCATTGACCTGCTCCCCCTCAATGTAGCATAGCACGAATATGCTACGACTGCTGCTTCCCAGGTGGCCCACTCTTGATGCCATGCGGGGCGTGGTGATGTACAGGCTGGAGATGCCCTGCTTAGGCCAGCCTGCTTTTGTTTCCCGACAGATGCTGGGCCACCTCTCACTGCATTTTCTTTTGGCAGTCCCTTGCGAAGTAGCCTTGGTTGCCGCAATAGCAGCAGGAGGTGTTGGAGCGGCGTGCTGCTGCCCTAGCTTGTGGGGTTTCATCATCACCTTTCTGCCTCATCGCTGGCTGCATGGACTGCCCGGCATGCAGGCATTTCCTTGTCTAGAATTGTTTCCAATTTCTCTGCCTTAGCCAAGGTCTCTTTGAAGTTGGTGGGGTAGGTGATCCGGACTTGATGCCGGAGGCTCGTCAGCCATAATCCCCTCAGGAAGGCGTAGAGAGCCAGGCTATCACAGACTTCTCCTGGGTGCTGTGGGTAGGATCGCTGGGCTAGGTGCTGGATATCAGCAGCGAGAAGTCCAATGCTTTCTCTGCTTTGTCTCTCTCTTCAGTGCAGCTCTTCCTTGAGTGCAAGGAGTGACATCACTTCGCCGAAGTGCCTTTTTAGCACTGTGCAGAGGAGCTGGTAGGTGGACGTGGTGTCAGGACCCAGGTCCAAGAGTGCATTGAGAGCTTCTCCCTCCAGGGCTGCTGCCAGCCTTACTCCTTTCTCTGCTTCCACTATAAACTGAAACTGGGTCGTGTATGCCTCCCAGTTGCCTTTCCCGTCATAGCTTAAGGCCTCTACATGCTCGAAGGACAACAACCCGACAGCAACACAACCTTTGTGACCTATGCAGAAGGGTTTCAGAAGGTGTCGTGTGCCTAGCACAAAAATCGAACTCGTGACCACAGCGCAACTGTTCACGTAGATGTTGCGCATCATTGATTAGTTGGTTAGCGAATGGAGGCGGAACTGTCATAGTCATTGTTCATAGGTCACAATTCATAGAGCTAGTAGCTAACGATATAGATAGCTAACATCATTTGTTCGACATGGTATAAAATGAACCAGCCAGGAAAGATTGGCTGAAGAAGTTCGGAGGTACAGGAATTTCCCTGCTTTCATGAAAACTTTATTGACCTTGTTCAAATACATTGACACCTACTAGTGTACAGAAGTGTTAGGACACCATGTTGCATAGGCTGCGCGTAGCCTTTGTAGCAGTATATATTGCAGAGTGCTTGCGACATTGTAGAAGCATGTAGAGGCCTTTACATTGAGCACTGGTGGAGTGTGCTCCCACCATCTGTGCTGGCCTTGGGGAGCTCCGCCGAGGTGCTCAGGGGAAGTGACCGTTTGGCCACTCAAACTAGGTGTGTGATTATCCTCAACTTGAAGGTCTCCTACATAAGCTTCATGAGCAGTCTGGGATACAGGATGACCTTAATTATAATTTCCTTCAATATTAAAGTGGAATTTTACATATGCCTTTGATGTGTTCTGCTGGTTTACCTGAAAATATACTTTCATAGCATTTACATTTACATTTTAGGCATTTAGCAGACACTCTTATCCAGAGCGACTTACAAGATGTGCATTAATACATGGTAGGATCAATCATTGTTCGCACAAGAGAATATAGCAATAGACATCATTGTTGGCAGCTGCATACCGTGCCTGTACAACATAAATACAAAATACAGCATGAAACATGTAAACAGTGGTGATGACACTTAGTTAATATACAGAATCAGTGGTAGTGAAGTCTGAAGAGGTGGGTTTTTAGTCTCTTACGGAAGATGGCCTGTGATTCCGCGGTCCTGACCGAGTACGGAAGATCATTCCACCACCAAGGGGTCAGGACAGAGAATAGGCAAGACCGCAAAGAGTGTCTGCCTGGAGCCTGGAGGGATAGGACAGTTAGTTCGTCAGAGGAGGCAGACCAGAGGGGTCTGGCTGGGGTTTAGGGTGTGATGAGTGTCTGGAGGTAGATCAGAGCATTTCCTTTCGCGGCTTGATAAGCCAGCACCAGTTTAATTTTTTTTAAATCCGATTTTTACCCCGTTTTTCTCCCAATTTCGTAGCCAATTACCCACTGTGCTTAGTTCAATCCCCCTTCCCCTATAGTTCGCTGCCATAGTCCTGTGACCGGCAGTGACTCTGATCGGCAGTGAGTGAGCTGCCTCCTCCGAGACAACACTTGTCGTGCCGTCGACTCTAATTCCGGTAGCCCAGAACCACTCCTGTGCACAGCGAACTGTGTGTGTTGGCTTCCCTCCCCCCTCCCTGGGGCGGACCACTAGACCACGCGGGAGGCCCACCAGCACCAGTGATTTAAGCACTGAATTAAAGTTTTGAGAGATTGAGAGCTATATGAAAAAGAACCTATTGTGGCAGCCCGATGGGCTGCACTAGGAAATGGCTGCCTGGCCTACAACACATGGGCGCCAGGAAACACTACATTTCCCAGCAGGCCACAGTAACACCCGAACCGAGTCAAGCAATGGAACTAAACGACCAGCTGAAAGCCATTTCAAAGGCCTATTTAAAGGGCTGATTCCCATTGTACTGGGAGAGGAGTAGGAACGTGAGGTGGAAGGAGTACTGTGTTGTGTGAAGAGAGAGAGAATACCTGTGGAAGTTGGTTGACCAGCCAGGATTTAAAGAGAGTGTTGGAAAGTGTGTTTGTTTGTCTTTGAAAATTGGATTGCTTTAGTTTTGACTACGGACTGGATTACGGAACTTGGAACTGGATTTTGGACAACGGAACGGACTTTGACAAACGAGATAAGGATTTGTGGACTTTGTTTGTATTCCCCTGAAGACCCCACCCTTTGTTTTGTGTTGTCAAATTCGTGTTAGATTAATAAAGTATCATTTTTGTTTATATTACTGCCTCCTCTGTGTTCTTGCACTTGCCTACGCCCCCTGCAAGGTCCGTGTGTGTCGCCCAACCCTTGGGGACACCACACTATTTAGAAATGACTAGTATTATTATTTAAAGTAACATTAAATTATTTGTGTCATTCTATATATATTCTTTGGAGTGCAGAAATGTATGGATGGATTCGGATGTCATATATAGTAATTGCACCAGCAATACTCCTATTAACGGCATCTGTAAAAATGAATGGATCAATTCAGATGTCCTTGTGTAAGGGCTGTGCATGAAGTATACAACACTGGGTACAGAGCAGGTCAGACAGAACAAACAAACAGTGGCGGATCCTGGCATAGGTGACATAGGCAGTCGCCTAGGTCGGCACGCTGGCATGGGGTGCACGCACTCAACTCTCCATATACAGACACAGATGCATGTTCACTTCAGTCTCGCTCATCTCCGCTCAGCCCTGCGCTACAGCGCTATGCTAGCATCGGGAATGATGTGACTTTTTCGACCCACTTCTTCTACTGTCTGTAAGCCTATGAAGTCTCCTAGTCCTCGCCTGCTAGAAGCCCGGATTGGAAGAGGGGTGGAGGTCAATAGCGCCTCTCAAACTCACACGGTACAGTACAAGTCAATCAATCAAATCACAAAATAACATTGCAACCAAATGCGCCCCTGCTGTCGTAACACACACATGCAAATGGAAATAATATCTCAATAGCTACTGATATACAGCTGCAATTTTGCATGGTTTGAAGTATAATGATAAATGAAAACGAGTCTGTACACCACCAAAGTGAAATGGTCTCTTGACCCTGCATTGATGGGCAATCGTTAGTCACACACATTGAGGTAGGTTGCCAAAATGAAAAGATCAAAGCCTTCTGGATTTCAGTTTAGAAAAAGGAGAAAAGAAGGAGAAACGGGCCAAAGATAAAGGTATGTTATGTCATCTCATCATGAGCATTATGTTACGTTTTGAAGTCTAGTAAATAATCGTGCTAGTTAGGTATTGCATCAATTGCTATACTAAAGTTCATGCTAGCTAGTAGCTCAAGCATTTAGATAACATTACACTGGCTATAATGACGCTGAACCTTCTCTAAAAAACACCTTTCTTGACTATCATCATGAACATTTTCTGTGGATTTTTTGGGGTAATAATGGCGCTATACTGCATCACTATGAGCCTCCTACTAGCTAGTTAACATGCATATAGTCCAGATAAACTATCAGCAAAACAGCAGAAGCTGTCTTAAGTCTGGTTTGTGCATAATTAACTTTCAGCCACATTAAGCCAGACTCAGTCAGTGAGAAGGTGCAACTTCGCTGTGTTCAATTTAGTTTTATTTGTGTGCACCTTCAATTTTTACACTAGTGTGCAATATGTTTCAGTGTTCTTATTTATTGTCTTGGACAGGACCTCCTTATTTTTGTTCCTTTTAAAAGAAGCATGCTATTTTTATTTATCTATTTATTGTTCAATTGAAATGTGTTATTCATATATATGGCTGATGGAGGCCAACTTTAGAAGTACAATTAGATTATGCCGCACAGCTGTGTGCACTGTCATGCCGGTAGGGTTGGCCGTTAACCACCCCGATTCCCCTGCCTAGACCGATGCCTTCCACAGTAATCAAAACCGACAGTACATGCTGTCGATATAGAACCCTGGCAAGACCCCAGAAACAGATCATACGATTACTGATGTGCTCGGGTTTCACTTCATTTCGTACATGCCTTTCGACTTTTAATAAAGATGAATAGCTGTGCGTTAGTTGGGTGCCCAGGGTACATTTCCTCCTCCCCTTTATTTTCTATTCTTTTACTCTCTCTCTCTCCCTAAATCTCCCTTCCGACTGCACTTAAGGGCTTGGTGGTGAGGTTGAAGTACCAGTGGCTTGGCCGCGGCTTTGACCAAACCCCAGGCCGGTGGACAAGGCGCACCTGAAGGCCTGGTGGTGATACCGGAGTAGCAGTGGCCTGAACCAAGAAGTATTCAATTGGGTTGAGATCTGGTGACTGAGATGGCCATGGTTTATATCGTATTCATTCATCAAACCAGTCAGTGACCACTCTGGGAAAGTCAACATCTTTATTATGAAGAAGGGGGAGGAAAAAATCTAACAGTATGCAAAAGAGGCCAAAGATAGCAGGTCACTGAAAAGAAGATGTATTGCTCGGAAAGCCAACACATAAAATAATTATTACTTATTAACTTACTTATTGACGTAAACTAAAGATTATAGCTACAGAATAAGAGTAGCCTATTTAAAAAATAAAAGTTACTGTAAGTCTACAATACCAACCAATAAAGGATGACAAAATCTTAAAACTGGTGTCCTTCGTCAGGACCAGGGCCGTTTGTCGTGATCAAAGTACTTGTTTCATTTTTTTCAAAAAGGCAAACAAGTAAAGTCATTTTTTATGTTCTAAATATGTATTGTGTTCTAAACTGAATAACGATATACAATCAATTAAATTGTATTTAGTTTAGCATCCTCAAACTTTTTTACGCACTTTTTTGCGCACTGCCTGCCAGCCCCCCATTACATTTAATGTAATACAATACAATGCAGGTTTATTATCCCTCACGGGGTAATGAATGAGCAGCTGCCTCTAGCTAATCTCTCCTACAACCACACGCCTTTGTAAGTAACCCTGACATATCAAGTCCATTATAACTACATCTATCCATAAAAAAATTGCATTCTCAAACAGGATTATGAAGTATGAGTAATGGAAGGATGAGTATCAAGGAAGTTCACTTTCAGACCATTGAAGTTAACTTTTCTCTTGTGACAAATTCTCCATCCCAATGCAGTGGTCATGCAGGAGCCAGAAACCAATCCCCGCTCTTACCTGGCAGTGGGTGGAGTGTGATGGCGTGCGAGTAGCTCAGGTTGAGGACCTCCTGTTTCATCTCCACCGTGAGTGTCTGCATGTCCTTGGGCCTCAGCTTCATCTTGCTATGCACCTCATACCGACCCCTGCTATCCAGACCTAGTTTGGTGATGTCACTTCCTTCCATGCCACTCCAAAGGCTTGGGGAACCCCTCAGAGGAAGTGAGGGTGACCTGGATGGCAAGTTTTGGCTCAGAATAAGGGGCTGAGCAGAGAGACACACAGTGAAATGCAATTTCATGCAGTCATTTATGATATGATCATTTTAATAATTATTTTATGATATTATTAATGATATCAATAATTATATCTATGCAATAGTGATAATAATATTATCAGTGCTATGGTTTTGGTAGTTAAACATAAATATTCAAATGTTTAGATGGTGTTTAATGAGCTACATCCCAGGTTTGTATTATGGAAAGATGGGATTTATTCATACATGCAATAGAGCTGACAGAAGTGTAGTAAGCAGACAGATACATACAGATTATGGGTATAAACATGAATATAAATTAAAATAAATAAATAAGGGGCAGCGGATAGCATAGTGGTCTAACTTATCGTATTTTGGCTCGTCCGATATGGTGTGCGCTGCCTGTCAGGGACGCGGTTCAAAACCTGCATCTTTACCAGACCAGCCCTGGTCATCAGCCCCGATCGGGAGTGGCATATGGCTGTGGCAGACGGACTCGTGTGGGGAGGGTAAGTTGAAACAAATAGAGGATATAATTGGCTACAAATTGCTATAATATAAATATTATAGCAAATACTAATCACATCGGTAACAACTTAATAATGCTATAATGACATCTAGATTCATTTATGGCATTATAATTAGAATAATTCTTATATAATATTATTAGCGGTACCAATAATAATAACAACAACATAAGTGTTATAATTATAATAGTTAAACATACACTACTGGTCAAAAGTTTTAGAACACCCCCATTTTCCAGTTTTTACTGAAATTTAAGCAAGTCCAGTAAATAAACTGAAATGGTACAAAGGTAAAGCAGTAAACTTTAAAAAAAAAAGTTTAGGTTACCAAAAACTGAAAATATGTCAGTGACATATTAGTATCTTATAGGTTAATGACCACTGTGGGGGTGAGCTACAGTAATTATGTAAATGTATGAAGAAGTGCATTATGGGAGATTACACATAAATTGCTGATGTTGAAAAAGCAGTCCGGTTACAATGGCACTTACCTGCCACTAGTAGTAAAATCCGCTGCTGGAAGGTGCCCTGCTCATTAGCCACTGTGCAGGTGTACTCTCCATGGTCGCTCGCCAGCACCCCCATCAGTGTGAGTCAGGCATAGCCCTCTGTTAGCTGGTCTGGGTACAGCTTAGTGCGCCCCCTGTATGCTGCCCCCTGTTATGCCCCCTGTTATTCCCTTGTTAATAACTGTGCACCACCTTTGTGTCCCCGCGTTGCCAGTTCACTACTACATTGAGGATATTGTTGGTCTCATCGTATAGAAAACGGCAGCCGAAAGTAATATCACTTCCTGGAGCCGCCACCACTGGGGATACCTGTGCATCCACTGCATTTAGTACTGCAGAGATTACTGATGCAAAATAGCAGGGAAGGAGTGGGGAAAGCAAAAATAGAGACTAAGATGAACACTATAGATCACAGACACACATACATACTCATACTCACACACAGTCACTCACTCACCCACTCTCAAACACAAAAACACACAAACACACAAACACACATGCCTACTCTCTCTCCCACACACACATGCATGCACACACACACACGGTTACAAAGGCAAAGTGCAACACCAGAACAAGGATCAAGCTCCACTTGCTTATGACTGACAGATTTTGAAAAATGCTTAGGGACCACACCAAGACTGTGTACACAGTTAATACAATTGTGGGCAATAGCAGATGGGTTGTTGTTCGTAGGCCCACAAACAGGCCACATTACCCGTCTAGGAAAGGCGTCGATACAGTCTGATGTAGCCAAACCAAAGGGTTTAAGCTTGTCATATCCATCGAAATGCTACATGTAGTTTGGACCCATTGGGTGATATGTGCATTGTAAAAACCTACGGCGTGCTCTCAGTTCAGCCCCCAGTGGATTAAGTTTAGTTAAGTGGAAAACTAGCACCAGCCAATCGGTATAGGAAAGGTTTAAATACGGAGGCATGGGTGCTTGCAGTAGAAGGCTGATTCCAGGTTCGATTTCAGAATACTGCTTCCAGGTACGCATGTTGCATTTGAAAGGGACGGTGAAGACTGTGTGCCAGCAGCCCGAGTATAACATTGTGCTGGATGCCAAGAACCAAGTGCTTGGATAAACAGCCTTGCATGGATGTGAGCGCCGATTACCATTTAATTTTAGATCTATATTTTAGCCATTGTTTTTATTTGCAAACATCGTGGGTGTTTTTCTTCTCAATTTTATCTCTCTCTTTTAGATATATCCTATATTACACATAATGGCGACCTTTCAAAGGTATGGGAGCCACGTTTCTGTGATTTTTCTTTTTGGATATACTGTTTGACTTAATTTATGTTTGACTTCAGATAATAAAAATAGGTTTTCGCTGGCATTGGATATGAAATTTTGCCAATATAATAATATTAAATAATATTCACTGACACAGCTAGGGAACGAAACCCAGCCACAGTGGGCAACCTGCACTCTGGGGATAGTCTTTACCGGTTGCGGCACCCGGGAGACTACATGTTTTTAATGAATTACAGTACTTTAGTTGACCTACAACCACACAATTAGACTACATTGGAAGTGAACACTTCACAGACTCCACAAATAAGTTCAGGCAGTAGGTTTTTAAAGTCAGACTTACTGTTGCATATCCATAGCATATGTATGCACTTCTCATTGCTTTTTTGGAACAATGCCTGATGAAATAAAGAATAGATATTATTATTTTTTTAAACCATCTGCTTTGACGCATTCCAGGCCAAGTCATTCATGTGCTACAAGACAATATTATGTCACTTGGATGCTTTTCTTGAGCTCTGTACACACACACACACACACACACATTGTGGCTGGCTCAAAACTCTATTTACAAGCATCCTCCGTTGTGACTGTACCGGTCAAAGGTTTTAGAACGCCCCCATTTTCCAATTTTAGCAGTTCAAGTCCAGTGAATAACCTGAAATGGTACAAACATAAGCGGTAAACTGCCAGAGGTTAAAAAAAAGGTTTAGGTTACCAAAAACTGAAAAATAATTTAATGAAAAATAATGAATAATGAAAATGAAAAATGAAAAATAAATAGAGAAACGTGCATCAGGTTGCCTGATTAATAAAATTCCACCAAAATCATTCTTATTAACATTCTTCATACACCTCGTTACCCAATCGTTTTCAGAAATAGAATAGTAGACTACATTCCAACCAGCGTGGTATGGTATTAAAACAAGAACGGACGTAGCCCTAGCACCGGGTGACGCTGAACAAGAAGTTTCGTAGCTACAGCAACATGTTGTTATTTTAAGCCAATGTATAACAAAACGCAGTTTACTTCAATATTGTAATTCTGGTTATGTGCTTTATGTTACACAGCAAGGGCTGATGCCGACAGTTATTCAAGCTTTCCTTATGTGCGACATGTTCCGGCAGCGGGACCGACAGAGAGTGAGCATAGGACAGATTAGTGATGTGGAGTTCGCGAACGATTCGTTCGAATTGAACGACTCTTTTTACTGACTCGGGAGTACTGATTCGTTTTCTCAGTTGAGTCGTTCGATTGACTATAACACTGGGAAGGAAAAGGTTATTAATTTTTTTTAAACGAGGAGTAAGCAGCGATACATATACAAGAAGTGTTGAGCAAGTAGGCAGTGGTGATGACAATTGGCTAGATGTACAGAATTCAGTATTAGTGGAGTCTGAAATGGTGGGTTTTGAGTCTCTTGCGGAAGATCGCAAGTGATTCCGCGGTCCTGACCGATTGCGGAAGGTCGTTCCACCACCGAGGGGTCAGGACAGAGAAGAGGCGAGACCGCCAGGAGTGGCTGCCAGGTGCCTGGAGGGATGGGACAGTCAGTTTGCCAGAGGAGGCGGAGCGGAGGGGTCTGGCTGGGGTGTAGGGTGTGATGAGAAACCAACATGTTTCTAAAATAATCATAATAATCTAGCGGTGGATGTCACGGAATTAAGATGTTCTTTTATTGGGGTTTTTTTATGCATATTTACAATTCATTGCATTTAAAAGTTGGCATTCCAACTGAAGAGGAAACAAAAGGTATTTGGGTAACAATAGGTCCAAACATACATTTTACAAAGACAGGGGCACAACATAACAGATTAGACCAGGGGTCCCCAACCACCGGGCCGTACCGGGCCGTGAGGCATTTGGTACCGGGCCGCACAGAAATAATAAAAAAGTTTTAATTTTATTTCCATTTTATTGACTATCGCAGTCTGCAGGGTGTTTTATTTTGAAAAATGACCACTTCCGTCTGTGTGCCTCTTTTCCGCACTTGTCTCAGTTTTTTTTCCATGCACCCCCCCCGGTCTCAGTTTTTTTTCCGCGTGTACCATGCATGCACCCCCCCCGGTCCGCCGGTCCGTGGGAAAAATGGTCTTGCATGAAACCGGTCCGTGGTGCAAAAAAGGTTGGGGACCGCTGTATTAGACCATATATCTATCAGAAAGGCAGGACTGGAAATACATATAAGCTTAAATCAGGAAAAGGAAACTCAATTTGTATTTTTTTTATCTTAAAGAAAAAAACTAAAGGAGTTTCTGCTCGGGGGTTGGCTGCCCAGAGCGCGCCTCCTCTGGGGGGTGAGCTATATAATACGTTATTTCCAGTTCTTTTCTTTCTCACCCCCCATTTCCTCCTCGCCCCTCTCTCGTCCTTCGAAAAGTCCACCAAAACGCTGTCCTGGAGGAGGTTTTGAATCTTCCTCCGGATAGTGACCAAGTCCACTGTTTGTTGTTGGTAGAACTTGCCTCCTTGCCTCCCACAGGACCTGCATAACGGTGTTAATGATCTTCCACTGGCGCTGCAGCTCCGGGGTCCTACATCCCTCTCAGTCGTCAGGGAGGATCTCGGCAGGAGCCTGTTCTGGGACACAGAGGACACAACAAAGCCCCAGACCCATCTGGCCACGGAGCATTCCCAGAACAGATGGTGTACATGTTCCGAGTCAGTGCATCCGTGAGGGTAGTTCTTGGTCAGGGCTAAGCGCCGTCTAAACATGAATGACCTGGTTGGGAGACAGCCATGAGCAGACATCCATGTTATGTCCTTTTGTTTATTGTTTAGTGTTTTATGATTAGCATTTTTCCATATAATTTCAGGGTCCAGGGTTGGGTTGCCCCTCGGGAGCGTCATAGTCTCTCCCGATCTCAAAAAGGACATAATATTTTTGTATGTCCATGAGGGCAACCCAGCCCTGACCAATCCCGTCCTGAAGGCAAAATCCCTCAGGGCTCTCTATACATATGGGGGGTCCCAGCTGTATGGCACAGTATGATCCAGCCCACACAGGCCCATAGATCTGAGGAAGGGAGTGGCATAGTACTTAGCAAATTTATCAGGGGCCGACTCCCCCCCAGGGTGTTCTGGACCAGTGCGGCCAGACCCTGTGCCAATATACCTGATGTTATATCTGGGACCCCCCTGCCCCCTTTCTCCTCTTCCTTCATCGGGGTTGTCCTCCCCAGCCTATCCATTTTGCTCCCCCAGACAAAGCGAAAGGCCATTCTAGCAACAAGTTTGCTAGTGGCCCTGTCCGGGGGAAACACTCGGCCAATATAGAGAAGGCTGGGAAGGACTATTGCCTTCAGGACCAGGATCTTACCCGTCATTGTCAGGGGCTGTGCGCTCCAGCTCTCTATTTTTTTCTGGACATGGCGGAGGGCCCCTCTCCCGTCGTTCTGAAAGGTGACCCCCAGAAGCATTATGTTTTCTGTGCGTACAGGGAAAGAACAGGTTAGCAACTCATTCCATGATGGCGACAGGTACAGTTCGCTCTTTCGAAATCGTCCACCACCTTTGTAACGGTGGTGATGGAATGATTATCTGTGCCGAAGATGGTGATGTCGTCCATGTACGCCATCACCCCGAGGCGCTCCCCACTGCCACCCGGCAGTAGGTACCCCCTTGACGTTTTCGTTTTGCCGGATGGCCTGTAGAAACGGCTCAAGGTAGATGACGTACAAGAGGGACACTAGGGGGCACCCCTGCCTGATGCCAGATCTAACAACCACTCTCTCCGAGATGTCCCGCAAACACATCCTGGTCCAGCGGGGATTTGGAAAGTCAAACCTCTCCAGCACCCTCTCCAGGCACACATGGTTAACCCTGTCAAAGGCTTTCTCTTGATCTAGACTGAGAAGGCCTAAGGGGGACCTGCGCTCCCCGGATAATGATATATCTCACGAGAAGCAGATTGTCATTTATGGATCTCCCAGGAACACTGTACGTTTGATTGCAGCCCATCACCGCTGGTAACAGGTCTTGGAACCTCCTCATCAGTGATTTGGGCATGATCTTATAATCAACTGAGAGGAGGTTGATCAGCTGCTAGTTCCGGAGGTCCTTCAGGTCCCTTCTTTGGGACAAGGGCCACTGAACTCTGTCGCAGTTAGTTGCCCAACCACCCCTCCCTGAAAGCCGCTCCAAAAACATCCGCCACGTCGTCCTTCCGGAGATCCCAGAAGGCCTGATAAAACTCAGCTGGGATTCCGTCAGGACCAGAAGCTTTATGTAAGTTGAGGGAACACACAGCCCGGGTGAGCATTATGTTAAAGCGGTTCACTTGCTGCTAGCTGCGTGACTAGGTAAGTTTGTAGTTAATGCTCATGAGCACGAAAACAGTATTTAGTCAGCATGTTACCTGTTAAGTTAGCAAGCCCTTTGCTTAGTTTTTGCTTAGAATTCTGGTTTGCTTAGAATTTTGCTTAGAGACATCTTGTTCATTTTATGTTAATGTTCATAAGCTAATGGTACTTGAAATTATGTTTGTAACTATTCATTATGTAATATTGTTATTGTGGGAAATAATCCTTTTTATTCTTTGATGATTTTGAAAAACAAGACCAAAGAGACATTTTTGGAGAAAATGAATACTGTAGCGAACGTGCGTTGAGTGATGTATCAAGAAAAGAGTCTGAGTCCAGTAGGAATGCAAAGCTGACCACGCGAGTAGCCACTTTATTAAAAGAAGCTATAATTATCCATGCTCCATACACCGCACGGCTATGGATAATATCGGTAGCAAACCTCCATGTTCCATACACTGCACAACTATGTTGGATGCCCAAAAACAACCCTTTACTGATCAACCACGTCCTTAGGAGTAGGCTACACGAGGGACCATTAAAATGCCTTCCGAAAATGTCGTAATCAATCAGGAATGTTCTTTTATTGGTTTTTCAAAATTCTTACAATATTTCAAATCTTTTCATTACAAAGTTGGCATACCAACTAGAAAGGGGGGTCAAAAGACCAAAACATAGAAATCACAACTTAAAAAGTAACAGTCCACTTCACACATGGCTTAGTGAACACTTTTGTCCTACAGCTCAGGAGACTGCATCAAACACACTTGGCGTATAGGTCACGGTGACTCTAAAATTAAATGTCCACAACCAGCTAGCTAACACAAGCACATAATAACATTATCACATACATAAAAGGTTAACAGAACATTTAGCCATTTAACACAGGGGGAACACACAAACACAGAACTGTGTGCTCCCATGATGCTCTGCGCACACATTTAAATGGTCGACCCTCCCAGGATCGCTACAATACTTTTAATAAAGACAATGAGGAGAGAGATAACGACAAGCAACTGTGTTCTGTCCCTTCCTATTCTTAAATTCAAGAATCGTATCTGTTTCTGAGGTCTTACCTGGGATCTGTATCGACAGCATGTAGCCCACTGTCGGTTTTGATTACTGTGGAAGGCATCGGTCTAGGCAGGGGAATCGGGGTGGTTAACGGCCACACCTACTGGCATGACAGTGCAGTGCACACAGCTGTGCGGCATAATCGAATTGTACTTGTGTGTTTAAAACTGCTCTGCTTCTCAGCAGTGATAGGAAGTTCGATTCTTTTTCCGAACTCGTTCGCAAACGATTCGTTCAGTGAAATGGTTAACGGTTCGCGAACGATGACTCGAAAATGTTATGATTCTCGTTCAGAGCTGGGTTAACATTCAGAGAATGTCTGAACGGTTCATGAACGATTCGTTCAGACATGTCTCGTTCGTTCAGTGGAGTGGATATAGCCGTTATTTGGAGTGACAGATTAACTTGGCCCATCAGTGCTAAACCATTGCAATGCATCGTTCTGATAGCAAACACAACTGGATAATGTACCCGATTAGAATAACTCCTAGTTATTTTTGAGCCCTGAATGTTTCCACTATGTGTTTGAATGTTTGTTTTCCCACATACCACAGATCATAGGGCCACTTGACTCAATATAAATGTGAATCACAAGAACTATGAAAAGTGATATTTGTAACGTTTCTCCCGTTTTACTCCGACTCCCCAACCTGAAGTCCCACTCCAGACTTCATAAATCCATTCGGTCGCAAGTGAAAAACAAATGACACATTTTGGCTTTCCTCATTTCAAAGCGTCATGACGCTTTGGGGATTGTCAAGATTTAGACGTATGCGATATTATTGGGAAATAGTTTCACTGACTCAGTGTGTGACGACCACAAAATCAATTATTTTGAATGGGCGTTGTAACTAGGCGAAGAACATAACTAGCGTAACATCGGACAGAGGCGTGTTTCACTTGCATATAAATAATCAGTCCTAACACAAGAAGCTGCCAGAGTTGGAAAAACTAAGCAAGATAGAAAGAAAGGTTGTAAAATAACTTGAGTAGCCTAGTGCGGAGTCTTCACGAGAGACGCAATAAAGTAAGTTAATTAATTTGTGTGTGTACATACATCTTATAGGCCTATATATGTATGTATGTATGTATGTATGTATGTATGTATGTATGTATGTATGTATGTATGTATATATATATCGAATTGTCAAATTATTTATGTATATATAGGCTATATATATAAATAATTTGACAATTAATTACATACACTACAGTATTTATATAGAGTCAATGGACGTATTACGAATATTATATATATATATATATATATATATATAATGGGTAAATTAATTAAATTATATATATATATATACATAATTTGTCAATAAATTACATACGCCCTACAGTAATTATGTACAGTCAATGTACGTATTACGATTATTGTGTGTGTGTATATATATATATATAGGCTACACAATTTAATTAATTGGCAAATTATTTAAATGTCCAGTGTTTTATTACGTTATTAAGTATCTAGAATCCTACATCATATCTGTATTGAAACAGAACGATGATAATACAGATATATTAATACTTTTCAATATGGGCTATGTCTTTCCACAGTAGCTTAGCTCTATATATTAAGGTATTGTAAGAAATTGCAGGAAGGGTTTAAGCTATGCAATTTCGAGGTGCATCTCTTTGTGGCACTGAAATGTCTGATGAATTGATATACTGTTAAATTTGGCTATAATTATATAATGGCTGAAGTAAGATAGCTATTAATGAAATGGATTGGAGTAGTTATTTTTTAAATTAAGGCATAGGCCTGCATCAAGAAAATAACAGATTTAGGGGCTTTAGTTAGCGACGTTTGAAAACTATTATGTAGGCTATCGTTAAAGATTCAAACAATCGAAAATAAACAAATAGTATCCTTGTGAGTTCGACAGAACCTCAAGGTGAGACGTTATAGCAGTGGATCTTCTTAAGTTAACTAACTGGAGGAAAAAGTTCCTGTCATATAATAAAGTAGACATATAGTGGATCCGCTTTTTCAAATAATCCCCGGTAATTGATACCAGAAAAAAAGCATTACAATCGATTTTTAGATAACATAAATTGCTCGGTGAAATTTGCTACAGAAATAAACAAAACCATGAATAAAAAAAGAGAGGCAAATTAAGACATTACCCAGTGTGAAAAACGGGTAATAAGCCAAATAATTATTAGGAAATAGAGTAGGGCACAGACAAGTCAAGACTCAACATTATGGGAAATGGCAAAAGCCTTACCTAAAGAGGAAACAATGATCGATTCTTGTTTGTACATTACCCTGATTTAATACATCTTGTACATATTATTAATATAACAATTCCCTCCTTTAACTAGATACCTATCTCGTAAAATGGAGCTGAAACCTGTGCTACGGAAAATTGGCACAGTGGGCCGTGCCGGATTCACCATCCTCTTTGCCTTGGTGGTGCTGGCGGTGATGGTGTGGGCCTACGTTCAGGGCTTCACACTTGCTACCTCAAGGTTTAACATCATCTCCTTTGGCTTCTACGGCCTCATCCTGGGGCTCCATGTGCTGCTGCAGAGCCTGTTTGCCTTTGTGGAGCACAGAAAAATGGGTGCACGCCGCGAGCCCTGCAGCTACACCAAGACCATCGGCCTCACCATCTCTGCGTACCAAGAGGACCCTGCCTACTTAAGGGAGTGCCTGAACTCTGTCCGCACCCTGCAGTATCCACCCGAGCTGCTGAGGGTCATCATGGTGGTGGACGGCAACACAGAAGATGACCTCTATATGATGGAGATGTTCAGAGAAGTTTTTGTGGACCAGGAACCCGGCTTCTACAAATGGGAACACAACTACCACACCTGGGACCCAAGACCACAGGGAGAGCAGGATGTGGGTAGCCCAGCCGGGGATGCAGTTCTGGGGGCTGGGGAGGAAGACCCCCAAAGGAGGGAAGTGGAAGAGTTGATCAGAAGCAAAAGGTGTGTCTGCATCATGCAGAAGTGGGGCGGCAAGAGGGAGGTCATGTACACGGCGTTCAAAGCATTGGGATCATCAGTTGATTACGTGCAGGTGAGCAGGGGGCAATGAGCCCAATTAATTTTTTTTAAACCCAGCTTTGAGATCATTTCCCCACTACTCCATATAAATTTGACTTCCTATGTCTACTATGTTAAGTAAAGTGAGTTCACAACTGCTTAATGCTATTGAAATAATAACAGCAGGCCTTCTGCCTCCTCTGTCTCTCACAGGTGTGTGACTCGGACACCAAGCTGGATCCACTGGCCACGGTGGAGCTGTGCAAAGTGCTGGAGAGCAACCAGAAGTACGGAGCTGTAGGGGGGGATGTGATGATCCTCAACTTGAAGGACTCCTACATCAGCTTCATGAGCAGCCTGAGATACTGGATGGCCTTCAATGTGGAAAGAGCCTGCCAGTCCTTCTTCAACTGTGTCTCCTGCATCAGTGGCCCCCTGGGTAAGAGAGGAACAGACACACATGGGAATAACTGCCTGGGTTTGATGCTGAATTGAGGCCAGATTATTTTTTTTGACACATGCGCACACACACACATGCACACGCCGTACTTCTGGTGCTCTCCAGCACTTTGCACAGTTCCACCGTGGCCAGTGGATCCAACTTGGTGTCCGAGTCACACACCTGTGAGAGACAGAGGAGGCAGAAGGCCTGCTGTTATTATGCACACGCACACGCACACACACACACACAGTATGCCAGATACAATGCTGACACCTTTCCCCTTGCCCCCCCACCCACACACACACACACACACACTGTCCATTCACCGTGGCTTCCCTCTTTCCCTCCTCAGGTCTCTACAGGAATGACCTCCTGCAGCAGTTCTTGGAGTCTTGGTACAATCAGAAGTTCCTTGGGACACACTGTACATTTGGGGATGATCGCCATCTCACCAACCGCATGCTGAGCCTGGGCTACGCCACCAAGTGAGTTAAAGACTATGCTGTCAAAATAAACATTAAGTGTTGATTGGTATTAATCTTACCCTGGCAAAATATAATGTGTGGGGAAAATATATACACACTCAGTTTGAATATTGAAAAGAAATGGATGCTTCAGTTTAAAAACTGGTCAGTTGATAGTTGACCAGTCTGCAGTTGATTACAACTTGGGGTCCATGTAAGACAATTGATGTTTCATGCATCATTTGAGTTCAAAAGTAGTTTTGAAACACAAGCATAGCGGACACCATTTTCACCTTTGATACTCCTCTTTTGCTGTTTCAGAGAGGCTTCTCAGAAATCAGGTTTCTCAGAAGAAATGGTGTTTGAAGACACATTCTTTTAACAGTAAAACCTGTATCCTAACTAAAGACCAACCAAAGCAGCTTTGGCCTTGAGCAAAGAAATCAGCTG
Source organism: Aldrovandia affinis (assembly GCA_029706075.1). Classification (NCBI taxonomy): domain Eukaryota; kingdom Metazoa; phylum Chordata; class Actinopteri; order Notacanthiformes; family Halosauridae; genus Aldrovandia; species Aldrovandia affinis. The sequence goes on from JAINUG010000189.1 coordinate 1,693,088, forward strand.
AGCAACTTGTTTTCCACCTTCCAGGTATACAGCTCGCTCCAAGTGCTACACAGAGACCCCGGCCCAGTTCTTGCGGTGGCTGAACCAGCAGATACGCTGGACTAAGTCCTTCTTTCGTGAGTGGCTCTACAACGCTATGTGGTGGCACAAGCACAGCCTGTGGATGCCCTACGAGGCCATTGTCTCTGGAATTTTTCCCTTCTTCGTCACGGCCACCGTCATCAAGCTGTTCTGGACGGGCACCCTGTGGGACATCCTCTGGGTCCTCTGCTGTATCCAGATCATCGGCCTGATCAAAGCCGCCTACGCCTGTGTCCTCCGAAAGAACTTCATCATGATCTTCATGTCGCTCTACTCCATGCTGTACATGACCAGCCTCCTCCCTTCCAAGTACTTTTCCATCCTGACCATGAACAAGAGCAGCTGGGGCACCTCAGGCAGGAAAAAGATTGTGGGCAACTACATGCCCCTCCTGCCTCTCTCTGTTTGGGCAGCCATTCTGCTGGCCGGCCTCTGCTACACCGTTTACAAGGAGACCAAGGCAGATTGGACCACGGCGGAGAAGAAACTGGAAATCAATTTTTTGATTTACGGTTCTGTTGCCTACATCTGTTACTGGCTCTTCATGATTTTCCTTTACTGGGTATGGTTCTTGAGGTTGTGCCGGAAAAGATCACAAAGTTACAACGTGAGTGTGTAGAACATACGTATAAAACTTTTAGGAGAAGAGACAATTCTGCAATACCCTTTTTTACCCATTTATTTATTTTATCAAAGAACCTGAAGCTCTCTAGAATGTTATTTATTTATTTAATGTACTGATAATCTTAACACTAAGCAAAAACTATGTTAAGGAAAACTATTCCACCAAATGCAAATATACAAGGGAAGGTTGTTGCTATTTATGAGAAGCCTTTGACTCCTCAACAAACCAACAAATGGAAACATTTGGAAACAACTAAACAAGCGGAAATGAAACAAGTGGAAAATAAATGTATAGAAAAACACTGGATATCGTCACTCCATCCTCTTAGATGGACTAAAATGGCAGGATTTATTACAAGTACCTTAAGATGACTGTAGTTTTGTCATTCAAAGAAAGCAGTTTGGTGACATCTAGTTTATGGGTACTGACTGAGCTGCTTAGTGTCAATGGGGGCAGCTGTCTGCAAGTAGGATGTTTTAATGTGATTAATTTAGGAATGATACAACAGGTTGACCTTGCTTTGCAGTAACTGACAATGGTGTTCACACCAATATATAGGATTTGGATGGCATATAAAGCAACTGTAAACTGCACTTACAAAAGCAAACCTGTCTCATCCGTGGTAAAAATGCAAACACAAAGATGGAGGCTGATCAGGGAACAGAGAAAACTTGAAGGTGGACATTAGCCTGGGTATTAACATGAACTTGTTTTGAAACCCAGCTCAGTGGGATATGCTCGTTTAACCTAAACGAGGCAAGACTTGAAGGTCATGTAATTTGCTGTTTTGTTACTGCACAATGTACAAAGATGGAAAATAAGTTTCCATTTATTTATGGTTTATTTTAAGAGAGGACTATATTGTAAGAGTATGATTTTATTTGTAATCTTCTGCACATTATTTTATTGAATATATAATTTTGTCCTTGGATCAAACTTTGACTGGATTTGGGGTCAGGATGCCTTATAAACCATTATTTGTACTGAAGTATAATTTCCTTCAACACTAAAGTGGAATTTTACAGATGCCTTTTATGTGTTCTACTGGTTTGTGTGAATTAAACTTTTGAGAGATAAGACAGCTATGTGAAAAAGAGCATGTTTAGAACTGGATAGTATTATTATTTAAAGTAACATTAAATTATTTATGTGTCATTATATATATTCATTGGAGTGGTGTCCTTACTTGGTTTGTACATAAATGTATGTATGGATTCTGAAGTCATACTGTATGTACTACTAATTGTACCAGCAATGCACCTATTGAAGGCACCTGGAAAAATGAATGGATAAATTCAGTTGTCATGGTGCAAGGACTATGCATGAAGTATACAGCATTGAGTACAGAGCGGGTCAGACAGAACCAATGCAGCAAAGAACATGAATTGGCGTTGATGGAGGCCTTATTTCAGACCCTCATTGACCATAAATGTATTGGGTAAATCGCTGTAATTTTGCTCATGCTGTACCTTTGACTGAAACTAGAATGTCCAGAATATCATAGTAACTGCAATGGCAAGAAAAGATTGGAATGCACCTGTCACACGCCGTGCGACAAAACCAGGAGAGGAACCACAGGACCCAGGGATTGGATTTTTCGGTCTGAGGACCGGGATTTTTATTAGCTCTCCCACAGGGACAGAGAACCTGCACTGTACAAATGAACAAAAAACTTCGGATGTTCCCCTCACGGCCTTCGGTTTAAAAAAATAATGTAATAAACACAAAATAAAAAGCGCCTTTCAGTCAAATACTAGCCTATCGCCTCGCTATATTTACTACGCTGCACACAGACATAGCCTACCTCATGGTTCTCTCTCGGACGGCATTCAGCTCCCGTGTCCCAGCCACCTACTGAGAAGCAGAGCAGTTTTAAGCACACGAATACAATTAGATTATGCCGCACAGCTGTATGCACTGTCATGCTAACCACCCCGATTCCCCTACCTAGACCGACGCCTTCCACAGTAATCAAAACCGAGAGTGCATGCTGTCGATACAGAACCCGGGCAAGACCTCAGAAACAGATACTCAATATTCATTTTCTCTTAAAATTTCTCTTCGGTCTTGTTTCTCAAAATCATCCAAGAATAAAAAGACAGGCAATTTCCCACAATAACAATGTTACATCTAATAGTTACAAAGATCACTTCTAGTACCATTATTACCTTATGAACATTAACATAAAATAGACAAGATCTCTATTTTGACCAGAATTCCTGTGTGGATTACTCATTAGTATCAACTAATTTTGTCAAATAAATGAGTGAGCGTGTTGCTGTAGCGTCCACACAAAACTAAGCAAAGGGCTTGCTAACTTAACACCTAAGATGCTGACAAAATACCGTTTCGTGCTAATCAGTATTAACTACTCACTTGCCTATAGTCACGCAGCTGGCAAGTGAACCGCTTAGCACAATGCTAGCGAACTTACTAATGTTTTACCGAACCAAAACCTTCAAAAGCAATGTCATCTACATGAGGTCACGCAATACTAAGAGGAGCCACCTCGGTGCATAAGCATATTTATAAAGGCATAATACACTCCTACACATGTCAACAGAAAATACATACATAGCCTATATGCCATCTTTGCCTCATATATTTAGGTAACATTAATAAACAAAGGAGTTACTAGTACTAGTATGTAACTAGTAAACCTATTTTTTTAATTCCAGTGGATCATAATGATATAGTGTGATACAAATCTTTTTTTAGTGAAATGTAGTGATAACCGCTACATGACCTCATCAGGGTAAGGCACGTTAGCTAGCTAGCTTGTTAGCTTCACAATCGCGTTAATGACGTTAAGTCCGGTTTTTCACTAAAATAACATATAGAACGTGTTCGTATTGACACAACATGACATGGACTTGTTCATGAATATGTTACATTTGAATCAACGGTATTATGGCGTTTATACAGTTTGTTTAACCAACCTGAATGAATGAAAATAACGGACAAGGTCTTAATGCTAACGTTAGTCTGTGGCTTGTTTATTCTGAGGAACTGTAACGTTACTAGCCAGAGCAGCAACCTCTATCTCCCGTTCAACTACATCGCCATCTATAGGCTGGGTGGTGGGGTGTACTAAAAGTGAGGAGGAGCCGGGAGGATTTTGAGTTATCTTTGTGGAGCGGATAAAATCACATAAAATGACAAAACGTAGGCTATTTCAGATTGATTTAAAATTTAAAATTTGGCTAGAAGTCAAGGTATGGCGAGTGCCATACCTTGCCATACCAAAACGACGCCCCTGTTTGTGGAGCGGATAAAATCACATAAAATGACAAAACGTAGGCTATTTCAGATTGATTTAAAATTTAAAATTTGGCTAGAAGCCAAGGTATGGCGAGTGCCATACCAAAACGACGCCCATGGACAGAACATTGTTGCTGGTCGTTATTTCTCTCGTTGTCTGAGGAGAAAAACTTGCAATGCTTACAACCACCGTGTTCTCCCCTTAGCGATGGAAACCACAATAAGCATATTTAACTGACTAAGCTTTAAACTTGATTTTAAAGTTACACAAAATATATAAAACAGAAGGGCCCAGGATCAAGAGGGTATATTTTTCAACACAAATAAAATGTGACCGTACATTTATGCACGTCACCCTGTTCCCACTGTATGTTTGTAAAGTATGTTGAATGAATGGATGAAGCCATGGATGAATGTTTGTTTCCTCACATATATCAAAAGGCCTCTTGCTCAGTATAAAAGTGACTGACAACAACTATGAAAGTGATATTTGTAACGTTTGTACTGTTTTTGTGTTTATGTATTGTAGGCTAATCAAGGAAAATGCTGAATGGGAGCTACATTTCTTATGTGCATCTTTTCTTTTAAATACCTACCATAATCTACATGTCAACCCCCCCGCCCCTCCATCACAACTAGCGTAACATCTGACAGAGGCGTGTTTCACTTGCGTAAGTAATTCAACCTAACACAAGAAGCTGCCAGAGTTGAAAAACTAAGCAAGATACAGTAGAAAGAAGGAATTTAAAAATAAATTAAGTAGTGCGGAGCCTTCACGAAAGACGCTATAAAGTAAGTGACTTAATTGGAGTGTGTACATACATCATATAGGCCTATATATGTAGCCTATATATATATATATATATACATACATATTTATATAGCTATATATCAATAATTTGTCAATAAATTACATACACTACAGTAATTATGTATAGTCAATGTACGTATTACGAATATTGTATATATATATATTTAATTATTTGACAAATGATTTAAATGTCCAGTGTTTTATTACAGAACTCATTTTCAAGTCAAACCTACATCAAAATTTAAACGGAACTGGTGATGATAATAACATGGGTGTCTGTTAAAATGCGGTCCCTTCCGTTATTACTTTTTGGAAATATTAAGATAATGCCTAAGTAATTATGAGGTTTATAGTCAATGGATTTGCCGCCCCCTGCTGCCAGGTGGTCCGCTGTTTAAAAAAATGGTCTCGGAATTGACACGGGAATATGAAATATGAGGTAACTATTGATTATTTGTCTGATTTAAATGTCGAAGAAGGCATTTACATTGTTATTATGCTGCAACAGCCTTCAAACTGTATTTGGCGATGATAATATAGTTAGTTTATATTAAAATAATGCTATGCTTCCAGAAGTAAGATAGCTATTGACAACTTGCCTCAAAATAAAATGGACTGGAGACACCATTTACTTACTTTTTTCAGATGCAAATTTGATAAATTATATGCTGTATTACATTTGTATATATATATATTTAATTATTTGACAAATGATTTAAATGTCCAGTGTTTTAGTTATAATTTGGCCTATATTAAGATAATGTAAGAAATTGCAGAAAGGGTTTAATATGCAAAATGGATTTAGATATTTTTAAATTAAGGTTTATATAGGCCAGATTTAGGGGCTTTAGTTAGCAACTTTTTGAAAACTATTATGTAGGCTATCGTTAAAGATTAAAACAATTGAAAATAAACAAATAGTATCCTTGTGAGTTCGACAGAACCTCAAGGTGAGACGTTATAGCAGTGGACCTTCATAAGTTAACTAATTGGAGGAAAATGTTAGAGTAGACATATAGTGGATCCACACTTTCAAAGAATCCCTGGTCATTGATATCAGAAAAAAATGCATTACAATCGATTTTTAGATATCATAAATTGCTCGGTGGAATTTGATACAGAAATAAACAAAACCAAGAATATGAAAAAGGAAAAAAGGCTAATTATGACATTATCCAGTGTGAAAAATGGGTAATAAGCCAAATAGTTATTAGTTAATAGAATATGAAAGACATGTCAACATTATGGGAAATGATAAAAACCTTACCTAAAAAGGAAAAAAATGATTGATTCTTGTTTGTACATTACCCTGACTTAATACATCTTGTACATATTATTAATATGACAATTCCCTCCTTTAACTAGATACCTATCTCGTAAAATGGAGCTGAAACCTGTGCTACGGAAGATTGGCACAGTAGGCCGTGCCGGATTCACCATCCTCTTGGCCCTGGTGGTGCTGGCGGTGATGGTGTGGGCCTATGTTCAGGGCTTCGCACTTGCTACCTCAAGGTTTAACATCATCTCCTTTGGCTTCTACGGCCTCATCCTGGGGCTCCATGTGCTACTGCAGAGCCTGTTTGCCTTTGTGGAGCATCGAAAAATGGGTGCACGCCGCAAGCCCTGCAGCTACACCAAGACCATCGGCCTCACCATCTCTGCGTACCAAGAGGACCCTGCCTACTTAAGGGAGTGCCTGAACTCTGTCCGCACCCTGCAGTATCCACCTGAGCTGCTGAGGGTCATCATGGTGGTGGACGGCAACACGGAAGATGACCTCTATATGATGGAGATGTTCAGAGAAGTTTTTGTGGACCAGGAACCCGGCTTCTACAAATGGGAACACAACTACCACACCTGGGACCCAAGACCACAGGGAGAGCAGGATGTGGGTAGCCCAGCCGGGAATGCAGGTCTGGGGGCTGAGGAGGAAGACCCCCAAAGGAGGGAAGTGGAAGAGTTGATCAGAAGCAAAAGGTGTGTCTGCATCATGCAGAAGTGGGGCGGCAAGAGGGAGGTCATGTACACGGCGTTCAAAGCATTGGGATCATCAGTTGATTATGTGCAGGTGAGCAGGGGCAATGAGAACAATTAATTTTTGATATTAGCCTGGGTATTAACATGAACTTGTTTTGAAACCCAGCTCAGTTAGATATGCTCGTTTGACCTAAACAACGTAAGACTTGAAGTTGAAGGTGATGTAATTTGCTATTGTGTTACTGCACAATGTACAAAGATGGAAAATACGTTTCCATTTATTTATGGTTTATTATAAGAGATTACTATATTGTAAGAGTAGAATTTTCCTTATTGCTAATCTTCTGCACATTATTTCATTAAATATATATGTGGAGGGCGTCGGTCTCGGCCACATGGGAGTGGCATGGTTGCCTGTGTTTTTACATGTTGTGGAGGCCTTTGGAGCAGGGAGACTTTCCGGGGGCAGGTTTGGCACTCTCACAGGGTGTGAGAGTGAACTGTCTTCACGGGGAATCAGTTAGTCTTGTGTTGTCATTGTTGTGAGTGTGCGCGTGCACGCATATGGTATCGTGTTGGATGTTGGATGAGTTTTGTGTGCGTTTGTCGAAAGTGACTGAGTGCTTCCTGTGTGAGTGGGAAAGAGAGCGAGAGGGCGCCCTGAAAGAGGGTCCGCCTCTCGCCCTCGGTGTGAGTGGAAGAGAACTCGCACTCGGGCAGCGGAGAGTGTCTCTGGACAACGGCCCGAGAACTCTCACTGAAAGAGTGGAGAGTGTCTCAGGGCTGGTTGCCAGAGAACTCTCACTGTGAGGAGTGGCGAGGGTATGTTTGGGGTAAAAGAGAACTCGGACTGGAAAGTTTGAGTGTCTCCGTTTGCATGGGTTTGGGAAGCACTTGAAAGGTCACTGGATATGTGTGTGCCTGGGGAGGTTCCAGGGTAACTCCGGACAAAGAGGCGCGGTGTCCCGTAAGTTTTGATTATTTTAGCTTGTTATTTTTATTTTATGGCGGCACGGTGGTGCAGTGGATAGCACTGTCGCCTCACAGCAAGAAGGTCTCATCCAGGCCGGGGCCTTTCTGTGTGGAGTTTGCATGTTCTCCCCGTGTCCGCGTGGGTTTCCTCCGGGTACTCCGTTTCTTCCCACAGTCCAAAGACATGCACGTTAGGCTAATTAGTCTTTTAGGTATGAGTGTGTGAGTGAATGGTGTGTGTGCCCTGTGATGGATTGGCGGCCTTCCAGGGTGTATTCCTGCCTCTCGCCCGAACGCATGCTGGGATAGGCTCGACCCTGACCTAGACAATGGATGGATGGATGGATTTTTATTTTACCCTCCCGGTTCTCGTTCTCTACCCCGTGTATGGGGAAAGAGAACTCTGCTTAGTTAATAAAAATAAAAATAAATACAAATCCGGTCCGCAGACCGGCAAACTCCATTCCGTCTCCATACTGCTCTGTTCCCATCCAGGAATTGTCACATGGCGTGTGACAGTGTAAGTCATTCTGGATAAGAGCGTCTGTTAAATGCTTAAATATTCATTTTTATTGTGAGAAAATTCCCCTCGACTCTCATACAATATGTGCTAAAAAGGATATATTATTTAGTCAAAGTTAAACTAATGTTGTCCCAAGATCATTTAACCAGTCATAAAAATGACGGGAGTGATGCGGCAATGAGCAGCTGCCAGGCACCTGAAGGGAAGGGACAGCCAATTGGCCAGAAGAGACAGAGTGTAGGAATCTAGTGATCAGTGTCTAGATGACGATAGAGACATACTTTTGTTATACAGTGTGATTTTTTTTACCAGTGTGATTTTAAGAGTTGTCCTGATGTTTCTACAATGTTTCATGGGTTAATATTGTTCTTGATATATTTTACCTGAAGAGAGGAAAGAGGAGCTCTGTTGCTATGTTTGTCCAACATAACTGTTGAGTGAAATTGTGAAATTTGCCTTCGGGTGGAGTTCAGCGTCAGTAATACTGTTCATGTAACTTATTGAATTTTTTGGTTGCTTTGTTACTCAACAGCATGTGACAGGGATAGGCTTAGTCTGAGATTCAGTAATATATTGTATTCACACGCTCTTTTTGTAAAAGTAATTTGCATATAATGTATGAAAATGTGGCGGCACGGGGTGGTGCAGTGGATAGCACTGTCGCCTCACAGCAAGAAGGTCTCGGGTTCGAATCCAGGCCGGGGCCTTTCTGTGTGGAGTTTGCATGTTCTCCCCGTGTCCGCGTGGGTTTCCTCCGGGTACTCCGGTTTCTTCCCACAGTCCAAAGACATGCACGTTAGGCTAATTGGAGAGTCTAAATTGCCCGTAGGTATGAGTGTGTGTGAGTGAATGGTGTGTGTGCCCTGTGATGGATTGGCGGCCTGTCCAGGGTGTATTCCTGCCTCTCGCCCGAACGCATGCTGGGATAGGCTCCAGCACCCCCGCGACCCTGACCAGGAATAAGCGGCTTAGACAATGGATGGATGGATGGATTTTTATTTTACCCTCCCGGTTCTCGTTCTCTACCCAGCGTGTATGGGGAAAGAGAACTCTGCTTAGTTAATAAAAATAAAAATAAATACAAACCGGTCCGTAGACCGGCAACCCATTCCGTCTCCATACTGCTCTGTAGGTATCCAGGAATTGTCACATGGCGTGTGACAGTGTAAGTCATTCTGGATAAGAGCGTCTGTTAAATGCTTAAATATTCATTTTTATTGTGAGAAAATTCCCCTCGACTCTCATACAATATGTGCTAAAAGGATATATTATTTAGTCAAAGTTAAACTAATGTTGTCCCAAGATCATTTAACCAGTCATAAAAATGACGGGAGTGATGCGGCAACGAGCAGCTGCCAGGCACCTGAAGGGAAGGGACAGCCAATTGGCCAGAAGAGACAGAGTGTAGGAATCTAGTGATCAGTGTCTAGATGACGATAGAGACATACTTTTGTTATACAGTGTGATTTTTTTACCAGTGTGATTTTAAGAGTTGTCCTGATGTTTCTACAATGTTTCATGGGTTAATATTGTTCTTGATATATTTTACCTGAAGAGAGGAAAGAGGAGCTCTGTTGCTATGTTTGTCCAACATAACTGTTGAGTGAAATTGTGAAATTTGCCTTCGGGTGGAGTTCAAGGTCAGTAATACTGTTCATGTAACTTATTGAATTTTTGGTTGCTTTGTTACTCAACAGCATGTGACAGGGATAGGCTTAGTCTGAGATTCAGTAATATATTGTATTCACACGCTCTTTTTGTAAAAGTAATTTGCATATAATGTATGAAAATGTATGAAATATTAATTGTATGCATCTCAAGCAAAAAAACCCAGCCTGCTTTTTTAAAGCCATCTGCCACCTATGTAGGAGGCTGTGTAATATTATGGTTAGGGAACCAGGCATGCAGGTTGCAGGTTCAATTCCCTGCTGTAGGTATAGATTGCAAGTAAAAATGTAAGGTGTGTAAGTCATTCTGGATAAGAGCGTCTGTTAAATGCTTAAATATTCATTTTTATTGTGAGAAAATACCCCTTGACTCTCATACAATATGTGCTGAGAAGGATGTTTTATTTGGTCAAAGTTAAACTTGTGTTGTCCCAAGATCATTTAACCAGTCATAAAAATGACGGGAAGTTATTCACTCATGCCATTTAAAGATTTATTTTGTCAGAAACTCCTTTTCTCCTTAGGCAATTGTCATTTTTTAAATAACCTTCATGGCATGCCCCTCCTCAGCCCAACATGACACCGCACCCAGCATTATGGCATGAATGAGGGTGTGATCAAAGAAATTAATGTACGGTGTTAATGATTGAGGAATTTCACTCTAGCCTGTTGTGGATTTTAAAGTCCACATCAAATGACTGATTGGCAGAGGTCAGAAAACATTAGGTTGACACCTTTTGTAAAAATACATTATTTGTGAGGATTTGAATCCGGGCTTCAGAAGGGAGGATCTGGAAAATGTACAGAGAGGTAATTATAGCTGCAGAAAAGCCTCAGCATTGTGGCCACCTGAATGCTGCTTTCAACTCCGAGGGATTTGTTACTCCTTAAGGCTTAAGGGGTTATTTTTTTCATAAATGATAAATATCTGAGACATTTTCTTCTGATATCCACGAGTCTCCAAAGTGTATATAGATTGCTGTCTTGAAACATTTAAACCATTTTTTTAAATTGAAATATTGACAGTTGGAAATATTTAAGTTGAAACCCAACTAATCCCTAACATATTCAATTCCTGTCTGCATTTTGTCCCTGGATGACTTAAATTCATGACACATGGCCACCGGTTGCAGCTGGGAGAAGGAGGCAACCTCTGGATACATACGCACATCTGAACTGGATATCTACACAGTTTGGCATTTCTATTCTATGACAGACCCAAAGCTATTGCTAACTAAAAATACAGTTAGTCTGAGGCAAAAAAAAGAAATCCTGATGTGTAATCAACATCGTCATTATTCATAGGTCATAGGAATTTCAGTCTGGAACCTCATTGGAACCCGAGGTTCCCCTCAGTTCTGGGTTGTATAGTAACTACAGTATACTGACACACACAAGACATATCGAATGATGATTCTGACAGATGTCTCCTTGAACACTATATTGTTTTAAAAAATGTAATGGGGAATTATTTTTTAAGTCACAGCTGGCAGTGGAGGGAGAAGACAGGGGAGTGTGAGCTACTGGGTGAAAGTCTGACTGGCTCTGTGACTAAGAGGGTGATGCCTGCTCTCAAGACTGTTTCCAGTTAGCCAATTCTCCCCCACCCGATTTTCCTTTTCCTCTTATTTAATCAGAGTAGACCGTTTGAAGTTTGCCGCAGCTTGGGAGACATGCTGCTTCACTTAACTTAAGGGAGGAAAAGCAATGTGACCTAATGGAACATTGTGGGGTACTCACCACAGAGACGGACCTCTCTCTACCACTTCCTATCTTTTTTTTTTGCTCATCCAAAACCATATTCATCAGCACCCTCATCATCATCTTCATCATCATCATCATCAACATCAGTAGCATCATCATCAATAGATGTTATGGGCAGTCTCCTCTATCTAGCACTTGATACTGTTAATTCTAGCGGTGTTAGGCTTTGTCAGGTACATTGATTACTGCAATAAGGACAAAAATGTAATACGAAATGGAAAGAACAATAAAGTCCATAGTAAATTGAATAGTACTAAAAATATATAGGGTCGAATGCCTAAGTCGAGCGGGAGGGGCAAGGGGAGGGGCGTGGGGCAGCTTCCTGCATACTATTGAATCAAATACAAATTTTAGCTGGCCGCATTAACTACGACTCTGAACTAAATACACTAGCTGTCTTTAGCAAAACTATGTGCAGAAAAGGTCAAACCGCAATCTGGTGCCATTGCCAACAACAATATATTTTGAATGGGGTTCAACACCAAATTGTATAATTATCGATCTCAATCTCTTCCTCTCCTTCATGTAGGATTGCAAAGCATGATAGAAGTTAATGCATTGCACTGGTCACGTGCTCTTCACCATTCGGTACTGGGCAATTTCATGAATGCTGGGCACAAGCTGTCAAGCTGACAGTAAACACAGGTTAAAATAATAACGTTATTTAAAATGTGGATCAAGATGTGGCCTGAGCAAGAGCAACTAAATTAAGATCTGATTTGTGGCTAAAATTATTGTAGTGATCCTGAGAGGGTCGCTCCTCATTAACATGTGTGCGCGGGGCATTGTGGGGCTAGTGTTCTGTTGAGCGTCTCCCCCGGGTTAAATGCTAAACTGTTATGTTAGTCTTTCATGTGTGTGTTTGAAAACTGTGTTATTGTGTTAGCTAGCTGGTCGCGGTGAGTTAATGTTGAAACCACCGCAGCCAGTACGCCTAGTGTAAATGATGCAGTCCCTTGTGTTTCAAAGGAAGAGGTACAGTAAACCAAGTGTGAAGAAGACTGTTACTTCCTGATAATTACGACATCTACGGAAGGCGTTTTTGGTCATGGTCAATTGTGTCCTTTTAAGGACGCGTTTGATCAGCAAAGGGTTCTTTCTGGGCATCCTCCGTAGTTGTGCGGTGTACGGAACATGGAGGTTTGCCACCGATATTATCTATAGCTGTGCGGTGTATGGAGCATGGATAATTATCGCTTCTTTTAATAAAGTGGCTACCCGCTTGGTCATTTTTGCATTACTACTGGACTCTGTCTCGTTCTTGATACATCACCTCGCGCACGCTCGTTGCATTATTAAATTACAACATTAAAAAAAATGTTTTTCTTTTAGCGTTTTATGCAAGTTCAATGCATTATCCAAGGAAGTTTAATAGGACACGTATTGGGTGAGGAATATATCGCCCTATCTGAGACTCACTGGCCCAAAGTAAAAGATTCAAAGTAATTTACCGGAATAGTTGCTACATAGGCTATCTGTTAGGTTACAATCTCAGCAATGAGCAAAACATACCATCCAACAATCTCTGACATGGTATCAGAAAGTGCTTGCAGTCAGAAAGTCGTGTGCATAAAGTCCACCTCTGTTATCTGACAGCAGCAAACATACAGGAGTTCCTAGTGTGACTCTATGACACGAGGAGCTGTGGTTATGCAATTTCGTCTTTACTAGTTTAACGAGACCCTATATTACATAATAGTTTTCAAAGAAGGGTTTAAATACCCCATTGTACTATGAATGATTTCCATAAGTTCATTAAAATAAACATTTTAGTCTTCCGTAAAGTTCAGTGTAAGCGATTTCTTGTGAAATCACATGCAAAAACCGATATTGTGCAAAGAAAAAACATGTAGTACATTTTACATTTACATTTTAAGCATTTAGCAGACGCTCTTATCCAGAGCGACTTACAAGATGTACATTAATACATGGTAGGAACAATCATAGTTAGCGCACGAGATCAGTGCAGGAATACAGCAATAGACATCATTGCAGGCATCTGCGTACCATACCTGTAACACTGGGAAGGAAAAGGTTAGTGAATTATTATTCTTTTTTTGGGGGAGTATAGTGTTGAACAAGTAAACAGTGGTGAAGACAATGTAGCTAGATGAGCCACAGAGTTCAGTGGTAGTAGAGTCTGAAAAGGTGGGTTTTGAGTCTCTTGGTCTTCTCGGAAGATCGCAAGAGACTCCGCGGTCCTGACCGATTGCGGAAGGTCGTTCCACCAGCAAGGGATCAGGACAGAGAAGAGGCGAGACCGCGAGGAGCGGCTGCCAGGCGCCCGGAGGGAAGGGACAGTCAGTTTACCAGAGGAGGTGGAGCGGAGGGGTCTGGGAGGTGTGTAGGGAGTGATGAGTGACTGGAGGTATGGGGGAGCAGTACCTCTGGCCGCTTGAATCTGATGCGTGCTGCGATGGGGAGCCAGTGCAGAGAGGAGAGTAGAGGGGTGACGTGGGTGAACTTCGGCTGGTTGAACACCAGATGAGCCGTAGCGTTCTGGACTAGTTGCAGTGGCTTGATGGCGCAGGCCGGAAGGCCTGCCAGCAAGGAATTGCAGTAGTCCAGATGTGAGATCACCAGGGCCTGGACCAGGAGTTGAGTGGCCTCTTGGGTGAGGAACGGTCGGATCCTCCGGATGTTGTGGAGGGAGAAACGGCAGGTCCGAGTGATCGCTGCAATATGGCTCGAGAAGCACAGCTGGTTGTCCAGGGTTACCCCAAGACTCCTGGCCCGACTGGGACAGAGACACTATGGAGCCTTCCACGGTGTAGTCCCATTGTAAACGCAGTTATGTGATTATGTAAAGATGCATTTATGTATCAGACACATCCCAGGTTCTCACTGTTCTTATTTAACTTTTTTGTGCAATTATTATTATCACCATTATAAGTATTATTATAATATTTATTTAGTCCCACTTCACAGTAAACTAAAATGTAAAAGAAAACATGTAAACCTTTACTTGGGAAAAGGAGAATAGATTTTTAGATTTTATTAAAGGAATTTACAGACACCATAAAATGCTACCTGTGCAATGAGAAGATCACAGCACACCGGTCCACTCCTATACAGTAGAGCACTTTACCCTGCTGATAGTGGTAGGCTATCGATCACCTTTATGATGTAACCAGGGCTGGACTGGGACAAAAAATAGGCCCTGCCATTTGGCTCAGACCGGCCCATCACAATCGGTCGGACACCGCCCATCACTACGACATCCTTGCAGTCTGTTCAATATGCATATGATGCATATCTACCATTCATCAAATCATCAGTGTCATGGACAGATCAAGTATACCAATGCAAGTGTGGACCAGTGTACTCACTCACTGTTGACTTATTCCAAGGTGATGAGACGTGGCTGCTGAGCAAACAATACCCATACTCATACTGTTAAGTAATTGTTAAAGAAAAAGTTCGACGGCAAAAAAAGCATGTGATTGGGCCGCCCAGTGTCAGTATAGAAAATGAACCAATGGGCCGCTGTCCATTTTTTGTTGGCCGTTAGATGACAAAAAAAAAAAAATATATATTTATATTTTTTTCATTAAAAATAATAATTATACCGGCCCTACCGGCCCAAAACTAGACCGGCCCACTGGGAATCGGCCCGGTAGACTATATAGCCAGTCCAGCCCTGGATGTAACCAATTTATTTGATGTTTATTGTGTAATTGCATGCATATCCTATATCTTGTTCTAAAAAAGTTGGAGATAAATAATGCTTGAACACCATATTTGTAGTTCAATGTTTGTCCATATCGCTCACAGTGTTTATGTGTACAGGAGCTGATTGGTTCAGCCAAATCCATGGCTAATTTAATTGTCAATTAGAATGCAACTTCCAGTTCAAAGTACAGTCCTTGTTTGCGGCAATTGACGTGAATTCAAACCCTTTGCGTTCCTTGGAGTAAGCAGCATGAATTACCGTACAGGATTTACAATTAAGAAAATCCTCAAACGACAAAATTATTATTAGTCTAGCCTACTATTCAAACACCCAAATCTGCTTGCTGGCTATGGGCAAAGTTTCCTCTGGTGATAATTATGTTGCAACTGCTCAAATGTTATGTTTATTAAAATAAAAAAACGGTTTGGGCTGCTTTCTGTATAGCCTGTGTAATTTCTAAAGCGACTTGTTCTCCTTATAAGAGCTTGTAACAATCAAACCGGTTTTAATCAACGCGCTTATTTCTACATAGGCTACGTAGCTACAGTGCTCCATTGACACTTGCAGAAATTCAAGCACGAGGATTCCGTTTTCAAATTAGGCTACTCGCAAAACATAGCCTACGTAACCTTTAAATTACAAGTTACATTAAAGCCCCTAAATTGCTGCACAGTGGCCCACTGGCGGTCCACCAGCGTTTTTCAAATCGGTAGTAGCATAAAGCGGTCCGCAAGCGGATAGCCGAGGGGAGGCAGTCGAGCTGAACATCGGCTAATAACAGAATGCAAAATACCGCTGTAGTGCTTACAAGTTATGGACTGAAAGCACCTTGAAATTTGGTCAATCCAATTTCTCTGCGAATCCTTTGTGTAGGCTAGTTGAAGACAATATTTAAAATGTATTTGGGTCACTATGCCAAGCACCCGTTTATTCAGACGGTTATAAAGCCTGCAGATATAAGCTACTGAATGGTGCAATAATTATAGCCTATATTATCATACGCAAACCCGACTTCAAACAGCTATGGTCCAATCTTAGTCATTTCGTCTTTTCTCCCCGACTCCCAAATAAGTAGGATAGGCTACTGTCAAACAGTAAATACATAGCACTGTCTTGAGACAATATGCTAGCCTACATAATAACACATAAAATATGTTTTTACATCTAGCCTACGTTCAATATAATTAGCCCACGTCCTGTCTTCCAATCACGTAGTCTATATAAAACCGTAATTAAAACTGAAACACATAGGCTATTGCTATGGCACTGGTGTACACATCCTGAGGTAGGCCTAACCTGCTACTAAAAAAATAGATTGTTCTGTGTCGCAAGTGTGGAGTTCAGCACATCTCTTTCCTGACGGTTTACTGAGTGAGACTTACATAAGGTCGTATCTGATCCCTTTATTACAGGCCTTGTACCATGTCTGTACTGCATCATATCTTTGGAGATAATAGGGTTCATTTAAGACAATGGGAAAAAGACGGAAATTATCCGAATGTCTTGGCGCCTTGGGAGGAATAAGACGAACAAATATTCCCTCGAAATACTCTAGCCTATAATTTACTGGTCATAAGGTAGTTATTTTCACACGCTGATCTTTCTTTGCTGCTATCTGTGCCATTCTACCCCAAGAAAAATGCGTGGGCTGTTTACGTTGTCACAGAACGGAAAGTTTAACTCTGGGGGCTGATTAGATCTCCGTTACCGCGCCCCTCCAATGTGCATCGGTCGTTACCGTGGCAACTTAAACAAACCAAATGCACTGAAATGAGTAATTTGCCGCCCGTTAAATAGGCAGGGCCATTTCATGAGTCACGGCTGGGTATTTTTAGTAACACCACCAAAGGTTTAAAGCCCAGGAAATGCTCTGTCTCGTTTCTGAAAGTATACACATTTTCACAACGAAAAGTGCTACAGGGCTACTGCAGAATTGAACAACGTTCATGAACATAGCCAAATAAGAAATCCAATGCTTCCAAAGAGCTTGTTCAATAGAAGTAGGAAAGCCCGGTGCTCTGACGTCTCTCGTGGCTACAAGGTTACAATACAAGCCTTAGCTACTCGTTTTCAAAACAGTGACAGCTACATTTAGAAATATACAGTATTTAACCACGTTGCCCTTCAGTGACTGTAGGCAGATTATATCATGGCTTATTCTACTTTGTACAGGCATCTCACCTCACTCGAACTTCATCTGTCTCCCAGATTAGTGCCGCTAGACCGGTTATGTTACAGGAAATACAGGACATAGGTCTATTTCTCACGATTACGGTGGGTTTCATTATGTCAGAGCTTACAAACGACGTGATAACATTTGGCTGATCCTTGATGAGAATGTTTGAGTGGATTTAAGAATTCACCATTACTTGTCCAGTCCGCGTGTGTTCAGAGTGCACACTGAAACCCTAAATAGCAGAGCACACTGAATTAACAAATTAGGTAAAGCAAGAGTTTACCGACAAACTACTCATCTTGATTGTCATGGGAATGGGACAAACGTAATGGGACAAACAGAGACACAAGATATAAATAAGGTCATTACATATATTCTTCCTTACGTTTTTGCTTCTCAGCCAGCTCGTGCTGGCGCTGGCTCCGGCTCCGGACAACAAACTACCACATTAATAGTGATTAAATAATTAGTGCTATGTAATTTGTTTGCAATTTCGGATTTTGTTGTAAGCAAACATAGGTGTGTTAGACTGATTACTGAGAATTGCTATATTTGGCAAGGCTCAGGAATCATTGCAAACTTCTTAATCTCTTGTCACAAGCTGGCTGCAAATGTACCATTGATATTTAGCCTACAGCAAAAGGCCACTAAGAACTAATATAAATCAGCATTTGCTGCAAATAAGTACTTAGTAATGAGAACTGACAACTGAGCAATGAAAAACAGGACCGAGAAGTGGCAAGTGAACGTCATAAAGTGTCTGCATAGCGTCTCCCCTGTTGACTTTTAATGGATTTCCAAGGGCGTTTTTCCCAAAATGGGTTGGGCAGCGCAATGGGGGGTGCCTCAATAAAAACATGTGCAAGTTTCATGTGTGATAATTCATTTGAGTTTGTCGTCCACTCAGACCACCTCTTGATTCAAATGCAGGGCGTTATGTGCTAGTTTGATGTATTAATGTATTAATGGGCACATATGAAGAGATAAGGCAGATATTCGATAAATACCCCATCATACAACTGTTTTGTGGATGTTCTGTATTTCAAATCCTTCAATAAACAATTATTTGAAATACAATCTGTATATAACTTCAAGTTATTCAAAGTATGCAAGTTTAATGCACTTAAACTTACAGCCTCTGTACAGACATGTGCTACAGACCCGTTTCTCTTGTTCATTTCTCCTGTTCTGGCTTTAGTTGGGTGACAACACTTTCTGTAACAGTTTCAAGTAATGACTCACACTACCGAATATGGGAACCTTGCTCAATAAGTATAGGAATTTGTTTTCTAGCCCGGCAGTTCTTTCTCATTTTTGATAAAATTACTAACAACTTGCCTCCCCAGACCAGAACCTCTCAATTGTCTATACTTGTCCAACAAAAATACAGAAAATGATGTAAAAAGAGCTATTTCATTCAACAAATTCAACAATTTAAACATATATTTTAGCTTCTCCTACAGTAATAATAAAACCATAGAAGGCCGAACCCTAAAAATCTGGTGTAAATGCATCGCGTCTCACTTTACACACTTAGCCTTCACATTGGCGCTATCTAGTGGTGAAATACAAACACTACAGACAAACCAGAGGTTGAAATGCAGAAACACCTTTTTTAATAACTACACATATGGGTTATGAACAATTCATTAATGTATACTTGTCACAGGGTCCATTGATGCTTGGTTTCTGATTATTTTCATCCACCAGATCACAAACCTGCAAAAAACATATAAAGTGACAAAGATGAATAGAAGTTCACATTCACATTTAACAATATATTTCAATCTATGTAACAGTCGATAAATGCTTCTTTATATCTAAATATCGGCACCTTGTTCAGTAAGTAAGAATATGTCTTCTGGCCTGGCAGTCCATTATCATTTTTGATAATATCATTGCACATAACAAACATTCTTGACTTCTTTCATATCTTCCAAAATATTTTCAAGTGAACAGGTTTCAATTTAGAGTTATTAAGTAAACCACTTGAAAAGATGTTCTCAGACTTGATACATTATGATTAAAATGGCTTTATGAGGTGCCAGTAAGACTCTGATAAGAATCAACATTCATCATCTTCTACATATTAAAGACACTGCCACCACAGAAAAAAGTGGTCTAGTAGTTACAACATTCGACGCGGGCCACTGCGACCAGGGTTTGATTCCGCTGGCCGCACCAGAGTTGGCTCTGCCCAGGAGTGCCACCAGGGGGCGGCAATTGGCTGTCCGCCCCAGAGAGGGGTGAGGGAAGCCAACATGAAGTTTGCTGGGTACAGGAGTGGCTCTGGAGTACCGGAGTTATGGTCGACAGCTTGGCAAGTGCTGTCTCGGAGGAGACAATACTTTGCCCGTGTCACAGGGCTATGGCAGCGAACTCACAATACGAGGGGGGATTGACATGAAAAATAGAGGGAGTAATTGACCCTTCGCTAAACCACGCCCCCCTTAGTTATTGTTGCTAAGTACGTCAAGCTTTCGGAGCCAGCATGGCGCTCCCACTGTCGCTAACTGCACTCCCTGGAGAAATATTGTCAAATTTTTGGAAAATAGAAAAAGCGATTTCAGATAGAAGCAGACAGAAGGGTCTACAATATGCATTTGAAGGTTATATTCAAGATATCACACTGACTCAGCAACAAAATGACGTAAAAAAATTAAGATAGAAGCGAAAGCCTACAGATCAGAGTAAAAGTGAACCACCGCATCACCGGGCGATTGAGACAGAGGACAACGACATTAAGGAGCAACACTGTTCCTGTAAAGCTGGGTAGGTCTCTATTCACTATTACAATCATTAAAAAGCAAAAGCAGTAGGCCTATATAATGTTACATTCAGTAGTAAGTTAGCTAGCATTAGCTAACTAACGTAACATTAGTCGCCTATAGTGTGCTGTAACGACATTACTCTGGTTAGCTCCACAGGTAGCTCCATACCCTGGACCTCTGTAAAGCAAAAAATATCAGCAGTGTGTCAGCCCAGTCTTCCACAAGATTTGGGTACTTGGGACTGGGCTTCCCATTGACAAAGTGCTGAAATAGTAATTAAAAATTAGTATTACATTATGACATCAAGGTAACGTTACCCACTTGGTTTTCTAGAGCTTGACTGTAACATCTTAATGTTAGCAAGCTGTCTGGATCACGAATAACAAAGCTAACATTTAGTCGAACTTTACCAACGTTGCAACCCGGAGCTGTATATCCAGACCGTAGCCATGTTAGCTTAGCTGGCTAACACTTTTCAGGATTTGATTTAGGTTTTATAAAGGGAAACAAACGTATATCTCCTTCAAACCTCTCTGGGTAACGAGTGTCACTGTTACACGTGCCCCAGGCACAACATTTAACCATAATTTGCTAAAAATCCGCAAAACCAGCTCGAAAATGAAGAACATTTCTAATTTTTGCGTGAAAGTCAATGGAAGGCAGCAAAAAACTGTCTGAGCCTCTGTCGGAGTATGTAAAACACGGCGCTGTGATTGGCCAGTTTGCGTTTTGGGGCGTGGTTTAGCGAAGGGTCAATTGGCTACTAAATTGGGAGAAAATCTTAAACAAATTCTTTAAAAAAACATCAAGGGCATTTAATAAAGATTACCTGATCTTGCAGATTAATGAGAATTAAAAGCGCCAGACTGCACAAGAGGAGGAACAGGGAGCCAATGGCCTATATAGATAAATCCTGGCCACAGCAAAAGTTTCATTCACATCCGAGATGTATTCCAGAGGGATGTCGGCTCCACATCAGTTTGAGGCAATTATAATAGGTTTCTCACCTCAGAGTATTAGTGATTTAAAGACAACTGGGAATTTGGCCAACTGCGGAGGCGCAAAGACCTGGCCGCACCCAGGGAGGAGGTGGGTTCGAGGGCTGTCGGGCTTACACTTTTATTCCAGGCCTGAAATAATGAGGCACCTTAACCACCTCAAGAAAAATGTGATCCCCCTCCCTCCTGGCCGAGTGTGTTGCCTACTCTCGACATAGATACACCTACTCCTCCTTTCTGTACATACATGTATCTAATCCACAGAGTGTGGACTCATCTGTATGTGTAAAAAGAGACTCAGATGTGTGCAAAGGCATCTGTGGAGAGTGTTTACACAGTGGCAGTACCCCAGGGACAGGAAAAGCAGCAGCAGCAGTGCCGTCAGACATGCAGCAAGGAGAGGGGGGGAGGGGAGGCTCAGTAGCCAGGATGAACGGGTTGGGCCCAGGTCATGGGGTGGGACGGCAGGCTGGGCTGGAATCTGCCCTCCTGGAAGGAGAGCCATGTTAAATATTCCTTGCAGCTTGGCCTGGGCAACCAGCACCTGGGGGATCACTATCAGGGGACAGAGAGAGAAAGAGAGAGAGAGTGAGATGTGCCCATGTGTATGTGTGTGTGTTTGTGACAAAGAGATGTGCCCATGTGTTTGTATGTGTGTGTGTTTGTGAAAAAGAAAAGAGAAAGTATATATAACAAAGATGTGCCCATGTGTTTGTATGTGTATATTTATACCATGAATATTTATGTGGGTGTCAGATTATAACAAAAATAGTCTGAAGAAGAAAAATGGACAAAGAGATCACAGAGTAAGCTCTTTAAAAACCTGTTGTAAACATTAATTTCACAACTGGCTTTGTAGCATAGTTTGATGGTAATAAAAGAAAGATAAGAAAGAATTGTCAAATCTTATTATTAACAAATCAAGGTTGGTTCTTGGACTATTACAGCTATTTCTGTTTGTCTTATAGCACTCCTCCAATGAGTTTGCCCTCCACCAATAGTGCATTAGTGTGCAATTGCATACAATAGTTTGCTCTTAACGTGTGTTTCAGTATATCCACATGAATATTTCAATTGTTACTCGGCCAGCAAGCCAGTGACTATTTTACACCCTACGGCCACAAAGTAAAACAGGAGAGAGCTAGCGCAGATCAGAGGAGAGTCTTATCCCTCACTGACTACAACTGGTAGCCTGTGGGCGCCTGGCGTGTCAGTGCGAGGATCACATTGATAAAGGGCCACTCCACTGCTAATGCATAACATCATGGCGATGGTCCGGCGACCTTGTAGATGGCTGAGGTTGCCGGGGTGCATTCGGAAGGTTTTGAGCTCGCAACCCCTCGGCCAGATGACCCCCCTACCCTCTCCTCACCTGTGAGGTGGTGGTAGGTTCTGATGATGGAGTACTGCTGGGAGAAGATCTCACACTGGTAAGTTCCCATGTGGTGGAGGCGGGCGGAGGGGATGGAGTACAGCTGGTCCTCCCCCACCGTCACCAGCCCAAACTGCTCCACCTGCTGAGTTCTGACCTTGAAAGGAACCCCCCACCCATGCAAAACCAGACATGATTCCTAAGTGCATAATTAATATAACAAACACCTTTCGATTCTGTGATGCATTTTTGGGATATTCTGTAATCCAAATGTAGTTTTATATCCAAAAAGTTTATAACTGGTATGGAATCTTAACACAATGAACAACACTAGGAGCTGGACATTCTAGGGAGTCAGTTGTTTCCAAATGTGTCATATCTTCTCATCTAGTTTGGCTAGAAGTTTTTGCATCCTCAGAAATTCATTTGGATTTCCCTTTACAGTGACTGTGAGATGGTTGATCCTCAAATAGAATGGCTGAACTGTGCATTCTTGGCCAGGGTGATAAGTGATAAATTATATCAAAGAAGTGATATTTGACCTGACAGAGGCTAGAAAGTGAGAAGAATGAGGTTTCTTTCTTTAATGACTCTAGGTTGGCTTTTTACAAAGCTTTCAATCACTTTAAGGTACAATCAAAATGAGATTCAAATCAAATAATCAGATCAAATTATCTTATTTTAGGATCAAAGGATCAGTTGCTCGCCCGACATGCCACAAACCCCCCTGACCCCCCCAACCATCCCTAAACCTTATTGCTAAATCCTGCCTCTCACCTCTGGGGCAAACCTCCAGATGATCTCTATGTCTCTCGGCAGGGAAAACTGGACGTCGCATCGCATCTCAGTGCTGTTGTTCTCCTGGACCACGAGGTCCCTCGCTTCCGAAACAAAGACACACGTGAGGTATCACTCACAGCATTTTAGCTAATGGTGTAGCGGCCTTTTTTTTCTTCAAAATAAAAATTGCTGGCAACAATAAAACAGTCGCTGCCTTCTATATATGCAATTCATTATAACATTTAATAATACCCTCCATAGGACTAAGTGCGCAAGATGATAGCTCATAGCTCATTCAGTAATTGCACTATGGCTGATGTAGAATGAATAATGTGAAGCGTAGGAAGGTGCTATCATCTTACATCTAGAAGAACATGTATAAGCTCACCTATATCAATGGCTTTATGGGCTTTCCACACAAGTAGACATTTCTTTGCATAGGTTGCTTGGAATATTGTATATAAAAAAAGGAATGAACTTTTTAATGGATTTTAAACACCATTTGCATGTATATTTTCATACATACATTAAAAACAAATGCAACATATTACTATGTGCTTAAACTTATAGTTAAAACCCTGGTGTCCCTACTCCACAATCCAGCAACATGGCCACATGGTGAAGTGAAATATCCTGTTACAATGCTCTTTCCAGTGTCATCACCCTGCCTGAGGGCCAGTATCGCAACAGCATGCATGCATGCTCGCCATCATGAAAAAACCTCAGGAAAACTGTTCAGGAATTGAGAGCTGTTTTATTATTACATTAAAATTAAAAGTTTTTGTCACACAGCGCTTTGAATAAACTTTATTAGTCACAGAGCCTGGAAACGTTGATGGTGCACCATACAACTGATGAATGCAAGCCTTATATTCATGTATCAAACCCCCCAAAAAAAGGCAAAAATGAAGATACAAAGTTTTTTTGCAATGCCAACGATGTGTATGTATTGTATGTATAAATGTGTGTATGCAAGGACTGCAGTGGATAAATGTGAATGGGGTATATGTGTTGGGAGTGAGTGTTGGTTTGTGAGCGGTTTTGGTACTCACTGGGACAGTCAAGAGGGTATTCACAGCTGTCATATAGGCAGGTGACACAGTTATAGACAGAGCCAGACACCTGGAAGCCTGTGAATTATCCGAGGGCAAAAGGCATCACAATACCCATTGGAGACAAATTCACAGATCACAGTCTTCAAAGCAACTTAATGTTGTTTAATGTCTGAGATTTCCGCCTTTTCATAGTTTCTGTGTGTTCATGCTCATGTCTGAGGCACTTATGGCAGGGCCACAAAGTGACTTTCCTCCACCTGTTGTCCCAAGGGCCGCAGTGTTCTCTGTTCTTTCCCACCCAAGGTTTCCTACCCAAGTGAATAAACCCATTACTGCCTACAGTGTTGTTGACCAGTGTGACCATCACTCACAGGCCAGATATCAGAATTAATTTTAAAAAGAGAGGTGGAAAACCTTCTGGACTGTGGCCCTTCGAGGGCAGAAGCAGAATCTGGTTTCTCCTTTCGTTAGAAACCACAGTGAACCAGTGCATAACTGACACTTTTTAAAAAACTTCAGGTGAGCTCTAGGGATATGACATCATTAGAAATGATAACAAGTTGGGTAACTGGTGTGATGGGGGGGGCT
Source organism: Aldrovandia affinis (assembly GCA_029706075.1). NCBI lineage: Eukaryota > Metazoa > Chordata > Actinopteri > Notacanthiformes > Halosauridae > Aldrovandia > Aldrovandia affinis. Next base: position 1,718,182 of record JAINUG010000189.1, read on the forward strand.
GTTATGGGAGTGTGAGGACAATGTGAGAGCCCAGAAGAGAAAGCTCACACCATGGAATAGTGGCAGAGGACACTAGAACTCACCGCAAGGGGGGATGCATCCGGTAGCTGGTAGGGAGATAAAGGGAAATTAAACTTTAGGAAAAGCAGTTGTTGTAATTGACAAAAATTAAGGAGGAGGACAAGTCCATGGATTGTGCATAGCAGGTTGTGGGTCCAGGCCCAATGAATGGAGTGGGATCATTGAGATTCAAGATTAAAGTTTCAAGATTTCAAGTTTTTGTCCTTCAAAGATTGATATATGTCTTCACAGTCGATCATAAACAATACACAGAAAGTTAACAACGCTTTACAAAAAAAGAACAGTTTTATTTGATTTACTTTTATTTAACCAGGTAGGTCAATTGAGAACTAATTTCTCATTTGCAGTGACGACCAAGAGAATCAATGTGGGAAGGTAATGCAAGGGGCTGTGCAGCTAGTGTTGTCTGAATGAACACCCGCACTCTTTCGAAAAGTGCCATAGGAACTTTAATGACCACAGTAAGCCAGGACCTTGGTTTAACATTTCATCCAAAGGACAGCACCTTCTGTGCAGGGAAATCGTATTTATATTTGGTCCAGAGGAAAGCGTGCCCCCTACTGGCTAACCAACACCTCCTCCCGCATCAGCTTTGTTTTTCCAGGAGGTCTCTAATCAAAGTACTAATGCGGGGGGGTGTACCTAATGTCTACAACAGTGGTTCCTAAACCCCTCCCCTCCATGTATTTGTTAAATTCCATCACCACCACACCTGATTCAACTAATATTTAATGAGTTGAATCAGGTGTGCTGGTGGTGGAATTTAACGAATGCATGGACTGGCTGGGGGGCCAAGGAGAGGTTTGGGAACCACTGATCTAGAAGGAAATAAAGGAGAAGAAACATGTGGTTCTCACCTCTAGGCAGTTTGTAGGCCTCTGCGACAAAGTTGTCTGCGGCCGTTTGTAACCTGTCTTCATATACGGAGTCTGACACACGGCAGAGTAGGAGAGAAAAGGCATTACTCATTCTCTGTCATTTCATTTCTCTTTCCCTCTCCCTCTCCCTCTCCCTCTCTCTCTTCTATTAAATTCAATATTCTTCATTGGCATGAAAAACAGGAAGTAACTTTTGCCAAAGAGTAACATAAAAGTAGTTTAGAAAAAACAAGTACTGTATGCATTTTAACTAATGAACATGAGATATAAACATTGTAATTACAATTATGTTAACAGTAACAGTTAAATAAAATAAATAGATACAGTATTTTTAATAATTAAACTTATAGAAATGATTATTATATTCATAACATATTATATCTCTATAGATCAGGAGTCAGTGTCTCCCCCACTCTCTGTCTCTCTCTCTCACTGAGGTAAAGTGGCTGGTGTCTTGGCACAAACAGCGGGATTTGGTACCTGCATTTAACTTGTTATCGAATTCCTCCACAAGGGGCATGATCTCAGCATACATGATATCCCTGAGCTGCTTGTCATAGCCTCCCCCTGAGCAACACACACAGAGACTGAATGTGATAGCCATACCCACACATCAAAAACAAAAAAGCCGCTCTCCTCTTTTACATTCATCAAAATATTGTACATTGTATAATTTTCTATTTATTTTAATGATCGCATTTAGTGTGTTTGTGCATTGGTTGCAACAAAAAACCTGCATACACTCAGCCCTCGATGGAGTGAGTTTGACACCCATGAGCTAGGGTATCTGGTAATAATATAACATTAACACTTTACAAACAAACACAAGGTCCAGTCTCACCAACTCTCCCAGCCTGAATCACTCTTTCCTTGCGGTTGAAAATCCGGTCGATTGTACTGAAGCAAGAGTCCACGTTCCGTATGTCGTATTTGGTAAGGACATGCCCCCAGCACAGGCGCAGGCTATCATCAACATTGACAAGGCATTGAAAACAACCGGAAGAACAAACCACCAAGGCACTGAGCAGAACTGCCCAAATGGCAAACTTCCCCATTAAATCTATACAAAGGGCTTTGAACTGAACGCGTTATAAGGGGAGATAACTCTTATATGCATTCTTTTGCATTCTTTAGAATGCTGATGACATAGGTTGGAATGTGTGACAGCTCAATGTGAAGTCCTGTGACATCATAATCTCATAAGCCAGCTGAGAGTTGTACTTACTCATGCAGTTGGATCAGCTCATTTATGATTACCAATTCAAACTTTCACCTGGCTATGATTATGCTTGTAGGTTGTGGGTGTGACTTAGAGAACTGGAACAAAAGATTATTATAATTTGGTCAATTCATTAGTAGAAAGAAACCTATTTATCTGGTCTCAGTAAACAACAGAAAAATTGTAAATTGGTTCAAATGTATAGAAACAAATATAAACATGGTAATTGAATCCTTTAATTATCTCAATCACGGTACACAAATGTAAGTCGAAAGTTCCATTCTCAGACTTTCTTAAAATTAGAACATACTCTATTCCACTAATGCAGTGGCCTCGTCTACTCTATATCCTACTCACTCTGCTGCACCTTTGAAACAAAGGTTGAGCTAAGGAATACTATACCCCACAATGGTGTCAAATTCTGACTTCAAATTAAAAAAGGGGAAGGATATATCACTGCTGTTTTGTTGTTTGCTCCAAAACTTTATTTATATATTCAATTGTATTTCTTTACAGACCACTCTAAAGTTGTACACTGTGTATAAATGCATATTATGTGCGCCTGGGACAGACACCCAGACACAAATCAAGCCTTTCTCTCAAAAGACACAGGGGAAAAAACCACAGCCACCTCTCCTCTCCCACTTTCTGCTCTGGAAAGGGGGGAAATCCCCCCCCTCCATTTCCCCACCTTCATGGCTCTCCCTTGCTTTCATTGTCTCTCTCCCCCTCTCTCCGCGATCCCACAATGCGCCACTTTTGCTGCAGCGTGGAAAGATGGAGCGAGAGAGAGAGAGAGAGGGAGAGGGAGGGAGGGAGGGAGGGAGGAAGGGAGGGGAAAAGTGGTGGATGCAGATGGAGAGAGAAGGAAAATGTAAAAGAAAGGAGCTGAAAAAAGTATAGCATCAGACGAGAGTGTGGGGATAGAGAGAGAGGAAGAAAAGAGGAAATGAAGAGACAATGAAACAAACAGCCTTTGATGAAAAGGAACAAATGGGAGGGAGAGAGGGAGAGAAAAATGATACATTCACAAATGAAAAAGACAAAGTGGTCTGAGCCTAAAACAAAAAAACAAAACAAAAAGAAAAACCAGTGTGACAGTCAAGAATGTAAGAGAAGAACATTAAATTCAATTAAATGAAATATATGGAGGCAGGGTGTTGAGAAGGACAGAGAAAGAAAGCAAGAAAAAAGGTGAGAGACGGGGAGACCGAGGGAGAGAGACTACCAATCAAACCCACCGCCTCAACCCGCCCGGCACCACCAACCCCCCCTCCCCCTCTCTGGGTGTCGCCATGGTAACGAGACAGGGTACCTAATGCAGGGAGTTAATATATTTTCAGTGGCAGGGCGAGTTGGGTACTAATGCATTCATCTGTCTCCACACAGACAAGCCAATCAATACGGCGCTAGAGTCTGCTCCAGGACTGCGAAACTCAAACAGCTGGTCAGTCAGTGCTGTGTATTTAAGGACAGGTATCAGGGCAAATGTAGGGCCAAAAAACGTAATGAGGGCACTTGGAAGGGGCAAAAACATGAAACATCAATGCATTTTGTTGTTCATACTTACTTTAGGATTTTAAAACTAGAATAAGATGATACATATATATATATATATAGTATGATACACATCTACTCACATCTACTGTATATGCTGTATGAATGTTATTGATGAATGTTTTGTCTCTGTTGCTGCTTCATTACTTACTGCACAAATCAATTTGCATATTTGTTATCTTTAGAGCGGAACATTGTAGTTATTCTACATTGTGCAAATTAATGATTAGGCTAAATTGTCAGACGTTCTAAAAGCAAATTACCCTCCAAATAATTATATTGTAGTTCCTTTTTTAAAGTCTGTTATAAGAGCTCTAAATATTTTATCAGGACTGACACAAGCAAGAAGTTCTACCACTGTGCATTTGTTCTTTGCTTTGATTAATTTACGGGTTGGTAATTTCCATTGCAAGTAATACATTTTTGATAATGGAACAATACACAAATAATTAGGATAATGGATCATGTCAATAACACAGCTTCTGAGTGAGTGCGGTCGTGTAGGTTCTGGTTTTAATTGGTGATTAGGTGTTGTAAATTATATTTGTCACCCTCTGTGACTTTCACTGCCCCCTGCATATCCACACCGACACATTTCAGTATGTTCTATAGCGCCATGTGGTGTTTTAGACAATGCAGTGTCTTTTTCAATGTTTCAGTTTTATTTATTTTTTAATAATAACGCATAGCCAGGATATACAGAATTCTTGAGAGAAAGTTTTTATTTCATTTGAACTCCGACAGATCTGGACGTTGATAACAGACAAACGGGGTCACCACCCTTGGCTGTCTTCTTATTGGACCATTTCACTGGTCAGAACACAAAGTCAGCCAATAGGGCCTGCCCCCTGGAGTCACCTTGGCAACAACAATAGGAACTGGTGCCTACTTGAGTTGCTAATGGGGCATGAGCAATAACTGAGAACTGCTTAAGTAATAGTCCTTTATTATGATACAATTTGTTTGCTGTGGGAGATTATAGAGTAGATCAGTCCATACACAGAACCTTGAGTTGATACGGGCGGTAGTGGATACTGTATGAAGTGGGGATGTGTAACACATAACAGTCAGGGCATTACTGCTTTGGCTTTGAGGTGTTCTGGAATAATCTTTTCTGCTACTACCTGTCATGTTTCATACTCCAAGTGCTTGAGCTCACTCTTTGGATCATTGGTTTTCAGAAATTGAGATCGTGAAGTAAACTGCACCTCAAAAGTGCTCTTGTGATAAGGACAGCCTGATTGGCCATCTCCAAATAAGGCCCCCCAGCAGCTGCTGGTCTCACGTTTCCCTCACTGTGCAAATGCATGCAGCCCTGTTCCCGAGGACCTCACCTGTGACCTCCAATGACCTCACAGGTTAAGGGTCTCAGGGACAGAGGGGCATACTGGGAAATGTAGTTTTGGTGGAAATCACTTGCAGACACAGCCTTGTGGAGGAAATAACTCAACTTGCAGCTGTACCTATTGAAATAGTCACATCTGATATATTGTTACGAGGTGCAGCAGAGAAGGGAAAAAAATGATCAAAGACAAACTTGGTGGCATACAATATACCTGACCATTTTTTCCATGAGTTTGGCTGCGTTCTGCTCTAGGACTAAAACACTGAAAGATTTTTTTACTATACTGCGTTATTCATAATAACACTGTACGCCATCAATATATATATTTTATTGCAGAACTATGCATTAAGAGGTGGTGCTGTGTAAATGACTGATTGATTGCAACTGCAGGGGGTTTCATTCAACGTCCTGTGCTTCAATAAGCAGCCACTTTACAGTGGTAAAATTAGCTGATTTTTGTAGTGGAAAATGACCATATCATCCCCTCCCTCCAACTGTTTCTGTTAGTTTCCCTGCATCCTCACCTGGCAGCTGTGCTCGATAACGGGTCAGACAAAATCAAACACGGTGGAAGTATGGTGTAGTGTGTTTTAGTGTCTTTAGTCTCCTGTAAATCCAACTATAAAAGCACAAGCAAAAATGTGAAAAAGAAAACATGAATAGTATTGGTTCACTTACCGGACAATACAAGGATGCAGGTTTAGGGTTGAATGGGGTGTAAAATTAAGGGAAGGGGGGCTGGGAGCTGGCAGTGGTTACATATGAGGAGTCTTTTCCCGAATCCATCTTGGCGACTAACGATAAAACGTACCCAAAATGTCCGGCCTCCATCCCATCGGAGCTCAAACTGCAAAAGGCAAAAAGAAAAAGAAGACACGCTCAGCCTTGAGAAGCTGCACACAGTACACCTGTGTATAAATATTTTCTATACAATTCTCTGTAACTACATTAATATCATATTCGCCCATACCTAGGTCCAACACAAATGTGTAGGAAACTAATGGACTTAATTTTTTTTTTTAAGAAACGAGAGAAACAGCGCCACCTAATTGTAGACAATCAGACTGACTGACACACTGACTGACTGACTCTATACTGTGTAACAGACAGAAGCACCCATGTAGACTGACGCTGTTCTCTTCTTCCTCCTTTCACATACTATGCCGGCAACTCTGGAATTGTGCCGCCGTTAGCACTATCACACATAGACATACAGACAGACACATGAACTCACACATACGCACGCAAACGGACACACACACATAGGTTTCACTGAATGGAATAATTCAATGTACAAGTACTTATTTAGTGTGACTCTCATATGTGATCGTGCAAAATTTGAAAGCAATTCGATCATTCCAACTTGATCACGTCTTGATGACCTCCTCCATAAATGTGATCATTAACTTCAGGGACAAAAAATGGCCTAAATCAAATGTAAAAAATGAAATTAGCTGAAAAAATATGTTCCCAATGGGTTATAGCATCATATGGGACATAAGTGTCTTCCCCCAGAGAAAGTGTGTCTTTTTACAATTATTAATAGAAAAAATGCAAAAGAAGTAAAATAGTTCAAATAAGGTAGGCACCTCCACACCGTACACAGTGAAAAGGCATGTACCAAAGCTTGCACATACATGCACACAGGTGTTTGCAAATGGCAACGTGCAAACCGCGATTGGACACACACATCCTCTGCAGAATTAGCTTCCATTTATTTTCCCTTCTTGTCTGAAATATTTCCCTTTCCCAATTTTACATTTTATTTTACAACCTCCCCTGCCGCGCGCCCAAGACCCTTTAAGGGAAAATAAGTGATTAGAAGAGATAGAACCAAACGAAAGCGGAGAAAAACGCAAAACCGCCAGCTGACAAATGGAGTCAATATTGTTCCTTTCTCTGTCCTGTCTGCCAACAAGAATGCACACTCACCATTTGTGTTTGCTGATACACAATTTACCTTGCTCCTTAAAAATCACACACACGCACACACGTAAATACACACATGCACATGCATGCACACATTCACACACATTTACTTGTACAGACGCATGCAAACACACATACACATACATACATACGTGCACACACACACATACACACACACACACACACACACACACACACACACACACCGAGAAAAAGGAAGCTGATCCCTTTTTCCTATTTCCCATCTCTGTGTCCCTGTTAGTGACTGCTATGTCTTGGCTGCATTTGCTATCAAAAAGAAAAAAAAGAGGCTCCATCGGTTCAAACATACAAAACGGAACTGCATCTTTCTTTTGCTCCAATCTTCATTGTCTTCGTTTTTCAGTGCTGTAAAAAGTGTATGAAAAAAACACTCTTCTCCCTCGCTTTATCTGTCTTTCTGCCTCTCTCTCTCTCCCTCTGCTCCAGCTTGTGCCTTCCTCTCCTCAACGCTGCAGGACCACAGGGTGTTAGAGTTAAACCAGACAGTCAGCTAAATAGCAGGTACAGTACAGACAATTGTATTGATTGTATTATCTGGTGCTATACCTACCAGTACAGCCCACTCGTCCTCTGCCCTCTCCATCAATCGTGTCACCAGGATAAATCGGTACACACACACACACACACACACTGCCACACGCCTTTCTCTGCCACCACCTCTTCCTCTCTCCATTCCTGTCTCATTCTCTCTTTTTCCTCTCAACATGCTGTCTCTCTGTTTCTCTCTCTCCCTATTGCACTCCCTGTCCTCAATCTCCACCTAGCTCTCCTTTCTGCCTCTCTCTCCACTTGCTCCTCTCGCTCTCTCTCCCTCACGTTTTTCAAGCATCACGTCTCCAGTCTCTCCAGCCACCCCCCCCATCCCTCCCTCCCTCTCTCTTTTGCAGTCGTGGTTGTGCGTGCATGTGTGTGTGTGTGTCTGTGTCTGGGAAAGAGAGAAAATGTGTGTGAGAGTCAGAAAGTGGAGGGGGGTGAGGGAAAATAAGGTAGGGAGGAGGGGAAATAAAGAGGCAGGGCCAGAATATCACCCAGGGTGAGAATCCAAAATACATCAGGTCCAGAAATGATGAACGTCGGGAAACATTTCCTTACTCGCCTCCATCCGCATTTGTGCTTATTATCTCTGCATTAGAGCATCCCCATAGGTTTAAAGAATACGCTTTCCCCTCTCATTTTGCACCCCCTTGAAGGAATGATTGACAATTTACTGTAACAAACAGTCTGCCCAAAATTACAGTTTTACACAGAAAAGGGCAACAAAAAATGTGAAATATTTAGGTATGTGGGAAAAGCCTGAAATGAGATGTTTTGTTCTGAATTAGATCTCAGTATACTACCCATAACTAGCCTTCCAGGTTAATATCATTCTGTCCCTCCAGGTTAATATTATTTCAAGCCAGATGTCTGTCTTACTGCGATGCGTTGTTTAGTTTGCCGTGCTGTCCCCGTTTCTTTGAAAGCACATCGTGTTTGTACATTTGTACATATGTAAATTACACCCGCAAATTCACTGGTTCTACAAAGGTTCCTGAGGGAAATCGGTATTCCATAGCGAATTTTTACTTTGCTTCTAGTTTGTTTATTTTTAGTAATACAGTACCTTGTAAAGCTGGGTCTCAATGACAATTCTTTTGTGCATACATACAATATATAGGAGAATAACTATGTATGTTACCTCTCCTTGTACATGGTAGTATGTTTTCTGAATATTAGAGGGGTTGACATGCTCACTGAAAGAGTAGGGACCATTTAACAGGTAAATACGTTTGCCTCCTTGACAGAGGGATATTGGCAATACCTTTGTATGCTATGATCCAGAAATCATAGATACACAGTGTAATCTATTACAGAAGATCTATGGCCAAACTAAGTGAAAGCATTTGTATGCTGTGTGAGTGGCTTCGGAAAACTGCACCAAAAAGATTAATTAGATTAACGAAGACGCCGCCGATAAGACAGATCCTTTGTGACATCCACAGGGCATCTTTGGAGACCTGGATCGGCTTTAACTGCAGCCAATCTCCTGTTAATTTAGGTAAGGTGAAAGGGGTTCACGCAGAGCCTGTGGCAGAGTAGGGGTTCAAACATTGGCTGGCGACTCAGACCATTCTACAAACAGCCCACGGTTTCATATCAGACTGTACGATATGGACCAGGCAGGCGGTCAGCGTTCAAGTTCCGCCGCAATGATCTTTAAATGCAGGCCGCGTAAATTAGGGATACGCGTTGTGTGACAACATCCCATCCTTGGGTATTTGTATCATCTTTTTCATCACCTGCACCACGTGCAACAGAAACAAAATGCACTGCAATAAAGATGAGTGATCTGGTTTGTCCAAATACCTTCAAGTTTGTCCAATCTCAAGCCTCCGCTATTCTCATATATCTTCCACCAGCCTCCCTCCATTTTGTACCGATTACTCCCTGGTGCAACCTCTCAGGTACCTACAGATATTCAGGGACTTGAGCTCCCATTAAATGGTAAACCATTGCTCTTAAATATGAGAAAGACAGCGAGAGAGAGAGAGACAGCACGTCCTGTACAAACGGAACCTTTGCTGCTCAACGCCGAGGCAAAGCTCTGTCTCTCTCATTGGGGAATGATGTCATCGCTTCATGCGCTGCCCTGTTTTAGGATGGGGACGCTCTTCAGCAGTCACCTTGTTTGCCCTATGTATCCATATCCATATACGTATTGTACATATCCATGTATATAGGCAGACAGATGGATAAACAGATATAGGAAGATATACAGAAAACACACATTTTTTTCCCTGTATTTGAGTATTTCTAAAATCGTGCTGCTGTTTGCATACAGTAAATCCCCCGATTAGACGAGGCAAAATAATACAGACAATGGCAACAGTGAAATCAGAGCTGCACTGGTGGACACCGCTCCCGTACTATGGTAAAAAAAATGGAAGAAACTGGGTCAACAGGAGTCGAATGATGAGTAAAATACAGGGGGGAGGGGGGGGATAAGAATTGTAATTGATCAAATCTCATAAAAGCAGCGTGAGGGAAAAGGCAGGGTGCAGGGGGAGCGGGAGAATCGGAATTACGCGGCACACCGGCGATTTGCAAAGGAACACTTTCCCCGATGGGGTCGGCGAAGGGATTTTTTTCCTCCCCTGCGAGTGTGAAAAAGAGTAGTGTAGCGTGGAGCGAAGACTGCTGATATATGCCCTTTTTCTTACAGGAGAGCTGCAACGCAATGCAGATACCGGCTGTCTGAGCCACTAGCCAGACACACTAGGGGACTAACGGAGGGGCTGGGGGTGGGGGGGTGAGTGTGTTTATGCGTGGGGAGGGGGTGAGGGGAAGGAGAAGGAGGAGGAGGAGGAGGCAGAGGAGGAGGAAGAGAGGGAGGGTGGGGGTATGCGGGGGGGGAGGGGGTACACACACACGACCAACCACGTCGACGCCGCGGTTTATCGGGAGCATGCGAGGATGCGAGACAGCAGCGAGGATGTGAAACTCGCCACTTTATGTGACAGGATGGAAGAGGCTGTCTGCATGAGACCAACGCTTTTGCAGGACTGTCATGGGTAAGTGATTGAATTCAGACGGGTGGGGAGTTCCATTATCGTCAATCGGGACCAAGACACAGACGGACGCACAGACTGCAGAACAATAGCACATTAGCACAATAGCACCGCTGGCCATTAAAAAAGACTCCCCTTCCAGTTTCAGCACAATGAACTGCCCTTTTATTGGACAGGGAAAATGCCATTCGTTGAGCAGAAGCGCTGCCACCCTCCCAGGAAGAAATGTTCAAAAATCCATTCCGCAAATTATAGCCCCCTAGTATGGGTGCTAATTCTTGGAAATACGACATCATCAAATTATATGACAACATTTTTTTATATAATCTACTCGGCATTTAAAGAGTAATATTTTTGAAGGCAAATAGGCAATATTAGGCAAAGGACTACGGATACGTTTCTGACAATTAAAATAATAGATCTACATTCCACACTGTCTCAGACAATCAGGGGTCCAGTTGGCAAATTCAAACAGCTTTACCACAAGAGGTAAGCCAGCAACAGCTCCAAAGCAAATCACAAAGCAAAAAGACCTGACAAAACCCATGCATTGCCCTGGTGATGTAGCTTGAGATTCTAACCAAGTGCCCGCCACACAGATTCAAGGAGGATTTTTCACAGCAAAGATTTTGTACCACATACGCTCCCACCTCAGGCACCCCTGCCAGCAACAGCAGTACGAGTCAACCAATCACAGCCTTCTAAATGAGGTGTGGCACAGTCGGGTATTCCTTTACTTACCATCCTGGCAGGGGTGGGGGGTGGGGGGCAGGCGGGGCAGAGGGGGGGAGGCAGGGGTAGGGCTTCCATCCATATCGTTGCTCTGGTGACACCGCGGGGAAAGCTAGAAGGTTGTACAGTTATCTCCGGGCTATTTATTATGCGAAACCATACAACCAACTACCTCACGCCGCAGTGCACGTGTGTGCCGCGCTGCCCCCTGTCCCCTGTCCCACTTCCATCCGGAGCCAGGTACGCTAGGTTCCATCTGGTCTGCCCGTCCGTTCATCTGTCTGTCCATCCCTACTGTTGTCCCCTTTCTGTGAATTCCACCTCCTCCCCCCCCGCCCCCATTCTTGACACCCGCAAACCTCACAAAAATGTTTGTGTCCAAACATGAATTAACACAATCCTTTATGCGGATGGGATGATTACGATGTGCATTTTTTAAATTAATAAAACAAATAAATCTTGTTTGTGAAATTAAACTGTGTAACATCCTCTCAATTGCAGTTTCTCCTGTCCTTAATTTATTGTTCTTTATGGAAGAAAGATTAAGCCTCAATTTGTTTTCCCTGCCTTCCTTCATGTTCTCCATGAGCTGGGCAGATAGGTGGGTGTATTGTGACGGATGAGCACAGGTGATGCACAGTTCTGCACAGCTGTCTTCCATGATGAAGCGCATAGGAGCGCAGTGTTAATAAGAGGAAAGGAAGCACATCCCAAAACTGAAGAGACAGACATGTACGTACACAGACATATGCACAGGCTAACTTGCAGAGAGACACACACACAGGGTGTGTGTGTGGGGGACAAACTAGAATACATGAGAACAGATGGGGTTTTTTAACACTGATGCAACAACTCTTTTTTTGCATTTATAGGGTTTTGTCTCCCTCTAGTGGTGACTGAACAGAAAACACTCTCCCGTCCTTTTCCGCTTCACAAAGCACAGCTCCATAGTCACTGTCTGCCACCACTGCCCTGCTGTTTGACTCCCTTAGACAGTAAAACCAGTAATTTCATTCGATTTTCCTTTTTCTTTTCTTTCTCTACAGCATATAATAATGATAGAGCAGACACGTGCGTTATTCTTTCTCATTCCATAAACACTCGGCACAATCCAGGAAACAACAATTTCAGATCTATTTAGTGTCCGTGTTACTATCATAATAGTCGGTTTTACAGACACGCTAAAACGTCTTACTGAATTTTGCCCCGACAGATCGGCGGTGTTCCATTGCAGACGGACAAAATAAGGGACATTTCTCTTTCCACACAAGGGCGCTGTTGCGCCCACAAATGAAGAGAGCCGTTACTGATTCTGAGCATATCTCCATGCACACAGACAGGCAGGCACGTATTAACGAGGCTCTGATACCGACTGCAGTCTCCTCTTTGCACTCCTCACCAATTGCAACGAGATGTCAAGATTTTACTTTGTTTCCGCAGCGCAATATTTGGTGGCACACACCAAATGCACCATACCGTCCTTGTCAAAGTACAAAATTGTCAAAGTTTAATGGGTTGGGGGGTTGCACTGGATTTTTTCCACTGAGCTCTGCCATAACTGATTTTGGCAGACATCTTGCAACATCTCTGTTAGTGGTTTGTGTCGACAAGACAGCATTTTTCAGTGTGGCAGTTCAGTAGTAACAGCCAAGGACACTGAGGTGGGGTTGTGGGTTCAAAAACCAAGCAGGACACAGTTTTATCTACCACCATGAGCAAGGCCAGATCCAGACCCCACCGTGCGATCAGGTGAAAATTACTTGCACAGCGTCACAGTGACGCAAGTCCGCATGCTGCAGGGTGTCGGCCGAAGATGCAGGTGACTAAAAGATCACTGACAATATTCGCCCCTACCAATCTCTGTCCCAAGACAGAGAACCCCTGTGGGGCTGCAGCATTTCAGTGTGCAGGGGCAGCAGACATGTTGAGCCCATCTTGAGAATTTTGTAGCAACAAATCAAACTGGCACGTTACCATGGCAATGCCAGCAGGGTCATTAGTGCACTGCCAGGCTTCATTTTTCTTCCCTTTTTTTACGCTTTTTTTGGTCTGTTTCCAAATCACAATTACCCTCTCCCAACTGCCAAACTCACCCCCCACCACCCCCCAAACCTCACACCCACAACTCTGCCCCCCACCCCCCCATTCCCTTCTATTCTCCCTCTTTCTCGTTCTACTCTCTCTCTCGCCCGTCTTCAGTCGCCCCCACCTTTCTCTTTCTTTTTGCCACCCTCTCTCTACATACCCCCCCCACCACCACCACCACCGTCTTTTTGCTTCCACCCCAACTCCATCCCCCTTCTTGTTCGCAGTCAAATCACGCAGAAATGCAGCAAGATTGTGCCAATGCCAGCTCTCTCCTCTGCCAGTCTGTCTTTGCGACTGCCGTGGGCCAGAACAAACCACCCTTATGTGCGAGAGCCAGCTCTGGGGGTTTCAAGGTTCAAAGAATGGGCATGCGTTTTATACACAGCCATCAAATCCCACCCCCCATCTTCTAGACAAACAGCGCTGAGGCACTGAGACCTTTTAATCCAGCTTGGCGACAAAGACAGCAATCAGCGCCTCCATGAGGCGTTAACCATTTCTGAGCATTCTGGAGATTATATGGAATTCATATATATGTTCATGGCGACTATAAGCCCCCGTCACTCGACTGGGAATGCAGACGCGAGAGCCTATTTGTGCTTGGTCCAAAGCTTTCATTGTATGATGCTAAAAACTAAAAACTGGCTAACCGTCTGGGCAATGCAGTGCCATTAAGGAGTATAGCCAGTGGAGGGTAGTGGTGTGCACTCTTTTTACTGACTCGGGAGTAATTATTCGTTTTCTCGGTTGAATCGTTAATTTTACTTGTTCGATTGACCGAGCAGCTCTGCCTACATCGCACTCAGCTTCCAACCAACATGTTTTTAAACATGATAATTTATCACATTGTGCAAAAGCATTTAAATGACGCGATGTTGCAGGACATAACATTGTAAAACCAAAAGTAAACCCATTAGCTGCTGACTGCCTACACTCGTGTTTTATGAGTGAATAAATGGGCATTACCCCAGGCAGGGCCATCTCAAAGGGTGGGCGGGGCTTGGGGTGAGTCACCCTACATGGGGCCCAGCTGTTAACGCGATGACATCATAGACTTAGCAACTGCTTAGTAACCATTGTTTATAATAGCCAACCCGTCGTAGGCTTACATCGTAGCTATTATATATGCTCTGGTAACTATGAGCTAAAGTTTTACAGGCTACGACATCACACAAACCATTCATATATACCCCTTGAATTAAAATATTTTAATAAGCATAAACAACCCACCAATATGACTGACTAGCTGACTGTCTACAGTGTGATCTTTCTGGCCTTCACTGCGGCAAACTCAGCAATATGCTCCACATAGTCGAGGGTTGAAGTAACGTCTTTCTTGATAGAGAGCATTGCAAGTCCACATAGACTCTCCTGACACATGGTTGTCCGCAAATAATTCTTTATTATTTTTCAATTTGGAAAAGTTTAGTTCTCCTGAAGCCACTGTTACCGGGATAGTCAATAAAATCAGATATGCGACTTCAGTGTTTGGGAACGTGCCTTCAACTGACTTCAGAAATTGAAGGGCTTGAAGTGCACTGTTGGTTCCTTGAGGGATCATCTCTCGCAATACTCTGAACTCGGAGAAGAGGTCGGGGCTGTCAATGTCGTGAGATTCTCCATCATACAAATGCACGTATGCAGCATAGGGATGTAGCTTTCAGATGTACTCTGAAATACACTACCAAGCAGTGGAATCCACTAGGAACAGCTGATTATATTCTTAAGTAATCCAATTCACTACAATTGAACACAGGTGGAAGTCAATAAGCATGGTGTGTGATCTGGAAGGTTATGGGTTACCCCTGAGCTAGTTTAAAAGTGGTATTATAAGTGGGGTGTAGACTTAATAATCCAAGTTATTCTAGTTTTTAATTTTTAATTAATGTTCAGAAATTTTAAGAAAGTTGTAGAGTAAAATGTGTAAATAAAGGTGGGAAAAGTGTAATTTCAGGCTGTAAAGCAATAAAGGTATGTATGCATATAAATATACAATTGTATAAATGGATTGTATTTTAAGAAATGTAAAAAAGTCAATCTGGATAAGAGTGTCTGCTAAATGTCTGTAATGTAATGTAATGCATGCCAGAGTATCTGTGTACGGCCACATACGTAGACAGGGCCACACAGGGGGATGGTTGCTGACCAAAGCTTTGCAGGGGGCTCAGATACGTACAAATATGCATTTTATATCTCCAATAGCAACACTATAAACCACGCTAATCCCTTGATCTCCCTCTCTCTCCCTTTCTCTCTCTAACCTTCCTTACATACAATGGCAGGCAGCAAAAAAAAGGAAAAAAAGGGTTTCTATGGGAACCTGTTACCCGGCAACCCCTTGGCTTGGCAACGTGCCCAACGGTTGCTAGGGCACCGTTGTCAATCACTGCCAGGGTGCTGTGCCAGCTGTGCGGCTGTACCCAGTGTTCTTTGCAGGAGGGGGAAAGAGAATTTCACACGTCTTCATTACGGACATGAAAGATGAAGGTCAGAATTATTTAATGAGTCGACAGTGCTGTACAAAAAGGGTTTGCTCAAGATATAATCAAATACTGGAGGCTTCTGTCCATCTAAAATGATGCCCATTTTCCATAACATAATCCTTTTTTTTTTGCTTGAACTTGTGGATAAGTGATTCTGCACTACAATCTCGGGTCCATGATGATTGGACAAACAGTCCACAGAACCAGGCCTGGTTACGTCCTTGAAGCAATAAGAATAATTACATGCTTCCAAGCCCTTCTGTAAAAAAGGCATGCTAACACTAACAATGATCACATTCTGAAACTTACTTAACTTTTAGGTTCTAATTGTCCCTGCAATCTTATATGAGAATACTATATAGGATATGGGCAATTTATTTTACTAGTTTCGCTACATTGTTTTGCAACTGGGTAAAAGTATGACAGTGGTGAGCTCGTATCTGAAGCGCATAAACACATCAATACTTAACTGTATATAAAACTTACATTTGATGTGCAACCATCAGTCAGTAAATCAGAACTGCCTGGAACACGCTAATACTTCACAACAAATCTCGAGAAATTGCGTTTTTTTTTCATTTTAGGAAGTTAAGCAGCAAAAAGCTTGTAGCAAAAAATTAATAATTAAATACCTTTTCAAAAGTTGAATGCAAAACCCTAAGCCCTTTTCAGTCCTTCTGGGTTTTCTTCATGACCAAAATCATGTGCTCATGTGCAGCAGTGGTAGACATGGCTGGCTCTCGAGGACACTTTTCAGCTTACAGCTGTTCAGGCCTAAAGCAATCCCCATCACCCAATGTCAATGGCCTACGCCTCCAGAGGAGTCCTCACCTCAGGCACGTTGGGGTGGAAATATTACCCAGAATTCCTTGCATTGGCCTGGAGGAGCAAGGTTGCCCCACCTCTGGTGGAGGTGCAGAAAGGTGCAGTGGAGAGTACGGTTACCTGAAGGGCCAGCCCCTCTCCGGGGCACTGCTGCTAGCGTCTCCCTCAGTGAAGGAGTCCCAGTGTCCCCCCATTCACAGCAGACTAGAGAGGGTTTTGGGCAAGGGCCGCGTGGCTGAAACACATGGAAGGAGCGGGACAGGAAGCAGTTAGAGGTGGAAAGGCAGAAAGTGACAGAGGACAAATAAAGAGACAGGGTGTGATAAAGCTATCACAAGACTCTTGTGTGGTCCAGATTTAGGTCAGTCCCATTTTTCTGACCGAAATTCACACAACGCAATACAGACACAGACCTACAGATCTCCCTGCAGACAATGGGTTTATATATACACACACACATATAAGCACATATAAGCACCTCAGCAATTGGTCATTTATGGCCCAATTTTTAAAAAGTCAAAGTTTTCTTGGATCTTATATGTATATGTTGTTCAGAAGGTATTTGTTGCTACTGATTGTGATGTCGTGGGAGTGCCGATGTCATAAATGTGGTTTGAACAATCCTCTTTGTGAGCACAAATGTTTATGTGTCTGCATGAGTGTGTCTCTGCTTCAGTGTGTCTGCATGAGTGTGTCTCTGCTTCAGTGTGTCTGCATGAGTGTGTCTCTGCTTCAGTGCGTCTACATGAGTGTGTGTCTGCTTCAGTGTGTCTGCATGAGTGTGTCTGCTTCAGTGTGTCTGCATGAGTGTCTCTGCTTCAGTGTGTGCCTGCATGAGTCTGTATCACTGTGCCTGTGTGTGTGTGTATATAACAGAGAAGTGTGTATAGAGGTTCCTTTTGTACCTCTCTTTACATTGTGAGAGGAAGTCTCCCCCAAACCCTGCCCCCCCCATTTGCCCCTCAC
Organism: Aldrovandia affinis; assembly: GCA_029706075.1. NCBI lineage: Eukaryota > Metazoa > Chordata > Actinopteri > Notacanthiformes > Halosauridae > Aldrovandia > Aldrovandia affinis. Next base: position 1,735,872 of record JAINUG010000189.1, read on the forward strand.
TTGTAATGCCTGATTGACCACAGCCCCCCTCAAAGGGGTCAAAGGACAGACTAAACAGTCTGGTGTCATGGCAACCTTACCGCCATCAACTAGAATGGAAAAGAGGGAGGGGGGGTCAGACAAGCTGTCAATCAAACCTTTTCAATGCCACTTCATGTTTAGAAAAGGACGCGCAGCACAGTGAAGGTTTATGCGCACCTGCATTTCCAAAGCAATGTCAGTTTTCTTTGACAGCATCAGTATTACAAACCCATTCATTATCAGCCTTTCATAGATTTTTATTCTTCTGTTTCAAGTCATACGGCTACCATGAATAAATAATTGAACCTATAACCACAAAAACAAGCACTAATGCAACATCTATTCTCCCATTTAATGCAAATCTGAACAGCAAGTAAAGAATAACCATCTTTGTTTTTTGTTCTTTTACTTCACTTGCAATGGTTTACATTTACATGTTCATCAATAAACAACTATCTTTTTACTTGGATTAGCTGCAAAAAAAATCTCAATCAGGCACAAGAGGTTGCTAGACAATCACAAGCTATGAGAGGTACGCACAAAATGTAAAGTCATTTTCATATATTGTTTTTTCAAAAAGGATCATTTATAATTACACAGCCAGGGCTCTATGTCTTGAAAGACCGTAAAGCGAAGTGTCCTCTATCTGTCTGTCTGTCTGTCTGTCTGTCTGTCTGTCTGCCTGCATTGTGCCTAGTTGCAGGAGTCTTGCACTGCTGTCTTATGACAGTGATGCAATTACTCTGATTCCAAGTCAGTGGCAATCAGTGAAGACATTGAAACGAAATTGCATCAGCCCAACATTCACCATGGACGTATTGTTAGGTGCTCTCAGAAGTTATTTTTGTTCACTTGGATAATTCACTTGCCATTGATTAGAATCTGGCTGCTGTTTGTGACGTGGGTTAACATTTGTTTATGATATGCATGCAATGCCCTTGTCATTGAGTGTGCACACAGAGTTGGAGTGAATGACAAGATTTTGTGTGTGTGTGCATTTGTGTTTATTTGCATTTGTTCAATGCAGCAGAGAGGGTGGGGGAAAGTTGAGCAGATCAATGGGAAGAAAATGCATTTAGATCAATACTGAGCCAAAAGAGAGTGAGATGAGATGGAGAGAAAGTGAGTGAGAGAGAGAGAGGGCAAGAGATAGAGAGGGATGAGAGACGCAGGGCATGGTTGGTGAGGGTTAGTGTTAATACTGTACATTAGCTGACTGGGTCATAGCGAAAAGTGAACCCGATAAACCTTGAAAAAGCTGGAGAGAAAGAGAGAGAGAGAGTGAGGAATAAAAGAAGACGGTAGAGGAAATGTGTGCCTTTGTGGTGGCTGCATTGAGAAACTGAATGGACACAACAGTATCGTACCACTGGACAAACCTGGAGCAGCTGGAGTGGTGCGGGAGGGGGTAGGAGGAAGGAGAGAGACTAATTAAACATTCCTGCATTGTTATTGACTTTCTGTTACAGGAGTGACTCAGACCCAGAATTGTGTGTGTGTGTGTGTGTGTGTGTGGCTACAGGCTACAGAGTTATCAACAAGGGTTCAAGTTAGTCTTCACTGACAACGTGGGGGATTTTAATGCCCCCAATTATTTTCTGACTCCTTTGTGGGATTTCAGTGTGCCAATGTCATGACTTTAAAAAGAAAAAACAATGGCTAAGCATATAGTAATAGACACCAATATGATGAACCAGAACCTGCAATTTAGATTACATTTAAATTAGATTTACTTGAGTGATTTCCTGGGCATATATTTTGCAGACACAGTTAATACTCAGACGTACCAATATGACAAAGCAACTAAAATATATATATTTTCCAATGTCACAGATACAGAGAGAGAGAGAGAGAGAGAGAGAGAGAGAGAGATAGAGAAAATGAGGGTGTGAGGGAAATGAGGGAATGAGGGTAGGTGGTACTGTAGGGGGAGGGGAAAGGGAAGTGTTGTATTTCCCTAGCCTTGACCTCTGACCTTCTGGCCCAACTATTCATATTGTCTGGAAAGGCAGACAGCCTGCAGCTGAGTGCTGGTCACCTTTGACCCTTAAACACACTACCAACCCCCCCACACCCAGAAAAATCACCCTACCCACACTGCCCCTCCCCCTCTAAATTGACTCCACTGCTCCTTTCAGCTTTCAATCTTTGGGTTGGCTACTCTTCATCTCCAGGTCCTCTCTGAGAATAGTGTCCAATCATTACAGACAATCTTACAGAGATCTGAGGTCAATGAAGACCTAAAGTAATAAATAAATTAAAAATACAAGAACAAATCAAATAAATAAATTGTTTGATGCTTCAACCTCGATTTTAAACTCATGATTTTCATGGCAACATACTTATTTCCTAATCATGGTCATTGTCAGAATAACTGACGAATGTTAATGAATAAGAAATAAATAACCTTTTCATGTCTTTTGAGGATGATTTTTGAGTAACTGTAAACCCAAATTATTAATATTTAGAAGTTTGGAGAGCACTTACTGTGAAATATGTTCCTTTATTATTACATTATGTCTTAGAATGTTTTTCTCTCTCTCCACCAACCTCTGCTAACCAACAGCACCATCAAGGTCTATGTCTTAGACTACAAAGGCACCGTTTCAAATCACTTAACTGTCAAAATATTTTGTCATATTATAAATGCAAAGACTGTGCACATGCACGAAGGACAGGCTTTTCTTTCACATAACAACAAAGTGCCTGTTTAGTATCACTTCTACAACATGGAATAAAAGTACCCGGAGCTCAACTGTGGTGAGCTTACAGCCATTCATCTTTACCTGGAACTTGAACAATAAGCCTTTGTGTAGAGACATCACTGTTCATTTCCACCGCCCCCCCCGCCACCCCCTATTCATGAGCCCTCTGGAGTAAGGGGGCCACACAGTCACTTTCATCTCACCAATATAATCCCCTGGTGGTTCGAATGTTAACCACCTTGTCCCATCCAAGCCAAACTGATCTCCAACCAGGTATACCATGCTCGCTCAAATGGCAAATTGTGCCACGCATTGTCCAATCACCACCGTGATTGGACAATGCCACGGGAGAGTTGGTTTTGCTCAAATGACACAGGCTGGAGTTTCTTTACCTCCGTGCACCTTCTGGTACGCTCAGCGTCGGGGGGAGGGTATGCTGCCGTGAGTCCGCCCGCTCTCTCGAACTCGGGGCTCAGTGGTGTGATGGCGTGACGGTGCCTGGAAGCTGCGAGACGCTGCAGAGGGCCATGGCGGCTACTCGCTGAGACATGTCTGAACTCGGGCGATGCGTGAACATGCTCATCCCTGTCTCAGACTCTCCTCTCGCTCTCTCTCCCCATTTCTGTCTCCCTTTCTCACTTTCTGTCTCACACCCTCTCTCTTTGCTTCTCTTTCTCCCTCCCCTCTCTCTCTCTCTCTGTCTCTAAGCCACCGTCTCTCCCTCCTCTCTCTCTCTCTCTAAGACACCCTCTCTTCCTGCCACTTTTCCCGGCTTTAATGCAGTGTGGCATTTGTTCCCATGGCCCAGTGTGCTATTGCCAGTGCCCCAGAGCTAGAGCAATTTCTGACATCACCCATTACCCACGTCTCCCCTCCCTTCCCCTCCTCTCCCCTTGCTGTCTGGCACCACAGGGTTGGCACACACCGTGTCAGCCCCCATAGCTGGCAGCTGCCGACTCCACTACAGACTCATCAGCACAGTCAATATGGCTGCTGGGCCAGAAATTCACCAACCCCTTTTGGGTGTGTTAGTCAATTTGTGCATGCCTGTGTGTCTGTATCTTAGTGTGTGTGTGTGTGTGTGTGTGTGTGTGTGTGTGTGTGTGTGTGTGTGTGTGTGTGTGTGTGTGTTTATGTGTGCGTGTGTGTGTTTTTGAGTTTGAACTGAAAAGCATCTAGTTTTTTTAAAAAACAGTTTGTGACAGGGGAAGGGGGACTGGGACGACCGGTGTGTCTGTCAGACTGCACCTTTGTGTCAGTTGCTCGGAGCGTCAGTGTGTCCATCAGAGTGTCAGCCTGGGTTATGCACCAGCATGGCTGACTGCGGCTGGAGACACAAATAACCTCCCAATTCACGGAGACAGAGCATGCCTGCTGGAACCCACGCCATAAATTATACATGACCAGCAGCACCAAAAGCAGTAACAAGTCATGTACCGTGTTGCATTAATAACACAAACACACACACACACACACACACACACACACACACACACACACACACACACACACACACACACACACACACAGTGTCTCACTGTCTCTCCCTCTCACCCAACCCCCAGTACCTCAGGCAATAAGATGCATGTGCAAAAAAGGGGGGGTGTAGATCAGAGGTAGAGAGGAAGAGCAGACGGGAAGAGAAAGAGAGACGGAGAGGGAAAGAAAACAGAGCTAGGGGAGAGAGAAAGAGAGATAGATAGATAGAGAGAGAGCAAAAGGGGAAGAGAGAGAAAGAGAGACAGACAGAGACTGACAGAGAGAAGAGAAAAAGATAGAGAGATACAAACAGAGAGAGCGAAAGAGAAAAAGAGAGAGAGGGAGGGGAAGAGAGTGCAAGAGAGTGTGCTAAAATAAGAGGCAGGCTCTTGCCAGTGCTGTGACCTACTAACGCAAGGCTGAGGAGTTCTCACTGTCGACCCCAACACATTCCTACGGCCTGCAGGCATTAACCCACACTGAGCTGGACTGGCTTAAGCATATACAATATCCATTTTACACTCGATAACAGACCAAGCAAGACCGAGCTACACTATGATGCAACACTGAAGGGGCTCGCTATGATTGCTATGAACCGGAAAACGCCAGACAACGGTGAACTAAATTACAGCGGACTGGTTTGTGTAGAAAATCACTGGACTGAATTACACCAGCGCGCTGTTTAGTATGGCGGTTATGCACCGGATTGTTCATATAATATTCTGTGACACACTGCAGCAAACTTCACTGTATCACTGTATCACAATGGCTGATAAGATTCAACTGAGGCTCGGTGCACATGACATCAAAGCAGGACAAGCCAGACACACGATATGAAAGCCTGACACAAAGCATATTCCCCAATGAAGCCTGTGCTACTAACTCCTTTTCATTGTGGGCAGCAACGATCCAGATCATTCTCAAATAAGCCTCAAATAAAGGTTTCCGAGGCTACAAGAGGATTTCAAGGACCACCCGCCTCGAGAAGTACCAAAGCTTAAACGGCAAAACTCAAAATCCCACGTTGTGACAATTCATCATGGGAGAGCGCGGAAATAACATCACAACGTGTGATAAAAACCCCAAATCTGTCTTATACTCAAATGGATCATATGTGGGCTTAATCGGATTACCAAAGAAATCCAAAAGTTAGATTTCATCAAAGCAACAAAGTGGTACTCTTTGTCTTCCTCTAAGATGATGGTTCACTACACAATGTCCATGGACCATATTTGTGTTTCAGTCATTTTATATAGCATCGTCATATTCAGGCCTGTCATAGGAGCATCAGCCACCTAAACACTGCACAAAGCAGACCAGTGCTGCATGTCTGACCATGCCTTTAACTGTAAAAAATAGAAACAAACCTGAAATGCCACTAAAACACAGTGGACAGAATTAAAGTTGAAATAACTCAATCTCAATATTTTCCCCCATTATATATATATTTTTCTTTGCATTATGCCAGCAGGATTTGTTTTGTCACCCCCAACCCAAAAACTCATCTCCTTGAATCATTCCTGAAACAGTCTGAGCTTTGCTCCCGCTTGCCTATAACTCAGTAACTTTGCCTTTCACAGCACCCGAGATATTGAACCATGTTTTTCCCCTCTCCCTCTTCTCTGTCTCTCTCTCTCTCTCTCTCCCTCACTATTACGGCTAGGGTTACATCTGGATCACTTTCATCTGATTGTTTTCGGCATCAAAGCTCTCATTGTCCTATTTCCAATTTCATTTTGGGCTGACGCCCTCTTCCAAAGCAGCATGTTTGCCTAATAAAGCAGGCCCTATCATAATTCTGGTATCTGTTTACGCTGTTGTCACAAACGTTGAGCGTGGCATCTCTCCCCCCGCAGTGGGCTGTGAACCACGCCTGCTCTTTTCCTTTTTTTTCTTTTTGCATCTCTGTCTAAACGCTGCATCGCCGTGCGACCAACGCCAAGGCCTGTCTGCCGGCGGTGGTGTGGAGGAACCCCCTGAGCCCTGAGTCCACCGTCAGATCCCCGAGGCTGATGCGTTCAATCATTTCCCCACCCCGGTTTTACTGAAATTAAATTGGCAAAGGAAAAAAGCAGGGCATGCTAAAAAACAATGCCTTTTTCATTGCAATTGCATCAATGATGGGGGTGCAACGACACATCGGGCTGTGAGTAGGCACTTAATCACTTTCCAATTTTGCAATTCATATAATCTAAAATAGGTCAAAATCAACAACCAGGTCTTTTAAGAATAGATAAATACATAAACAAACCGGTACAGGATAAACATACATTTCACAGGATGCTGTGACATAGTGTGCCGCGACATCATTTATGATCAGGGGGAAAAAGGCCCTCACCACACTGGCCACTGCAGTCTCTCGCTGAACTAAAGACAACGGCCAAGCACAGGCAGACCAACACCAACACAATCTACAACATTGATTCCGATTCCGGGGAGGGGGAATTGCCTGGCATGGGCCATGACTTTATGAGTACCCAAGCAATGATCACATGTTTCCTCCCACATCAGGCTCGGTAGCCCGTGGCATGTAGCCCCCCTTGAGCCACTGCATAATTCATAGGCCTGCTGAGTAACGTTTCATAAAGTGAAGCACATTAGTGGTATTGACTCTGTAGCTATTGAAAGGGTCGGGCAGAGCTAGAGGCTCCCTTTGATGTCTCAGAGACGAAAGTGATGCAGGAGAGACTAGATCGTACCTCGTTTTAATCCTGCATGCTGTGCCACTGTGTAGTGCCTCCTTGCATCCCACACCCCCCCGCCCAGATCGGAAGGTGCCACGCGGGTCATAGTCGACACGATGCCTGACGGCCCTACAAAACCAAAACCTTGGGCAAACGGCGGGCCTCCCATGATGGCTCACAACCAGGCTCTCCACAGCTCTGTGTCCATCATGCGCTTCAAAAAACAACAACTGTGCAACGATGCTCTACAGCAAAAAACATGATGCTAACGCACGAACAGCAACAAGGGTCCTACACATGCCTACACCGCTACAATGTTTTGAAAGATTACTTGACTTGAACGGGCCCCTTAACAAACACACATTGGCGTTGGTGCTGTGAGATGTTTAGAAGAAAAAAAAGCAACTGCATTAATATATAAGCAGAGAATTAAAAGGAGCCTTAAGTGGTTTCATGCAGCTGGAGGCAGGACTTACCCCTGACCACACACGCCCGACCTGCACACCACAGTATTGTACCGGCTGACAATGTGGGAAGGCCCAGACAGACAACAGCGGGGGTTTAACAATAACTTGATTGATTCCAGTCTGTGTGACAATCCTTTCAGAGTGAACCGCTCTGTGCCTTTTCCGCTGGCCTCGCACCGGCCCCTTTTGGAGAGAATCAGCAGTCGGCACATCACATTGTCTGCATATCAGTGGAGATGGCGGCATGCGGTGAGGACTCCGGAGCTCGGTCAATCTCCCAGCTCCCCTCTGGAATGGGCTCCGGAGCGTGGCAGCTGATTCAAGACCGCCGTGAGGAGCGTGAGCCCCCCATGCGGCCGTTGGGGCGAGCGACCGCAACGGGGTCCGCCAGCATTACATGCTCGCTATGTGGACGGAACGGCAGGGGTGTCTTTGTGTGCCGGCATGCGATTAGGGGTCCTGGCGACACGAGCACGCACGCTGCACCCCGGAAAACGGGACACGCCAGGGAAACGCTGCGGACAGAACAATGTCGCACGGACATAACTACGCAGAGGGAGGCGGATATCCATGAGAGGGGAACCGAGAAAGCCACAGAACATGCATAAATCAAACAATGGAAGGCAAAGATGATGGCACAGAGAGATGGCACGAGCCGACCGCAGCAAGACGGAACAGCCTGATAGATGATTAAACGGCAGACACGCAATCAGATGGATTATCAATTATCATCGTAGTTACATGCAGGCTGAGGAATAGACAGATTTAGGAGAACACAGAGGGATGAACGGAAAGGGGGAGCAAGGGAAAGATGGGAGGAGCGTGTTAAGAAGAGAGGGAAGGGGACACCCCAAGAATGGGACTACATTTTGTTTGCGATGTTTCTTTTATAGGAGCAATGGATTTTCTCTCTCTTTTTCTTTTCAGAAGCATAGAGATGCCATCGCAAATGTTTTGGAAAATGAAAAAAAAAAACATTTCATGAATGGATCCCTATCCATCACTACACGCAAGCACACACACATACACACACACACACACACAAGGATTAAAAGAACAAAATGAAGAAAAGTCGACCTCCACATCCCCCCACACCCCCTCTCTCTCCCTGCTTCCCACTTTTGGGCCCCAAAATTGGATCTCAGGTTCGGAGCGCAGAAACACACATCTAAAATCCCACGCAAGAGAGTTTGACACTAAAATATCATAAGACAACAAATGCAGTGAGGAAACACCAATGCTTCACATTTCAACTGATAAAAAAGAAAGGAGGACAGAGGGAACACATGAGGATGGGAGGCAGCCTGAGAGTAATGATTTGCAGTGCACAAACGGACAAGGCAAGGCAAGAAATCACATATTTTTTTAAACAAAAAGAAAGTGTTGCACAAGCAGAGGTAAGAGGGAAAAAAACAAGAATAAATGGCAAGAGAAAGCATGAAATAGAAAGAGTGATCAGAGCAAAACGTACACCATGAATGGAGACACACACACGCGCGCATACACACACACACACACACACACACACACACACACACACAGGGGAGAAACAGATCGGGAAGGAATGATTTTAAAACAAGAAAAACAAAGAGGCAAAAATGAAGGGAGGGGAAAATACCAGCATAGGTCGGATGAGTCTATTCATTTTTTCCTTTTTTCTTTTCCCGCGATTTCGTCATCCCTCGTTCCTTCTCTCTCCCTGTCTTTCCCTCTTCGCTTTTCTCCCTCTTGTCTTGCTGCCCAGTGCCAGTCCTCTCTCAAATCGTGTGCTCCGTTTTCTCCCTCCCGTTTTTCTCTCCTCATCTCCCCCCTTTCCACAGACACCTCTCTCTGTCTCTCTCTCTCTCTCTCTCTCTCTCTCTCTCTCTCTCTCTCTCTCTCTCTCTCTCTCTCTCTCTCTCTCTCTCTCTTCCCCTTCCTTCCCCTCTTTAAAGGATCGGTATTCGAAGAAAAGGGGAGGGGTAACAAGAAAAAGAAAAGATTTTTTAAATATTTTTTTTTTTTTAAAACAACAACAAAAAGAAGGGAAAAAATGGCATGAGCAAGGCGACGGGGCAGTCAGTGAGCCGAAGGCAGAGCTGGGCCTGGGAGTCTGAGCTAACTGGGATCAGAAGCGGCAGACGACCCGTTTCTCTGCACGCAAGGGAAAAAACACAAACACACAGGCGGAGGAGGAGGAGGAGGAGGAGGAGAAAAAATAAGAAGTCTGAGCTCGTTTCTGTGGCAGCGAAAGCAGAGATTGAGAGAGTGAGAAAGAGGGAGTCAGTCCGTGTGCGTGAGTGTGCGTGCAGGGTAGGAAGGGAGGAGAGAGAGAGAGAGAGCAAGCGAGAGGGGGAGACAGAGAGAGAGAAAGAAAGAGGGAGAGAGAGCAAGGGGGTGGTTCACGAAGGAACATCTAAGAGGGAGGAAAAGAGGAGGAGTGTATGTGTGGAGAGAGGGAAGGGAAAGGAAAGGGAGGGGAGGAGGGGGTGAAATATTTTTTCCTCCTCTCCATTGTCTGATTTTTAAAACATTTTCCGCATTTTGAATTAATTTCGGTATTCTCTCAGGGCAAAGTAGCTGGTTTCCTTTCTTTTCAAGTTTACACAAAAAATCCCTCCGCTTTCATTTTTTTCTATCCCCCCCTCACTCAGCTTTCTACACATGCACTTGAACTTAAAATGCTGTCTTCTGGCTCCCCCTCCCTCCGTCACCCCCCACTCCCAAACACACAGGCATGAAACAAGGCTTGCAGGCTGATAGTGAGAGAGGGAGAGGGGGACAAAAAAGGGGAGCGCAATACAGGGAGGGGGAGGGGGAACCAGTTTGGAAAGGTTGGTTCAAGGTTGAGACAGGGTTAGATTTGGTCACCGCTTCCCCGGTATTAATAAAAAATGGTGGCCCTGTTACCCTACCTTCTACAACTAAGCTCAGCTTTTCACGTTCTGGTCTCAACATAATTCATTCCTCCTTAAACAAGAAAAACTAACTTTTTTTGTGCTGCAAATTTTTTGGTTTGTTCTCTCTCAAAATGTGTTATGTTATTGAGCATTACCTATGCAAATACTCCATGTGATTAATCCACATACTGAAAGGTACACCCGAGGAGCTAATTTCAATGTATATTTGAGTTCAAAAGGGAAAATATGCTCATTTGTTTCAAGACAGCCTACCACAAGACCGAGGAGCATCAACTTACATCACCCACCAGACTTGCTTTTCTCTGTATCCAAATTCACACAATTAGCTAATTTTAGGAACTAAATTAATTCCCTGCTCTGATTTTGTGCGCTGGTAGACTGAGAATGATAATTTAACTATGCCCGTGCATAGTTCTTTATTGTATTAAGTCCCTCTGCAAAATAATAATTAAATACATGAAAAAAGTCTTCAATTATTCAAACATTACTGTGGTATATATAATCAGTTGCCAAAATAACATTATTTGAATGACATAAAAGCAAGCTCTTATAAAAGAGTATTATATTTTAAAGTATGATATAAATTTACATGACTATACCCTACTGGTCAAACGTTTTAGAACACCCCCATTTTCCAGTTTTTACTTAAATGTAAGCAGTTCAAGTCCAGTGAATAACCTGAAATGGTACAAAGGTAAGTGGTAAACTGCCAGAGGTTAAAAGAAAAAAGTTTAGGTTACCAAAAACTGAAAAATAATGTAAATATTTTGGCAGTGAGTAGTTTCCTACACCATCAAAAGGCACTTGGAAACTGGAGGAAACTCTGACAGGAAGAGGTTTGGCAGACCCAAAGCCACAACAAAATCAAAAGACAAGTTTCTGAGAGTCAACTCACAGGACAACAGCTTCAAGCACAGCTTAACACTGGTCAAAGTAAGGAAGTCTCAGTTTCAACTGTGAAGAGAAAACTTCAAGCTGCAGGCTTGTGGCAGCAAGAAAGCCATTGCTAAGATGGCAAAATAAGAAAAAGAGGCTTGCCTGGGCCATGAAGCACCACCAGTGGACTACTGAAGACTGGAAGAAGGTCTTATGGACCGATGAATTAAAATGTGAAATCTTGACATTTTGAAAGGTTTTTGTAGGCCGTTGAGTAGGCGAAAGGATGGTTCCTCAGTGTGTGACACCAACTGTCAAACATCAAATCAAATCAAATCAAGTTTATTTGTATAGCGCTTTTCACAATAGAATTGTCACAAAACGCTTAACAGAGGGGGAACCCAGGCCTAGACCCCCCCAAAAGCAAGCCTAATGGCAACAGTGGCAAGGAAAAACTCCCTTGGTAGGGAGAAACCTTGGGAGGAACCAGACTAAAAAGGGGGGGAGCCCATCCTCTTCTGGCCGGCACAGGGTATGTCCAAAAAAAGACCATGTCATGGTCAGTCCAAGGTGGCTCAGGGCTGAAGGACTTTGCCCCTCCTGAGTTAGGTAGTCAGCGGGGGGAGGAAGCGTGATGGTCTGGGGCTCTTTTGCTGGATCCAGAGTCAGGGTGACTGTTAACCCACATTAACCCATTACTTGTTCCCTGAAAAGGGCCTTTTTTTATAACTCTGAAATGTACATTATTTTTCAGTTTTTGGCAACCTAAACTTTTTTTAACCTCTGGCAGTTTACCGCTTACCTTTGTACCATTTCAGGTTATTCACTGGACTTGAACTGATTAAATTTCAGTGAAAACTGAAAAATGGGGGTGTTCTAAAACTTTTGACTGGTAGTGTATGTAATATCATTCATATGACACCACATACAGCAATTACAAGCAGTAAAAATGGATATAAATACAACACACTAAATTTCAACACTAAAATGTATTATCAATGTGGTTTTGTTTAAGCCTTTGTTGAGAGATTACTTTCACATGCAATACTTACTGTAAAACTGTTTTTTAAAGTGTCAAGAGGTTGTGTTTACTGACAGCTGGGCATATTCTTGAAATCTGCATAAACGTGAAAAAGAGGCAGAAATTAAACAAGGTTTAAGGATTTACGCATTAACAGTCAAAAATTAATTTTTGAAACTGACACCAATAATAAACTAATATGAAATGTGTCTATATCTATTATTCTGTCTATGGAACCTTACTTGATGCAGTCCATTAACTAATTGCACAATCATTATACAATATAGGCATGCAATATTTCACATGAACTAATTAATAAGCCTTCTAGGCTGCATTAATAGGTGGATGCCTTTGGGCGCACAATTAAGTATGTGCATCTAAGACTGTGGAGCTTCTACCTCACAGTGTTAAGTCACTTTTATGGGCACCTATGTTTCTGTAAACATCTCCATGTCTGTATTACTTTAATATATAATACAGTGGCACCTCGGCCCACAAACTTAATTCGTTCGTTGACTCGAAATGTTCGCGAACCGAAATAATTTTTCCCATTGAAATTAATGTACATCCAATTAATCCGTTTTCCAGCCCCAGAAACACTTTTTAAAAACTTTTTTATGGGTTTATGTGTGGCAAAAATATAGAAAGGAATTAAAGATAACCTTAATTATAGAAAAATACATTAATGCTAAAATAAAACATAATAATTGTACACTTTACCTTTGTGGTTGATAGTTTCTGGCTATTTAGCCATGTCGTACTGCTTGGCGAGATTGGAAACACGAACACCACTCTCACGTTTAGCTATTATTTCCTTCTTCGTTTCTACTGTAATACACTTAGGCTTCTTAACACCACTATCAGTAGCACTTTTCACTTTCTTGGGAGCCATAATGAGGGCAAATTTAATGGAAATAGCACAAAAAGAACGTGTATCAAAGGAGAACACAACAACGAACAATGTAAACAACGCTGAGTACTAAGCACAACTGACGCTATCCACGACGCGCTACGGCGAGAAGCCCGCGAGTTTGTGTGTTTGTGCGTTCGTGCACCGAGGGCTTGTTTGCGGGCCGAGTGAAAATTTGTTCGGGAAGTGTGTTCGTGGGCCGATTTGTTCGTGAGTAGGGGCGTTCGCGGGCCGAGGTTCTACTGTATGTGTTTTTTAACTAAATGTGTGCAGCTGTGCTTGACCACTTACAGATGTCCATGCTGCCAAGTTCTCGAGATTTGAAATGAAGAAAACACTCTACCACAAAAACAACCCTTCCTAAAAACTGACACTGAAATTGCCTGTAACAAGAAAGGCGCAGTAAGCTTCAATGCATTCGTTCATTTGCGCAGAAAGCCCACGTGCAGAAAAGTGTAGTACAGATGCAGAATGTGCTGTTTTCCACAAAGGCACAACTTGGTAGGAAAGGGCAGAATTTAAGACGATCTTACCTCACTTTTACTCTTATGCTTCCAACACACTGAATCGAGGAACGGTGATGACAGGAGTCAATGGGAAATCCACACAAAAGCAGCAGGACGGGCTGGTATCTGCGTGTGTTCAGACTGCCTACATTAGCAAGAGCCTCACATTGCTGCTAGCCCCCAGACTTGGGGTTGTGTCAGGTCAGACAAAAAGAGTGGGGGGCATTGGGGGGGGTGCAATTTGCAGCACGTTTGGAGCAAGAGCAGCAAACTCGGTGTTACAGAAGAGACTGTTTTGTAGCACCCACACACTTGCATGAAAACAGAAAAGTGCACTGATATTTTGGTGCAATTATTCAGTCTAAACATACGGGCAGTTGGTTTTTCCACATGCTATTTTGAGACTTGTGCTGCTCACTTCGCTGAGCTATAATATTAATTCACCAGCCCACGTCAATAAGCTAAGAGCTTTTGTGTAAGGTTTGATGCTTTGAACGCAACCCCTCAGATTGCCGTCCCCTGTAAATGTAGCTACTCAAATCCATGTAATGTAACACCGACAGGAATCGAGAATTTACATCGCAGAGGAATGGAGCAACCAAAACTGATTTAGAATTGTGCAAATCTTGAATCTTGTCATGCAGGTTATATCTTCAAATTTGACAACAAAAACACAATATAGGGGCACTATTTATCACAGAACCTCCATCCAAAATTCCCTTCACGCAAACAATAATCAATTTCAGAATTTGCAGCTGCATTCATTGAGTTGTATGGGAATGTTTGATGTTTGGATAGAAAATTCCTTCAGTTGTGAGGCATGGTCTCAAAATAAGGAATAATAAATGCACTGACAAAACAAGACATGGCATGTGCCTCTGCAGAAATCACAGGCTATGCAGTATCGCTAAAAATCAGGAAAAGAACGTCAATGAAACCATGCAGCAGGGCCACGGGATCTATTCAAGAAACGCAGATGTAAAAGACCCAGAGTGAGGCACAAAGTCATTTCAAACCAACAAGAAACCAGCAATGCTTTACCCAATGGAAACCTCTCTCATTATATTTGTGAGCAAGGAACAATACGAAAAATTAAGAAGCACTCACATGCCCCTGTTCCATGTTTTCACGTGGCAATAGAAATGCAGCACACAAATGGCCTGTAAATACAAACTGCCATTGACTGACTGTGGGTGTGTGTGTGGAGGTGGATGGTGGATAAGTGGTGGTGTGGGGGGGATGAAATGGGTGAGGGTGATGTGGAGAACGGAGAAGGGATAAGAAAGGTGAGGAGAGAGTCGTGCTGAATTCTCTTTCACCTTTGTTAAAGCGTCAATCCGCCCTACATACATAACAACATTACTACCAGGGTGAACAATCCCATTACAAATACTTCACTCCTAATGCAGACAAACTATTCTCCAGCCCAAGGACAATCATTACCTGAGAGAGAGGGAGAGAGAGGGAGGGAGGGAGAGGGAGAGGGAGGGGAAAATGCGCCTGTGAGGAGAAGGGATGCTCAGCGGCTCCTGATCTTGAAAAGCCAGGGGTATTGATCGCATTAGGCTCGCTGCGAAACTGAGAAATCGATACGCTTTAAAGGCGAAACGGGCTGCGTGTGGCGCGTGTGCGTGTGGGCTTCATTGATACAAGACCGACTCAAAAACAACGGCGTCTGGGAGAAGGCTGAAAAATGATGAAAATCTGAGGTTACGACTACAAACTCTCCGCCAAGGAGCGTTCCAAGAAAACCCCCTCCAGCCAACAACCGCACTTTGGTTTCTATACAAAAATCCATGGGAGAAGAAGAGGTTTTCACAATTAAACTACACTCTGCCACGTGGAATATATTTACACAGACTGATAAGTGCCATATGGATCTAAATACAAGTAAAGAGTGAACGCATACAAATCACAGCAGCGTCCCTTCCTCTTCTTCCACGCAGGACAAACAATTATTGTTCTCAAGCAACTTAATTGAGGCCTCAAGCAGAGTCAAATCACCTGTAATTTGTGGTCTAATGTAGCTAGCTGCTTAATTGAAGACATCCATAAAACCGCATTCACTTATGTCCAAGAGGACAAGGATTTCCTACCCTTACAGACACGTTTTTGGTCCTGTTCTTCAGAAACATATATTTATCAAGGCATATACGTACATATACATACATTACATTGTATGTATGTTTTGGTTTGGCAATGCCAACTTTATCTCAGTTGTGCCATTGAAACCTGAATTTAAATGGACTAGAGAGAGAGAGAGAGAGAGAGAGAGAGAGAGAGAGAGAGAGAGAGAGAGAGAGAGAGAGAGAGAGAGAGAGAGAGAGAGAGAGAGAGAGAGAGAGAGAGAGAGAGAGAGTCAGTCAGTTTCCAAGCTCAGCTCACATGCTGTCTGTGGACTAGGGTGACCCCTGAGAGGCTCTATGCTCCTCTCCCAGACAGACACACACACACACACACACACACACACACACACACACACACACACACACACACACACACACAAACACATATACACACACAAAGTGGGCTAATTTCCTCTTGAGTTGGCATCTGGGACAGAATGTGATTTGACTGGAAAGAGGGGATATGAGAAAGAGACAACACTGTTCTAATGTACTCCTCTCAGGCCAGCCTGAGCAAAACTGATGTCACCTTGTCATGGCAATATGGCTATTTCGGAATTTGAATGTGAAAACAGAGTGGGGGTTGGCGGGAGCTGGGAACATTGGCATTAGGTGAGATGGGAAAGAGCGACAGAAACTGGACAGATGAAAAACCAATGAGGAAAAGGGATACCAGATTACACAGGAAACAAATACAAGTCTGCCCTCTGCTGGTGTGTATGAACAATGCATACAGTACCTCCTAAAACATTACTTTTATTGGAGGGAACATGATCAGAAGCTACGGTTTAAGAATGCTGAGAGCGCATGAATGCTCTGTTCTCTCGGCTTCCTGTGCAAAGTTTTTATTAGATAAGTGAAAATGAATTCTACCTTTGGCTTAACTGTTTTGGTTGTTGTATAACTGCCTCAGGAAATCCTCTGTGTCACTATCTATTAAATTATGAAAGCGTTATTTTTCCCTATTAAAATGACTTGCTTGTAGCCTATGACATGGCTGTGTCATTCAAAATCAAAGAAAAAAATCCCTATTCGATGCAGTTAACATTATGGTTGGACAGGCTGAGACTGGTGCACAGGGTCAGCAGGAATCTGTCTTCTTGCTGTCCACATTTCTGAGCCTCAAACTAAGAGACTACGATCCCCCCCAATTTTTATATTTCTCCCCAATTTGGAATCTCCAATTCTGCCCCTCAGTTAGTGCTCTGCCACCCACAGTGCAGCTGAAGTTCGTACACTCCTACGACGCAGCTGCCAGCAGCAAGCCAGTGACTATGTCACACCCTACATTTCACACAGTACTACAGAAGAGAGCAAGCACCAATCGGAGGAGAGTGCCTGGCATGTGGAACGTTGAATAGACAATCATCAGATGCATTGCACAATAGTGTGTATAGTTTATGCTAATTTTCAACACCTGTCTCTGGATGGGCTTTTATGAAGGCAAAGAAATAAGACATGAACTAGAAATCTAAAAAGACAACTATGGATAGAGAATAAAAATGTACATACACACATTTACACCTGATGGGAGATGGAATGCATGTTAAATTTACTCAAATTAAATGTACTATTGACGTGCTAAAATGATTTTGTCACACGCCATGTGACAATCCCTGGACGGGAACAGAGCAGTCTGGAGACGGAGTGGAGTTCACCGGTCTACGGACCGGATTTTTTTTTTTTTTCTGTCTCTCCCCCCAGACATGGGAGAGAGACAGTGGGAGAGCAGGTTAACATAAAACAAACACAAACACAAAATCTTCACCCTACTTGCCGCGAAGCTTTCGGGCAAAAACAATGAACTAAAATAACAAGCTAAAATAATCAAACCATAAATGAAAGCCCCACCTCCTCCGAGGGGGGAATCCCCTTCCGGGGAAACACAGAACAATCAGCGGCTTTCCACACCGCCTTCATACATTCACATTAAACACACATCAACACTCACCGGGACAGGGTAGAACTCTACTCACTGTCCCGACACACACTCCACACACATCTCCAGTGACTTTTCAAGTGCTTCCCAAACCCATGCACACAGACACTTGAACTTTCCCTGGAGTTCTCCTTTTACCCCAAACATACTGAGACCCTCGCCACTCCTCACAGTGAGAGTTCTCTGGCAACCAGCTCCGAGACACTCTCCACTCTTTCAGTGAGAGTTCTCGGGCCGTTGTCCAGAAACACTCTCCACTGCCCGAGTGCAATTTCTCTTCCAATCACACCGAGGGCGAGAGGCAGACCCTCTTTCAGGGCGCCCTCTCGCTCTCCAATCACACCGAGGGCGAGAGGCGGACCCTCTTTCAGGGCGCCCTCTTGCTCTCTTTCACGATCGCACCGAGGGAGAGAGGCAGACACTCTTAGTGCACCCCCTCTCCCTCTTTCCCACACACACAAGAAGCACTCTACTCAGTCACTTTCAAGAAACGCACACAGAACTCAACATATTGTGACAGCCCAAGGGGCTGCACAAGAAAATGGCTGCCTGGCCTCCAACACATGGCAGCCCAAAACACTACATTTCCCAGCAGGCCACAGTCACACCTGAACGGAGTGAAGGCAATGGAACTAACGACCAGCTGAAAGCCATTTCGAGGCCTACTTAAAGGACTGGCTCACATTACCCATGGAGAGGAGTAGGAAAGTGTTTGTGAATGTGTTGAAGGAGAGAGAAAGAGAAGCCTGTGAAGTCGTTGACCAGCCAGGAGTTAGAAAGCGAGTGTTGGAGTGTGTTGTTTTTGTGTTTGACCAGATTGTGTGAGGACCCCCCTTTGAATAACGACTACGGACTGGATTGTGGACTTGGACCTGGCTTTTGGATTGGATTTGGACATTGACAACGAGATAAGGATTTGTGGACTTTATGTGTTTGTGTTCCCCTGAAGACCCCACCCTTTGTTTTGTGTTTGTCAGTAGTAGTTTAATAATTTTGCAATTTTGTAATTTTGCACTGACTGGTTGGCATTTCAATTTCATTGTACGTGTTACAATGACAAATAAAGGATCTATCTATCTATCTATCTAATAAATTATCATTTTGTTTTTGAATACTGCCTCCTCCTTGTTCTTGAACTTGCCTACGCCCTCTGCAAGGTCCGTGAGTGTCGCCCAACCCCTGGGGACACCACAATATATTCCACACAGACTCCGCCTCCCAGCAGCTTGGATTACAGACATGCGCCACTATGCCCGACGACTCTGTCAACGACGACATCAAACACCAACACTCCACAATATACGTGCCCGCGCACTCCCACACATGAATTACCACACAAAGACTCACAACTCTCCAAGATACACACACATGAATGACATGACAAGACTAACTGATTCCCCACTCGCCCCACCTGCTCTTAAATAGGCTTACTTTCTGCCTGGCTCAGGTGGGACTCGTGAGGCAATCACCCAATCACAATCACTCAACACCAAACAATTCACATTCTCACACAAAAGCAGTCAGTCAATTGAATTCCAATCAATTGCCAATTAAATAATAATTACATCAATTATGGCCTTTGGAGCAACCTTCCGGGCAACAGTTCACTCTCACACCCTGTGAGAGTGCCAAACCTGACCACGGAAAGTCTCCCTGCTCCAAAGGCCTCCGCAACATGTAAAATCAAAGGCAACCATGCCACTCCCATGTTGCCGAGACCAACGCCCTCCACACATTTATATCTTTTTTATGTGCATTACTAATTCAGAGGATCTCAATAATGTCACACACTCAAAATACAATATAGGACTTTGGAAAACAAAGGGAGCACACACTTCCCTTTCATTCTCCAACTTACCCATGACTAGTAATGGTAGTGTGAGGTTTCATGAACCCCATAATGGGTGCTGCTGCAATGAGCTGTCAATCATTTACTTATTTGAACCAAATAAAAGATTTTGCTTTCCACAGTGATTTAAAAACACTGATTTAAAAATAAATAAATAAATACTTGTTGCAATTATTGTTGATATTTTCCTTCAGCACTTGTGCTGTTTATGTTAATTACTTGTGGAATGATGTGCTTGAATATTGTAGCGTCAAGTGGTTGTTTATCTACTCAAGCTGAATGCACTTTCTGTAAGTCGCTTTGGATAAAAGTGTCTTCTAAATTATTGTAATGTAATGTAATGACTGATATAATATGATGCTCTGCCCATTTTTGGTTTCAATAATCATCAGTCTGCCATCACTACACATGACATCCGTGACACTAGATGGGGCAGAGACCTAGCTGACCTGGAGAGGTGGTCCTCAGAGAGCACCATGGTGCTGCACCCCAAGAAGTGCAAGGTGATGCACTTTCACTTCACAAAGGCACCACCAAACCCCCCTAGGTTGGCAATAAACAACATTGAACTTGAGAGTTGCCACCTTAAAGATCCTGGGCATCCTGGGAGTTCATTTCTTACAGCGAGGCGTGTAGTCGCCTTGAGCTCCCACCCCTCTGCTCATGGCGTGATGACCTCACCAGAGCCTGTGCCAATTCACTCCTCAAATCCCCCCTCTTCCGCAAGTGTCTCCCACCCGAGCGATCT
This sequence comes from Aldrovandia affinis, assembly GCA_029706075.1. NCBI lineage: Eukaryota > Metazoa > Chordata > Actinopteri > Notacanthiformes > Halosauridae > Aldrovandia > Aldrovandia affinis. The sequence continues at coordinate 1,756,103 of JAINUG010000189.1, forward strand.
GCCATAAGCCAGACACGGTCCTCAGCAAAACTGGACTTGGTCCGGTGTAGAACTGAGCGCTACTGGCGGAGTGCTATCCCACACATGACCAGACTTTTAAATAAGTGAACACTGTAATGATTGTTGTGTGCTGGTATGTCATCACATCATTGTGTGTTTGTTAGTCTATCTTATGTCAGTCTATTTTATGCTTTTAATGTTGCTGTTTATGTTTTATATTTTTATATTTTTTATATTTTAGATTATACCTATGTAAAATGTACTTTCAATTCAGCTTGGTTGCTGCCACATGTACATTATGGTATCTTATCTCTTTTGAATTTTTTTTATAAACAAATAAACTGTTTACTAGAACGGATCACAGATAAGTCTCACAGAGAACGGACCACATCTAAATCTCACAGAAAATGTTGATTCTAGAAACTGCAGCTAACAAAAGCACCATATTATCAGACTCGGGTGGATCTGTGAACACTCTGCAGCCACCAAAGTGTTAACGGTCAAGAGAGAGCAGAGCAGAAAGGTTTTAAAATGAATTCTCTTCCCTCCATGAAATATTTAAAAGAAAAAGGTTTTGCAATGTGATGTGTTTACTATTTTTACTTCATGTGTAAATGTGTATCAGAATTCCAAGAGCAGCATTTGAGTAAACTAGGCTGTTGCAACGGGATGCAAATCAGGCTGCAGAAGTATGGATGAGGAAAACTATTGCACAGAATTGATACAGGGCTCAGAAAGATACAGATCTCATTATCAATACAGGATTCAATATATATTAAATCTGGGCGACACCCATTTTAGCTAGGAGTGCCCAATTTCTGCTTCAGATCAGCAAGAATGGTTAGAGCCATGTATAAATTTAAAGCAAAATAAATTGATACTTTGAACATTTATTTATTAATTCAATATGAGGTGGTATACTCCTTTTCCAAATTCATTCTTCATGCTTTACAATCCAATGCAGGATTTACCCAAACTCCTTGCAGACGTAACAAATTATATGAGATAATAGATATTTGGCGGCCACATAATTGATATGTGAGAGGTCCACTGATTTTGCAGTCAAAAGGGAAATAAAGGAGACAAAAAAGGAAAAAGGAGTGACCAAATAAAACAGAGGCTCTGAACTTAACTTGAGTGCCTGGGCAGGACTAAGAAGCCTAGTTGGTGATAGGCTATCAGTTCAGTATCCACTGAAATTAACTACATTTCATTACAGAAATCCCCCAAAAAATACATGCCACGTGCCCCACCAAACTAGGTTGAGCAGATTCAAAAAGTCCCAATGCAGCACCAGCAGGATGAAATTGTGGGATTGGATAGGAATATACAAAATGAAGTGAGAGAAAACTGAAGCAATGTTTGATGAGCGAAAGAAAGCCACATCGCGATGGTTGTTGGGCAGTAAAGAAATAACACTGGCAATCTAAGATCAAATATAAATGACTAATAAAAACAAGCAAGCAAAGCAAGAAATGAAAATGAGATAAAATAATAAAAACATATAATTTGTAAAAGGAACTTTTTAAAAATGTGTTTAAATGAGATTTAAAAGAATACCCTAATATAACCAGGAAGGCTGTTCCAGAGCACTGGTGCCCTGGCAGCATAAGCTCTGTCCCCTCTCCTCTTGAGCTTAGTAAGAGGTATGCCAAGGTGGTCTCTATTAGGTGACCTCAGGGAGTGAGTTTGGCATGTATGGCAATACAAGATCAGAAATGTACTCAAGGGATAACCCATGCCTGGCCTTAAAAGTAATTAATACAATTAAAAAATCTATTCTGAAATAAACTGGAAGCCTATAACAGGGTTTATATGAGACATCTTATTAATATTAGTAAGGAGCCTCGTGGCTGAATTCTGTACCAACTTTTCAACCAACCCAAGTTCACACGTCACTCCACTACTCACCACACTCCACTGGCTCCCTATTGCAGCACATATCAATTTTTATATCACTGGTGCTGGCATATCAGGCCGCAAGGGGAACTGCTCCCTCCTACCTCCATACACTCATCACACCCTACACCCCAGCCAGACCCCTCCACTCTGCCTCCTCTGGCAAACGTACTGTTCCATCCCTTTGGGCGCCCGGCAGCCGTTCCTCGCGGTCTTGCCTCTTCTCTGTCCTGACCTGAATGATCTTCCACACTCGGTCAGGACCACAGAATCACTGGCCATCTTCTGCAAGAGACTAAAAACCCAAAAGACTCCACTCCCGCTGATCATATACATTAATTTACTGCCATCACCACTGTTTGCGTGCTTGAAAATGTAAAAAAAAACGTTTCCTACCCTGTGTTACAGGTACGATGTGCAACTGCCAACAATGATGTATATTGTAGTGTTACTACACTGATCTCTTCCACTAACCATGATTAATCTTACCATGTATAAATGCACTTTTTGTGCAAGTCGTTCTGGATAAGAGCATCTGCTAAATGCCAAAAATGTAAAAAATGGAACTGAAGGAGAGACAGAGCATTGTGATTCAAGCAATGTATACAGAGAATTACAATAATATAGTCAGGATGATATAAAAGCAAGGTGGCACGGTGGTGCAGTGGATAGCACTGTCGCCTCACAGCAAGAAGGTCTCGGGTTCGAATCCAGGCCGGGGGCCTTTCTGTGTGGAGTTTGCATGTTCTCCCCGTGTCCGCGTGGGTTTCCTCCGGGTACTCCGGTTTACTCCCACAGTCCAAAGACATGCACGTTAGCCTAATTGGAGAGTCTAAATTGCCCATAGGTATGAGTGTGTGAGTGAATCGTGTGTGTGCCCTGCGATGGATTGGCGACCTGTCCAGGGTTTATTCCTGCCTCTCGCCCCTATGCATGCTGGGATGGGCTCCAGCCCCCCTGCGACCCTGACCAGGAATAATAATAATAATAATAATAGCTTTATTTGTATAGCACCTTTCATACAAACAGCAGCTCAAAGTGCTTTACAGGGAAAGTAAGGCATACAAATATATATACATACAGTGGGGAAAATAAGTATTTCACCCCCTGCTGATTTTGTGAGTTTGCCCCCTTACAAAGAAAGGAACGGTCTATAATTTTCATGGTAGGTTCATCTTAACAGTGAGAGACAGAATATATATAAAAATCCCAGAAAATCACATTATATGAATTTTAAACATTTATTTGTGTTTTATTGAGGAAAATAAGTATTTCACCCCTAGCAAAACATGACTCAGTACTTGGTGGAGAAACCCTTGTTGGCAAGCACAGCGGTCAGACGTTTCTTGTAGTTGGTCACCAAGTTTGCGCAGATCCCAGGAGGGATTTTGGCCCACTCCTCTTTGCAGATCCTCTCCAAATCCTTAGGGTTTGTAGGTTGTCGCTTGGCAACTCGAAGCTTCAGCTCCCTCCACAGATTCTCTATAGGATTAAGGTCCGGAGACTGACTAGGCCACTCCATGACCTTAATGTGCTTCTTCTTGAGCCACTCCTTTGTTGCCTTAGCCGTATGCTTTGGGTCATTGTCATGCTGGAACACCCATCCACGACCCATTTTCAGTGTCCTGGCTGAGGGAAGGAGGTTCTCACCCAAGATTTCCCGGTACATGGCCCCATTCATCCTCCCCTCGATCCGGTGAAGTCGTCCTGTCCCCTTAGCAGAGAAACAGCCCCAAAGCATAATGTTTCCACCGCCATGCTTGACGGTGAGGATGGTGTTCTTGGGGTCCAAGGCAGCTTTTTTCTTCCTCCAAACACGGCGAGTCGAGTTGATGCCAAAGAGCTCGATTTTAGTCTCATCTGACCACAGCACTTTCTCCCAAGCCTCCTCTGAATCATCCAGGTGCTCATTGGCTAACTTCAGACGGGCCTGTACATGTGCCTTCTTGAGCAGGGGGACCTTGCGGGCACTACAGGATTTCAATCCATTACGGTATAGTGTGTTACCAATGGTCATCTTGGTGACTGTGGTCCCAGCTGCCTTGAGATCATCAACAAGCTCCAGCCATGTAGTTCTGGGTTGTTCCCTTACCTTTCTCATGATCAGGTTCACTCCACGAGGTGAGATCTTGCGTGGAGCCCCAGACCGAGGGAGACTGATGGTCAATTGGTGTTTCTTCCATTTTCTAATTATCGCACCAACAGTTGACTCCTTCTCACCAAGCTGCTTGCCAATGGTCTTGTAGCCCATTCCAGTCTTGTGCAGGTCTACAATTTTGTCCCTGATGTCCTTAGACAATTCTTTGGTCTTGCCCATTGTGGAGAGGTTGGAATCTGATTCATTGATTGATTCTGTGGACAGGTGTCTTTTATACAGGTAATGAGTACTTAATTAGGACTACTAATTAAGTAAGAGGACTAATCTGTGTGCCTCCTGGTCACATAACCGGTCTGTGGGAGCCAGAATTCTTGCTGGTTGGTAGGGGGTGAAATACTTATTTTCCTCAATAAAACACAAATAAATGTTTAAAATTCATATAATGTGATTTTCTGGGATTTTTTATATATATTCTGTCTCTCACTGTTAAGATGAACCTACCATGAAAATTATAGACCGTTCCTTTCTTTGTAAGGGGGCAAACTCACAAAATCAGCAGGGGGTGAAATACTTATTTTCCCCACTGTATATATATGGGTCAATGACATGACATGCATATTTTTGTGTCCGAGTTCATTATTTCCATTTAAAAATAAATTAATCAATTCAAGTCATATATGATTTTATTATATAAAACATGTTTAGTTTGAATCAATTTTCAGTACATTCAAATAATATATATTACTTTGTGTTTTGGCATCTCAAACCCCCAAAATGTCAGGTGGCGCAACCGTCCGAGCAAAGGAACAGATTAAGAAAACTGTAAAAAGTGGTATTTTAATAATAATAAATTCAATATAAAATACTGTGGCATGATTTTATGTTTGAAACCTTTCAAATAAACACAATTTTACAAATAACAATAGTTTTAAAGCTATTGAGATAATTGAGGAACTTTTGTCCGGCAATTTGTGCTTTTCAAATGTCAGGGTGGCACAACCGTAAACATGGGACTTTTATTTTAAAGTCAAGAGGCTATTGCATCAGCCAGATGTTGCATCATCCAGAGGACCCTATCTGACATCCATGGCTGACTGAAAAGGTTTGCGGAGCTCTCTCAAATATTGATAAAAATAGCTACGTTCACCTCATAGGTAGGATGGTACACTTTCCATGTCAGGTGGTACAACCAATGTAAAACTAGGAACATTTTATTTTATCATAAAACTACTTATTCTGTTTTAAAATGATTTGTATGCTATTGCTAGCATAGGTCAAAGCTAATGCAGGTGTTCAAGTAGAAGCCTGTTTAATTTGAAATCAGTTGCAAAAGTCAGGTGGCAAACCATAAGGAATGCCACTATATTAAATAAATTATGTTATTTAAAGCTTCAAGATGCTCTAAAATGTTTATTCATTTCAAGTTAAATATGTTATACACGGCACGGTGGTGCAGTGGATAGCATCGCCTCACAGCAAGAATCCAGGCCGGGGGCCTTTCTGTGCGGAGTTTGCATGTTCTCCCGTGTCCGCGTGGGTTTCCTCCGGGTACGGTTTCTTCCCACAGTCCAAAGACATGCACGTTAGGCTAATTGGAGAGTCTAAATTGCCCGTAGGTAAAGTGAACGATGGATTGACCTGTCCAGGGTGTAGAAATGCAGGCTCCAGCCCCCGCGACCCTGACCAGGAATCTTAGATAATGGATGGATGGATGGATATGTTATACACGTTGGATGTTAAAAATACTAAATAACTGACCCTTAGAATGCAGTAATCTTAAATTGTTAATATAATAATCAACCCCCAAAAAACTAATCTGTAAGGCACTATAGACACTCTAATAGATACTTGACCAAGATTTCACTTCAAATAAATAAATAATAAATAATCGGAAAATATAAATCATTTTACAAATATTTGGTTGCGCCACCTGACATTTTTTGGTCAGTCAAGTTAAAAATACAGTCAAAAAATGAATTTAAACACATTGAAATGTTATTTAACAAATGAGGCTTGTTTAAGCACATTGTCACAGATTCAAAAATATGCATTTTATCTATTTTGAACAAGTTTTTTTAAAATAACTTTTTAGAGGCCTTATTTGTCATTGACCCATATACATACATATAAATGCATATATATATATACATGTACATACACACATATAAATACATACATATACATATACACATATAAATACACACATACATACATAGGCATAAGACAAAAGTAAAAAAGAATAATAAAAATCAAGAAAATACACACAACAATCATACTCAATTCTAAGGTTTAAAACATAGAGACAATAAAAGTATAGTCGACCTAATAAATTAATTAAAAGCCAAATTAAAAAGAAAAGTTTTTAGCTGCTTTTTAAAATTGTCAACTGAGTCTGCTGTTTTAATGTTTTGTGGGAGAGTATTCCAGAGTTTTGGTGCAACATAACAGAAGGCACTTGCACCACTTTTTCGTTTGGCCACAGGTACAGTGAGTAAGTCCGCTGTGGATGATCTAAGTGCTCGAGTTGGTACATATGGTAATAATATAATAATAATAAGCGGCTTAGACAATGAGATGAGAGATGAGATGAGATATAAAAGCATGTATGACTTTCTCAGAATCACTGACAGATAGGAAATGCTTGATTTTAGAGGCTGTTTTAACATTAGAGATAAGGGAGCCCAAGTTTGATTGAATTTGCTCAATGTTTTTGGGCCTAGTAGTAAAACTTCAGTCTTGTCTGTGTTCATTTGTAATAAGGCAGTTTCAAGTTTTGAAAGTCTACTCATCATTAGAATTAAAAGACAGACAAAACTGTGTTTTAACTATTTTCTGGAAAGCTTAGGTCATTAAATTATAATAGGTACTTTAAAATTAGGTACATCAGTTTGATCATGAAGATGATCATCATCACTGAGAGACATGTATAGTCAAACCTTTTTTAGATTAATGTTATGATCTTATTTCAAACACGGGACACTGCCTGTCATTGCAGGACACAGGACAAAGGGTCTGTTCGCATCTGGTCTCCCTACACCATATAAATCACACACTAATCACCCAGTCTCACCAGCAGGAGTGCTAAGTGCCAAACCACAGTATCTAAGAACAGCTTTAAAAGAAAGAAGAAGAGAGATGGGTTATGGCTTAGATTGGATTGTATTGTGACCAAAATGACCTGTTGATTGCCTACTCATACTCCTTGAGTTGACAACATCTTTGGAGGTTGATGACCTTTGCACCTTTACATAAAATGGATGTAAACGGCTGAATGAAACGCTTGACATCTGGCTTCACATATTGGGCAGATTCATCTCAAATTAGTTTTGCTGCCACCATAGCTATAACACTCAATTATTATGTTTTGGGGTATGTGTTGGGGCTCCCAAAATGTCCTAAATTGATGAAGACCACTCTGATGAGGAGCTATGATGAGTAAATTAAAGATTGTCTGTACGTGCCCTTTTAAGATGAATACTGCTAACACTGCCAATACTAATTCCAGACTCAACAAAGAAGACAACCATAATTCCAGACTTCTGTGAGGTTCTTACACAACAACTATAAGACATTTTCCATTACTTATGAAAGCACCTTATATAGCATGGCTATATATATATCAATGCTTAAATAAACCATTACAATTAGTCAATCATTGTCTATTTCTTGCCAGTGTCTTCCATCTCCATCATGTGGAAGGAGACAGTGTTTCAGCACCAAAATAGTTATTACTATTTATCACCAAAAAAACACAATTATAATTTATGCTTTCGGTAAAATGTACATTGTTTTTATGTTGTATGGCAGAACAAATGTGATGGATGCTGATCCATGAACTTGATTATAATAGTTATTATAAAATCTTGTATTACTTGGGATATGTTAGCAATTAACATAAGTATGAAGTATTATATTTCAGACATATTGCCCTGAGATAAACTAACAGGGACACTACTACCTACAAGATATAACAATATACATATATATATATATGGCTTAAGCAAAATCAAATAAATGATTATCCTAAATAAATGTATATATTACATAAGACAATACATACAGTACATACATCCATTTTCAGTACGGGCAAAGGCCGTGTACAGGGATGTGGTGAGCTGGAACCAAGCCTGGCAGACACAGGGTACAAGGAGCAAAGCGTGCATGCACAGACACACACACACACACACACACACACACACACACACACACACACACACACACACACACACACACACAGCACACAAGGCATAATTCAGAGAACTACCTTTCACACTGGACTAGCTTTTCCAAAGGTGTAAAATGTATATTCCGAATGTTTTATCCAGTAAGTGTACTGCACACTACTGTGAATTTGGGAAGTTTCCTAACATTCCCCTGGAGAATTCCACTGGCAATTTTATCTACTGTGAGTCTTGGGAAATAACCGGTGCTTTTGCTCAGTTTACACAATTTGCAATGATTCCCTGCATATGTTGAAGCTGTTCAGTCAGGTTTGGATGCCAGGTAAAATACTCGTGTAAAGTTAGGAAAACGGTTTGAATTGTACTGAATAGGCAGCATCATAAAGTGAGAGTAATAGACTTCCTAAAAGGAAGCCCACATGAATATGTTTAACTAGATAAATCCCTCTTGGCCTATAAAACATCGGAGAAAAGACCAGTCAGTTGCATTTGTCACAGTGAACATACTAATACGGTAATAATGGCAATAATATATGTAATACTGAATCGCATTTTTGATCGCATTCTTGAGCTTTGATTGGGTAACATAATGTTACATACATGTCCCCAGGAATATAGTCGGTCTATCACGGTTAAACAAGTAATTCGCAGGAACTGTGATGACTGCCATATTAACTGCCCAGGGAACATCACATGCAGCACGAACATTGACATAAACCCGTGATTGCCTTGCTTAGGATTGGATGAACGTGCCACACACCATACTTTCACGTTAAAGCAATACACCACACCCCAAATCGAAGGTTACCGTAAGTATTAACATAGGAGCAACATAATAAACAAGAACCATATACAGTAGATAGTGGAACTTCACAACGTGAGGTACTATACAGAACTTACCCAAACACCAAGACAGTCCATATCATAAAAGCTGTGCAATGTGAATTAATTGACAGAGTCTGTCTTCCCTTTTGCATCTAGTGGAAAAAGTAAAGGGCACCCTGTTCGTTGTATTATGGTTACCGAAAGTATCTCCAAGCCGGGAGCTGGCCATATATGGGCTGAGACAAATTGGTCGTCACTGTAGTAAGTGTGGGGTGCTTGCATTGCTGAATAAGGAAGTGAGTCATGTGTTAATCACTGACGGTAATAGTACGTTTCCCTCATAAGCCTTATACACAAAAGTGCCATAATAACGAAGACCGTTGACCGCACAGAACAAGGAAGCAGCATCGCGAGGCAGCTATAGCCAGGTCATTCAAACAAGAAAATCAGATAAGTTGACTAACGTTACACCCGGTCATCAATTATACAGGATTTTCCAGGACAACTGGATAGCTATTAGTGGTAAGTAAACACAAATACTGTATCTGTTACCGAGGGTGAGTGAATCTTTTTCTCGCTGTCATAATTTGTTGATTGGGTATTTAACGGTCGCTAGCTAGCTAACTTAGGCGATAGTGATTGGAAAGTAACAACGTGCCGGCTGAACTTTTTAGGTGCCGAAAGTTAACGTTACGTTCTTTCAAATTAAATTGTCCACTGATATTGTAAACGTGATAACTAACAAACGCAGAAGTAATTGATATGTTAGGGGATAAAAACGTAGAAACAGTGGACTACCGGTATTTGTGAACCCCTCACGAGTGGTACTGGGAACCATGTGGAAATTCCCTGAAATTCACTACAAGACAAATTAACGAGGATCATATTTGGCAAGCTATGTTATCCTGCTTTTTAAAGTTTGTTGCTAGCTAGAAATTTGGCACAGTACAACCATATGACAACAAAAGTAACTCGTTAACGTTATTTGTTTATTATCTTGTATAACGTTAGGGAGATACACTTCCGTATTTACCGTCACATCTACAGTTTTACGCTAATGCAGCTGGGTGAAATTTGAGTGATACTTTAACTTTAGCTAGATTTGTTTTGACTGTGGCTTCAGTTACTTTTTATTGGCTAACGGTAACTTTTCTCATATGTTCTTGTTTTGGTATTAGTGTCTTCACAAAATATCTATAGCAAGTGAACTTACCTAAAACTTGGTTAGTTAAGCGAGCGTCTTCACATGGACTTTCTTGAATGCATTACTGCCTCCGCTAAGTGTGCCAAAGCAATTTTGCTTCGTATTAACGTTTTAGGCAAAGCCCTATTAAACTAACGTTCGTTAACTTAGTTTTTATAGCCTCGCGTGTTGTTCGTTTTCCCTGAGGTGCTAATATTCAAACTCACAGTATGTAACGGCCGTTTTCTCCCAGTTCGCTACAGTCGACTCAAAATATCAAATTCTAGGCCCACATTAAACCCAAATAAGCAAACAGAAGCTAAATGGTCAAATGGGGGAAAATTATTTCAAGTATCCGAACATATTACCTTGTTTAAAAAACGTTGCTGTGGCCACCATTATGTTTCTGTGAAGTGATCTCGTATGTTAAACATAAGTGCACCTGTCTAAATATGAAATTATTTATGTATTTTGGTAGATATTGCACGTATTCAGCCTTCAACCTACGTGCTGTTACTTCAACAACGGATGCTGGAGATTTTACACTTGTTTCCTCCGCTCTACAAGCAGTGACTTGTTTTTTGCGTGACCGGTAGCCTGCCAACTGATGCAAAATAAACGGAGGTCACCACATCCACAAAAAAGTAAAATACAGTATGCTGTCCTTCAAGTATTGTTGGCCCGTTTCCGCCAAACGAAAATACTCTATGTACAAATTAAAATTACATTACTCTCTCCAAAAAGTGAGAAAATTGGCGTGTTTTGTTAATCAGTGTAATATCGCTCTACATTATAAATTGGCTCAAATTATTTAAAGTGGTTGGTTGAAATTCAGATGTTATAGGCTGTGAGTCAGTGTCTGTGAGTGAATGATGACTCGTGTGTCTAGAATATTTCAGCCGCAGGCATCATGACCTTTCGCAAATCGTGATGGGTATTAACATCATGCCAATTAGAAATGACAACAATAGTGGTGTTTGACACCGAATCACCCGTGCGCAAAAATTTAGGTTATTTGACCACTTCCCTGAACTCCCCTTTCCCATGATTCATAGCAGCGTCATCGCAGAAGCCTGTTACTGATATCCACACCACTATGTTTACATGTGTTACTTGGTGTATGTGAAGACGAAAATTGTTTAAAATGACCAAATGTGCAGATGGTTGCACAGATCTAACAAGTACTGGGGACAATACTGTGAAAGTGCCCTATCCATCTACCCTAACGGAATGGGTAGACAATATGAAACAATGGCCTGATGTTAGCTATGTTGACATTGTCAACTACTTCGTACTTAGTGAGGGCGTTGATGGCTAGGAACTTAGAAATTACAAAAGCACAGAGGCTTATAATTATCTACATAGCAATAAGATTGGTAAATTATTGTATAAAACAGATGGCAAGTTTATTTTCTTAAAAGCTGAGGTTGAGCCTAGCCAGAGTACCAACAAACCCAAACAGCTGGCTTGGGTAATGATGAGAGCCAGTGGTGTAATCGAAACAGAACCCAATATTACAGGTTCTGTTTAGAGCTAGGTAACATGGGGAAATCCTTTAGCCATGCAGCAGCTATTATCTGGAAGGTAGGAATATATGTATTAGAGTAACGCCATTGTATTAGCCATAAAAAGCGTCACTAGCACCTAGCTGCAGTAGAGCTCTCTCTTCGAGAGAGCTGCAGGAATATACGTGGATTGTTCCAGGACAACGCAACATCGCTGATATTCTTGCAGATTTCTCGAAGAGAGAGAGCTCTATTGGAGTTTACTAGCACCAAGGTTATAACTAGCTCTAAACCCGACCCGATATTACACGTTCTGTTTAGAGCTAGGTAACATGTGTAGGCACGGCACATGTTGAGCCTGAAGACATTATCTATCTGTTGAGAATTCTAAACGTTAGCTACATTTAGCTAGCAACTTGCCTTTAGGGCTAACGGAAGTCAGTAACCATCCAACCAACCATGTAAAGTTGTGGATGTTCAAGGGTGATGTGAGACAAGTATTTGTGTATAAATACTTTTTTCCTTACTGTGCAAAAGATGTATCAGACTGGCAGTGTAGTGTAATGGTTAGGGAGCTGGGCTTGTAACTCAGAGGTTGCAGGTTCAATTCCCAGGTGGGGCACTGCTGTTGTACCCTTGAGCATGGTACGTAACCTGAATTGCTTCAGTAAAATATCCAGCTGTATAAATTGATTGTATGTAAAGATGTAAAGTCGCTCTGGATAAGAGCGTCTGCTAAATGCCTGAAATGTCAATGTAAATGTACTTGTTCACTGAATGTGTTACAATAGGCTTAATGTCAGTGTTGATGTCACAAAATGTAATTTTTCAGCGATTCTACAATGCTTATCACTGCCTTGCCCTGAAACGTGATGTTACTTTCTTTTCCAAACATTCTTTTCCTGAAATGAATGTGAGAATACAGAATGTTAGAATGTTGATGCACATCGTAACGTTCATTTGGAACGTTCATCCTACTTTACAACAAAAGTGGCAGCAGTTTTCCTTAAGGTGTAAAATTACACTTTGTTTCACAGCTGTTTAATAGTATGGGCAGTAGTCAAACCTGATTAACCATACGCTGTTCCTGGTGCCTGAACACCGAATACTAAAAGAATATGTTTTAACCATTTTAAGTTATGGGTTGTTGAAAAACAAGATGGTACAACAAGCAGTTGCAGTGACAGGATAGATAATCAACACAACTTTGTGCTGAAGGCTTAAAATATTTAAAGGGAAGGTAGCCATCCAACTTTAAATACCCAAAGTTGAAGTTAATACTTTGTGTAGGAGCCATTTGTCATTTTGTGTTTTATATTTGTTGCTGTTTTTCTTGCACTACACATTTCACACACTGGGTGGTAGTATGACCAACACAGAGAGCACTTAAACACCTGCAACAGGAAGTTGGGCACGCACAGGTAGAGGGAGCTGACAGTTCTTACGAGGCAACATTTCAGGCAACACTACAGGCAACAGGTGAAGAACAAAATTTAACTGGAATTGTAAACCTGACATTATCATTTCAAATAATAAATCAACAAAATGAAAGGTATCTTCTGGACATTGAATTATTTGCCTGTGTAAAGAACAAGCATACTTCGGAACTGTGCGTCAGTGGCTGTTATGAGACAGGAAACCTTTGTTGTTTTTGACCATTAAAAATAGCCACTACACTTTGAGTGATTGAGTTGAGTGATTCCATCAGCTGTAATCTGTGTCCATTTACCCTAAGGAAGGTGTCCTGCAAAGTCATTGGGACATACACCTCTCATATTCTTACATTCAGGTTTTTCTTTGCCAACAGTCAAAGCTTGTTCTGTGTGAAAACATCAACAGTGCAACAAATTCATTCTGTGTCAAAATGGAGTGAAATACAAACAATTGTAGATTTAGCAAAGCATAATACGTGCTGTGTATTCAAGAACATCATTCCTGAGTACATACTTCTTCTTGATGTGAAGTTTTGAGACAATGTCATCTAAAATTATTCTGACCATTAGGCCTAACTGTTACATTGCTGTGATAATATAACTTTTGTAACGCATACATTTACCTATGTGTGTGTTTTCTGATCCATTGTTAACATTTTAATCAAAGAGTGAAACTGCTATACAAGCTGAAGGTTTATGTAGAAAATTGACACAAGGCATGAGATTTTGTACTGTGAATTTTAATCCAAGGAGAAAATGGCATTGATATCAGCGAATTCAGCATACTGGGCTGTGTAGGCTAGAATTATGTCACTGCTGCTTAAGTTTGGTTAACAAGTGAAAACCAGTGAATCACTTCCAGGAAGACACTCACAGCTGTGGGCTCTTCTTTTTTTCTTCTTTTTTAAGGTGGAAGTTTCGCTGTCTTGCAAAATAGCAGCCTCTAAATTACTGTGCTATCATACGCTACATTTAGCAGTTTTTTTTGTTTAAAGATTAATCGATACATTTTTTGTTAACGTGGGGGCGACGATCGATCAAGGAAATTTCTTCAAATTAGCATCCCTAGTAAACAATTTTACCAAGATTTTCAATTTCCTGTATTGCATAGTTTCTCAATAGCTTCTCCATCTGATTTTAGGTTCCCAGTTATGGTTAGCACTTTTATTTGCAGTGCTCTCTGTACTGTGAACATTTTGTTGTTGACCTATATTCGATAGGTTATGTTCAGTGGAAAGGTTTCTCCCACACTGTGGAGAGTTGGGTTTGTGTGTTGGCTATGTTCTGTCAACATGCAAACAGAGAATGGCTGTTTATTTGTATGTCGTGTTTAAGCCATTTCACATGGCATACACGATCTGTTTCACTGCAGCAGACTGTCAAGAAAGGTCACCTCAGTGCAGGAAAATCATACTTTATAACATAACATGTATTCTAAAGATCACCCCACATTACAAAAGGGAAAACTTGGTAGTTATATTTTAAATGGTGATGTATAGGCTAAGGCAGTGGATTTTTCTCCTGGTGTCTTTACCTTAACGTTACATTACAGGTATTTAGCAGACACTGTTATCCAGAGAGAGTTGCATAGTTCACGTACAATCCATAATCAATTTTACATACAATACAATTCAGGTTAAGTATCTTCCTCAAGGGTACAACAGCAGTGCCCCACCTGGGGATCAAACCTGCAACCTTAATGTTACAAGCCCAGTTCCCTAACCAATATACTATACTGCTGCCTGCTCTTAATAGTTGAGAGTCATTGTGTTGACCTGTTAAACCAGAACACAAGCTTCTGGTCAAGTTTTCTGGGTATTTTCTGCAGAAAACCGCTGCTTTAGCCTTTGCTGGGTTCTGACCACAGTGCCTCCCTCTGTCGCCCTATAGAGTGCAATGAAGAGAGAGGTGAATGCTGGTGCGGAGTTCCTGAGACGCCTTGCCCAGGAACGGGGTGGCGTGGATGAGGCCAGGGCCACACGGTTTGCGGAGAAACTGAAGCTCTTGCTCAGCGAGAGGTACACCCGTCACTGGTATCCCGACAACCCCAGCAAGGGTCAAGCTTTCAGGTAAGCCAGAGAACAGAACGATATGCAAACAAATTCACGTCTGTACTTTAAAAAAAATGTTGTAATCCTGTACATTGATTTAGACAGTTGCGATGTAACTACAAGTTGAGACAGATTTTGGTCTAATCCTTACCCACCTAATTGTTATCGATTCAAAATAAGTTGAAAGCTATCCAGCTTACTTTAAGGTATCATATATACCTTTTTCAGTGAATATGTTGTGAAAATGCTTTGAGATGGTCTTGAGTTAAGTGATCTGCATATCTGATCATAAAGCGTCTCATGCCTAGGCATGCTGACCTAGGATCAGTTCTGCCTTTTGGCTCATAATGTATAAGAGGTTAGGATATGGACAAGGGGATGGATGCCTGATGCCTGAGCGCTGTGAGACACCCTGAACAGGTGGGCTTCGCTCCCCTGCAGGTGTATCCGGATAAACGGAGGGGCCCCCTGCGATGAGTCAGTGCTGAGGGCCTGTCGGGGAGAGCGAGCTGAGGCCATCCCAGCTGGGCCTGCCCCGCGAGCTAACGCTGTGGATTGACCCCCTGGAGGTGTGCGCACGGTGAGTCATCCTCCATGTGTGTGTCTCGCACACACAGAACAAAGCTCATGTTCACGCACCTCCAGCCAGCACATGCACTGTACGTCTGCCCTTATCTCACTGCTGGGAAAGGGGGTGGGTGAAGAGGAACACTGTAATGGAGGGGAGAGGACATGCATTAGTTTGTTTGTTTGTTCATTTGATTATGTGTTCCCACGTGGCACTTTTTCAGGTGTCCCTACTAGGTTACAAAAGCTAGTATGTATGTACAGGTAACTGCCAAAATAAAGCCAACACTTTAATAAATGAGGGATCCTTTAAATGGGTGCAGAGAGTCTGTCGGGAGGTGCCGCGCCCAGTACCGGGGGATAGGCCCGGCCCTCCCCGTTCCAATGGTTCTGCATTGGTTGCTGATTTAGGGTTAACACAAAAACCAGCAGTCCCTGTGGCTCTCCTGGACCAGGGTTCCCTTACCCCTGCTATATAACTACAAATGGCCAACACGCTGCTTTTTATCAGGGTTAATTTTTTGTTGGTTTGTTGGCTGCCTCTCCTCAGCGCACACCTCTGGTGAGATTTGCGATGCTGAACTCTTTTTGTTGTTTTTTTTTTTTTTTTTTACACAGGTCAGGGGAGAGCTGCCGGTATTTCACAGTCGCTCGTTTCAAAGAGCTCGGCAATGAAGAGGAGCCCAAGGGAGGGAGCGCCAGCGCAGACGCTGTGGGAAATCCCGACACCTCCGACTACCACTCTGCCAGCTCCTCTGAATGCGGATCCGCAGTCTCCAGTGACACTGAGGAGGAGGGGAAGGAGGGAGAGAGTGAAGGAGGGATGAAAAAAGAGGAGAAAAAGGGAGTGGAGAAGGAGGGGGCCAAGCCTTTTGTGATCACCATGAAGCCCAGACTGAGGGAGCCCAAAGACTCTTGCAAGGCCAAGAAATCCCAGGTAAAAAGAAAACAAATCTTGTATCATACTGTGATGGAGGGAATTCTGACCACTCAGTAAAGCAATGATTTATAAAAAAGTACTTTTTCTGTAAACTTTTTCTCTTTTGTGCAACCCTGAAGAACCACACTCACACCAGCTAGCTAGGTTTCACATTGCTTCACATTCATTTTCAATGGTAAATGAGATGCATAAGTCAATAGATGCATAATATACAATAGATATCAGGGTTGGGTTCAGTTTCATTTCAATTCAATTCAGGAAATTAACTGAATTTAAATTAAGGACTTTTGTTCCAGATCTTCACGAACACTGATTTAATGAATCCCTTCACTAACACACCTGATTTCATTAATCAACTGCTAATCAAGACAATGAATATTCAAATCAGGTGCATTAGTCCTGGGCTGGAACAAAAGTCTGCACAGTATCTCGAGGACCGAACCTGGGAACTCCTGATCTATGAAGATTATAAAATTAATTAATTGAATTTAAATGAATTGACTGAATTGAAATGGAATTGACCCCAACTCTGATAGACATAAGACAAATGTAATTCCTTTGTCATGTGTGAGCACATCTCAGCCTCCCATCTTCATTTCATCTTCCTCTCCATCTCCATCTGCAATGTATTAGTCAGTGTAATGTAAGCTCTTCCCATATTAACATCTTGTCACTGTCTGTGCGTTTGTTTGTCCGTCTAAAGGCCGCCAGCCTCCAGTACTTCTACCATCCGGCTCCCATGTGGCCCCAGTACAAGAAGAAAGGGCCTGTGTTCCTCACCGCAGTGTGCCCCCCTCCCCCAGCCCCTTTCCTGGGGTACTACTTGCTTCCGAAACAGCCCCCACAATTCATCATGCCCCAGGCCACACTACAGCCCTGGGGAGCAGTGAAGGGCTAAACCAGCACCGTAGTAGTAGTAGGAGGAGGAGGGGCTGCTGTTTCTCTATTCAAAAATTTGGAGGCAATTGAGCCTCCTGCCATCTCCTCTGGGGCTACACAGTATGTGAAGAGGTGAGGTGATGGAGATGCAGCTGAATATTAAGAGGCTCTGTTGGCATGCTCCTCATTGCACCCAGACAGGATACCTGCGACCCATATTAATTTAGTGCAGTTTTTCTAATGTAATCAGCCCCCAAATCTACTTGGACAATTGATTTTTCCAAGTTTTTATTATGGTTGCTTGGTGAGTTTTATAATCTGAGGCTTCAAAGCTATGCAATAGTTGTGTTGCTTGATACACTGTGATGCCACTTTAGGGGATATGCCTCCAATTTTGAACAATTTGAAGATTGTGTGACCAGCTGCATTTGGGTGGATAATGTGCCATGGACAGTCTTTGATCTTTTCTTCATTATAACCTCACAATATGGGACCAGTGACTCATGGACAGAGGCACTATTTTATCAAAATATGATTCCATTTTAAGGATACTCAGCTGAAGCCTGACCAATCAACTTTATTAGATTTGAGTCTGTCTGCTTTTATTTGTACTTATTTATATGTCTGTTCTCCTAATATTACCTCTTCCTTGCTGCACCAAAATGGTAAATGCATGTAGATTTCCCAAACTGGACAAGCACAACCACTGTACAAAAACAATGATTCTTATGTAATGTGATTTACAGTAATGCGATTTGTAGTTATGTGATTGCCAACTGTGCCAATATTGCTTTTATATATGTGTATAAGAGAAAGTACTGAGGGACACAACCAGCTTGATCAGATATTTGTCCAAAGCTAACTTGTATTGCAAAATCAGTGTCAAGCTTTCAGTTCAGAGCTGTAATTTATTTAATCACCTACAGGGGGCATTGTAGTCACAAGCAAAAAAAGCCATGTTTTTAACTTATTGATGGTTATTTTCTATTTTGGGTTTTCTACAGTTGTGTATTTATTTAAATTTTATGTGGAGACTTTTATACATGTACTGTGTTTGTATACATCTTTAATTATCACGACTGTATGTTAATATCAGGGAAGTGATTGTACTCAATGTGCTGAGATTTTCTTGCAAAATGGATATAAGTAGTATTGACAATTATGTAGAATTTTGTTTTTGTGTTTAGTTTTTATACTGTCTTCTAATATATCCCAAGCGGTGAATGTGATAATGTGAACATACTTATTTGTAAAAAATAATTCAGTTTGAAACTAATTACAATGCTCGATGGTAAATGGCTTATGATATGAGCTGTAATAGATTTTTTATTTCTTTCAGTTTTCATACCCTGCATTTTTAAAATTCAGCGTTTCATGCTTCTTATTTTTGTCTGTCTTCCTGTTTTTATTTAATGCATCTTTTATCAATTTTGCTGACTAACAGCACCAGAGTTGTGCAGCTTGCTTGTGCTCTATGTAGAACTGTATTTTGTCTTAATATGTAATGTGTATTTTTTTACAATGTGCAGCAATGCCATAAAATAAGCACGATTGAAACAAATGAAGTCGCCGTGTTATTTTTTGTTGCATACATTGTCAAAAACTGCTTGTTTGTGGAAACCAGGGATACGATGCAGCTGCACACCTTATATCACCTGGATGTGTTCTCTTGTGAAAGGGAGAGGCATCAGGTTTGGTAGGCCTCTCGATTGTGCTCTCCGGAGAGTGTTTCTTGACTGTGAACAGTCCATAAGCATACATAATACAATTTACTCTTTAATCAGCAACAAATTTAGCCCCCCAAATATTTATCTTCTTTTCATTCTTCAGGCTGCCAACCAAGGTAATTCGAGCAACGGCAACAATGCCTTTTCTTGTTTTTCTTTTTTTTGTCTGCATTTGTCTCAATCGGAGGTCAAGTTTTAAATCTTGCCCCTTAGGTTTATTATATATGTAATAATTCTATCAAAAAATAAAATGGTGCTTGAGGGTGGGGCGTTCCTATTTATTGTTCTGTTAGTAGTTGCACACGATTTGTAATTCTTTGTAGATCTCTGTCCATCCTTGGAAATTGGGGAGGCTATAGGTGAATGCTATTTATGTGTAAAGCGGTGTCTTTATATTTCCATTTGTTTATGGAATTCAAAGGACTTGGCATTGGTCCAGTCATTGTATTGACAATGAGGTCTACTTCAAATGTGGAAGTTTCTGCCAAACATTGGTAACTGTCCTGTGTAATTTCAAAACGCAAACACATCCAAATGTAATCCAATGCAATTAAAATGACCTCTCTTGAGAGCTGATTCCAAGAGACTTTCCTTAGGTTTATAAATGTACATGTTGTGGTATATAATGACATACATTTTATAAAGAGCTGGTGTGAGTCAGGATTCTATCAAGGTTTTTTTATGATTATGATATTGTGGATGCAAATTGTAAAACAATAATACAAATTTCAGACTAACAAAAAAATTCTGATTTTCTTTTGCATAATCGGTCACCGGGTTTGGGACATAATGCATTGAACAAAACAGGAGCCACATATTTGTAATCAACAATCAAGTGCCATAAAATGAAGCCATGCATAACCATTCAACTTATTCAGTTGTACATTGTATCATCCAATGACAATGCTATAGTTCTAAAATTAACATTTTCCCCTTCTGATTGCCTTGTTGGACCATCAGATCAGATTTGTTCATGGCAGTATGTTTGAGTCAATAACATTGAAATACAGGGGGAAAATCCACAATGAAATTAATCAAAAATGTACAGCAGATTGCACACACAATGCAGAACAGTTTCTTGCAACAAATAAGACCAGAGTGAAACATGCAATTGAAAGGGCAGCACTTGCACACACACACTTACACACACGCGCGCACACAAGCCTGATGTGAAAATCAAAGCACTAGTCACGATGTTATCATATACAGGTGTGGTAGTTCCTTGAACAGGTGTACCCTACAGGGCACATTTACAGTAGATGCGCTCACCATCCTTTCCTCCAGAGGCACCCTAACTTTGCATGTGACCTGGGTAGGAACTTCAAGTTCTTGCATTAGCTAGTTTCACAGGGACAATGTGGCAAACCTGAGATAGATGTATTTTGTTTTCACTTATCCCAGACCTCTTACCAACACACCACAAAATATTTTTTTTCAAAAAGTCATGGCCAAGTGCTTGTTTGCTGAATGTTAATCATTGCAGTTTATTGAGTCGTTGAGAGTAGAGAGCGGTATGAGGCACAACTAGAGAAACGGATGATAATCCCTGGTGCATTGAAGCCTCACATTTATGATGCATGCATTTAACCATGCATTCATAAGGTGTAGTTCTAAGACAGAAGTAATTAAAGACACTGATGTCAAGGTAATATCGTGGAAAATTGAAAGTGGTGGGAAAGTTTATGTTCGAATAATAATATGTTAATATTTGTATGGTTCGCATGACCATTCACAAAAATTCCAATACGTTTAAATAAAAGACAATGAGTATCTTAATTATATTACTATTTACTAAATGGATATTAATTTGAATGTGAATCGACACACATAAAAAAAATAAAACTATAGAAAATAAATTCACAGGTAGGCTACTTACCCTTCATCATCAACTTGTACAAACGGCCAGCTTGTAAACTTGCCGATAACGTAACGGGCGGAGAGAGAGAGAGAGAGGCTTCCTGTATTTTAGGCCAATATATCAGGCACATTTTTTCTATTTGTTTCTACGATGTAGAACGGGAAAACAAAACAGGGAGTAGCGCACACGCAGTCACATATTATTGCTCTTAAAGCGACGCAAATAAGAACAGCGCGCACAACCTGGTGATAGCGCGCGCGTGTGATCGCGCGCACTTGTGGTTTTCAGCAAAGCTTACAGTTGGTCTCCAGCTTCGCTTCTTTAATGACCTGCGGAGCAGAGGGGAAGGTGGGAAGAGTTCACTTACCGTGCTATGCCTACCCGCAACCGAGGGAAGAGTACAGTCGGAGGGGAAGGAGGACAAGGAGAGGACGAAGCAGCAGAAGACGACGACGGCAAGGAAGGAGCAGAGGGGGAGAGGGGGGACCTGAACGAGCACGCTATGGAGGTGACCGTACGCAACCTACACCCCGATTCTAAAACAGAAAGCAGAAATTGCGACGGTGCGATTAATCGTAACGGGGGGGATACAACCGAGGTCACTGTGCCGTTATCTAACCTGGGGAAAAGAAATATCCCAATCGAAGGGGACAATCTCTACAGACTACGCGACAGAAAGTTTTTATTGGAAGACAAGAAGCGACTATGTGCCTGGGCACTGGGCACCGCGTTGCTTGGAATCCTACTAATGATACTACACACGGAGCTCTGTCCAGTCATATATCTACCGGTAAGTAAGAAAAAGAAAGTTCAAATCATTCTATATCTCTATTACATCAGAATAATTTACATCAAGACTAATCGCCCGCCTCACCTAAAAAAACATATTCAATTAAAATATTGTGGAATGTTACAAGAGTAATTTATGCTAATTACCACCTACTTTGTCAAGGGTGAACTAAACGTCTCGCATCTTAATGTAAGTAATGCGAAAATTAAAGGTGCCGCATTAGCTGTGTGTGTTCACTAACAAAGTGATCATAACTAGTCCCAGGTTTCCACGTGCTACAAACTGGAACTTGATTGTGATGTTTTATAGCTATGTAAAAAAATGAAACGGGCAATATAGAAAATGAATGATTCCATTAAAAAACATATAGATTATTTTTTATTTCAGTTTTGTAACAAGATATGGAAAGAATGAAAGGTAATTGTAGAGTAATTCACAACAACAAAAATCAAGCAAACTAAAATAAATTGTGGCTGATTGTTAATCCATAATCCAGTTATAGTGACAGCTAAATCTGGCTTTAGAGCAACTCTGAACTGAATGTTAAAGATTCTAAACCAAACCTACATTCTTAGACTTTGTGAGACCAGCAGATGGATAAACAGCATGGCAGGGGGACAGACACAGGTGACCTAAGCCTGAAGTCTACACCCTGAGCACAAACAGAATGAAAACCCCTCACAATACACTGCCCTTTTACAATGTGTGTTTAAGGATGGTGCTGTGATGTGTTGAAATATCTGGAGAAAAAGAAAGAATGTTGAAATACTAGAAAATAAATCTTCCCATTCAATACCAATGGGTTTCATGGTTTCTAATCCTGAACCTCCTTTGCAAGGCGAATATCTAAGTTAACAGTTCTATCCTATGTTATGTTTGTTGTCATACTGTCAGTGAGACATTAAAAGAATGTTTGGAAACTTTAGATCTGAAAAATTTATCAAAATTAACAGCCCTGCTAAGTGAGTGATGTTTTTCTACATGTAATCAAAAGGAAATTGTAGTTAGTAGTACAGCACCTCACATACTAAATAAGCATTGTCTCCTTGTGTGACATCAATCAATCATTTTATTTGCTTCTTTCTAATTGGTGTAAACTTATGAACCCGTTGGTTCAAGACACCTACATTTTTCAGATCGAAAGTTTCCAAACATTCTTTTTATGTCTCACTGACAGTATGACAACAAACATAACATAAGATAGAACTGTTAACTTAGAGATTCACCTTGCAAAGGAGGTTCAGGATTAGAAACTGGTATTGAATGGGAAATCATACAAAGGTGGAACATGTTATAACCACAGAATCATCTGTACAGAGACAGGGATTGCCTGTCTACAATATATATTTACAAAACCAGCTTGTTTCAGTGATGAAGATATTGTTACTGCCTTCCACTGTACACTATTTCAAGATGACCAATCATAAAATGGCCACCAACTACTCACCTCAGCATTTTATGCAAACCAAACCCACCCGTATCAACTGACCTGCTGGCTACTCTAGCAATTTGCAGAATAGCTCATACACACAGGGGAAGGATTGATATGTCTTGTACTGCCATAAAGTGTGATTCACTCCCCTCTATATTTCTAGCTTGCACTTTTATGCTTTTGGGACTCAAAGGAACCTCAGTGGAACCACATTCAGTTTAGATCATTGGCAACACTGAATTTGTCCAAAAGAGAGAGAGAGAGCAAGTGAGAGAGAAAGTCCTACAAGTGTGCAGTTTTGGGCTTATTATTAAGATTCAAACAAAACCCCCCAAAATCTGAAGGTCTATAGACACGTAATGTTGTCTTAAGGAGGAGCACAGTGTTTACCCTATAACTCACATAAGGGAGGGGAGGAAGTAGTGACTAAACTCCATACATTCTACAACTCTCTTTACTCCCATACAGTATATAGGTAAACATTTTTTTACCTTGGTGTGTGGACAGCAAAGAGATGAAAGGATGGAAAAGGGAAGGTGTCTTTGATCGCTCTGCATTTGTTAGTCAGCATTTAGATTCTGCATTTACATCTTACATTTTAAGCATTTAGCAGACGCTCTTATCCAGAACGACTTACAAGATGTGCATTAATACATGGTAGGAACAATCGTAGTTCTAAGTTAGGATCTAAGTAAGGATCACTGCTAATTGTGTACACATCACATTAAATAATTTGTCATAATAAAATTTAAAAAAACAATTTAGACTCACAAAACCAGAGGTGAGTTAACAGTGTAATCAACTACTTTAATTGATCAATTAAGGGCTGAGTAACAACAAAAACCAACACACTCTGTGGCTTTCCAGAATCAGGGTTCTCCTGGTTCAAAGGTGTGTTTTCTGCCTCCCCTGTTTGTAGCTCTCCAGCCACCACTCATAAGACCATTATAAACCTTAGCAACAGTAGCTGAATGAGAAGAAAACATGTTTATCGCCCATAACACAGGTTAGTGCCGGACTGAAATGATTATAATTTATGATACATTGCAATTACTTTATCATTATATATTATTCTGCATAATTCCTGGTTTATTATAATTACGGTTTAGAATAATTTACCCTTTTTGTCAGTGGTCCATCATCAAAACATCCATCACAGGTTTCTGCTGCATTTGCCTGTAAGCAATCTAATTGAGCTACACATGCCATTCCATGGCCCACTTGATAATTAACATTAATGTAGGGACCCCTGGGATAGCAGCGCATTGTACTACAGACCGAGAAGTTAAGTGTCCTCTTCCAGTGGCTGAAACTCATGATGTCAAAGTAATTGTAACCGCTGTCAAAACTGCAAATGGCAAATTTGGAAAAAAAGAGTTCTGAATAGATATATGGCATAGGCACAATGAGTGGGGAAGGGGGGAGGATAAGGGGGGACATGTCCCCCCCAATATTCAAAAGTAATATCTGTCCCCCCACTAATTTGTAGATATAAAACATTCCCTTTCATTATGTCCCCCCCAATATTTAATATGTGGTTATGCCCTTGATATATAGAAGCCAAGAATTTCATATAGGATAAATATGGACACGGTGCATGTGAGTGTGTTTTCAGGAAAATAGTTACTGCCTGTCATTATTGTTCTGGCCACATGTTTTTCTCCACATCACAGATTAAATATGTCCTCTTGCTCTGCATCATGGCAGGGGAGGATCTGATTCAATAGAGATTTTGTCACAAACATCACCCATCTCCTCCAGGGCAGTCTCTTATTCTTGCCAGCTGATCACAGACGTTAGTCTCAATTTGGAGCTAAAAACCTCTCAGTGTGACCAAGATAAGGGGAATTATAGTGGGCACAAGAGGCTTGGATGTGCAATCAAATCTGTCTGAATGACTGCATACACTGGTGATTGTCAAAAGCTTCCTAAATAATCACAGCCCTGCCTTCCTGATTCCAATTCCAAAAAAAGGCGTAACAAGTGCATCTGTTTGATCGGGACTGACCACAGGACAATTGGATGTGTCTGCTGGCAGATGATTCAGTTACACCAAAGTTCAGTTTCTCCCTGTGGTCCAGTGAGGTTTCCCTGATACTTTCCATTATTTATTTTATTCATGCAATGCATACTTGATCAAAAGCAATGTATTCCTCACTTTGCCAGTTGGTATCAATTAATGGGAGTTTTTTTTCATCTGAATATTATTTTTTGGAAATGCAAAATGTTTTCCGAAAAGTTAGCTTTTGGTAATTTAGGGTATTGATTTGCTTCCTGATAAATAGCTGCCCTGTGTATTGCGTCTTGGCGTGACAGTGAAGTGGAGTATTACCCTCTCTTGGAAAACCTACTCTTTGAAGACCAGGTCATGAAGGAAAATATCCTATTTCTGGTCATTCCTTTTAGTTTCTTCCTTTAATTCCAAACTCTATTTTTCATGTCGTTTGGTGCATCGTTACAGCTTGGTTTGAATGCTATATTCACGTATTTACTTACAGTCATTCAAAAGTAGCACAGTGCCCTACTGGTGTGTGAAACGAATGCACCTAAAATGCAGTATAGTTTAGTCTCAGGTGACAAACTCAGCAAAAGAGTAGACTTCTTTAAACGCGAATATTTTTTCCCGTGTAATCACGTGTCAGCATTGATGACTTGCCAAGAGGATGTGTTTCTATAGTAAACTGATAACGCACCCGCATGTTGCCACTATGAAAAAAAAATACAAGTGCGTTTGCTGTTCTATCTTGTTTTTTACTCTGTTGATGATAGGTTTGTTATTTTACCTGTTCCATTTTTACAAATTGTTTCAATAATTACATTTGTTACGATGTTTGCCATATTGTCTGACTTATGAACCATGTTGTTTATCAGAGCAATTAACCTAACGCCCCCTATTGTCTTATCTCTGGACTTCACACGTCAGAGCGCTGTAAAGAGATTATATGAAATTAAGTAGGCCTACAATGAAAGTACATAAAATGACGTGGCCTACTTTCAACCACCGCAATCAAATAAAACATGTTTTGAAAAAGTGGCGTCGCCGTGTTGAGGGCATCTTAAAATTCTTCGTTTTCCTAAAGGAAAATATTACAAAACGAAGCCTGAATACGAAAATAAGTAATGTGCTTTGCGCTTGGGTGTGATATCATGTAGTTTGAGATTAATGTTACGCCTATGTGGAGACTAATTGCCTTTGGATAAACCGTGATGCAGATATTAAATGAAATTGTGGAAAACCCTATATTTAGCGAAGGTACGTCACATAATACCACTTTAACCGTGATAAAATTTCCTAAACGGTTGAAGCTTTACAGTTGTTTTAACCGGCATTTTTTCCAACAGAGAAAAAACAATTCTTGTATAATTCAGTAAAAAATAATAAATCATTATTTCTTTGCAGCTATGCACATTTTTTTAAATTGAATGACTTGCTTAGCTGTCCCTAAAGTTGGAAAAAAAGTTTTCAAATAGCCACCCTTTGAGTCGAGTTGTGTCATCACTCAAAACAGAAAGGGTAATATTTTTGTATGTCCCATTATTTGTTTGACACAGAAAACTAACAATGATACATGATATACTGTAACAATGATAATGATATAACAGTAGTCCAATGAATAAGGTTGTGAGCAAGGAATATGTGCTAAATAAACTATATGTGCACTTACTTACATCACCTGTGCACTTATATATGGTTAGGAGTAGTAAAATATAATAATTTAAAAACATTGTATTTATTTTAAGAGCAGAGAATAGAATAACATTAGAATAGTATAGACTTGCATTTGAATGAGTACAGTCCAGTGTTCTGTAGGTCATCTGGGGTGAGCGTAAGATGTGTCTTGTGAATTTCTTTAATAAATGAAATTTTGCCAGCATGAGCTCACCGCGAGCACAGAAAGCTGCCCTGTGGGAAAAACGAATAGGCAAGTTCCGTCTCAAAGGAAACGGTTTATTGCCCGAACCCGGGGTAGTGGCTGGTCCCATAGTTGTGGGCAGCGGTTTTATAAGGGAGGGTGAATTGAAGAAATAGAGGGCATAATTGATCAACAGATTGGGAGAAAAACTCAATTTATAATAACAACAAAAAAAAATCTGTCAAATAAAGGAATTAAAAGGGGTCACGAGCAATCATAGAACATATATCAGTGGATACACATGTTTAACGTTAACCAAGAAATGCAATATCATTGAAGTGATATTCGCACCAAATGTCTGTATACACTTTCAACAATGTACAGCATTGCCATTCTGTCTGGATGTTAAATCTGTTTCTTTTGTGTGACTTGTGTGGTATTTATTGTGGTGGACATGTGGTGAATATTTGAAGTCAACATGCCATGCCATATTGTTAGTGTGTTCGTGCGTATCAGTATTGACCTTTTCCCAGCATACAATTAAGAGGAAAAATGCCACTCAATGAATGTGTGCAGAGGGTGTCTTAAGTTTCTGACGTTCTGTAAATTAATAGCTACTGGAAAATGGCTGGCAAGAACTGAAAGTGATTTGTTTAAAATAACATGAAACTCCCTCTCTTTGTCTTACATGTTTTTTTATTTCTTTTTCCTCCCCAGAGCTCAATCTATGCCTTTATCATCAATTGCCTGATCAGCCTATCCACGGGTTGTCTCCTTATTTTCATTGCGGCTTTCCATTATAAAGATATCCGGGTGAGTAATGTGGTGCCCAGTTTTGGCTGGATTGTTCTGTAAAACTGGTTTTACCACCACCAGTCTGTATCTCAACGACAAAGCCTGCAGCTTCTTTCTAAAATATTTCAATGCATCCATAAGCATTTCACACACGTTCTAAGATTGATTTGAGGTAAAGTTGACTGGTGGCTTGGATGCAAGAAGATCTTAAAACTTTTATTCCAGGTGTCTTGAGGTTCTTGGCAGGCATTGTGACACCTGTGTGGATCAACAGGTGGGGTTGTTGTGTCTTCCAGGCCTGTTCAGTAATGGGTAAACACTGTATAAAGTGTAAAGAGTTTCATACTGTGCCATAAAGTTGCTGTTTGAAGACTCATACCCTTTCCCACATATCCGCAAAAGCACTTTGAATATGATTACAAGTATTACATGTTCAGCACCTGGCAGTGACTTAGGTGCATACTCCAGAGCCCGCTGCAGAAGAGATTGAGAGAGCTTTGCGAGTGGCTTCTTATTTTCGTCCTTGCAGTGCAATTGGTTGTCTCTGCACCAGGAAACAGCACCTCAGATCAGATACTGAAACGTAATACTTTCTATACATGCTCTCCAACTAAAGGTGCCCTTGCTCATCCCTCTACATGTCTGATCAACAGGCCAAGTTACAGGGAAGAAGTGGAAAGCAGGTTTAGTAAGTCATGCATAAGTTGAATGCAGCCTTGACGGCAGAGAAGCCAGAAGCCTTCCTGGCCGTGGGCTTTGACTGGTTGGGTTGGTCTTGGGAGGGGTATCAGAAGATGAGGATCTACCCGAGGTGTTGACGAGAGATCTGAACACTGAGGAGGCTCAGTGGTGGAAGGGTTATCTCACTTGCCCACACGGTTGACTGACCCTGTTCTCTCTGCAGTTACTTGCGCTCATTTGTATAGGTTAACAGCGAGGAGCAACGTGCACTAATTTTTGCATCGCTATCTCTTTTGACTATTGAACTTTTGTGTGTTTGTGGTGGGTCTGTCATACAAGCCCCATGTGTTAGCTGTTATCTGCATGCCACCCCTGTGGATATGTTCATGCAGTAAGGAAGGTACAGTAGCAAGGGTGAAGAAATGTATTTAGTGAGAAAGAGGGGACAAAACAGACTGACGTGAAGACAGAAAGGTCAGCCAGTCATGCACTGTAGTATTATGCTAGCTTCACAGACACCCTCCTCTCTACACTGGATACGCTGTGCTCAAATGTGAGCAGGAGGATTGAGGTATTTGGCCTGTGTCCCATGCTGTATTGAGTATCTAAATACATGCTCCCCAGTGCAGTGGCTGCCAACACATCACCTGCTCTTACACCTCCCTCTGCCCCTAACCCCCCCGCCCTTTGCTCCCCCCTCCCTTCCACTTCTGCCACCCTGCTGGATTCTCAGGGGGCTCGTGTAGCCCTGATCTGTTTAACTCCATCTTTGAGCAGTATTTTCCAACCCCCTTATTTTTATTTCTGCAACGCCCATCAAAACTGCTTGGCTTAGCTTTAGGCCGTAATTAGCATAAACTTGAACGTGTACCCACACACACACATGTTTTTGTATCGGCCTGAGCAATTTATGTCCTGGAGAGCAGCAGGGTCTGCAGGTTTTTTCCATCCTGCTTCAGGTCAGAGTCTTTGATTGGCTTGATTATTTGGACAGGGAGTCACCTCACCTTGTGTTTCAGAAATTGTGTTTTTGAATCAGTTGCTACTTGAAAGTTAGGGTAAGGGCTGAACCAAGCTTTAGCCGTTCAACAGTCACCCCCTATTTTTTAATTCCCACCTATGTAGACATACCCAAATATAACAGTTAATAACTCAAGAACTGTGATGGCCACATGCCTAAGTTTGGACAAAACACAGCCAAAAGTACCAAACATACAACAAATAGGCATTGAATTGTTTTCTTGTGTAAAAGTCATTTTTAAAGGGGTCACATTTCATGATATAACTATGGTTATTGTGCATAACATGTCAGCTAAGTCTGTGTAAAACATTAGACTTCTAGACCCAAGGGCTCATGAATTAGAGGGCTTTTAGTGAGTGGTGTCCCTATACCTTTCCAAGGTGGTAATTGGCCCAATGATTTCTATTCACTTCTGTGACACTGGAAAACATACTAAAATGTTATCACCTACACCATTATGGATTTTGCTTACAAAACAGATACTAATGTGATGGCTCAAAGTGTCTCATAATGTCTCCAAGTGGCCCAATTCACTTCAGTGACAATGACAATGACACTACAACATGTTATTGCTGTTGAGATGCACACACCAAAGTCAAACCAAAGACTGAATAGCAAGTTTTTTCCCAAAGGCAAAAAAGTTACGAACATTTACCATTATCAACTTTGAAAAAAACAACTACAGCTGTCAACATTACAAAATAAATAAAATATATAAAAGTATTGCACCAAGGGGCCTCCGATCGATAGCGTAGCGGTCTAATGCACCCATATTAGCTGGTCCTTTATGAGTGTCAGCTGCCTATCACGGTTGCGGTTTGAAACCCGACTGTACCAGACTGGTTTGGGTTTGGCTGTCCGCCCCAGGGGTCGGGGGGCATGAGTTCGCCAAGAAGCGCGTAAGGGTGACTCCAGAACGTGGGTGGGCGAATTTTGTCTCGAAGGAAGCAGAGTTCGCTGCCCTCTGAGAATTAGCCTGCCTCGTAGAGACAGGTGGTGAGTTTGTGTGGGGAGGGCAAATCAAAATAAATGGTTTAATGTAATATCATTGGCCACTAAATTGGGAGAAAAGCAGGAAGAAGTCAGAAACAAATGTATAAAAGGCAATATAAAACAATATTGCTTCAAGATAAAAATAAATAATATAAACATATTAGAATAATATAATTTATGATATATAAATAATATAGCAAATATTTATTAGTGAAGACAAAATTGCACTTCTGGCAATTGTCTGCCCTAATTACACAAACCTATTTAGTGTCTGTTAGTGTTCTTTAGTCAGGCAACACAGGAAAAGCTATAGGTTATTTTGGTTGTGCCAATTATTGAAGCAGTTCCTCTTTGCTATAAAGCACAAGGGCACATCACAGGACATGAACCTGATAGGTGTCTTCTGGTGGCAGAGCTGGTACTTTCGCCAACACTTTCACCTATCAGCTGGCCGGCAGCTACTCACCATTTGTAAACAGGGTCCTGGCTGTTGAACCGGGTCTTCTTTGGGGCTTTTGACATTGTAAAACCAAATAATAAATCTAAATTAACTAAGAGAAAAGTATAAAGAGTTTTCCCAAACTCGGAAGTATGTGCACTCTCTTCAATTGCGTGCGCCACTATGTCTTCAATAGCAGCATGATGTGCACAAAGCTAATTCACAATAGTAAATGCAATTTCAGCATATGTGCAGGGAAGTAGGTATCAATTATGCCACTGGATCATGCCACATCATCATATTACTGGTGCTGCTGGTTGGACATTCAGGGGGACTGTTTGGCCAGTAGTTATTGGAGAATGAGTGGAGTGGGCTTATTTTGTAGCAAAGATTTCCCATCACGAGGATACAAACCTTTCCCATGTGAAATATACTCACCTCTGGTAGACCCAGGAGAATGACATATTTGCTGTTGTTGGCGATACGAAGCAACAAGTAAACATTGGAATTTTCTTGATTTGGCTTGCTTTTGTGACAAAACTGGATCATCACTTTTGATCAGTAGACTCTTACGGTGATCAGGATGCCCACATTGTCAATGATCTGTCATATTCTGTGACTTCTAGACTTCACAGAAGGTAAGGAACAGCTATTTTCTAAGAGTACACTGCCTTGAATTGGGACAGGATTTTCTGATTGACGTGAATTGGCCTCCACTGCTGAAAATATGAGATTCAACCCAAGATTCAATTATATATGTATTTTATTTACAAGAATATCTTGATTTGTACTACATAACATAGTTTTTATTTTATTTTGAAACTAAATGGCATCACATGCCCCATGCTTTTCAACAAGATACAATAGGCTCCGTTTTCATTCATACCCTTGATAAAGATGAACAAAAGAGATCATATAAAATAAACTATAAGTAATGAGATATATTTTATGCTCAAAAATGTCAAAAAATTATATTCTTTAATACTAATCGGCACAAAGCACAATCGAATGGTTCACAAATTATAATTTTTTTCCCAGGAAAATCAAGAATACACAAATATTCACACCCCTGATATCAGTACTTTGTGGTTCCTCCCTTAGCCATTATAACACCAAGTAGTCACCTTCTGTAGTGTTGTACAAGGTTATGGAACTTCTTGGGGGGATCCTCAACCATTCCTCCATGCAGAATTGTTGTAGTTCCTTCAGAATCCTGGGTTGATGTTTGTGGGCTGCTTTTTTGAGTTCAAACCACAAATCTTCAATTGGATTCAGGTCTGGAGACTGAGATGGCCACGTCAGGATATTGATCTTGTGCTTTATCAACCAGTTCTTAGTTCCTTTGGACGTATGTTTGGGATTGTTGTCTTGTTGGAAGGTCCATCCGCAGCCAAGGTGTAGCTTCCTGGCAGAAGGAATAAGGTTTTTGGAAAAAATGTCTTGGTACATGCTGGAGTTCATGGTTCCATCTATTTTTAATTTTTCAATGTTTCAGATTTGATCCAATTTTCTCCCATTTAGTAGCCAATTGCACCCTCTATCTTTCATGTCAATCCCCCCCTCGTATTGTGAGTTTGCTGCCATAGCCCTGTGACCGGCAGTGACAAATACTGTGTGCAGTTCTGGGCATCGCACTACAAGAAAGATATAGAAGCTCTTGAAAAAGTCCAAAGAAGGGCAACTAAACCTGGTATGAAAGGTAAAAGTTATGATGATAGACTTAAGGCACTCAATCTATTTAAGCTTAGCAAAGATTTTTAAAGATAAGTGGGGTCAGCAGAACAAGGTCACAGGTGGAAATTAGTTAAAGGCAAATTCCGCAGATATTAGGAAGTTGTCAATGCCTGGAACAGCTTGCCAGGTCGGGTAGTAGAGGCAGAAACACTTGGGCTATTGACGTCCAGGCTAGATATCGTACTAGATACCCTTTAGATTAGGACATGACGAGCCTAGATGGGCCGAACGGCCCGTTCTCGTCATTATGTATTCTTATGTTCTTAAAGGCGAAGTATTGTCTCCTCCCAGACGGCACTCTTAGGCTGTTGACCGTAACTCCCGTACTACAGAGCCACTCCTGTGCACAGCAAACTTCCTGTTGGCTTCCCTCCCCCTCCCTGGGGCGGACAGCCAATCACCGCCCC
Source organism: Aldrovandia affinis (assembly GCA_029706075.1). Lineage (NCBI taxonomy): Eukaryota > Metazoa > Chordata > Actinopteri > Notacanthiformes > Halosauridae > Aldrovandia > Aldrovandia affinis. The sequence continues at coordinate 1,789,395 of JAINUG010000189.1, forward strand.
CGGTGGTACTCCCAGCCACAGCCGACTCTGACTCGAGTGGCCAGCGTCAAACATTGTAACCACTAGACCACCCATTTTAATAAGGGCCCCAGGGCCTTTGGATGCAAAACAACCCTAAAGCATTAAAGATTCACCACCATGTTTCATCGTAGGCATGAGGTGCTTTTCAACATTACTTGCATTCTTTGGACACCAAACATAACGCTGATGTGCATGTCCAAAAACCTCGATTCGGCCACAAGACATGGTTCCAATTGTAGTTCTAATATAGTTTGACGAATTCAAGACCCCTTTTTTGGTGAATTGGCTTCAAAAGAGGTTTCCTTCTTGCAACTCTGCCATAAGGCCATTATCATGTAGGCATCGTCGAATGGTAGCTTTAGACACCTTGTAACCCCAAGATGCCAGGTTGTTTTGGAGATCTTGAACTGTGCCCCTTGGACTTCTTTTTGCCTCTCGAACCATCCATCTGACTACATGTGGGGGCAAGATAGACTTGCGTCCTCTACTTGGAACAGTGGCCATAAACTTCCTAATAATTAACACAACAGTGGAAAGCGGTAAACTTTTTAGTTTTTTGTAGCCATCTCCTGATCTGTAGAGGTCAATAACCTTTTGTCTGATGCTTTCAGGGAGTTATTTGCCTTTCATCATGATGATAGCTGACCACAGTATTTCAAACATGTGTTTCCTCCTTTTTATACCCAAGGGAAACAGGAAATCATTGTAGGCCACTGTATAGTTCCCTAACCATCCAATGAACTTCAAATAAGTTGTATATTTATGAAGATTTGTTTAAAATAATATATAGGGGTATAAATAATTATGATCCAGATAAAAATATTATTAATAAAACAAAATATTTTTTTCTGAACAATTGTATTAGTGATGTAGGTTTGGAATTTTCTGGATTTTTTGAGCATAAAATATTCCTCATTACTTATATAGTTTATTTTATACGATCTCTTTTGTTCATCATTATCAAGGGTATGAATTACAATGGAGCCTACTGTATATATATAATATATATACAAGAGGTTTATATTTAAAACAAATTTGTAAAAACCCTTGGTACATAGTCCCATAGCAACCAACTCTTTATATGCACAAGCCTATGGTAGCAGGCGGTGGCCAGCCAGTTGCAGCACCTGGGGTAAAATAAGGGGTAATGGGTCACAACTGCAACACTGACCAAAGATTTGCTTGTAAGTCCTCTCCAAACATTGGTTCATTTTAGTAACATATCAGTAAAGAGTCTTCTACTGATTATGAACCAACAAAATACACAATAATGAGCTAGCTCCCAAGCTACATTAGACAATTACACATACCTGTAGCTGATCAATCGATTAGCTAATGTCAGCTAAAAATGCTAGCCACACTTCGCAACTACAGTAGCCCGCTAAGTTGCCTACTGTACTGAATTTTTGTGTTGCATCATTCATAGCTAAAACATGTAGAATAAAAATAAAAATGAGTTGCTTACTTAATCTTACAATTCAAAACGAGAAGTCACTCTCATATTGAGAAGTTGCAACAATTGACCTGAGAAATCAAATTCACTTCTTCAAATGCGGTCTCATTATTAGTACATTTTACATTTTACATTTTAAGCACAGCTGGTCGTCCAGGGTCACTCTAAGACTGCTGACAGACTGGGACGGAGACACTGTGGAGCCTTCCATGGTGATTGAAGCATCAATCATCGGGGAGCCCTTCGCTGGGAGGAAGAACAGCTCAGTCTTCCCCAGGTTCAGCTTCAGGTGGTGGGTGGAAATCCAGGCAGAGATGTCAGCCAGGCATGCAGAGATCCGCGCTGGGACCTCAAATTAACTAACCAACAACTCAGGGAACGCTCAACTCGAGTTTTGAAAGCTCTCTCAGTGAAGTGCTCTCATCTGTTCTACACATATAGTCAGTGTAAAAGAGCTGTCTGTCACAGATCTCCAACTTCACCTGAAACCTAATATTCTCCCCTAAATTTACTCCCATTTGACCACCAGGCTAGATTAGCTACAATCCACTACAAACAAGTACAAACACTAGTCCGTGCGTCTGTGAATTTAGCTAGAATGGCATGATGGGCACCGGTCCCCAACTCAATTAAACCTTTCATCTTCAGAACAACAGCGGTGTGTTCTCTATTAAGCGCCCACCTCACACACACACACAAAATGGCCACAAAATGTCTAACAGAAAGTAACATTTCTTTACATGTTCCATAGCAACTGTATGTCTTTGCACAAGCCCATGGACACAGTCAGTGGTTAGTCAGCTCCAGCACAACTGGGTAAAGATAGGCAATGGACTACCACATAACTACCACAATGGCTCACGGATTATATTTTCAAACACACGATGCCATAAATATAAACATAAAACAAATAAATATTATAGCAAGCAATGATGAACAAATGCAAAGCTCAACCAAAACATCCCAATTATACTAGAAAATAAGTGGCTCAAAATACATTGTACACATACAGGTAACTGCCAAAATAAACACTTGAGAAAGTCAAGGGTTCTGGCGGCTCTGTGATAACCACCATCCTATAGTGAAGCATTTCTATCCTAATGAGTGGTCTTTTCCAGGATGACAATGACCCCATCCACAGGGCATGAGTGGTCAATGAATGGTTTGATGAGCATGAAAACAATATAAACCACATGTCATGGCCATCTCAGTCACCAGGTCACAACCCAATTGAACAATTATGGGATATTCTGGTGCCAAGGCGCATTGAAGCTGTTCTGGTGGCTCTGGGTGGCCCTGGGTGGCCCAACGCCCTATTAAGACACTTTATGTTGGCATTTCTTTTATTTTGGCAGTTACCTGTATTTCTGTAATTACACAAGTTTAATGGCTTTAATACTTTCTGTGATGAAATGAAAGCATAAAATGAAACATGTCCCTTCATGGTAGTCAAGCCAGAGAATGAACCACTGAAACAAATATACCTAAAAACGAATTAACAAATTTGATGCAGAGGTTAATTAGGATGATATTTTTTTCTAAAATATATCACTTCTGGTGGCCACATGTTCCTTGCTTATAGATTTTGGCACTCACTTTAGCTCTCATATCTAAATTGATGATATGCTGAGATTCTCCACCTGTGTAGAAGAGCGCTGGATGCAGTCTTGAGTCTCTCTCATTCACAGGCTCCTGTGACTAGTCTGGTTAGTTTAGTTGATTATTATTATTTTTTTCCCTGAAATTCACCTTGGCATGAACTTGTCTTCATCAGTGTCGTCCACTGTGACTGTGTGAAGAGTAGCCACAATAATAATGAATAAAAATGGCTGCAACTGTTTTTTCCTAACGTACAGTGAGCCCCTTGTAAAACAAAGATTTCTATGCTTCCAAGAATGGAGAAACATTGAAACATTAAGGCTGCTTGATTTAATTTATTGGAAATGCCTTTAATGCTATTAACTTTAGTGCTTGTGTGGTATTAGTTACGTTGTAGGGAGGAAATCAAGAAAATTAATGGTTAGGGTGGGGTAACACAGGAGTTCCATGAGGAAGGGAGACCTGAACTCACCAGTTGCTAAGCATTTTATTGAAAACAAACACAACATTCAAAATTGTGTCAGGATAGAGCATATTAAGCTGGGCAGATTGGGTGGAGATATTGATAATAAAATCCTCAGAAGGGAAGCTTTATGGATACACATGCTGAATACTCTGAAAACTAATGGAATGAACCAATTTGAATCTTTTAATATTTTTCTTTGAATCTGTTTTAAAAAATATTCAGGATTATGGGCTTGATCAGAGGATTAAAAAAATGTGTGTGGGTGCTTAAGAATTTTGTGTATTGTATCACTACGGACAACGGCGGCAGAAACACGTCAGATTGATTTTACTTGCCAAGAAAAAGGAAATAAACTGTTGAATAAAACAATAGTGAGTTAGTGATTCAGTGATTGCTTGGAAGGCGAGCCCCGTTTCCTCAATATTAATTCAAGAACCAATCTGTTGCCTTTGAGTCACCATTAAGGTTTATTCTGGCAGTTGCTGCAACTATTTAGTAGTCTTTTGTTCATGTAAAAGGCTTAGAATCAGGGGTGTCAAACTCATTCCATCGTGGGCCGAGTGTATGCAGGTTTTTGTTGCAACCAGTGTACTGCACCAGGTGATTTCACTAATTAGCTTCCTTCTTCAACCAAGGAGGGGAACTAATTGAAATCACCTGGTGTTGTGCACTGGTTGCAACAAAAACCTGCATAAACTCAGCCCACAATGGAATGAGTTTGACACCCCTGGCTTAGATGATAGCTTCTGACTTTGCGTCCCATTGCCTGCTAGACTACTTTTCACTTATCACAGATTTTGTCATAACCAAAAGTGAACCAGGTAGTCTAGGCTAACTTACAGTTCCTGAAATGTAGCATTGGCACTTGAAATCCAACCCCAAATATGACCTCATGATATTATGCTGAGGCTCACATATGGAAAGGAGAGTATAAATGCATGGTTTAAAGATCTTTTTTAAACTTCTGACTCCATCCCTCTTCCATTCTCTCCTCAGCTCTTCACTATCGACCACAACCAGGTGGACTGGCGCATTGCCATGACCAGCCAACGGGTACTGGGCATCTCCTTGGAGCTGGTGGTCTGTGCCATCCACCCTCTCACCACTTATTGGGGGCCCGAGATGGGGACCCCCGGGCTGGCTATTGATGGAGCTGAGGAAGGGCAGGGTGGGTCGGAGGGTAACTCGTCTTCTGCCCCCCTCTGTTCAACTATCCGAAGCAGGGACGCTCTGCTGGACTCGGTGCCCCTCTTGTCCTGTCTGATGTTCCTGCGCCTTTACCTGGTGCACCGGGCCATCCTCCTGCACAGTAAGGTGCTCCTCAGCGCCTCCTACAGGAGCATCGGCTCGCTCAACAACATCAACTTCACCTTCCGCTTTGTGCTCAAAGTGCTGATGAACAAGTACCCCGGCCGCACCCTCTTGGTCTTCATTGTCTTCTTCTGGCTAAGCGCCTCGTGGCTGCTCACGCTGTGCGAGAGGTATGAGCATGGCACCGACAAATGGGTTTACATTGTGATTTGAAAGCACCAGACTAGAAGTGGGCAGCTTTCTTTCTTTCCTCAGATATTTGTAGCTTAATATAAGCCATTAAGTCCTTGGGTGGAGAGGTTACCTCATCGGTTTTGTAAGTGTATGGATATTTATCTTAAGATATTTTAAAAAAAAACACAACATGCATGTTGCGCCTTACCTTTAACTATCGAAAACTGTTGTTATTCTTGTTCCTTCCTTCTCTTCCTTCTCTCTCAAGGTGGCCTTGTGAAGAGGTTTTGTTACAGCATTATCACTTCCCAATTACCCACACAACAAGCAGCCATTTAATTCCATGCATTTAAACAAGGATGGCATATTTTGAGCTTTACACTCTAAAAAAACAATAACAGCCTTGTAGTTATACTGTACATCAAAATCAGCATACGTATTGTATATGAGAGACACGATTGGAAAATGTGAGGAATATGTTTGTTTGTTAAAATGGAATTCCTATCAGAGGAATGTTCAATTAATAGAAGCTGTTCTCTTGGTCTTTCTGCGTGGAACTACTAATCTAGGGTACAAAGACAATTTTCCATTGAAAACCAATAAACATTCATGTCACACCGTGCAGGAAATCCAGGGCAGGAATAGATTTTTTGATCTGTGGATGGGGAGAGAGAGAGGAAACCCGCACAATGCAAATGAACAAAATAATAATAAAATACTATACATTCAGACACACAGACGTTCACAACTCTTCAGTTATTTTTACTCAGGGTCTCACTGTTCTCCCTCAACAAGCATTTAGCTCCCGTGTTCCAGCCACCTACTGATAGAGCAGAGCAGTTTTAAGCACACAGCTACATTTAGATGATGCTGCACAGCTGTGTGCCCTGGCTGCCCTGCCAGTAGGTGTGGCCGTTAATCACCAGCTTAAGCCCCTTTCCCACATGGAATCCGCAACATTACCGGGTTCAATTATCCAGGTATGGTAGTGTTTTTCATTGTTCCCATATAGGTCTCCTGTATGGAAAAATTCAGCATAGAGTCTGTTCCCACATGACATTATCGTTCAGGATAGATTAGTCAATGCAGGATGTATTTATTTGAAGATTTGTTTTATGCAGACTTTTCAGTTTGCTAATGATCTGGCCCTTCTGTCTCATTATACCTCCTTCGCTTAGGATGTCTGTTATTTTATCGTAGACCACGGCATCTCTGACGGTGCCATAGAGCTGTCGGTTAATTTCATGGTCTGCGCGGATAGACAATAGTTACCTTGTCACAGAGTCTGTCCAATGTTCAGTAGCTAAAACAAAGATGCTGCTAACTACCATTAGGAGTTACAATGGATTTTGATGCTGAGGACACTGAATCCCCTTGGCCATATATTTAACACATTTATGCCACATAGCTATCCATTTGCATTATGTAGTATGATTTTTATATCGCAGTTAATTGCTATCAGCTAGCTGGATGTGAAATGCTAGTTGGCTAACTCGCAATTTAAATAGTTTAAATAATAGTTTAAATGTTTGCTTTGATCATTTAACTAGATGGCTAGTTAGTGCATTAACATAAATGATTATATTATATTATATTGTTATATATATATTATATTATGAACGCACCATTACCTGGCAACGTAAAACTGGCATGCGTAAGAACGTCGTAACCGTTTGCGTGCTTTATCCAAGGAATGTTGCTGCTTTTGTTCCCACTAGAGCAGGGTTTCTCAAACTTTTTTACTCCACGACCCCATTTCATGGGTGGGAAAAAATCGCGACCCCATACATAAATGATAGTGCAATTATAACGCGGAAAAACTTAGTCCAGAAACATATATTGGTGGTCTATTTCCAAAATAGTAGCAAATGCATTCACAGGCTATATCTTTATGAAAAACAAATAAAACAGACTTAATAGTAGCAAATACAGTACATTCACAGGCTATATCTTTATGAAAAATAAAACGGACTGCTTAGCCTACTTAATGGGATGGATGTGCTTGGAGTGTTGAACACTCTGTGTTGTGGTTCTCTGTGGCTCAGTTGGTAGAGCACAGCGTTGGCAACGCATAGGTTGTGGGTTCAATCCCCACTGGGGCCACATATACTGAAAATGTATGCATTCACTACTGTAAATCGCTTTGGATAAAAGCGTCTGCTAAATGGCGTATATTATAACACGGTTCATCGATGCGTGGCTGCGCTGGGCTAAGAAAGAGGCGGAGATCCCCTTCAACTCTCAGGCGCGATCTATATTTATTTTTAATTAAAGTCAATGCCGAAAACCCGGATTCACTGTTCTCCAATTGTGTGGGCTTTACCGGTCTTCGCGATCCAATGTGCGACGACAAATGAAGCCTGTAGCCCCCTCGTTTGCTGCTGTTGCAGTTTTAAGCACGGTTTTCTGTCCTTGTAAAACTTTTTGTTTCCTCTGAAAGAAATCTAGCGGCTTTGCTTGTAATGCGCTGTGTTTAGTTTGCAAGTAGCGTTGCATTTTCCATGGCTTAAAGCTCTCGTTAGCTATAACTTCCCCACACACGACACATTGCGGTCTTGGGTCCTCCTCATGTCCTGTCCATGTAAAGCCATAGGTGAGGAATTTCGGGTCATAACTTATTTTATTCCTTTTTGTTTTATTTGTATTTTTGTAATTTTCTGCTGGTCTTTTGTTAGAATTTGACTCACCTCCAGCACCACTCCTGACAACAAACGTGTCAATTTTCGTGACTGCTGTATTGGCGCGCTACACATGCAATGGGGTGCAGTAACGTTAAACGCATGCGTTGGATTAAACTCATGCATGTCGGTAGATTAAAAATAATCGGTCAGAAAAGACAGGCAATTTGTTTTTCATAAAAAAAATGTAAAGAAATGCTTATGGTTAAAAAAAAAGTACATTTATTTTAATTTTTTGGCGACCCCACCATGACCCATAGTTTGAGAACCGCTGCACTAGAGCAGTGGTGGAAGTCTTCCGTAAATCTTACTAGGTCCTGACCCGGAAAATTGCTGGAGCATCTTACATGGAAAAGCGACTCCGGCTCCTGTTCCCACATGACGCCAACACGAAAAATTACCGGAACATTAACGGGTTAAGGTGCATGTGGGAAAGGGGCTTTAGATGGCTAATAAGTGGCACAGCCAAAGCCCAAAAACAAAAGAACTACAGCTAAACCATATGTTTACACACGCTCCTTTCCATATGTGTGCCTCAGCATAGTATCATGAGGTCGTATTTAGGACAGGATGCCAATGCTAATTTTCAGGAGCTGTATGTTAGCCTAATTCAGATTTGAAGTGTAGCACATCGGTCAAACCATCAGAGTTTGCTCTACACAAAATAAAGGAAACACTTGAGTAAACAAGGGATAAAATGTATATTGAATACAGGTGCTTCCATGCAGGTGTGATTCCTGAAATCACCAATTAACATCCAATAATGCTTAAAAGACCATGTATAAAAATGCTGGGCAGGCCCAGTTGCCCATTATTTTGACTACCATGGCTAGAAGAAGAGAGCTGAGTGACTTTGAAACAGGGATGATTTTTGGGGCATGTTTGTCAGGAGCTTCAGTGAGACTCAACTTGCTTATGTTTCATGAGGAACAGTGGCTAAGGTGATGTTGGCATGAAAGTCTGAGAAACCTACAGGCCCGAGTGGTTGTTTCCCACAGTCTGTGGAGGTGGATGGTAATGCCATGGAAACATCGTAGCTATGCCGCTGACTTGTCAACGTTGACAAACTGTTCATATTCAAGCTATCTTAAATGCTCCGCCAACCTCCTTACTTTTCTTTTGAGTATTATGACAGCCATGTACTGCATAATCTCTCCCAGAAAGCATATTACCAAACAAGATCCTTCAAGGTCAGTGCAATTCTTAGGTATGTTTTCCCATAGTTTTTATTTGCTGCTTTTTGCTTAACCCCTTCCTGTCAAGGCCTAAAAATGGCTATTTTCATATGTTTTTCACTACTACCACACAAAGCCTAATATCTTCAAAAGTACACATTGCACAGACATGGTTGAGGGCTTGATGTGAAGTAGATGGTTGTTTCTAAAAACAAGACCCAGGCATGCTTTAGTGTCCCAAAAACTGGTGGTTACATGTTTTTAGCCATCGGCGTTCTAATTCTTCCCAAAGGTGTTCAATGGGGTTGAGGTCAGGGCTCTGTGCAGTCCAATCAAGTTCCTCCACACCAAACTCATCTAACCATGTCTTTATGAACCTCGCTTTGTGCACAGGGGCACAGTCATGCTGGAACAGCAAAGGGCCTTCCCCAAACTGTTGCCACAAAGTTGGAAAGTGCCCAATTGGCTAAGATGTCTTCGTATCCTGTAGCATTAAGAATACCCTTCACTGGAACTAAGGGGCCTATCCCAAACCCTGAGAAACAGCCCCAGACCATTATCCCTCCTCCACCAAACTTTACAGTAGGCACTATGCATTCTGGAAGGTAGCATTCTCCTGGCATCCACCAAACCCAGATTCGTCCATCAGACTGCCAGGTAGTGAAGCGTGATTCATCACTCCAAAGAACACGTTTCCACTGCTCCAGAGTCCAGTTGCGGTGTGCTTTACACCACTCCAGCCGACGCTTGGCATTGCGCATGGTGATGTGAGGCTTGTGTGCAGCTGCTCGGCCATGGAAACCCATTCTATGAAGCTCCCGACGCACAGTTATTGTGCTGATGGTGCTTCCAGAGGCAGTTTGGTACTCTGTAGTGAGTGATGCAGCAGATGATAGGCGATTGTTACGCGCTATGCGCTTCAGCACTCGTCGGCCCCGCTCTGTGATTTTGCATGGTCTACCACTTTGTGGCTGAGCTGTTGTTGCTCCTAGGCGCTTCCACTTCACAATAATAGCACTTACAGTTGACCGGGGCACATCTAGTAGGGCAGACATTTCACAAACTGGCTTGTGGCAAAGGTGGCATCCTATGACAGTGCATTTAAAGTCACTGAGCTCTTTATGAACCATTCTGAATTCTAAATGTTTGTCTCTGGAGATTGCATGGCTATGTGCTGGATTTTAGGCACGTGTTGGCAATGGGTGTGGCTGAAACACCTGAACTCAATAATTAGTAGGGGCGTCCACTGACTTTTGGCCATATAGTCTATGAGAGGAAAATGAATTCTAAGATGATTCAGATGTTTGTTCTTGTGTTTCCTGCTTCAGATAATTGTGTATCCATGTGTCCAGAAACCTATATAAAACATAATATAAATCAATTATGTTCAAATCTATTCAACCAGAGCCCCCTTAGCCAGAATGCTTTCCAGGTGGATCCAAACAGATTGTCATGGTAACAACAACAATATGGGTAGTGTTGTCATATAGACTACCGGTCAAAAGTTTTAGAGCACCCCCATTTTCCAGTTTTTACTGAAATTTAAGCAGTTCAAGTCCAGTGAATAACCTGAAATGGTACAAAGGTAAGTGGTAAACTGCCAGAGGTTAACAAAAAAAAGTTTAGGTTAGCAAAAGCTTGTATTAATAATGATTAGGAAGTTTAAGGCCACTGGAACAATGGCTAACCTGCCAGGTAGAGGACACAAGTCTATCTTGCCACCACATGTAGAGACACGAATGGTTTGTGAGGCAAAAATAAGTTCAAGGGGCACAGTTCAAGACAACCTGGCATCTTGGGGTTACAAGGTGTCTAAAGCTACCATTCGACAACGCCTACATGACAATGGCCTTTGTGGCAGAGTTGCAAGAAGGAAGCTTCTTTTGAAGAAAATTTCACAGAAAAGGGTGTCTTGAATTCGTCAAACTACATCTGAACTACAATTGGAACTGTGTCTTGTGGTCAGATTAAACAAAAATCAAGCTTTTTGCACATGCACCATTAGCGTTATGTTTGGCGTCCAAAGAATGCAAGTAATGTTGAAAAGCACCTCATTCCTACGGTGAAACATGGTGGTGGATGCTTTGGGGTTGTTTTGCATCCACAGGCCCTGGGGCCCTTATTAATAGATGGAACCATGAACTCCAACATGTACCAAGATATTTTGTCCAAAAACCTTATTCCTTCTGCCAGGAAGCTACACCTTGACTGCGGATGGACCTTCCAACAAGACAACAATCCCAAACATACATCCAAAGCAACTAAGAAATGGTTAACAGAGCACAAGATCAATGTCCTGATGTGGCCATCTCAGTCTCCAGACCTGAATCCAATTGAACATTTGTGGTTTGAACTCAAAAAAGCAGTCCACAAACATCAACCCTAGAATCTGAAGGAACTAGAACAATTCTGCATGGAGGAATGGTTGAGGATCCCCCCAAGAAGTAACCTTGTATGACACTACAGAAGGCAACTACTTGCTGTTATATTGGCCAAGGGAGGAACCACAAAGTACTGATAACAGGGGTGTGAATATTTGTGATTCTTGATTTTTCTGGGAAAAAGTATAATTAGTGAACCATTCAGTTGTGGTTTGTGCCAATGCATTATTACTATTAAAGAATATAATTTTCAGCATTTTGTGAGCATAAAATATACCTCATTACTGATATAGTTTATTTTATAAACGATCTTTTTTGTTCATCTTTATCAAGGATGTGAATACTGTGTACTGTAGTGTACTGTATATATTTATACCACAGCTTGGTTAAATACTTGATTCTGATTGGTCAAGAGGGTGTCACAGGGGGTACATTCACTTTTGATATTGGACGTGCTATCTAGGTCTCAGGATGTAACATTTTTCACAGGTAAAATGATTTTTTTGGGGGGGGGATGTTAATGATTTATAAATGATCAATTAATCGCCGTTAAGAATTTGATCAATCAAGTATATCAAATTAACGATTATGTTTCATAGCATAGGCGGCATGGTGGTGCAGTGGATAGCACTGTCGCCCCGGTCCCGGGTTCGAATCCGTCTGTGTGGAGTTTGCATGTTCTCCCCGTGTCCGTGTGGGTTTCCTCCGTGTACTCCGGTTTCCTCCCACAGTCCAAAGACATGCACGTTAGGCTAATTGGAGAGTCTAAATTGCCCTGTAGGTGTGAGTGTGTGAGTGAATGGTGTATGTACCCAGGTATGTACCCAGGCCGCCATTGTAAATAAGAACTTGTTCTTAATGGCTTGCCTGGTTAAATAAAGGTAAAAAAAATAAAATAATAATAATAATAATAGCACAGCGGAGTTATCCAATAGCACAAACTCTAGTGAGTGTAATAGTATTTCTTTGAAACAACAGTTAAAACCTTGTTGATTTTATCGAATATATCTAGCAATATTTCACAAAAGAAACAATTTACAATGACAAAACATTTTTGTTATATTTTGTATAGCCTAATGTTACCTCAGCCGACAATAGCGTGGTCTCTTGAATTCGCTAAGGAGGCCTAACGTTACTTCACACATTTCTCTGAGTTTTTCTCGCTGGTTTCACTTTTAACAGCTGCGACCAGGGAATCGCACACCATCCACATGAGAATCTGGGAACTCGTCTCCAAATTGTGTTAACTTTCTCCACCTCAGGGAAACAAATGAGACCCATCTGAGTTATGCTAACGGTTGCTGAAGTATCTTATATTTAGCATCCAAAATGTGCGTCTAGTTAGGTGCTGGGCAAAGGCCAAATATAATGCATAAGACCATTATCGATGCTCCCCAAAACATAATTATGAAGATTCCTTAGACTGGCAAAGTTGGCACGACAGTATTTATGCATCCCCAGGACATCAGTTCTGTTGGAATGGATGTTCTTACTATGAACAAGCTGAGCACACGGCTCACCCCCCAACACTTTTTTTTCCCTTCAAGTTGTCGGACAGCCCTTTTCATTTCAAAAGGAGTATTGTTTTCGTTGTTAGGCCTACTGAATGGTGTTTCATTTAATTTCCTTCATAATTCGTATTGTTTTATGCTGTTAAAATAGGCCCGTGTCTCAAAAGATTGAACAAAGCTTTATTGCTTTTATTTATTTTTGTTTTTTTTAAAGATTAATCGATTAATCGTTTGTTAACGTGGGCAACGATCGATCAAGAAAATTTCTTAAGATTAGCATCCCTAGTAAAAATATCAAGGCGCCCATCACTGAACTTAAAATACACTTCACTTCAACAATCTAGCATAAAAATATAGCATAATTCACAGATTGCGTCTTATTTCCTTTGGCAACTAACAATGGTATAAGTGGGATAATGTACTATGGACAATAGTGATGGGTTGGCGAATGATACCTAATTTTGAACAAATCTTTTCAGTGAACGAAATAAACTGCATCACTTCCATGAAACGATCAGTTCATTTGATCCTTCTCACCCTCTCTTCGCTGATCTTTTTGGCCAATTTTGCTGCCATCTACTGTGCAAATAATGAACACTTCATCTCTTCCTGAACCTGGGATTTCTTAGTGGATTTACATATGCCAATACAATCGTAGCCGGAAATTGGAGGATTGTTCGAATGGTGGAGAAAAGAACCTTGGACAACTGCTGACCTTCAGACACAAGGTACAACAGTTTCAACTCGCACCATCCATCGCCAACTCAATGAAAGGGGGTTCTGTGTTAGGAGACCCAGGAGGACCCCACTGCTGAGAGAGACACACGAGAATGCTCAGCTGGAGTTTGCCAAAACACACCTGAACAAGCCAAAATCGTTCTCTGAGAATATCCTGTGGACAGATGAGACAAAATTAGAACTTATTGGTAAGTCACATCAGCTCTATATTTACGGAAAACAAAATAAAGCCTTTAAATAAAAGAACACTGTCCCAACAGTCAAACATAGAGGAGGTTCACTGATGTTTTAGGGTTGCTTTGCTGCCTCTGGCAATGGGTGACTTGAACCTATGCATGGCATCATGAAATCAGGAGATTATCAAGCCATTTTGGAGTGCAATATTCAGCCCAGTGTCAGAAAGTTGTGTCTCCGTCGAAAGTCGTGGGTTTTCCAGCAGGACAATGACCCGAAACACACTTCAAAAAGCACCCAGGAATGGTTCAAAACAAAACGCTGGACTGTTTTGAAATGGCCAGCAATTAGTCCAGATCTAAATCCCATTGAACATCTGTGGAGAGATCTGAAAATAGCAATTGGGAGAAGGCACACTTCAAATCTAAGAGAACTGGAGCAGTTTGCAAAAGAAGAGTGGGCTAGTAGAGAACTGCCAGTAGAGATGTGTAGGAATCTCATTAATGGCTATAGGAAGCGCTTGATTGCAGTTATTTTCTCTAAGGCTGTGCTACCAAATATTACATTTAGGGTGTCAATAATTTTGTCAATGCCATTTCAGTTTATTTTATGATTTAAAAGGATATGTTAAGTTCTGAATCAAAACCAAAGTTTCTGTACTATTACCAGTGGAATGAAGAATTGTGGAGCCCAAAAACTTTTGTCAATTTCAACTTAATATAGAGAAAATTGAGTTGGGGGGGAAAATTGTGAGTAAAAAAAAAAAGTGTGGCAATATTTTTGGCCATGACTGTATATGATCATTTTTACTTGATAAGAATTTTGAATACTTTTGCATTTTAATATTATTTAATATTATTTTATTTTCTTGCAGATATGAGAGGAAATCAATTCTAAGATTATTTTTAAAAATGTTTGCATATTTTAAAAATGCATCGAATAATTGTGTATCCAAGTGTCCAGAAACCTATTCAAAACATACTATAAATCAGTTCTGTTGTACAAATCTATTCAACCATAGCCCCGTTGAATGCTTTCCAGGTGGATACAAACATATAGTTATGGTAACAACAACAACATGAGTAGAGTTGATTGATTGATTGATTGATTGATTGATTTTATTCGAGAAATAAAAAAATACAATACACAAATGTGCATACAGTACAAAAAATTCATCAGGATATCGCAATAAAGTCACATGACTTATTTCCATTGCGGTCCTGGAGTCTAGGCTAGGAGGCAGGCAGGAAAAGGAAATGCATGTGTATGCTACTAATATCTAACTACATTAGCTACACTAAAACACCTAATAAAAACATCAATATTATACACTTGTCATAGAAAAGATGATTCACTATACTATACTAACTTTTTTCAGTTGTTTTTTAAAACTATTCAAAGAATGGGCAGATTTAATTTCGTTTGGGATTTTATTCCACTCCTCCCCCCCTGTATAGAGGAATGTACTTCTCCCTACTTTGCTTTTTAGATTGGGTTGTTTCAGATTAGATACACTAGCCCTCGTATTCAGGCCATGAGAGTCCAGAACATACTGAAAATACCCAATAAAATCATTTGGACATCGACCCTGTAAAATCTTATAGACCATAATAAGTTTTAACTGTTGAATTCTACCTTCAACAGGGAGCCAATTCAACTCTTTAAAATGGTTAGGGCGTTGTCATACTGTGTACTGTCATCTGAATCGACACTTAAGGCAGACAAATCACCCTCCAAAAACAAGCCAGTGCTTTCATGTGTCTTCAAAAGCCACACAGAAATATGCTGCCATCTTGAAGTATAAATTAATATTGGCGTCCCCCACACTCGTTATGCCTATGACTCCAAGCCATGCATTCTCAGGATATATACACACTTGTGGGGTGGGAATGGCACTCGGCTTTCAGCTGCATGCCGCATCACCACCCCAAGCATGCATATATATCCTGAGAATGCACAGCTTGTCATGGTTCCTTACAAATGATTTTAATGTTAATGGCATATGTGAAAGTGCTCTCACTTTTGTATAAATGCCACCCTTGAGACCTGTCTGAGCTGGTGAGAAATCAGCTGGGCTGGGACCTTTGGGGATTGTGTGACTCCCGTTTGAGTTCCCTGACCCAGCTCTACTCCTGAACAGCAGCGGGGGTTTTGAGGTTTCACTCCACCTCACATCTTGGTTACTACACTGGAGCTACTGGATGAGAGACTTACCTCAGTCACCTGATGTTCTCTGTGCCAATGGGCAGCAAATGGAAAGCTAAAGCATCCTAGAGACTAACTTTTGGGTTTCTGGTCTTCCAACCCTATTCTGGTCAATGACAAAAATAGTGCTGTCCTGTGTGTGTGTATCCATGTTGACTCTCTCCCTCTCCTCTTGCAGACAGATCCAGGTGGACACGGGCCAAATACTGACCGCTCTCTGGCTCATTGCTATTACATTCCTCACCGTGGGGTACGGGGACGTGTCCCCCCAAACTTTCTGCGGAAAGGTGGTGTGCCTATTCACCGGAGTCATGGTAATTATCACTCTACGATTCACAGAGGATAATACAGCCCCTGAGAAATGTGCGCTATCCATTGTTGGATGCTTTCATGTGTCGGCAGTCATCGTAATCGGTCTGTCGCACTCATAAATGGCCTTCACTTCCTTCTACTGTTACATTGACCGAAACCTCAATGTCATTGGCAAGGATACAGAAGAAAGTGCTATTTTTGGGTCTTGATCATCTGTGTGTCTTTAATGAAACAATTTCAAAGCATTCCTTTGCTAGCGTGCTGAGTATCAGGTACTTTTGAAACCCAAAATTGGCCTGGCCATAGGAATATTATCTGCATTTCTGCTATATTCTTTGGTGTGCCTTGCAGTGGCTCTGATACTGCATGTTGACATTGCTTCCAGCTGTTCATTAACTTTCCTGTTTGCTACTGTGGCACATAAATGTGTATGGGGGCTCTGGGTTTAACAATTTGAGTCATTCAAGCTGTTTTAGTTTTCTCAGTCAGGGTTTGATAACAGAGAGCTAGCATTTGAGGTGAAGGGAACAGTTAACATACTTTCATGTAAAGAGAGGCAGTTCCAGGACCAGAGCAGCATGGCAACAGTCCCGTTGTTTTGTCTGAAGATGTGTAATGCTATGGTTATGCCCCTCTATATTCTGAATACAAATTCAAGTGGTTCTGTGTGGCTCAGTAGGTAGAGCAGGGTGCAGACAATGCTTAGGTTGTGGGTTTGATTCCCATTGGGACCACAATGAAAAATGTATGCATTCACTACTGTAAATTGCTTTGGATAAAAGCGTCTGCTAAATGGCATGTATTAAAACGTACAGTATTAGAGCAATGTTCTTACTAAGAAGAGTAGGTACTGATCTCAAATGTAAAGCAGTCATTCTTAGAGTCAAAACAAAAAAACATTCACTTTACTGAAGAAAGTGGATCCTTCACAGTAGAGTCGTAAACAGGCCTGGGCCTAGTGCTGGTCAGAGGGAAAGGCAAGGAGGGGAGAGAGTGCATTTTTGGAATGGGTGGATAAATGTTGGAAATCCACATTTTCCGTGGGGCAGGTGGCAGCGAGCAAGCATATGAGAGCGGGCGGGAGGGAGAGCGCTGAGGTGGGACGCTTTTGGCCTGGCTGCATCCTGACCTGGCTCCCTGCCTCACCCTGCTCCCTCCATTTCCGATCGGAGCAGATAAGCCGACCCGAGTCACGAGAAGGAGTGGGGAGAGAGCCAGGCAGAGACACCTCCCTGATACAGTGGAAAATAAGCCTTCACTCTTCTTTCTCCTTCTGTTTTTATAAGCTTTCCCCCTTTTTTAAGGGAAAACTTTCCACAATTTCCATTTTTAGGTGGTTTATAGCATTTGGCATTCCCGCAAGAGGAGAATGTGCCAACCTGTGCCCATGACTTAGAGAAATTTCCTTTTCTCTATGCATCCCCCCCCAATCATAAGCCACATAAAAAGTTATCTACCTCAAAACTGCACCAGCACGCACACCTGTTTATTGAATCATAGCACCAATACCATTTCTTATGAGTTACTGTGCCTATTCAACAGATCAATACTTTAACCATCTGTTTTGAGAATTTGTGCTTTCATCTTGTTCTCAGCTCCCAGTCTGAGTCTTGGAGCAATGTGACTTCCATGACTGAAGAAGAAAGAATTATTATAGTGCTATAATCATATGAGATGTTCTCCAAAAAAAACTAAAAAGTAATGAGTTAAATAATATATTTAGTAAATAAAATTAAGGGACGAATGAGTGACTGATTCAACACAGCATTTTCAATATTGGTGCCCACTCATTTTCTTTTTGTTTCAGGTTTTCCCAATTTTTCTACCAATTTGTAGTCAATTACACCCTCTATTTATTTCGATTTACCCTCCCCACACGAGTCCGCCACTCATTTCTATGAGGCAAGCTAATTCTCAGAGGGCTGCGAACTCCGCTTCTTTCGAAACAGAATTCGCCCACCCACATTCTGGTGACTCCCTTACTTGCTTCATGGCGGATCCGAGCCAGCTCACCCTCCCCCTGGGGCGGACAGCTAAATGCCACCCACAATCAGGGCTGACGACCAGGTTTCGAACAGCGTCCCTGACAGGCAGCACAGAGCGTATCGGACCAGCAAAATACGGTGCGTTAGATCGCTACGCTATCGGCTGCCCACTCACTTTTACACCACAGATTTGCATGTGACAGTTAATAAAGATTAAAGTTTAGTTTTGTCTCCTTATTGATTTGTTTGTATTTTGTTCTTACTCTCTAATTCTCTCTCTTGCTGACACGGGCAAAAAGGAGGACAGGTAAAAATGGTTTATCATATTTCTGAATATCACCTGAAATTATACTTTTTTTAAACATATTTTTAAAATACCATACTGTATGTGTCAAGCAGTGCTTGTTGGTATGTAGGTTTAGCCCAAGGGGAAGTATTCACTATGTCTGTGATGTAATCCAGTATGCAATCCAGTAGCTTTCATGATATATATATTTCTCATGCTACAGAAATGATTGAAGCATGCATTATTTACTTAAAGCTATGTGCAAAGTGTACTAGATGCTATCATAAAAAACTAAAATGTCTTCTTACAAGAGTTACAGTTACATTTATATTGATGAGGTTTCTGTCACATTCTAAAATAGGCATGTCTTTGTGCAAGTCATTGTGAATTATGTTGTGGCTGTTGTGTTTTGTCATTTTTCCCAAGTTCCACAAATGGGGTCAGTAATGCAAAGCAACCCAGGGCACACAAACCATCCAATCCCTTTTTTAAAAGACCAGGATTTCAAAAATAGGCTTGATATACATGTCTGTGAAGGAAACGTAACAGCATCCGCTCCAAAAGTTAAAGGACTGAAGAAAAGGCACATTTGTGAGAGAAAAAACTGTTCAAGCAGGGCATGGGATCATTTATGCTCTCTTCTGTTGTCCACCAAATAGCCATTAGTCTCTGTAACCCAGAGGTAGGCACTGCAGATGCTGTGCCCCCTGGCATCACCCCCATTTCATTCCATGCTTGCCATAGTGTCATACTTGTCATCTTCCCGGGCTCAATGATTCTAACACGGATGGGAAAACAGCAGAGATGCAACTGGAACAAATGATGCTTGACAATTTCAATTTCAATTTTAGGGCGTGGCCTGCACTGCCATGTTAGTGGCCGTTGTGACCAAGCGGCTGGCGTTGAACAAAGGGGAGAAACACGTGCATTACTTCATGATGGACATCCAGATCTCCAAACGGGTAAGACACAAAACACAAGTCAACCTTCAATAATGCACATGTCCCAATAATGCACAGGTCCCAGAAATGAATCCTTTATACATCCATTTATGATATCTTAATCTTGCTAGTATATTTTTTGTCATATTATGTTATCATTTTTTATTAGA
The DNA here is from genome assembly GCA_029706075.1 of Aldrovandia affinis. Taxonomy (NCBI): domain Eukaryota; kingdom Metazoa; phylum Chordata; class Actinopteri; order Notacanthiformes; family Halosauridae; genus Aldrovandia; species Aldrovandia affinis. The sequence goes on from JAINUG010000189.1 coordinate 1,808,975, forward strand.
ATGCAGTTTTGGTTTGCTCTTCATGTCACAATTTAGAGAGACTTAAGTGTGCAGGATGTTAGAACTGTAGGAACAGGGTTGCCTACCCCTGGTCTAATTTCCACTTCCTTTGCTTGTCTTTATAGATCTCCTAGTTGGGGAAAAATACATTCACGGGTGAACGTAATGATTGCTGCCAAATCAGTACAAATCTCAAAAACATAATTGGAGAAGAGTTTAAGAGAAAATAATATCCGGGGGGCACCTTTAGCAAAATATCAATCAGTCCAACATTATTCACAGAGAGGCGTAGGGTGCTTCATATTGTAGAAGAAAAACAACAAGTATGACAAAAAGGATGAGGCGTCCTGGCTGGAAACAGTGATATTTTCCGCATGGCACACGTGTTATGGTTGGGTGTCTTTTTACAATATTATTTTTTCCTTAAATAGGGCATTCCAGAGGGCAGGATAGTGTGGGAAAAGGGCTGGGGGGGGAGGCGAGGCGAGGCCTTGGTGGTGGCACTTGCCAATCTCTTTATAGCCCGAAGAAGGCGTCAAAAAGAGGAAACAATAGTGTCTGTGTCAGGAAAAGGACTTGTTTCTGTCCTGGACTGAGTTGGGTTAGAAAGGAAACTGAACGCGTTGATGTGTGTCTGTGTGTGTGTGTGTCTGAGTGTGTGTGCGTGCACATTGCCGTAAGGGAGGAGATGGGGGGGGTGGGCACACTGTGTCATGAGCTTGAACAGGATCCATCTGTTTGCTTATCTGGAGGAAGGAGAACACTGAAAATAAACATGCATGGCGGAAGATGCTATCACATTTTCCATTCATGAAAATAGAAAAAGGAGGCCGTGTGTTCTTTGAGTGCAAGGCCCCCATCATCCACGTGGGCATTATTGAAGGCAATCACACACATAATCTTATCATGCTTCCAGTCCAGTATTCCCGACCTGACTGGTCAAGCCAACCCTATGTTATAGACATGACAAGATAGGCGAAGACACTCTTGCAGTGCAGTATGCATTAGTGGGGGCAGGTGCCATATCGGGTCCAGAAGTTGCTCTCCCTCTGTTGCATCGGCCTACCGTGCCTCTGCGTCATGCTGCAGCTAAGTAAGGTGGCGTGTTTGTAGTGCCACACTTCCCCAACGTCTCCTTGATGATCGCCGGGCCTTTCGGCGGAGGGTGAAGGCTGCCGGCGGTGGTCACTTCCTGCCATGGGGCGCATCCTTGTGTGTCTATCCCTCCCCCACCCCCCCAGCCGCTGTTTGTCACCATCTCTGATTTATGCTGTCGGGAACAGGGGAAGACATCTGGACAAGTCTCCCAGAGGCTGCCTAATAATAATAATCTTATTAATAGTGATGACATCATCAGGGGCAGTGACGGTCCTATGACTGACATAACGGTGTCCTCATTTGGAATGAGAAGCAATGCCAGAATCAAAACAACAGGATAAATGGGAGATTATTATAGAATTATTGTGACTCATATATAGCTTGACCTCTGCAATGCTCATACTCAGTTTGTGGTGAGATGATGTCTTTAGTCACTTGATAATATTATGTATTAATGGAAAAGTGTTTGAAAATTAACTCAACAGTTTGATGTAACGTACCACATGATGTACTGGGGCCTCTCAAGACCCATTTTTGAATGCCTAGTTAGTACATCCCTGGGTTTCATTTCCTGTGAGAACCTGTGCATCTCTGCTGCAGATCCGACATGCAGCGGCCAATGTGCTGCGGGAGTGTTGGCTGCTGCACCGCACCAACGCCGGCAAGCATGACCGTGGAGAGCACCGGCGGCACCAGAGCAACCTGCTGGAGGCCATAAGAAAGTGAGTGCAGGAGTAGTGTGTGTGTGTGTGTGTGTGTGTGTGTCTGTATGTGTATGTGCTTGTGTCTGTGAGTATATGTCCCAAACCCGCCCCTGGAGAGCCAAAGGGTTTGCTGGTTTTTGTTGTTTCTCAGCACTTAACTGATCAATTAAAGCAGTTGATTATATAGTTATCTCACCTCACCAGGCTTCTTGTATTTAATTGGTTTAAGGTGAAAACAAAAACCAGCACACCCTGTGGGCCTCGAGGATCAGAGCTGGGGAATTCTGCCCTAAAGGATGTTGCTGAGATCAAAGACGCAAAATGCCCATCCGCAGGCCTGCTGTTACAGTGGGAACAACAGCGCAGTGTCTTTGCCTTTTCCTGTTTTTTTTATTTTTTTCTCCCCACCTTCTGTGACTTAACGCCTGCATGGGTCAATTTCCAGTCAGAAACCCACAGTACAGTCAGCCTCTTCACAAAAAAGCCTTGCACTACCACAATCTTTTAAACAGTCCTTGTTTATGTCATCGGCAAGGCTGACCTGAAAGGTGCTTCAAACAAAGCGCAATGTGATTTGACCCTTCAATTTTAATTAAGTTTTTCATTGCCCCAACTTCTTGTATTTAAACCTGAAATAAAACAATGTTGGTATTGAAAGTTAAGGCCCCCAAGCCCTTTTGATTTAATTGGCCTCTATGTTCAAGTCGCAAATTCTCTCTTCACTATATACTGAATCCTGGTCCACCAATTTCATAAGTAGGGAAAAAAAGTGATGGTGCAGTTAGATTTACAACAGCTCTAAACAGACAAAAGCTAAGTTATAGCAAAAGAATAGACAAAAAAAGAAGATGGTGGCCGATCTTGCAGAAGGGAAAAAGTCACATGGTGACCTTGGCAGTGCTGTAGAACAGTGGTTCTCAAACCTCTCCTCGGGGACCCCCAGCCAGTCCATGTATTTGTTAAATTCCACTACCAGCACACCTGATTCAACTCATTACTACTTAACAAGCATTGATGCTGGTGGTGGAATTTAACAAATACATGGACTGGCTGGGGGTCCCTGAGGAGAGATTTGAGAACCACTGGTGTAGAAGACACCATTGAATGCAATTGAATGCTATATTCTGCAAATATCAGACATGTCATCTGTTATCATGTTGATGCAGATATGTTTAGATAAGCAGTGTCATAGTTCCCCATCTGGTTCTAAAACATAGTAAATAGCTTAAGCTTAAGAATGACCTTTGTTTGTACTTTGGCAGTGCTGATTTTCACATATCGCCTTCTCTGTTAAAAAAAGAAGAAAAAATTCAAAGGGAAGGGGTATTTCCAGCGCTGACCCAAGAAGTGTATACATACGAAGATGCAGAATGCTATGCTGGAATTATAAGCCGAGATTAATGCTGGAGTTTATAGCATCCCTCCAAGCCTTCAGCAGCACAAAAGCAGCTGTTCTTACCAGCCATGTGTCTGATTGTAATGCTGGCTGACTGAAGCCTGGCACATGGCTCACACCAGCCATGTGTCTGTTTGTAATGCTGGATGGTATGTCAAGTATGTGGCTGGTAAGAGAGAAAAAGTGGAAGATTAAGTCTGGAAACTCTCGCCATCACAGCCTGTATCCTATCCCACATATGATTGTTTCCACCTCTGATGTGTACAACATTTGCTTCCATCTCCCAGCCTGGTGAGGAGATGCATGTGGGAGGGGTGTGTGTGCGTGTGAGCGCGTGTTTGTTGTCGGGGGTTGGGGGGTGTGGAGAGGTCACGCTCCTTTGCGGCTGTGAAAAATAGGAAGTGCAGATGTGTGAATGTGCGAAACCGTGTCCAGAGTAGCAGAGCGAGAGCTCGCAGCTGGGGCCTCCCGAAATTGTTCGGCCTGTTCATCAGGGTGGAGGGATTTGGCTTCCTGTTGTACAGTTACCAGACCCTCTAAAAATACTCTGAGGAAAGTAATCATGGAGAGACTGTTCCAGCACCTATTCCAGGAGAGCCTGACTCCACCGCTCCGACGTTAAATCATAAAGAGCCATGAAAACTTCTGTCACAGCACTTGTGCTACTTGATGTGTACTAGCTCTTTGGCTTGAGCACATTGGAGAACTTGCCCCCCCTCCGTGTAATTTGATTTCCTCTTTCTATTTTAGGGGGGCTGTAAGTTGTATTAATTTTTGTTATCTAGTATGTCTTGGGTAGACACAACTTCAAATCAAGAACATGGCAGCTAGCAATCATCATTCCTGCATTATTACAGCACTTGCATATCACTGTAGTGCTTACATATCCTGCATCTCTGTTTAACAACATTTGTTGCATAAAACGAGCTGGGCCAGTGGCACCCCACCTCAGAAATGAACCATTCCAGCAGGTTTAACCACACTGCCACCCTAACACAGCTCACAGAGGGTAGGGTTCCTGAGTTCCTGAGAAATCTGTGAGGGTATGACTCATCTGTTTCCATTTCCATCTGAACAGATTTCGGCACCTGCGGCTCAAGCAGAGGAAGCTGCGGGACTATGCCAGCGAGATGGTGGACCTCCCCAAGGTGAGCCTTCTTTTTGGCAGTTAGCCATGCTACCCTGTAACCTTCTCGTATCATGTCAAACTGCTGATGCTAACCAGGTGCGGGCTTGGGATGGGAGATCTCCTTGGAAAGTCGCTTGCATTCAATTGTTTTGCATAGACTCATTGACCGTTGTTAGTCATTACAAACTCAGACCCTGAGCCGGCCAGAGGATGGGCTTCCCTAAGGTTGCTGTAAAGTGTATTATGACAGATGTTTTGTACATTTTGTCAAAAGTTTGTTAAATTTATATGTTTTGTGATCTGCTGGTTTTAGTTTTGGTGGGTTTTGGAGAGGCAGTCTTGTCTCTGGACCAAATAAATTACAGTTACAATTATATTATTCTAAACATTACTTTTCCTGTGTCCTCATATTTTGTCATGTAGCTTCTCTGTTACCTTAGATTATACACGGTTCCTTTGTACCTTAATATTGACATTTTGCATGTACACAACATTCATGATTGTTCAACTAATTGTCTGATAAGAAAACAAGATACCCCTTTCTAAATTTACCAGAGATGTGGCTCAAGGTCAAACTCACACACCACTAAAGCTAAGATGCAAAACATATTTTTCATCCCTGTAACAAATGACTTATGCAGCAGATAAATGGCAAGTGGGGTTGTTGAGTGACATTGCTATGTCCCACTAAACCATTGGTTTTCAGTGTAGTGACACACCCTACCATCTGGTATAGAATCCTGACCATGCCGGTGCTGACTGTAGCTGGGAGTCCTGCAGGGCAGTGCCTAATTGGCCGTAGCGGTGCCCAGCGATGGAGGGTTTCAGTTGGCTGGGTTGTCCTGGAAAGTGCGACGATTCACTTTCCAGGACAAGGAAAGGTGCCTGGGGCACAGTGCCAGCTGTGCATGTATTTTACTTCTCCGATGCAATGACTGCGCAGCTCAGCTGGGGGACTGCGGCATGAAGCAGGAGAGCCCGCTCTCTCTCTAATGCGAGAACCTAGCAGCAGAGAGACAGGCCTACAGATTTAAATCAGACCTTACAAACTAAGAGAAGAAGAAACATTTGAGTTAAAAATGGTTTTAACATTTTTTTTAAAGTTAGAACCCCCCCAAAAAATGTTTCAGAATTAGGCAGTCTTGTGTTCCTGCGGACACATTTTCTTTCAGATGCAAATGATCATGTGTGACTTGAGCGCCAACTGGAACAACTCATACCGCGAGCTGGAGCAGCGTATTGTGTCCATGGAGCAGAAGCTGGATGAGCTGAGCCGCTGCTTAAACCACACCTCCGACATGCTGGCGCAGGCCATGCACCGGCACACCATGGACGACAGGTAACAGCAACACGCCAGAACATGCCAGAACCCAATTACACCTCACGCCGCCGGAAGCTGTATCAAACAGGGTGTGAAACTGATATGTGGATTGTGCAGTCTTCTCCACCTTGCCCTGTTATAAGAATTTGATTCCGTTTGTGCCAGCCACACACACACGTCTTCTCACCAGAAAAATAAACCATGGAATGATTTACATGACGCACAAATACCTTTCACTGCATTATTAGGATGCCTTTGCCTTGGCTTATGGAGACTTTACCACTTAATTGTACATCACTGGGAATCCTGAATATACAGAAAGACATTATTTGATATTATTTGGTGTACTTACAGAATTGACAATCAGGTGGTTGAATGGGTACAGCACACCATATAGAAGGTAACTGAAAATAAAGGAAAACACTTGAGTAAATTAAGGGTTGTGGCAGGTTTGTTATGGTGTGGGGTGCATTTTCCTGCCATGGTTTAGGTTCCCTCAACCCCTTAGAGGGTAAACACATTTCTATCCTGATGGTAGTGGTCTCTTCCAGGATGACAATGCCCCATCCACAGGGCTTGAATGATCACTGAATCATTTGATGAGCATGAAAACAATGTAAACAATATGCCATTGCCTGGCCAGTCACCAGATCTCCACCCAGCTGAACACTTATGGGAGATTCTGAGACAGCGTGACAGCTTTTTCCATCACTATGAACAAAACACTTGTGGAAGAATTGTGTTGCATCCCCCCAGAGTTCCAGTCATTTGTAGAATCTATGCCAAGGCGCATTGAAGCTGTTCTGGCCTGTGGTGGCCCAACACAATATTAAGACACTTTATGTTGGTGTTTCCTTTATTTTGGCAGGTACCTGTATATTTGGAAATAGAAGAGACAGTCACAGACCAATTAGGCTGAACGTGTTTGAGATTTGCTAATATTTTCCTGTTTATTTTGACAGGTGACTTGTGCCTACTACTTGTGCCAGTGCTTTCCGAGATGCTCCTTGGAAGGAAAGATCTTCATATGAAATCTCAAGTCTGCCTGGAAATGGTTTTTCATAGAAATGAGTTCATCCCACTTTGCACTTTGCCTGCCTCACCGTTAGAAGGCAGGCTACTATTCTACCCTGATGCCTGTTTCGTTACACAAAAATCAAGTTCTGAGTGGACGTGAATGAACTGATGCATCATCTCAGATCAAATCTACAGAGACAAGAACTTTCCTTTCTGTGGAGCAGGCCTTTGATATGGACAAAGAAAGTATTTTTCTGTGGTTTATTTATGTATATGTCAAAAATATGGCATTTATCATCTCTTTCAAGGACTTAAGGTTTTTAATTTGCTGCAGTTTTTAAACGGCTCAGTCTACCTTCTTAAATCACATGCACTCATTTCTCATGAAAGCTCTCTGTATTTAAAAGTTATTTGCAAGATGTGCAAAGGAAGTTTTTCCCATAAATCAAAGGGCGACATTGACAGATAGAAAGGAACCTTGATGCGCCAGTTCAACATTCAGTTTCACCAAGTGCACTTTTGTGACCAATGCGCTGTTTATTGCAGTTACCAGTTTTTTCTGTTTTAAATTTCTGTTCTAACTGCTCCTGACAAAAGATGATTTGAGAAAAGATGATGCTCCATACTCATTACATAAAATGCAGTCTATCAAAATTGTCTGATGTGAAAGAAATGTGAAAGATCATGGTGAGCTGAAACAAGTCTTTCAGTTCCAACTCCTACAAAATGTTACGAGTACGAAAATCTGTGCATACCATTAACATAAAAATACATCGACAGAACTTTCCTTTCATTACAATACAGTAGTACATCCAACAAACAAAGTAGCCTACTGTAAATAATGTGGGACTCTACATTTGCCATGAGATTCTGATGTGTTTTGGAGAAATACAAGCCTTGCAGCATTGTACGTGCATTGTATTGTACGGCAGTAGGCAGGGAAACACAACTGAGACACTAAAACCACAACAAATGATTTTGGCTCAGGTGGCGGCCACACATTTGTATTTGTAACAACCATATACGGTAGAATGGTTTGTAGATGTGAAATTGTGGATGTGATTGCAATCGTCACATTTTGTTTTATACCGGTGACCAAAAACATTGGGGGACAGCCACAAGGCAGCAGGGAAAAGGGCATTGAGGACCGGAAGGCTGCTGTCTACTGTCGCCAGACCCTTTAGTGAGCACCAGTCAGTAGCATTAGGTCTGTGGTCACAAAATCTCCTCCTGACCAAAAATGCTCTAGGCCAACATGCATAACCACCCCTGTGGCCACCTGAAGCAACGAATAGACATCCCAAAGATTATCTTCCAAAAAGCAGCTCCAGGATAAAGGCGTCAGGGCTGACGTACACGTCACCTTGGTGTGGAGTGGCCAGGAAAGGGTAACACTTTGTGACTGGGTAACATGGCCATTTCAACAGACACCGACCAACTGTGAGTCACTGCAATGCTATGTTCAGTGTGCAGTTAATGTGTTTTTCCACAACAGTGGAGAATGTATGCACAGCCATTCATATAGTTGCGCAAGCAGACCTGTGACAGTCATTTTAATACAGAATGACAGGTCGTCAGTTTTTATTGATGGCTCCTATTCACACAATGCTGTAGACAATATTTTGTCCCCACACAGATAACCTTACTTTGTACAAAATAAAGCCCTCTTATGCCACCTGGCATAGGACAACTTGTGTGCGATGGACTGGCCGTCCTGATCACCAAACGTGAACCCAAAAGGGCACTTGTGATACTCTGGTTCAGGGGTTCCACAGGCTTGGTCCTGGGGGAACCCTGTGTATGCTGGTTTTAGTTCCAATCATATTTCATCATACAAGCTCTTAATTGCTTTTAATAAGGCACTTTTAATGTGCAAGAAGGAATGATTTGATTTACCCTCTTAATGCCACATTATTTCAGAAACATATTCATGTAACAAAGAATGACTATTCCATGTTAATTTATGGTCTTTTAATCCGTTTAATGCTTTCATTTTCTGTAAGGTGCTGTGGCAATTGATTCCTTTGGAAAGGAGTTACATTTTTAAGTGATTAATTTGTAGACCTACAGCTGAAATAAGTGAAGTCTGAAATACTGAAAGCACACCTGGTCATTGAAACTACACGATTTGTAGAAGGTAGAGTTCAAAGACCGACAAACTGGTAATAAGCCATACATGCACGTATGTGTTAAAAATCTGTTTAAGCATAAAATTAAGGAAGAACTTAAAATATGTTTAAACATGAATTGATCAAGAGATCAGCTGGCACAAAAAGCAGGGGGGCGAACTGAGGTTGTGCGTACCCTTCCCCTGAAGGGAATGTAATTTCGATGCCACGTTGGGTGAAAGAGTTGCTTGCAGTAGACAGGCTACATGAGATTCTGAATGTGTTAATTGAGAAGAAGAAAAAACAAAAAAAACCTTTGTACACCTGTGCCTCGGAAGCGCCCCAGTATTACACATGGTCGGTTTCTTTTTACACGTAAGCAATAATCAATCTGTATGCTGTTCTTTGTTAGGTAGAAAAACAATCATTAGTTGCATCTTTAATGCCTCGAGTATTTATATACATGTATTCCCAGGCACGTAAGAAATGACCATGGAAATATTGGTGGATCACTAGGACAGTAACTATATACTGAGGGGACGACATGAATGCACTTTTCAGTTCAGTTGAGGCAACTGGAGTCCAAGCATGTCTCAGTGCTGCTGCTTCACAGATGATAAGGTGACTTAACAAGAGATGCTTCCAAAATTGTTTTATAATTTATAATTTGTTTCAGATTTTTTATCCCATTTTCCCATGTCAATCCCTAGACCACCCGGGAGGCCCATCATGAACATTTTACCCAGGTTTCAATTGTACCTACCTTTACATTGCACCTTTCCAAGAAAAAGTGGAAGTGACCACATACTAATGTGGACAAGGTTTCCTTATAGCCTTTGTTAAGGGCTGTGTTTGTAAACACTGATACCCTGGGACAGTAAGAGTGCAATAAACTCATTAAGGGGTCAATTACAGTGTACTTAGTGGGAGTTTAAACCTTAGGTTTGAACCACTGAACCATGGAACTGCACATTAGTTGGAACAACTGCCTGGGCTAAGTGGGATAGTGCATTCACCTGAGGTTCAAACTCCTGCTAAGTACACTGTAATTGACCCAAAGATGTCTTCGATGTGGACTATAAAAAAAACGAACAAACAGAAAAATGTACGATCAGTTGACTGCTTGATACTTTCTTTTTACCCTCCACTGACTGAAATGGCCACATTTCTATTTTATATCTGCCATCATATATGCACAAACGTGGAGTAATTAATCATCAAAGGTTCACGCTTTGGTTTGCCTGTGGAGCGACACTGCCCTCTTGTGTAAGTGTGCACATAATGATCTGTCTACTTTTTCCTGTGCTATACATCTTTACAATTCCTGTTAAAGTGCAAGTTTTTTTAATTTTTTTTATCCAGCTCAGAGTGAATTAAATGCTGAGTACTATCCCCACTATTTATTAAGCTCTCCAAATGTGTGGTTTCCTACATTTAAGGCCAGAATAACTGAAACTACGAGCCTTGACTGCTAACTGAAGATGACACACCCTGATCAAACACTTAATGTTTCCTAATACGGATTAAAGATTAAGGTGGACTCAAGGATCCACTGTAAGTGCCAACTTTCTCATTCACTGGCTGGACAATGTTTTGGTTTCTGATCTAACTGATTTAACTGTTCCAGTATATTCCAGTTGCCATATGGTCAACTGAGACAATTGCCATATTTTGCCATATCCTCACACTGTGACTGCCTGCATCAGGCCCTACTTAGGACAAAGCCATTTCATAGCAGGTATATGCAAATTTATAAATAGCATTTGTAACTTCTAACAAGAATATTACTTGCTGTAGATGCGTTCAGTGGCCATTGGAAGAAATATCCTCTTTTTTAATTGGGAATTTGCATGTCTATTTTGAAAGCAGCAAAAAAATTAAAAAAAGATTCTGCACAACAATTACTGAAGATGTTTACAGCATTACTTTTGCACATGATAAAATCTATGCAGTGTACATGTTTTCCAAATGATTAAAGCCTATTGATTAAAATAACTGTCTTCTGAAATGGTCTACCTTTCCACAAAACACACCACTCACCTGAACCAAATCTTATTTATACCTTAGAAACTTCTGTGTCATTATATAACCATTAGGGGTATAATGGTACACGTATTCATACCGAACCGTTTTTTATTTATTTAAGAAAGAACGATATGTGCCTTACTTACTCTGTTCAGTAAATTATGGCCAATAGCCACTGTTTACCAAGTTCATAATAAATGAAAAGCAATTTCATGTTTTGCATTTTTTTTCCCTGCTGTACCGAAAATGTACCGAACCGTGACTTAAAAACTGAAGTACATACCCAACCGTGATTTTTGTGTACCATTACACCCCTAATAACCATGGCACAGTATCAAGACGGAAGTGACCCACCAATGAAAATAGCTGTACAAATTGCACCAGGCTAAACGTTTTGGATTTGCTAGTTATTTTGGTTTATGGCACATCAATATTTAAACATACAGAAGAGGTGCATGTTTTCTTTTTCCAGACATACCCAACATAATGTCCTTTTCTATCATCTCAAAATATAAAATAAAAATGTCCAAATGGTAGTTTAGGTCCACTCAAAATGCACACACAACACTCTCCCCACTACAGAGAGGAGGTCTTGATTTGACTGGGAGCGCTACTGACAGAGCAGTTGCGTTGAGTGTGTTTTAAACCTCCCTGTCTTTTGGGGTTTTTGAGTTTGTGCCACAGGAAGGCAGCAGGCCTCTGAAAGACCTGACCGCAGTCACAGGAAAAGGGAGCATGGCAATCCTTCCTGGGCCTCACCCTCCTCTTCCTTTTCCTCTTCCGCTCCTGACCCTGTTTGTGCCTTGCAAGACAGCGGGCACCGGAGAATGTCTGACCGCAGGGGGTGCACACGAAGCGGGTGGCCTCAGCGTGCTGCACGTGGTGGCGGAGGAGGTGCAGCTGCCGCTGGAAAGTCCGCCCGCAGTCGCAACGGTGCTGCCGGGAGCCACGATGCAGATAGCGGTGGCGCACACAGAGCGATGGTTGACGGGAAATTGCTCCACACTGCCGGCAGAGGAAGATCCCCTTGGCCCGCCAGCTCTTTTTCAAGCGTTGCTGCAGGGCCAGCTCTTGACTACGGTTAACAAATAGGCCCACAATTTTCAGGGGTTCTGCAGCTCGAGATGAGTTTTGGGCAGGGACTGGGAAAGAAGCAGGTAGGGGGGTGGAGGGAGATACGGAGAAGGAAGCAGGCATAGGGGCTGGAGCTGTTTTGGGAACAGGGGCAGGGCCAGTTACGGGGGCAGAGGCAGGTATGTGGGCAGGGACTGGAGCAGACGCTGGGGCTAGACTAGAGGCAGGTGTGGGAGTAAGGGCAGAGGCAGGAACTGGGGAAGGAGCTGAAGGTCGGGTGAGGTGTGGGGAATTGAGGAGTGTCTGTGGTTGGATGAGGCCACCCAGTAATAAGTTAGTCAACTGCATGGATGGAGAGGCTTGAGTTGGGTTCAAAGTGTTTGCCTGGGTGGGAACAGACAACCTTATTGGCGATGTCTGGGAGAGGGTTTGCGTCGGGAAAGTCAGTCCTTGGGTCTGGAGGACCAGGCGCGAAACCCTTCCAGACGGGCTGTTGAAGACCACGGTGGCCATTATGGGCCTGGAACCTGACTGCACTGATGGAGTAGGGCTTGGTAGCATAATACTAGGCAGTGTAAAGCTAGGAGCACTGGCAACCGACAGAGGGGACACCAGTGTGGAGTTCCCTTGAATGGTGCAGGGGACCTTCATGAGACCACTGTTGGAGCCTGTTATGGGGCCAGTGGTGGAGACCAGGCTGTTGGACATGGTAGTCATAAGCACTGGGTTGGGGGCTACAGTAGGTTGAGTGGTGGTGGTTGTGGTGAAGGTCATTGGGATTGAAGCGGGGGTACCCCAGGCTGCGACGGCGGTGGTCGCAGCAGAGGTTCTCAAGGGGCAATGGTGGCGCCTGTAGGTGACTTGCTCAGGGAACACCTCACGGCAGAAGTCGCAGGCGTACATGCGGGAGGGCTTCAAGAAGGGGCGGCTCAAGGCCTTGTGGTCGTCCAGGGCAGGTTTGCTAGGGGCACTGGCGTTCAGCTGCACGGAAGTCTGAAAGCTGGGCTGCAGGTTCTGCTGCTCCCTGTCGCTGTGGCAAAACTTGGTGGCTTCACCAGTGTCTGGCTGTCGATTGGGAGCTGAGGCTTCCTGGCTTGATCTTGTCCTGCTCAACTTCCTGCCCACTAGTCCTTCCCTAGTTCTAGTGCCTTTGCCCCGGCACTTGTTAGGGGTATAGGAGGAGCCGCTGGAGTTCCCGCTGCTGATCGACTCAGTGGAGGCATCAGAGACATCGCCTGGATCGTAGTCCGAGTCTCCACTGACCACGGATTCGTTATGCTCCTCGTCCTCTAGGTAGTCCAGATCATCGTCTTCCTCGATGGGCTCCCCCTTCCATGGGACCACCTTACTGTAGGGATCCACACCCTCCTTCTTGATGCTGCTGCTCAGGTCCAGGGAGGCCATAGAGTCAGGGAGTGGGGGGATCAGAGAGGAGATGTCTGGCTTGACATCCTCCTCCTCATTCTCAACCTCCTCCATGTTCCTGTCCCTCTTTCCACCCCCCACCCCCGCCACCGTCTCCTTTCCATGACTCCGGTCCACATTGCGGAACACAAACAGCTGGATCTTCTTTTGGTGGGTGCTCTTTGGCAGGCTGTGTCGGGGGAAGACCTTGGTGACCGTCTTGGTGTGCCGCATACGAAGGGCGTATGCTGTGGTCATCCTTCCATTGCTCATGCAAGGCTTGTGGTTTTTATCATACGTGTGGTCCCTGGCCACCACCCCAGGCAGGGCAGTCTGTCCCTGAGGTGGGGGCTGGCCATTGAAGTTGCTAGATGGGGACAGCGTGGGGATGGCAACAGGCCCAGGCCCAGGTACAGACACAGGTACAGGTACAGGTCGAGATACAGGTAGAGACACAGGTAGAGGTCGAGACACAGGTACAGACATAGGTACAGGTACAGGCCCAGGTATAGGTAGAGACAAAGGTACAGATAAAGACACACGTACAGGTTGAGACACAGGTAGAGACACAGGTACAGGCAGAGGTATAGGTAGAGACACAGGTACAGGTAAAGACACACGTACAGGTTGAGACACGGGTAGAGACACAGGTACAGGCAGAGGTACAGGTCGAAACACAGGTACAGGTAGAGACATCGGTAGAACCATAGGTACAGTCCCAGGTATAGGACGAGACATAGGTACAGGTACAGGCCTGGTTCTAGGCACAGAAATGAGTACAGACACAGCCTCCTTCTCCTCCTCCTCCTCAATGCTACCTGGCTTGATACACACCTCGGTCACTTCCCGTGGCCCTATCCTAACCGACGGAAGGGCCGGCATGACAGGCGGTTCGCTGAGCTCCGAGTGCTTCCCCAGGTGCTTGTTGAAGTCCCACTTGCTGTCAAAGGGCAGGCGGCAGGCAGTGCAGAACAGGCTGACATTGTTGTGGACATTGACTAGGTGCATGCTGAGGGACACCACCCGCCGGAAGGTCACCTGGCACAAGTTACAGCGGACACAGGCTTCATGCTTGCGGAAATGACTCATCAGCTGATCCAGGGATGGGAAGCGCTCGCCACACTCCCAGCACAGGCAGTCGTCCTTCACGCTGCCTGACCACACGTCGCTGTTTCCCTCATCCGCCAAGTTCTGGCCCGACAAGTAGAGGCTGCTCACCACGGCATCCCCCTCGTCCTCGCTCGAGTCCTCCATGCAACAGAGCTCCTTTCTGAATTTGCTGAACATGTTCTGTGACTGGCAGACAGAGGGAAAAGAGATTCTTAGCACCATCATCATTGTAACAAGCAGCAAAGTTCTGCTTTATTTTATTTTTATTTAAAAAAATTTAATACATGATTTCCTTTTTTAAATTTTTTATACATATCTCTACCTATACCAGAATCTGTACCTGTACCTATGGCTCTACCTGTACCTCGGGCTGTACCTATGTCTCAATCTGCACCTGTGTCTCTACCTGAAACATGTCTGATTTGTGCTGCTTTATAGATGTATAGTACATTAATTAGTCTGTTGCAGAGATTGAAAGCAATTAACCTCATGGCTAAGCAGAAATATCTCCTTCCTGCGGTTTTGCTCACGAAAGTTTGCACTAGCATAGTGTACATATAAGTGCAAAGATCAGGAGAACACGCATTGTGTTTCATTTACTTAACTCTTCAACCGTCTTCACCCTGAGAGAAAAATCGAGCAGAACACTTTGTTGGTGCTAAGGTGCGACAAGCCTGATCAAAGTTTACAGCCACTCACGATTGAGGTTTGTGATGCCAGGCTGTCCCCGGCTGTGTTTAACTCTACTTCTGCCCCAACCTCATCCTGCGTCACCACCTCCTCTGCAACCACTTCCATTGGCTGCACCATTTCCACAGCAACTGCAGTCCCACTCCCACCAAATGTCTCCATGTTCTTTTCCTTCTGGTAGTACAAACAAACAAACAAAAACACAGCATGTCATTACCTGCAGGTAAACACAGCAGGACCAATGGCACTTGTCATTTCAAAATGTCAGAAAACAGATTAAATGAGAAATGTTTGTAACTGACACCATTTCACCATTATAAACAGGCAGAAAGCAAGGATATTTAGTCTTGTGACCCAGACGTATTAAAATATGTTTACGTTAGACTATCATGTATCTGCTTATTAATGGCAAACCAGAAGATATCTATCCACGTAAACACCTGGAGCTGCTTAGTTTTGTGGTTGCATCAATGCATGAATATGTCAGTCTGTCTTAACCCAATTTTAACAACCACATTCGACCTGGTAAGTAATCACTAGCTAGGTAATCACACACTTGAACGTATCCCTCAGTGATTACAAGAACGGGCAGTTAATTATTGTCTGAAGAGGGCATTCATTCACTATTTTTAAACCACAATCAATACTAGTAGATTAAAGTGCATCCAACTACAAGTTGTGAAAAAGTAAATTGATATTGATCATTAAGAATGAAGTTCTCTTGACTTTTCATATACGGATTCTTAATTCTGATAACAGGATTCTTTAGTCACTGAGTAAATTAATGCACACATCTGAATGGTATAAAATAAGTGTGAGAAAGTGATGTCAGGGAGGTGATTCATAAACTCCATTGAGCAGAAAACCAGGGAGGGCGGGGTAGTAATATCTCAATTTAATCTAAAGTAATATCTTGGTTTTCCATTGCCATGATACTACAAGCTTGCAACAAACCTACTGATGTGCTGCTTGTGAACCGACTGAATACAGCTTGAAATCTACTGCAACAAGCAAGTAACTCACTTACTGTAGCTAGTAGAATTTGATTATAGGTGGGTTACATATTTCTTTTCTCTCTTATGCCAGTAGTAGATCCTCGTCGGCATCCTATGCCTCAGTCCATCACCTGGACACACTGATACCTGCTGAGCAAACACACACTGCATGCAATTACATTCACTCAGTAGTTTCAGTGGCTGTTCGTAGGGAGGTGCTGCCCTCCCCACTAAAGTTTCGTCGACACAATGGCCTATATATTACCAAAAAAAGAACAAGACATCAATCTCGATGAACAGAAATAACTTAAAAGCAATGATAGAAGTAGCTACAAGAACAAGACACTCAAAACTAAAAGCTAAATATTCGCGATGAACTTTGGGGCGATAACTTGTGGAATTAATCTTTCATATTGTTCTGGGGGTGGGGGGGCCGGGGAGAGACAATGAAACATAGACTTATGTTTAGTTGAAATGTAACGCTATGCAGTTGTGAACTATAGCAGCAAATATAACGTCGCGTATGTAACTTCGCCTCATTTACCTTGCAACATCGTTCGTGTTAATAGTCACATAGAAAGGACATTTTCCGTTGACTAATTAAACACTAATGTTGACAGCTACGGGAAGTCCCTTTATTCGCGAAGTTATGGATTTTCTAGCTCAACTTGGCTGACAACGCATGGCACAAAACTAGCTAGCTGGCTAGCTAGCTAAAACTTGCCGGATCTAATTTAACCAATAATCTAATCTGGTAGAGAGGAATCGCTTACTAAGAAGATTAAATTAATATATATGGGAATACAATTTATCAGTCGATATGATATTGCAGCGAGTTCAGCTTCAAAGATAAACAACATCAGGAAGAGTGCTAGCTTAACAGCCAGCTTGTACTGATCAGGCTACAAAGCGACTACAAACAGTTATGAGTAACGTAAGCAGAAACATAGTAGTACAACAAGCTAGCTCGCCAGCTAGCTACATGTCTTCAAGTAAGACAAGGTGAACCAAAGCATCTTTGCTAACGTTGCATCTAAACTAGGTACACGTCGACAATATGTACCACATTTACTCATAAAGTACAATTCTATGGTTTCTAAAGCCGACCCCGAGTTGTTTTTTCTGTCGTACATTGACGTAAGACGGCGTTGCTGCAGCGTGTAGCAATTACTGAATTGCATTGGTCTGATACGTGTGGTAGTTGTTTAGCAAAATAAAACTGGTTCTGCCTATCACTATACCACAACTTATAACGGGTATATATCATAAAAACATTCTAATGAACAAATTACCTTGCTAATCTTTATAAATAAGCGCCAAAGATGTATTTTATGTATTTTCTCGTCTTATCTCCTCCTCTTCCTGTGCAATAGGAAGGGGTGGGGTCAATTTGAAGCCTACATTTCCCAGCATTCAATATGAACGTCACCATTTTCTTTGCTGTGAAAGAGTCGGACTGCAACATCCAGGATTCCTCCAAATTCTTTGAAGCCTCAGGTGCTTTTCTTCATATTTGCAAAACAAATGCAGAGGGTATATTTATATATTTACATTTCATTTAGCAATTTTTTATTGTCATCATTTGATTAAAAAAGGAAAAAATGGAAATGTGTTCTCAGTAAACATGTGACCAACTGCCATTTTACTTCAGTGCTTACCAAATAGGTGAGCCATTACAGTCAACGTGTATAATCAAATAAATAAGGTGATGATATTAGTTTAGGTTTAATACTTATTTTTTTTGTATTTTGAGTGTCATCACATGCTCATTTGGGAGTGTAAATATATATATATGATGAGTTATGGGAGAATGAGGCATCATGACACCAAAAAATGGGTGGAACTACAATTAGCTGCATGCCTATTCCTCTTAGTCAGACTTCTTGCTGATTTTAATTTGTAATTGTTGTAAAGTGCCCTCAGATGTTTCCATGAAGAGCAGTATATGGTAGCTCCACCCATTTTTGGCATCATAATACCTAATTCTCCCATCACATATACTGCATATCAACTTACAGACCAAAGGTTGGATCACCAGGTTTCCACTAAAAAAATCTTTATTATAGTAGTCTATTAGTCTAATATATATTATTATTGAATCTTTATTATAAATTCACTCTGTTAAAATAACCCGTTTTTTTATTATAGACTGTGGAATTATGGATGAGGCATTTCGACAATTTCTAGTGAAATTGAAACAATTGTAAATGTAAAATGAGTATTTTTTCATTTCCTATTGTGTGAGGATTATGGGAAACATCTGTAATATTACAGCTTTAGTTGTACAGATAGTTGTAATCGTTTAGAGCTAGTAATCCAACAAAGAAGGCAACATGTGTCCAAAAATGGGTTCATATATTTTTCATCCTCCAAAGGAACTGCTGATTAATTGCAAACCCTCCCATTTAGTGGAGCCTAATATTCTCACGTATTCCAACAACAGATGCAAATCATTTGCAAATGTCCTTGCAGAGACCAACACGAGGATCAATGATGTTTTACCTGAAAACAGCTGCTGGGGAAAAAAAAAAACTTGTATTTGTCACCATGCATCACAATGTTGTCATCAAGATATCACACCCACCACCTCCCTCTTTCCCACCACATAATGTTGGAGCGTATACCACAGATGTGGTCAGGTGCACCTGGAAACAGCATCTACACAATTGGGAATGCTTGAAAATATTCTTGAAATATGTTTGATTACACTGATTTAACTAATAACAGATAATTAGTCGTTACTTAAGATATTTTATTTTGAATATAATATTTAACTATGGCATCTGGATATGCAATTTCCTCAGATTTAAGCAAAAACTAAAAGTAGAACACAAAGTTTAAAACATGATTTGTTTATTGTATGGCTCTTTGCAGATGTATATGCATATTTTGTTTTATTTTTCAATTAAAATGGTAACTGAACATAGTAATAGTAAATTAATAGTGTAATTGTAAAAACGTTTAATCATTAGGTTTGCGAATTAAGCAACATTTTGCATTATCAGCTTATCGGATGTAGTACTGTATTTAGCTACTCACTTTTTCCATCATGGCATAACGTAAAGGATGATGCTCACAAAGGTGGAATGTAAGGTTTGACGTGTTCCCTCGTCTGACCATTACATGTTTCCCACATTCTCCACAGATGGGAGATTCTTTCTCAACAACAACACCACCTTTTATTCTGAATCCAAAGTGAGTCCACACGGATGAACAAGTTTGCATTTGGGGGGGGTCATTACAGACCGCCTCTGCATCAGATTCAGCGTCAGACATTGCAAGTTTTATAAGGGACTGCAAACGGAGATTTATGTCATGTAGCTAGCTAGCTAATAACAGCTACCTACCAGGGTTGGGAAAAGCAAGGGAGCTGTCTGCACAAGGGAGTGCGCAATCACGTTCTAAACAAAACGCAAAAACTGCCAAAGAGGTAGTGGAATTAAATGGGATTAGCAGACACCCCAGGTCCAGTATTATATTATTTAATATGGGTTATTTAGATATTTTAGTAGGGTAATGGTTGAAATATTTTTTTCCCCGCATGAAAATAGCTTTTGCCACGTGATTTACAATCACTGTTCAGTTGGAACAAAAGCCTGCACCCAGACCGGCCCACACAGAGTAAGATTGCCCACCCCTGCCTTAGTCACTACCAGTCGCAGGACTACGGCAGCGAACTCACATCACTAACGGGGGATTGACTTTTTTTTTTTAAACAGTAAAAAATCAACAGTAGAACTCACGGCTATGTTTAATAGTGAAAGTAAGAGCATTTCCACATGCACAATGCGAAGGGAACTCAAGGGATTGGGACTAAACAGTTGTGTAGCCGTGAGGCGGATGAAGTGATGCACCCATCATGCCTAGTGCCTACCGTACAAGCCTGTGGGGGCAGTGTTATGATCTGGGGTTGCTGCAGTTGGTCAGGTCTAGGTTCAGCAACATTATGTGCCCAAAGTATGAGGTCAGCTGACTACCTGAATATACTGAATGACCAGGTTTTTTCATCAATGGATTTTTTCTTCCCTGCTGGCACAGGCATATTCCAAGATGACAATGCCACGATTCATCGGGCTCAAATTGTGAGAGTGGTTTAGGGAGCATGAGACATCATTTTCACACATGGATTGGCCACCAGAGTCCAGACCTTAAACCCATTGAG